>OOIN01000017.1:0-600000 GCA_900323505.1 Ustilago trichophora | reverse complement strand
GTCGAGTCAAGCCCGGGAGATGAAGCAATCCACCAACGGCAACCACCTCGCTGTGCCCGCAGCTGGCACTTCCAAGGGCGTCGCTGCCAACGAGCAGTACCAGCGCGAGGCCGAGCGCATCGTTGCCGAGGAACGTGAGGCGTCTGAAAAGATGCCTTACTACGAAGGTCTCAGCGAACGCTTCCAGCTCATCAAGAAGATGGGAGAGTGAGTATCCTCCTCCAAAGATGATATCACTGTGTATGCTCTGTCGTTGCTAACCATACCTTCCGTCCTCTTTTGCTTTCTGCAGCGGCGCTTTCTCAAACGTTTATAAGGCGAGGGATCGTCAGACCGGCCAGAAGGTCGCGATCAAGGTCGTTCGCAAATACGAGCTGAACAGCAATCAGGTACGTACATCAATCTCGACGTCTTTCGGCTTCTCGCTTTCTGTTCTGTTTCGTTGTCTCGTGTCGTGGTTCTCGATGTCGCCGTGGTTTGCTACCGTTTCCGTTTCCGTTTCCGTTTCCCGTTTCTCGGTTCCTGTTCCATTCTCATTCCGTTCCGTTTTGATCCCTGATACTTGCCCAGCCGAGGATCTGAGCGCAAGGGCAGACCGCCATCTGCCCTGGCGTAATGTCCAGCTCTGCACAGTCCCACTTTGCTGCGTATCATCTGCGGATCTGGGGACCTCTGGCCAAGGTTCTCCGGATCGGCAGCAAGACGCACAGACTCGTTCATCGACGCTGCATGCTTGCTCGTCTATACCCGCCTGTCTAGCAATTCAAGCCAGCGGAGCCACAGATGATGCAGGCGACAGGTCGATAGCACAACATGCATGGCGTCAAGACAAAAGCTTGAAGCTTGCCCTCTGCAGCTGCTTCTCGCCACACTTTCGAAATTGATTATTTGCGTCTCCCTGCGGCGTCATGTAGTCCTCACAAGAGGTCTACGTGGCCAGGCACTTCGTGACGCTTTCAGCATCCTTCTCAGCAAACCACGGCGCTCGCAAAATCGAACGTAGCCATTCGATGCCATTCAAAAGGCGGCGGAAACTAACCACTTTTACACTCCCTCACATGCGCGATCCTCCTCACACGCCTGAACGATGGACCTTTTGTCGTACCACTCTGTACCTTCACCCCAACGTCACCCATTTACCGGTTCTACAGGATCGACTTGACCCTAACTTCCGAAAGAAGAACCGCGTCACAGAGGTCCGTCTCACGTCTCCACCCTCCTCGTCCCAATCCCATCTGTAACACCGATCCTTTCCCCCGTCCTCAGTTCCCTCGTCCTACGCTCTTTCTCATATGCCTCTCCCCTCTGCCTTTTCCCTTCTCCCCTGCCCCTTGCCTCCCCTCGGAGCAGATCACACACTTTTCCTCAATCGTACCCTCTACCTCCGTCATCCCTTTGCTTTCCTCAGCCTCTCACTTCACTTCCCACTCCATGTTCCTTCTGCTGCTCTGCGTCCGAGACAGCAAGGCATTTTCGTCGCTTTGCGGCCGCACTCATGGCCAGAGAGCGGCGTCTTAGCCTTCGGACTGTAGTAGCACGCTTTGTGCTTCCTCTTTCACTTCGCACTTCCCTGATTCTGCCCCACTCCCCACTAGTTTTGTCTTTGGGACCGCTTCATTCGTACGTCGGAACACTGTATTGATTTGACACCTCTTTCTTGCTTGATTTGACCCTCACAGCGCGCCAACATCCTCAAGGAAGTCCAGATCATGCGGAACCTCAAGCATGACGGTATTGTAGAGCTTCTCTCCTTTTCCGAGTCGCGCGACCACTACTTTTTGGTCCTCGAACTGATGGAGGGCGGCGAGCTTTTCCATCAGATTGTCAAGCTCACCTACTTCAGTGAAGCTCTCGCCCGCCACGTTATCCTGCAGGTCGCTCACGCAATCCGATACCTGCACGAGGAGCGTGGTGTGGTTCACCGTGACATCAAGCCTGAGAACTTGCTATTCGAGTCGATCAAGATCATCCCTTCCAAGCACCCAATCCAGCGTCCCTACGATGAAGAGAAGGAGGACGAGGGAGAGTTCATGCCCGGTATTGGAGGTGGTGGTATCGGACGTGTCAAGATTGCCGACTTTGGTCTCAGCAAGGTTGTTTGGGAGGAAAGCACCATGACACCTTGTGGTACCGTCGGTTACACGGCACCCGAAATTGTCAAGGACGAGCGCTACTCCAAGTCGGTCGACATGTGGGCACTCGGATGTGTACTCTACACATTGCTGTGCGGGTTCCCTCCCTTCTACGACGAATCGATTTCAGTGCTTACAGAGAAGGTGGCCAAAGGTTACTACACCTTCTTGAGCCCATGGTGGGATGACATCAGCGCGTCGGCCAAGGATTTAATTACACATCTGCTCTGTGTCGACCCACGACAGCGATACACGATCGACGAGTTCTTGCGTCATCCTTGGTGCAACGTCAAGGACCCCATCCCTGACCTCAACTCGGCTGACATTGCGTTGGCCAAGGCTTCCGAGATGCCCCTCGACTCGCCACTTCTTGCCTCGATGAAGACGGGCAACGCTGCACGCAACGCCATGATGTCTCCTGGCATCAATCGACTCAAGGAGGCGTTCGATGTGACCTATGCCGTCCACCGTATGGAAGAGGAAGGTGCAAGGAAGCGTGCTGGCGGCGCAAACCCGCTCGGCGAGCTCAACGAGGAGGATGAGAGCGACGAAGCCGACGAAGCTCGCAGGAAGTATGGCGACGCAGCTGGTCAGGCCGTTGAGAACCAGCGTGGAGCTCGTAACCACAACGACGCTGCCGCACGAACCCAACAGGCAACCCAACAACGTCAACACCAGCAACCGCAACAACAACAGCAGCAGCAGCAGCCACAACAAGCTCAACATTACCAAGGCCGTGGCGGCGCCGACCGTCGCCTCGCCGAAGCAGCACTCTACGATGGCCGCGCAGGACCGCGCGATCGCGGCCAAAACTCCAACCGCAAACGCGGCTTCGAACTCAACATGGGCAACGCGACCTTGCTAGGCCGCAGAAACAAAGCCGCCGGCACCCCCACGCCGCGCCTCGACAACTTGGGCAACCCCATCATCGACGGTGCCCACGCAGCTGGTGTTGTACCTGGTAGCCCCATGCGTGTAGATTAACAACCCCAACCCAAGCCTCCCTGAACCATCCTTTGTCGTGTATCTTGTTCTTCTCATCTGTTCTTTGTTCCCTTTTTTGTACGCTCTTCTCATTTCTGTACGCAACATACGAGAGATTTTACATCTTGGTTCTGAATTGTGTGATGATAGGTTGATTGCATGCGTAGATGCTCTGCTTGCTACTAGGCGAGGGGCCTTTCCTTGAACCGTTTGGAAAGATTACTTGGTTGAGTGTGAGAAAGGAGCACGTTTGCGTTCCAGCATATGTTTTTTTTAATGAATCTATGCCGAACTGTTTTGCGTCGATTGCATGCAGGCGTGTGAGAGCAGCTTGACAACATCTGCGTTTGTTGCTTTCCTTGGTAGACTTCTAATTGCTGTTCTGTATGGATCCTCAACATGCTTGTGAGGGTTGACTGCGTATGAAGGTTGGTTTAAGGATGAAGATTTGTGTGATGGGGATTGCTTGACCAGATTTATTCTGGGTCTGAGGTCTGTTATTCCGTCAATTGTTGCTTTGCTCTTTCATACTGTGGGTTGCTCTTTTTAGACTTCTTGATTATCTTTTCTTTATCCAGCTATCTCACTTTCAAGCTCGATGCGTGTGAGGTTTGCTTGACCAGTTGCAGCTTCTGCGATGCGTATAATGCCTTTTCCTGCTAGCCCACAACCAGTATCAGTCAAATAAGATAGAAGGATCTTGTTGAAAAGCTTGGGTATTTTGAATTGTTTCACGCTAGTCGGAAGAGCTACACCCTCTACAACCGCAATGTACACATTCTACGACAGTGCCCGGTCGTAGCTGTGCTCTGGGTACTCGACAGATGCATGTAGAGCCTTGATAGTTCATGTCCTATTCGAGACAAAGCAGAGACAAGTGCCTATTTGTTAATGGGTCGGTTTTGCGTGTATGTCATATATGTGAGCAAGCGCTACTTACTCTCGACTGAATGCATCGAACACAACACAACTTCTCGTACCCTGTACGTTTCCATTTGGCTATCAAGCTGTCAGAGTAAAGGCAAGCCGTCAGTATCTCGTGCTACCAATTTTTTAATTGCCGCTTTTGTTGCTGCTGTGTACTCACTTGGCATCAGCATACTGATACTTGAGCAACCAATCGTAGAGCTCTCTCGAGATGGCTTCACGTTTGTAGTAGAGATCGTAGATGTAGCGAGACCGTGTATGGTTGATCTGAATGATAGGCCAGAGGGTTTCGACTTTTCGTTTGCCTTCGGTATCTTCTGTTTCTGCATCGCGCATCTTACGATCGTATTCGTCGAGGATGGGCTCGATTTCTTCGAATCCTTCTGGCGGTGGTGCCGTTCGTGAGGTTCGCAGGCGCGGCATTTTGGGTTTTGCTTTGAAGAGGGGCCTGAGTCTTTTGTTCGATGATGTTATGGATCTGGAACGGACTGCCTGATCAGTGCATGCCTTCAAATGAGTAAGATTGTGAGATCTTGTGGGCTGAGCGATGCTGAGCCAGGTGCAGATGATGGTTTGAACAAGCAAAGTGATGCTCGAAGACGACATCTGAAGCAAATAGAGAAATCTGCTCGGAATTCGGTTTTTGGCTTTCCCCAGATTTCAAAAATTAAAACAAATAAGTAAAGGTGCGTCTGAAAAAGAAAAAGAGGAGCCATAAAAAATCACGAAAAAAAAAAAAAAAGGGCTGTTCAATAACGCCTTGTGCAAGCTGACGCGAAAGTGGAGGCATATTCAGCAGATGGAAAAGGGTCCAACTCAGCCTTGTCCCCACTTGCCGCCATTCTCACACCATATATCATCTTCTCTGCATACATCGAAGAAGTCAGGTGATGAACAGCAGATGACAAGATGCCAAAGCTGATCCGTAAGGGTCAGAGGATTCTGCATAAACGCGGCCAGGGTCGACAGCAAGGTGCAGCATTACCACGCACGAGTCGGCGAACTGGATTCAGCAGAGCGAATCAACAGTTTAGCAAAGATGATGTCGAAGAGATTGTAGACGAAGAAGCGTCGGAGGAGGAACTCGATGGAGAATATAATAATGCAAAGGACGGCCCGCTCTTTCTGGGCCGAGCATCTACGACTCCTGCACCAACAACAAAGCTCAATCGGGGAGCGTCGAAACCTAGCAAGACGGCGAATCCAATCGATCCAACCGAACTACCCTCCGAGACGAGACGAAAGGCAGCCAGCCGTAGGGTTGCTGACGCGGTGGAACAGGCTCGGATTCGAAGTCTCAATCAGACTGCTTCTTCATCCTCCAGTCGCTCTGTCGGGGAGGAGACGAGTGCACGAGAGCCTGCGAAGAATGCAGCCGAGGAAGTAAAATCAGAGGACGAGCAAGATCAAGACGATCCGCTGCTCTCATCTCCCACTCTGACTCGGCGCTCTACTGCTCCCACTGTAGCTATCAAGGACGAACCAGAGATCATTGAGATCAAGTCCGAAGATGAAGATGACGACGACTTTCAGATCATATCACCTCCTCCGAAGCCTGCGACATTGCCACGACCGAACGGGAGGACAAAAGCGACGCCGCCCCTTGCAGAAACTTCCACTTCAACGCCATCTCCGTCCTCACCACTGAGAGCAGCTACCGAGGCTCCCGCACCACCGGTGACTCCTCCTCCTGTTGCCAAGAGGCAAGCTCGACGACACAATGCTCGATCTGCCACAGCGTCGACCTCGACTCGTGATGCTCTGGTTGGCAGACAGGCCTCCGTCGCGCTCACTGAAGCATCCAAATCCGCCTCCGAGGCACCACCAATTGAAATGCCAATTTTGCAACGCACCGATCCGTGGCCAGAACACTTTTTAGATCTCGAAAAGACCTTCCGCGCCATCAATACCGTCTACTCGTTTTGCTCTGCGCGCAAGCACATGGCCACCACCTACGACACCATCAGGAGCAGTGTCGAAGGGCTCACAAAGCGACCGCTCCAAATCTTCGACATCGCTCAGATCAAAAGTCTCTGCGGCGAGTTGATTCACTTTGCCTATGTCGAGCACGACATGTTGCAGGTTCACATGGATAGTAGGGCCAATGCAGAAGATCCTGCAAGCAACACAGTCAAGAGGAAGGAGAAGTCCAAGACGCAATTTAGGGATGAGCTTTACGAGAGGGCGGCAGAAGCGATTGCATCTGGAGATCCGTATATTCCGGACGATCCGAATGTAGCTACAGCGGCGGCTGTAGCTGCGGTTGCGGATGCTGTAGACTCGGCCGGATTTGCAACCACTGGTGGCGGGTTCCAAGATATTGCCGATGCAGACGTTCAGGGTGGACAGCAGGGGCCATTGTTACCTCCAGCTGAGCTGGAATTGCAACAGCTTCAGAAGAAGGGTAAGCAGAGAGCAAGAGACGAATACGTGCTGCTGTTTGAGTTCAATGACGGTACGCTACAGGGCCCAAAAGCTACGGCTCGTGGTCGGCCGGGTATGCGTCGAGGACCAAACCGAAAGCCTGCCAACCCGAACACCAAGCCAAAGTCGAATCCTAAGCTATACTCGATGCCGTCCACAGCATCCATGATGAAGCTCATCAACAAGCGTAATTTTAAATTCGAACAAGCTGTGCTGGAGCTGCTGGCGGCTTGCAAGGCTAAGGACGAAGATCCGGTGCAGCTGCTGATTGACGCAGCACACGATCATGTGCCTCTCAATCCGGAGACGGCGACACGTACGGAAGGTGACACGCCTCAGAAAAAGCGCATCCGCCTCGAGTTCCTCATGAAGAATCCAGAGCATCGCCCGAGCATTGCATCCGCGATCGAGGAGATGAAGATCGCACCATGGTGGAAGGATCAAATAGTGCCGGGGGGCCACAAGGTCTTTGATGAGCGCCCGGCCAAGACAGGTCAGCTCAACTATCTTCTCTCTCAAGCCGTGGTCAATGCGCTCTATGCCACACACGGCATCGAGCAATTCTATGCCCACCAAGCAGAAGCACTCAACGCTTTGCACGAGAAAAAGAACGTCATTGTCTCCACTTCGACTTCATCCGGAAAGTCGCTCATCTACCAGCTACCCGTTCTAGGTGCAATCGAGGAGGACGGAGAGGCGACAGCAATGTTCATCTTCCCCACCAAAGCCCTGGCTCAGGATCAGAGGCGGTCGCTGCAAGACCTGATCGCCAACTGTGAAGGCGTCGAAGGCGCGATCGTCGCCACCTACGACGGTGACACAGACAAAGATCTCCGCAAAGACATCCGCGCACGCGCCAGTGTCATCTTCACCAACCCTGACATGCTGCATCAATCCATCCTACCGAGCGAGGATCTATGGCGACGCTTCCTCCGCAATTTGCGTTACGTGGTGGTTGACGAGCTGCATATCTACAATGGCCTCTTTGGAGCGCATGTCAGCTTCATCATGCGTCGATTGCGTCGCATCTGTAGTGCACTCGGTAACACTACGGTGCAGTTTGTCAGCTGTAGTGCCACAGTGGCGAATCCAAAGGAGCACATGCAGACATTGTTTGGGGTTCAAGATGTTCATGTGGTCACTGAAGATGGGTCGCCAGCGGGAAGAAAAGAGTGGCTGATCTGGAATCCACCATACATTGACGAGACGGATCCGGCCCAGGGGCGCGTCAGTTCGTATGCAGAGGTGAGCAAGGTCTTCCGACATCTGATTCAGCGAGGCGTTCGCACTATCATCTTTACGAAAGTACGCAGGACGTGCGAGATCGTCATGCGTCAAGTGCGCAACGATCTTCTGCTGGAGGATCGTCCCGACGTAGCCAACAAGGTCATGTCGTACCGTTCAGGTTATTCGCCGCAAGACAGGAGGAAGATCGAACAAGATATGTTCAAGGGGCAGCTACTCGGTATTGTGGCAACATCCGCGCTCGAGCTCGGTATCGACATTGGTAGTCTCGATGCGGTGATCATGCTCGGGTTCCCATACTCGATCTCGAGTTTGCGGCAGCAGGCAGGACGAGCAGGTCGTCGACAGAAGGACTCGCTCGCGGTTCTCATTGGCGATCCGTGGCCGATGGATCAGCATTATATGCATTTCCCGGATGAGATCTTTCTCCAGCCTGACGCTGCGCTGTCGGTGGATCTTGGGAACGACTTTATTCTTGAATCGCACCTCCAATGTGCAGCAGAGGAGATGCCGATCACGCTCGAAGACGACGAGCAGTACTTTGGGCCGCATCTCGCCACTCTGTGTAAGACGAGGCTCGAGACAGACGGCAGTGGCTTCTTCTACTGCCGCGAGGAGTTGCGACCCAACCCAGCGCGCGACGTTGCCATTCGAGGTGCGAGACAGGACAGCTACTGTTACATCGACGACACGCCGGGACGACCCGGCGGGGCACGAGTCATGGAAGAAGTCGAGATTGAACGCGCCATCTTTGAAGCGTTCGAAGGGGCCGTCTTCATGCATCAAGGTTTGTCTTACATCTGTCGCGAGATCAACCACGAAACACGTATCGCACGTATGGTCCAAGCCGACGTCAACTATCACACCCGTCCTCGCGATCACACCAACACGGACGCCATGGAGACCTACCGTATCCGACGTTTGCGCGAATCTCCCTATCTGGCGTACTATGGCAAGGTGACGATCGCCAGCTACGTCTGGGGTTACTTTAAGGTCGATCGACGTGCAAACATCCTGGATGCTGTTGAGGTGGATTGCCCTCCGTTCATCCGGCATACCCGTGGGCTGTGGATTGATGTCCCCACCTGGCTGGTCGACGCGATGACGGAGAAGCGGATCAATGCAGCCGCCGCCATCCATGCTGCCGAGCATGCACTGCTCTCACTCACCCCGATGTTCGTCGTGAGCGTAGCAGGAGACGTTCGAACGGAATGTCAGATCGCCGAGAAAGAATACGCTGCCAAACCTTCCTCGCGTAAACGCCCCGCACGGTTGATCTTTTACGATATGCCAGGCCAAAACGGCGGCGTCTGTGCCAAGGCCTTTGAACATCTCGACGGTCTCATCCGCATCGCCATCAGCGTCATCGAAGCGTGTAGCTGCACTGAAGGCTGTCCCTCCTGTGTCACTAGTCAGACTTGTGCACATGCCAACCTCGTCACTTCGAAAGTGGGCGCCTTGGGAGTACTCAGAGGCATCGTAGGACGAGAACCATTTGATCCGGATCTCGAACCCCAGAATGAACCCGGTATCGCCCCCTCGCAGTTGGGAGAGAGGGAAAGCGTACATGGCACCATTGCAGAGGCGGTACCCGTGAGAGCGGCCAAGGAGTTGGGAGGTGCGGTGGAGGTGGAAGATGTCGAAGAGGTACTGCCGCCAAGTTTGCAACAGTTGACACAGAGAGCGATGCAGGCTGCGGTTAGGAGAGGCGAGGTGTTCGAAGGACCGAGTGGTCGGAATGGTACGGGAGCCGGAGGAGGATTTTTGCCAGGGAAAAGTATGCTTTTCCAAGAGTGACCGCTCGCTCATCATCATTGTCACCACAAAGAAACTCTTCCTTTTTGCTCATCTTGTCACTCGAAAAATACGTACCAAATCTGATGTCGTATAATGGGGGTAATACCGTTCTGCATTGCGAATCAATCCATGTAGCTCCCTAGTGGAAGCATGAAAGAAAACGATAGAAGCTGGCGAAGAAAAATGTCACCCGACGAATGTGACCTCTGACTCCTGTAAGCATGGCGAGTCGGTGGTGTCTGTGCGGGATCCTCTCTCCGCCTCTCTTCTCCCCATCTCTTCCCAGTGAAGGGCAAAGTAGGGGATACAAAAAGGCGAAGGGGGAGGTGCATGATTCTTCCCGCTACTAAAAATTGATGGCAACCACATTGATTCGGTTGTCAACAGAGTGTTAAGCGGGGTCGATGGTTTG
Source organism: Ustilago trichophora (assembly GCA_900323505.1). Classification (NCBI taxonomy): domain Eukaryota; kingdom Fungi; phylum Basidiomycota; class Ustilaginomycetes; order Ustilaginales; family Ustilaginaceae; genus Ustilago; species Ustilago trichophora. The sequence goes on along the minus strand of OOIN01000017.1, from coordinate 590,079 downwards.
GTATTGGAATGGAGGTGTTGGAAGGGCGATGGGGTTGGTGGGATTCATATGGGGTGATTGGGGGTGGAGGAGATTGGGGAAGGGGAGAGGGGTTGGGAATCAGGCGAAAGGGTGGAAGCACAGGCGGGTATGGGAATTGGGACAATGCGATGCGATGCAATGTTGTTGGACGTGTTTGCTGATATTGGTTGCTGATGATGATGGTGAGAGGAAAAGAAGGAGCAGAGAAAAGTGGAAAACAACTTTCTTGTCAAAAACGCCTTCTTTTTTCTTTTCTCTTCTCGTGGTAAAAGAAGAAAGCGCTCCGCAGCTTCGGATGTTTCGGCCGACTCGAGTCAGATCCTCCTCACACCCCGTATGCTTTGGACCCTGACTCCCCCCACACTGACCTTTCTCCATCTTTGATGATAATATAATATAAGATCCACACACTCTGCCCCTCTCACAACATTCATCCTCCCCAAGCTCTACCTAAACACTTCCACGGCCAGAGAAGAAAAAGAAGAAGAAGAAGAAGAAGAGCGGTTTACCTCAAGATGTCTTCTCAGAGCGGCTACTATCGTTCTGACAATGCCGAGGTGTATCGAAGCAATGCCTCGTTTGTCTATTCTTCCGCCTATACCGCTGCTGTGTTGCAGCTGCTTGATCCGCAGGTTGGTGATCGTGTGGTTGATTTGGGTTGCGGTAAGTCGTATCTCATTGCTCTTGATAGATGGATACGATCGACGACAGCTAATGCTCGTTTTATTTTTCCTGAACGGGGATATATTAGGCAGCGGCGAGCTGACCCTCCAAGTAGCCAAAGCAATCGGCCCCACTGGCAGCGTTCTTGGCATTGACGCCAGTCAAGACATGATCGACAAAGCGAACTTTCTCCTTGAAGCCTCCAACTCTCCCCTTGAGAATCTCACATTCGCTGTGCAGGATGGACACGCCACTCCTCCCTCCCAACAACACAGCGCATCCGACAAAGTCTTTAGCAACGCCGCTTTGCACTGGATGAAACGTTCCCCATCCCTCGTGCTCTCAAACGTCTTTACCATGCTCAAACCAGGAGGTCGATTCGCAGCGGAACTAGGCGGGTACATGAATTGCGTTGGTGTTCGAGGCCATCTTCATGTCGCGCTGAGGAAGAGAGGAGTCGATCCAGAGGAATTTGATCCGTGGTTCTTCCCCTCTGTGGAAGAGTATACCGCTCTCTTGGAAGGGGTAGGGTTCACAGTGGACAGATGCGAGCTTGTACCAAGGATGACTCCACTTCCTAAACAAAGTGGCCTCAAAGGGTGGTTAAAGACGTTCGCCGGCCCCTTTCTGAACGCAATAGAGAGCGAGGAAGAGAGGGTGCAAGTGATACAAGAAGTGGAGGAGGCGGTGACGCCTGATTGTTACAATGCCAGCAGTGGGACTTGGTGCGTTATGTATGTCCGATTGCGCGTTCTTGCACACAAACCCGAGTGATTTTAGATCGAGTCGAATACAAAAGTAGCTGCAGTATGGGGGAGAGAGAGAAGGTTGTAGTGTGTGTGTGAGCAGTTGATGATGTCGGTGAGAATGGACAGCGTAACAATAGGGTTCTCAACCGGCGTATTTCTCGGAGACTTTTTTCTGTTTTTTTTTGGTTGGCGGAACGGAAGAGGAAAGGGATTTAACGGAGATGCGGGCCGCATTGATCTTGTTGGCCGGCGACCGCGCCTTTTGCGGATACCTTCTTTCTTCTTCTTCTTCTTCTTCTTCTTCTCATGAGTCGACCTTCTTTCCTTGCCACCATCTACACTGCTCACCAATCTACGATGACGGTCAACGGCAATAATGCCGCTACCAGCAACGGCGCAGGCTCGACCTCCCGTAGCCCTCTGCAAAGCGAACCAGCATCCACCGAAGCAGCTCGCATTCTACCACTAGTCCTCAAACTCGTCCAAGACTTTATCGCTTCCGGCGAACAGCCTTCTACGTACGTCGCCCCATGGGGTAGCATTCCCGAGTTTCGCAAGGTCATCTCACTTTCTCTACCTGACACTGTATCTCCCACAACCGAAGACGACGGTGCACTGTTGGAAGCGATCAAACTTGTATTCGACAACTCGGTAAACCCTTGGACAGGTCGCTTCCTCGACAAGCTGTATGCGGCCCCCACACCCGTTGGTATCGCAGCCGATCTGGTGCTGAGTGCTGTAAATGCCAACGCGCACGTCATGTCGGCATCCCCTGTGCTGAGCTTGGCGGAAGAGCGATGCGTCGAAGGACTGTGTGAGGTTTTTGGATTCACGGAGAAAAAGCCGGATGGTTTGACTATGCCCGGTGGGTCGTCGGCGAACACCCTTGCTGTGCAGACGGCGTTGGCAAACATTTTCCCTCGATTCAGGACGCAGGGATTGTTGGGAGTGATGCAGCAGCTGATCGAGGAGAAGAAGGCGCCAAGGCCGCTGCTGTTTACGTCGAACCAGTGCCATTACTCGTTGGACAAGGCGGCGATCTCTGCGGGATTGGGCTTGGATTCGGTCGTCAAGGTCGATTGTGACTCTACTGGACGTATGGATCCAATTGCTCTCGAGAAGGCTATCACGCAAGCGAAGGAGGAGGGTACAGGAACGCCCTTCCTCATCAATGCCACCTCCGGCACCACAGTTCTGGGATCCTTCGACCCTCTCCCCGCCCTTTCAGAGGTAGCACGCAAGCACGACTGCTGGCTGCACATCGACGGCTCCTGGGGTGGACCCATCATCTTTTCGAACCGCCAACCCTACTCTGACCTGATCAAGGGCAGCAACCTTGCCGATTCGATCACGATCAACCCGCACAAGCTTCTCAACGTACCGCTGCAGTGCTCCTTCCTACTCGTACGCGATGCCAACACGCTCTCCGCAAACAGCCTGGACGCAGGATACCTGTTTCACTCGAAAGACCGCCGGGAGAACGCAGCGATGAAAACGATGGGGTGTGGACGACGTGGTGACGCGCTCAAGTTCTGGCTTTACTGGGTTCGCTATGGCAAGCATGGATTCGGTGAACATGTCGATGCTGGGCTTTCGCTTGCGACCGAGTTGGTGGAGTACATCAAATCCAAGTCGGATGTGATCGAATTGGGACCCCTTGCAGAGCCGCTTTTCTTGCAGATTTGCTTCAGACCAGCGAGGCCTGGGCAGAAGCAGTTACAGATTGGAGAGCTTGACGAGCAAGAAGTGAAAAAGAGATCAGCGGGTACGCAGTACGTCTACGCAGAGCTGAAGAAGAGAAGGATGTTTGCGGTCGACTTTGCGCCATTGCCGAATGGGATTGGGGACTACATCAGATTGGTGGTACACCCTAGGACCAGGATGGAGGATTTGAAGGTGTTGGTGGATCAAGTGGGAGAGATTGGAGAGGTGTACTGGAAGCAGGCTTAGGTCATATACAATCGAGCAAGCATGCTTCGCTGTAGAAGACTTTAGATTGTAGATTTAACTGTAAGAATATGAGCTCCACCATGAGTTTCAGCTTTGGATGATTCGATTGAATGGCTGTGATGTTTCAACATTGTTCAGATAGCTGCCGAAAGAGGGAGCAGGCGTGAAGAGGAACGTGGGGAAAAGCGTGAATCGGGATCCAGCAGATCGGCACTCTCCTGTTTGCCCTCCACCCATCTCACATCTGCAGTCAGCAGCACGCACGCGCCTTTGCTTGCCCGCTTTTGCAAAAAAACGTTGTGTCCAATTTCGGGCTGATGATCTCACTTTCTGCCGCTTTGACCACACCAACCATCGATTTCCCTTACCTCCAACCTTCGCCTCACCTCTCTCTCACCACCACCGACAACAACTCTACGCTGACAAATCGGAGTAGGGAAGTAGCAAAGATGTATCGCAGTACACGATCAACCAAACAATCCTCCAAACTCAAAATCCTCCCCGAGGAGCCCGAAGACAGCTCCACCGGCGGCGGTGCAAGCGGAGGAGCGACACCCGTCAACGCCTCTTCACCCATCATTGGCAGCGGTGGTGTCCTGGCTGGGCAAGGCAATGCTTCGGGAAATGTTTCCAGTGGATATCGTCGCAATCCCTCTTATTCAGAACCTCCTGCGCCGACCGCGTCTCTGGCAGGAAATGCAAGCGCAAATTCACCCCACCACTCGGTTGACGACGACGATAGCTCTTCCGACGATGCAGAGGGTGAAGATGACGAGGCGGTAGAGGTGTATAAGCAGCTAGCGCAGATTCCAGAGGGCTCCATGAGGAGGGATGCAAGGAGGCTCACAAAGAGATCGAGGGCCAAGTTGCCAAGGGTGACGGCGTACTCGACGGCAACGTCGTATCGGATGAGGGAGCTGACCAAGTGGTTGAATGCCCGGCGGTCCAGCCACCAGACAAACGTGTTGACTTTCGACGAGTGTCTGTATACTACATATACGTACAAGCATGTTGATGAGGCACGCGGATTGGTGCCGACCAATGCCAATGGGAATGGGTCGAGTAAGCATCGTTCCAATCACCGCGACTCGACCGGTCACACAAAAACAGGCGACCTCCTCGGTATTCCCGAACTGAATCAAGACGTCCAACAAGAGCAGCATCAACAACAACAGGATGGAATCGTCCAACCCAAAACCAACGCCGACACTGACACCGCCGCCGCCGCAGCGGCAAAACGCAAACGCAGCCGCTTTTCCGTCGAAGACGTCGTTCCCGAACTCTTCATCATGGACTACGGCACCATCGTCATTTGGGGCATGACTCATCAAGAAGAGAAGCGTTTCCTACGCGAACTGCGTCGGTTCGAAGTCGAACGACTCGCCTCTGAGGATATCGAGTCCGAAGACCTCCACTGGTACCTGGCCGACTACTCACGCATCTATAACGACGTAATTACTTTACGTCGGGGTTCTTCATACATGACCAAACTCTCCCTATCCCACGCCCTCGCCCAATCCACCAAAATCAGCTTCTTTGAAGGCATCATCGATAACACGATCGAAAGCACCAAAGATATCCCCCAATCCATCGCTGAAAGTGGAAAAATCGGCATGCCCCCCGCAGAAATCATGAAACAGATCGGTCACCTCTTCATCCTCCGAATGAACATCCATCTCGTAGGAAGTATCGTCGATTCTCCCGAAATCTTTTGGAGACAGCCAGATTTAGAACCGTTATATTCGGCTGCAAGGAGCTATCTCGAAATTCCTCAGAGAATCGATCTGTTGAATACAAGAGTAGAAGTGTTGCAGGATATGTTGCAGTTATTGAAGGATCAGGTGACGAGTAGTCATAGCGAGTATTTGGAGATTGTTGTCATCTTGCTAATCATGTTGGAGATCGTGCTTGGTGTAGCGACCATGTTGGTTGATTTGTATTTTGGTTAGTTTTGACTAGAATCATTGCTTAGCAGTCTTGGTTCACTACGCTGCTGTCTTTTTGGGGGTCGAGAGGCTTGACTGTACAGTGACCATATGCAGACGATAAGAGGAGGGTCGAGATGAGGAGTGGTAATGTGTGATATTATTATATTGTATCTAAGCGGCGCTAGGACTGGATGCGAACACCTCGTAGTCCAAATCTCCAAAATAGGATACCTGCCAAAATGCCACCGACATGACCCGCACTATCTGTTGCACCACCAGGCGTCTTTGCAGCATGCCAAAGATCCCAAGCCATAATCCCACTGACCACGGCCCAAGCTGGTGCTGGAATCACAAAGAACACCAAAAACGTCGCCGTAGGATGGACACAGGCGAAAGTGCTCATAATCGCATATACACTTCCACTTGCGCCATGACTAAATGCTCTACCCGCTGCCTTATTCGTTTCTCCTGTGAGTCTTTTTCCGACCATGCTGACGATGCTGCTGACCACTCCTGCGCCAAAGTAGAGCAGAACAAAGGTGGTGGGTCCTGTGAGGGCGAGGACTGGAGGAGCCATGAAAGCCAAGGAGATCATGTTGACCAAAAAGTGGTCTAGACGTTCGTGCGATACGCACGAGGTGAGCATTGTCCACCATCGACCCTCTGCCACGTTTCGATAGCCCGAGAGGAAGTTTTTGGCGAGGAAAATGTAGGCTCGTGGATCGGAGAATTTGCGCAAGGATTCGGCAGCGTATAGCCATGAGCCAAAGATGAGAACGTTGAGCGCTATGATGGTGTATAAGACAAATCGCTCGGGTAAGCGGGAGAACATGCGCTTGTCGATCAATGCGATGATTCCAGCGATGGTGGATGTGGAAGGTGGACGACGTCCTGGGCCATTAGGGTTGGATGAGGAGGAGGTGTCGATGCGTACTCGGCGTGAGGGTCGGTCGAATAAGGGGGAAGAGTGCCGCCGAGACCGATTGGGTAGGCGGGAGGGGCTGTCTTCTGATCGGAGACGTGGCATCTTGGATAGAATCATGCCAGGGAAGCTATTTGGGGCCAATGGGGAGGTGAAGAAGGATGTGCTGAAAAACCGTAGGAAGGACACTCCTGACTCTGTCGTTGGCTTCTGTGTCAGCGGTGCGGGGCTACATGGTGGCGTCGCTACATTGGCAGCTGTGGTGGAAGAGCGCGCCTGCTGACGGCGAGCAAGAGAGCCCATGGGAAGGTCGAGCCTTGTACGCTGCGAGACTGGAGGAGTTGTGGAGGTAGAATGGTACGTCCTGAATCTTGTCTTGCGTGCTGTAAATGTTTCGTAGCTTGAAGTTGATGCGACCATGGCTCGAACGGACGTACTAGCAACCCCAATCGACCCTGTTGACGATGAGTGCAGCAAGCTCCTCAACTCCAGGCAACGTACTGAAGACCTCATAATCCTACCTTTTCCTGTGGACCCTATGTAGCCCTAGGTACCTCGGAGGTGTATCGTCGTGGTATCGAGGCGAAAATTTCGGTAGTTGGTGGTAGTCTTGTGACCATTGTGCGAAGATCAAAGGGTCCTCTTCGAGCAGCAAAAGATGCTTGGTTAATGCGCCTTGTGCGGGAGAGAGAGAAGGGTCGTGTGGAGCAAAGCATCCCGATTCCTTCTCCCGATCTAGGTGTTGGTGTTAATTGCTCCCAAAAAGCGCGCGCGAGTCTGCTGCACACACGCGCCAATAAGAAGAAATTCCTTTCAAGTGTTGCTCTCCTTCCTCTTCTCACACCATCACTCACTCACTCACGGTAGCACGATGACGGATCCTTCGGCATCAGCATCAATATCAACAGCAGCAGGAGGTAGCAATGCTGCCGAGCACGCATCTACGTTTATCGAGTCGGCTTCGGCATATCATATCGGCCGAAACGAGAGAGATTCGGACCACGAAGATGGCAAAGACGACGAGGATGATGATGAGAAGCTCTTCGCCGAGCTCGATGCGGAGCTGGACAAGATGGAGGACGAGGGCAATTTTGGTCATGAGAATGTAGATACAGTGGCCGGCTTTGACATGGCAGAGTTTCGAGAACGTCGAATGGAAGAGTTGCGGCAAGAGTATGTATATTCCCCCTCCCCTCCTCCTCATCAATCTCTCGGCTTCCTTCATCCCTGGACCCTTAATGACTAGCTCTACCTCCTGCTTCCTTCCTCTGATCTTGCGATGCTTACAGAATTGCCGCCCATAAAGCCACCAACGATCCCTTGGACCTCTCTTCAATGCAACACACCTCGACCGCATCCATGAAAGGTCTCCTCACCGAAATCACAAACGAAAAAGATCTCATCACATTTTCCTCTTCCGAGCGCCAAGTAGCGATCCATTTCTTCCATCCTAAATTCTCCCGCTGTTCTCTCCTCGATCGCCATCTCACCGTCCTGGCTCGTCTGCATCCAGGAACGCTCTTTCTCAAGGCAAACGTTCTCAACTGTCCCTTTTTGACCCAAAAACTTAAAGTTTCCGTCCTCCCTTGCTTGATCACTTTCAAAGACGGTATCAGCAAGGACAAGATTGTAGGATTCGAAGAGTTGGGGAACTCGGACAAATTTTCTACAGGTGCATTGGAGTGGAGATTAGGTCAAAGTGGTATTGTGAATCCGAGGGAGAATCGGAAGCCAATCTTTGGGTTTGGTGCGGGTAATGATAATGGTGGTGGGGAAAGTGTTGGGAAGGGTGTGGTGGGCGCGAAGACGAGAGAGGACGATGACGATTTCTGGGATGATGAGTAGGCGAAGAAGGAAAAGGAGCAGTGGCGGTTCTTTTGTACTTGTATCGAGACTCATCTTGCAATCAAATTGAGGCTGGGTCAGGCAGCTTTGGATACACAGCGTTGCAACTTCGTCTTCAACATGTGTCAGAGATCTTTTCAAGCCTGTGTACAGAGACAGTGGGACGCACGCAAGAACATGGTGCAGGACGTACGGGCATCATCGCAAAATCATCGCAGTGTTTCGAGACAAAGCTTATCGGGAAACATTCTTTGATTCAATCGGAAATTAGCAGATGTATTGGACATTACCAGTTGCGCAGAACTTTAAAGAGTCTTGACCTCGCTGTCGGGCTCGACGTATTCGCTATCAGCCCACCCGCAGCCATTGTAGTGCATCATCGGAAAGAAGAGATGTTGTGTGTCAGTACAATATCCTCAAAGGATCGCCCGAATGCCTCGGGACGTGTCAGCTGCTTCGGCAAAGGAAAAGTCGACTTACATGTGCTCGTGCTTGCCACCGACACTAGCAGTCGTCAGCTCCTGGGCAAAGTTATCGGGCAAGGTTGCTGCGAAACCCTTCATGATGCTCGAGTCGAACGTCTGCTTAATGGTACCTCCGGCCTGCTGAACCTTGGCCTTCTGTTCGTCGATGGCCGATTGAGGTGTGCCATCCTTGAAGATACTGCGGCAGTCACAATTGGGATTAGGGCACATGATTGAAAGGTCAGTTTTTTTATGAGTATGCGGAGAGATTAAGCCAGAGGCAAGATTGAAGTAAGGTTGAAGGGGAAGGAGCAACGTACACCATGTAAGGCTTGTGCTCCGCCATTCTTGAGAAGAGGAGGAACACGGAGAGTTTGGAAAGGAGGTTGGGTAGAATCTTGGACGAGGATGGTTTGGGAAGATTTCCTTGCAGAAAATAGATGCAAAGTGAGGACGAGGTTGTTGCTGTTGTTTCTGGTGGTGGTGGTGGTGGGGAAGGATGGAGTGCAGTGCAGCAGCGGTGGGTTGCTGAGTCGATAACACTTTGCTGGGTGGGTGGGGTTCGCGTCGAAGTGCCTTCAACCCTATGGATTCTCTCCACTTTCTGTGAGGGCTGTGTCTGTGTCATAAAGGACCCTTACACAGAGCAGCTAGTGACGGACGCGCTCGGACCAGCGGCTGCCCTTCCTCCACGTCGAAAGGCAATTTTCACACCAAAAAAAGTTGCAATTTCGTTTTTTGAACATCGACTTCCCCTCCTCCTCCTCATCCTCTCGAGTCGTCGGCGCTTGTGGCTCAAAATGGACGACGATGGTACCAAATCCACACTATCCGCGCTGATAGCCCGCATCGAGGCATACGCTGCTGACTCAAGCTCTTTCAATGTACCCGGTTCTTCAACGCGGCATGAACTCTGGCTGAATGACGAGTCGCAACGTATCGACGCAGCCACACAGCTCGCCGAAGAACTCATGGCTTTGCAGAGCATCTACACCGACGAATCGATAGATCTGCTCAAGATCACTTCCATCAACGGCAAACCTAGTTCTCACGCAAAAGCAGGTGAGGAGCAAGAAAGGGAAGACGTAGCCGATCCACATTCTTGGTTGCCAGGGTCAAAGATCACCTTATCCATATCGACCGACATCGAGACTGGTGAAGATGCGATACCAATACGCTTGGCGGTCACGCTACCGCCGTTCTATCCACATAGTGCTAGGCCGCCACAGCTGCAGCTGCTGTCGAGATATATAGGCGGGTTCAGCGTGGATAGCAAGCTGTTCGGGGAGATACTGAGGGCTTTCTACCATCAGGCCGAGGAAGATAGTGTTGTAGATGCGGAGGAAGCTGCGAGTGCTGCTTGGATCGGAGGGACCATGGATAAGGGTGTTCACTGGGCGAAGGGGGAAGTGGTACTCTTTGAAGGGATCGAATGGGTCAAGGAGAAAGTTGTGGATTGGTGGAATGAGAAAGAGGCTGAACGAGTCTCTTCTGCTTCTGCCCCTGCCAGGCCAGACACCACTCCAACAGAGACCAACATCACCACCTTCTCAAACTTCCATCCAGCACCACCACAGCAACAGCCCAAACCTTTTACAGGCACCCTTTTCCAGACCGAATCCATCGTCGAGCGCAAGTCCGAGTTCATCGGCTACGCTGCCACTATTACCTCTCCGGATCAAGTACCCTCGGTACTCTCTATCATCCTTTCTGATAAGCGCGTCGCGCGGGCGACACATCCGATCATCAACGCGTGGGTTTGCAAAGCTGCCGACGGCATCATTCACCGGGATTGCGACGATGATGGCGAGACGGCGGCGGGTGGGAGACTGGCGCATCTGTTGAGCATTCTGGAGCTCGAGAATGTGATTGTGGTCGTGACGAGGTGGTATGGTGGGGTTCATTTGGGTCCGGATCGGTTTAAACTTATCAATAGGGCGGCGAGGGAGGCACTGGACCTCGGTGGGTTTGTAGGTAAGAATAACGGCGATGATGCGGGCAAGGGGAAGGGCATGGGCAAAAGAAATTCGTAGCAGTAAGGATAGTGTAACAACAGAAACAAAAACATCTTGCGTTGCGAGAAAACTACAACGGTACAACGAGCGATTAGAGAGGCAGCGATACATCTATGGTCAGGTACAAATACAGTCTATATGATATTCATTTTCGTTCTTTCCGGTTTCAATGGCCCATCATCCTGGACCCTGCGATTCCGCCCTGGAGGACTCTAATGCGGACATTTTCGCTAGCCTTTGCAAGCGTATCCTGGATGAGTAGCTCCGGTGTGGTAGCTCTGCTAGTGGCGATGCTGGACGCTTCCGAAGAGCTTGGAGAGGATCCTGCGCTGCTCGCCCTGCTACTGCTGCTTCCGTTGGGATCCAAAGCATCACGCATGCACTCCTCCACGGCAAGCTTGTCGATCCTCGCTCCCCAAATGGAGCCAATGAATCCGTCTGCGATATTGACCTTGATCGGAGGGCTCGCCAGTGCCAGATCGGACACCGTCTTCGGATCCAGCCCCGTCACCGATCTCAAGTTTAGCGTAGGCCCATTCGTATAGTCCTCTCTCGCTCGATTGGTGGAAATACGAATAAGCGATTTGGCCAACTCTGCCCCGCCCCCAAGCGGAAGCATAGCATTCCACAGTTCCAACGTCTCCAGCTCCGCACATCCCACGAGACCTCTCGCAAGTGCAGGAATGACTTGGTCGACAATAACAATGCTCAACCCGACGATTGCGTTTGCATCGCAGCTCGGTGGAACCCATCGCAAATGCTTTAGCCTCTTCAAGCCTCTAATCGCGTTTTCGAAGGCTCTTGCTTCGGTAGCGCGAAACTCGTCGGAAGTGAGAATTTCAGAATGACGAATGCTGAAGAATTCCAATGAGACTTGTCGCACCGAGGGGCAGAGTGATAGAGCTTGGGAGGCGAGTAGGAGTCGATCGCGCAAATGGTCGCGTGATCTGGACATGTGCGCAGCAGCAGTGGTGAAGGGTAGAGTACCATCGCCTCCTCCAGGTACGCCAGGGATGTTGATGGTGAGGCTATTGAGGGTATAGAGAGGGCAGAAGGAGTTTGCTCCCGAGGTGGGCGAAACGAAGCGAGAGAGTTGGTCGACAGAGTAGATGCAGATGGAAGAGTAGAATTTGGGTACAAAGAGATTGTGGAAGAGCTTGCATGTCGAAAGGACCGAGGTGATGTTATTCGAGTTTGGGTCTAGGTCGGAGATGTAGGCGTTGGCGATGAGGTGAAGGATCTCGGGTGGTAGAGAGACCAGCTCGAGCCGGCGATCGTTGATGTGGGACATGGTTCGTAGGTGGATAGCAACAATTGATAAGAGTTGCGCGTTGCTCTATGGGTTGGTCTGGAAGAGACGAGCGCTCAAAGGAGAGTCACTCGGCATGGACAGCATAGATGTAGTAAGGACGTGATATCTAGCGGAAAAAGATGTTGAAGGTGGTGGTGGTACGCAAAAGTCAGACAGCCTCGAGCAGGACAACCTCTGATCTAGCTTATCGTCGTCCCTGTCTTGCCAGCTGAAGCATCAAGAGGGGCCCCAAACTGACCCACTCACACTAGCCCGACCTGCCCAGATCCAACTGTACAGTACTTTTGCAGGCACACAAAGTGATATGCGAGAGCTTATCAAGATGTGAAACGCTTCCCAACCTTGCTGAATTTCAGGGTTTTTGAACCTGCATCATCTGCCTTGTTCGTGCATGCATCAATTTTTCTTGTTCCAAAAATTTGGTCGGAGTCAGAGCGCGGAGCAGCACCACCAAAAACAAAAACCAAAAAAATCCAAATTCATTCTCGGACCGGCATCGCGATTCGAACCGAGAAAACGTCATTTCAGCGAGACATCCGAATTCACACGAGCTCCTACCCTTTTCGATTTTAGAATTTGTTAGACTTTGGTTTGCTTTGGATCAAGAGAAAAATACCGGCCGAAATGCTGGAGTGGCACGAGGTGTCGTTGCTTGGCGTGCACTGCCTCTTTTTGGAGAGTTTACTTGAAATTTAAGGCGCAGATCGACACTGCGCTAAGAAGTGGGTGTACTGTAGAAAGTGTTAGTTTCAGCGTGTGTGCCTCGCTGTGCCGCCGTCCAAAATTTAGGGGTTCGCAAGGCTGCATGGACTGTACAGTATGCAGTAAAGTGCGCCTCGGCATGCACAATTCTATCTGGCTCTCTCTGTCTCTCCTCTTCTGAGCTGAAGCGTGGCTGTGAAGAGCGTTCTTTGCAACAAACGTACAGTATCATCACTGCCATCATCTGCTTGATACAGGTGCTTGCGACGTTCCTACCACCATCACGACTCTTCGACCCTCGAAAGTGAGGAAACGTCAGCTCCAACACATACAATACTGCGACTAACGGGCATCACTTTCAGTCACGTCCTACAGGTACAAAGCACGAGGCTGGTCCCGTGTGTATCCATACAACATCTTTTCTCATCGCTCCAACGACTCGAGTAAGGTTTCAACATTGACCAGGAGGATCACTCTGTCTCTAGGTAGGGTCGCCTCACTATGCCGTCCCTAATCGAGCGCCAAGCCACCTCCGGGCAATCCCGTATCGATCCAACCCACGATCAGCGGACGACCATCATCGTAGCCTGCGTCTACGCCGTGGCCATCGTCATCCTTTGGAATGTTCCCATTCTCAACTATCTCCTCTACCCTTTCAAACTTCTCACTGTTGGATTCCACGAATTCTCCCATGCCGCCGTCGGTCTTTGCACAGGAGCCAAGATCGAATCAATCACCCTGGAACCCAACGAAGGCGGTGCAACCCGTATGCGCGGAGGTATTCCTTGGCTCACCTTACCTGCTGGATACCTTGGCTCCTCCCTCATCGGTGCGGCTCTGATTGCGTGTGGATTCGACGAACGCGCCTCCAAAGTAGCCAGCATCGTAGTCGGCGTGTTTTTCCTATTCACCCTCTGGTGGGCGAGAAGAGACTGGCTCACATGGGTCCTCATCCTCGTCATGATCGGGCTGTTCGTGCTCTTCTGGCTCGTTGCGAGCAGTATTGCTCTGCGATACTTTGTGCTCTTTATTGGAGTCATGAATTGTCTCTACTCTGTATGGGACATTTGCGACGATTTGATTTTCAGAAAAGTCAACGAGTCGGATGCCAGCGCCTTCAGCAAGGTTGTCGGCGGCGCACCGCAGTTTTGGGGCGTTGTGTGGCTGTTGATCTCAATAGCCTTCTTCGGTGCAGGTATCGTGGTCGGCATTTTGGCGTTCAAAACGCCAGTGGCTCAGCAGCAGGCGAGCAACTTTTTGGACGTCAACCTCAAGAGGTCGCTCATTCTTTCTGACTTTGCGCTTTAGAGCGAATCAACCAAAATTATGGACAATTCAACCAGTGCTAGACTGCTGTATCATGTATCTTGCAATTCTATCAATGTATAATGTATGCTCTACGTGTGCCAGAGTAAGGCTGGTGGGTATATGGGATTCCGCTGGGCTCTTCTACTTGACTAACTCGTCAACGTTGATGTTACTCGACGAGGCGCTGCTGTTGGCAGTCGAGTTCACCGCGTTCTGCACTCCTTCGTCCATCTCTTTCAGATGGTCAATGTTGGACCACTGCAGCACGACACCAATCGCCTTTCCATACCCGATATCGTTCTCGACCGTGCTTCCATCCGGAGCCTTGATCGAATCTGCCTCTAGCTGCTTCTTTCCCTCTGGATCGCTTTCAAACTCGTCTGCTGTCTTTTTGATGATCCTTTCCAATTCTTGCGCCTCTGGCAGATTCTGCTCCTTTGCGCGCGAAAACAGTTTCTTGTGCAACTCGTGATCGAGCAAAAACTGCGATCCTTGCACGCCAAGGTGCAATGGGCGGATTGACCAGTGTTGCTTTTTCGAAAGAGCACCTGGCGAGGTTGTCAAAGATTCAGCAGAAGTGTAAATGATCGGAAAGAAAATTTCGCTGATCGAGCAATTCCAGAAGCGACTTGGAGTGACGGTGGGTGGGACGAAGCAGTATCGACCAGGGATCAAAACTTGGTTCATCAAGGCGCTGATCGCTGCCCCGTGCGACACCAACACCACCGTCTCTACTCCATCAACCTTTTCCCCTTGCCCTGTATCAGCACCAACATTGGCGGAGGGTCGGGTGATGAGGTCGTTCCAAAAGCTTCCCAACCTCTCAGAGAATGGTTCCATGCGTTCGATTCCTTCGGTGTCCTCGGGCTTCTTGGAACCGCCGGTGTAAACCTTGCCTTCCAACACGCCAAATGCGCGCTCTTTGAGCCGATCGTCGAGTTCGAGTTTTAGGCTGGATGCGGTGGATTGGTGCTTGAGAATCGCCCGTGCCGTGTCGGCGGCACGCTTGAGAGGGGAGGCAATGATCCGGTCGATTCGGGTGGTGGAGGAAAGATAGCGTCCAGTGATCTCGGCTTGCAGTCGACCTCGGGTGTTGAGATCGGTATCGAGTTGACCTTGAATGATCCGTTCGACATTCTCGCGCGTCTCGCCGTGACGGACTATTAGAACGCGCAGTTGTGATGGCGGCATCCCGTTGCTGTGGTCTCAAAGGGTGGGATGTGGGAATATGATGTGTGAATGTTCGGAATAACCGAAGTGGACGAGGTGGTTGTGGGAAAGGCGTTGGCTGGTTTCCGAAATGGCGTTTCTTCTTCTTGGTAGGTCAAGGGTCTGTGCTCATCTCCCGATTCCTTATGCTTCCAATCGCAATCGAAGTGGTGTCGCTGTCCCAAATGGCTGCACACTACCGCGTGCAATGTCGGCTTGCGAGCTCGACGAAATTTCCATACACGACAATTTAGGCGATGCCGTCCCGCGTTTTCGTGCAGATCCCATCTCTTTGATCGACAAGTAATGTGTTTTGAAAATTTCTGGTGTGATCTGATATCATGCCGACCACTTCGGCAAGTCTGAAACACACACACATACACACACACGCACACTTGCCCCTGCCTTCCCGTGCTCGAAACCATGGCTTGAGTTGGTCGTCGTCTGACACGGTACACCAGCACACAAGCACACCTATGTAGGGGCGAGTTTTCGACAGTATTCCAGGCGGGAGTGCCTCATCTGGGCTCTTGGTACGCGCCGTTGCAAGCTCAAGCTTTCGAAATGCAGACTTCGCCTCTCCGACGTGCATTATGCATCCATGCAGCACGCTCACGCTCTCTCTCTCGACCAGAAATCGTGCCGTTTCAGTCATGGTGTACAGTAACATGCCATTTGAGTGGCTCGGCTGGCATTCTCGGAACTGATGCTCCGTTTGTCGCCGCCTTCGATGGTGGTCAGAGTATTGATACATATGTATATATAAGAACGCTTGCTTGGTACGTGCTATCAATGTGATCATCCCTTCGCCCCCTCTAGAGACCTCTACTCAGATCTTTCGAAGCATAGACACACAGTATGCTCGTCAGCACTTCTCGCAATGCTGCCACCGCAGCCGTGGTGGCCCTGACCACCCTTGCCTATTGCGCAAGTGCAGCCAACTGGACCCAATCTGCCCTGGTCCGTGGTAACGACTTTTTCTCAGCTTTCGACTGGTTTACCGATGCCGATCCTACCAACGGACTGGTTAATTATCAATCCCAAACCAATGCTCGCGCTCAAAACCTCTCCTTTGTCGACGGCGACGGCCACTTTGTCATGGCAGTCTCCACCACCCCTGTCGCACTCGAGGGCAGAAACAGTGTCCGTATCACCTCGAAAAACAGCTACTCTGATGGTGTATACGTTCTCAACGTCACCCATGTCCCCACCGGCTGCGCCACCTGGCCTGCCTTCTGGACCGTCACAGAGAACATCAAAGCCTGGCCCATCGGAGGAGAGATCGACATTATGGAAAACGCAAATGACGAGTATTCGGCAAACCTTGTTTCCGTCCACACCAAGGATTCCTGTACCATCCCAGCACAGTTGAGCGCACAACAATCCGGCACAGTAGCCTACACCAATTGCTCCGCCTATGCACCTTCCAACCCAGGCTGCAGAGTCGAGACCAACGGCACTTCCACCCCCACCTGGGGTAAAAAACTCAACCGTGCAGGTGGAGGAATCATTGCAATGGAACGATCTTTCGGAACCACTGGAAAAGGTGTACGAGTTTGGTACTTTCCCAACAACTCTCCTTCCACGCTTCCTTCCGATTTGAAGGAAGGTAGCACGACAGTTAGCACCGATTCATGGCCTAAACCAAACGCATATCTCCCCATCGCATCGTGCTACTCCGATTTTGCCGCCCATAAGATCGTCTTTGACATCACCCTCTGCGGCGATTGGGCAGGTAACACGTATAACCAGAGCGGATGCAATGCGCAGTACCCAGCTTGCAGCTATCAGGTCGGTTACAACGGGTCGAGCTTCAACCAGTCGTATTGGGAGGTCGAGTCGTTGAGATTGTACACGAATGGGGGTAGCTCAGCGAATGCGGCCAATTCGCCTCAGACCGCAGCGGATCATCAAAGCTCAGTGTCGGGCGCTGAGTCTTGGATGGTCAAGCGCTCTTCGGGATTGGTTTGGGGTGCAGCGGCAACGATTGCTGCACTGGCATTCGCAGCTGCCCTCTAGATGGTGTAGATTAGCACAGATCTGCGCGACTGTAAAGAGCTTGCTTGTTTTGGATTGCAATAATAGAGAACACTTTTTTCGGTCTACGAACCCTAAGATCTGAGTCGTGCCCTGTGGCTCTACTTAGCGAGAGAAGTACTGCTTGAAAGTGTGCAGAGATAAGCAACGAATTGCTTGACTGAACGACGACATGTGCCGCTGCCGTGCATGTCTAAAGCATCATGCTGCCTCGCGGGAAGAGCTCCGCGAGGTTCCACGAAGCTTGATGAGCTTTCTCACCCCACAGATTCTTCAACTCTTGCAAATGTAAAGACACTTGCCCGGCATCGTCGTTGTCCAGCTGCCCGATTCCGTGAAGCACAAAGGTTTTCCTTCCCTCTTCCTCCAACATGGGTGACCAGAGTGACACAAGTTGTTCCTGGCTGCCTAGTACACCCGTCAACTTTTGCATTTGACGTATCTTCTTCGTATAACCCAAATGACGAGCCATCAGCAGTGGCATTCCTCCTGGCGTAGCTGGTGGCAGGATCAGAATGCGTTCGCGATGTGTCAAGAGGCCGTTGACTACCTTCCAGGGGAGTTCCGACGTTTTGATGGGAAGGAAATGCATCTTGTCCATAAAATAGTGCCTGTTGAGAGATTCCATGTTGGAACGGCTGTTGAGGTAGACGAAAACACGTTCCATTGATGGACCTAGATCCAGCCCAGCGAGCGAGTGCTGTTCTAGCAGGCTTTGCTGTGCTAGAAGGGCTTCTGTGAAATGAGGTCGTATGACGCCTTCACTGGCTCGCGGCTGCAAGGCAGTCGGATGGTGATCTTGAACGTCCATCGCGTTGCTTGCAATGATGACGCGTGAAAGGCTCGGATGAAGTCCGTCGACACCCTCGAATTCCAAATTGGGGTTCTCAAGCAACGTCCGCATGATATTCTCCCACTCGCCAAGCTTCCGTCCGCTCCTCAGCACTAACTCGGAGCGGTCCAGAGCTTTGGCGGGGACAGGAGAGATGTCTTCCCGAGAAGCACTGCTTTGACCGATCGAGGCTTGAGCTGCAGCGGTCGAGTCCATCACTACCGAACCCTGGTGTGACCCCCCGTTGTAGTTAGGGCCACTGCTCATGCGTGTCGTAGCGACTATGGGAGGTGCCTCACTCCAAATTGGAACAAGTGGGATGGATCGAGCTGCAGATACGGCAGTCCTTCCCCTTTCTGAGCCTGCCGCGGTCGTAAGGGGCTGAAAATGCTGAGCAAACCCTTGAGGATGTTGAAATTGGCTCACTGGGCTGCCATGGTATTGGAACGAGGCCTGCGTCGTCGGTAAGCTGATCAAGCGGGTCTGCCGGTCTTGGGGAATTGGAGCATTCGCGTAGTACTGGTAGGCCTCGAAAAGCGGTGGCACGGGGTGGGACAACGTAAATTTATTGTAGTGCGACGCGGAAGATCCGATGGGCCATTCTGCCGGGTCAGTCGATGTCGCTGGGATCATACCATTGAACGGATCGGCTTGCCACTCGAATCCGGAAGTCTCTGGAGGCGTCGAAAAGTGACTCAGCTCTCCGACGTGTTGATCGTCATGTCCTCCCACAGGTCGTGAAAACGTTCGGGAGGTAAGGCTGACCAGTACGATGAGGAGCAGGATTGACTTTGGTGGGTGGGATGCAAGATGCAGTAGCATTGTTACGCCTAACAGAGGTTCTGGAGAGGGGAGCGCGTCAAGGATACAGTGGATGCGTTGTCGAGACCCAAGCATCTTTTATAAGTACGTCTTTAACGTGACCCACTGAAATTTATCGAGCGCTTTCTTTTTCCTTCAAGCATACTTAACGATAAGCTTCAACATCAGTGTTTTGGAGAAGGTACCCTTCATCTCGGGCTCGGAATGCTGTCCGTTTACACGGCTACAAGCTAACAGGAGCCTTGACTGCCGAGGGTGTCAAAAGAGTCCACTGAGGTCACTTTAATTACGCGTATGCAAGCTGCTATGACACAGCCCACTTGATACCACCAAAGGATACATCAATATGCGAACAATCGATGGTGACGAATGTAAAGGCCCACAATGTGGACTCTGCAACTTGCCCACGAGTTAATATCACTTGCCGCTATTTCAGTAGTGCGCAGTTGTAGTGCATGCTGACTCTCATTGCATCGCCCATTGTCCCACTCGACCGGCAATATAATTAGAACATAACATGCTGTCAGACGAGAAGCAGGTCCCTGGGAAATATTTGGCAATCAAAAAGGGGTTATTACCCTGCGAAAGCGAGCAACACAAAGTGAAACCAAAGCCGTCGCCAGCCATAAACATGCTTCTCAACGCGTGAGACGACACCACACATACAGTACTGCAGTACTATAAAGTAAGGCACAAAAATTGCAGTGAAAAAGTACGCATGTATCGGTGGGACGCCGATGATGAACCATGCACGCCAAATGTATGTGTCAAAGGGAGATACATAGACTAACGTAGTTCACGTAGATGTGGAAATCATGTAGATGTGGAAAATATCGCGTTTTGACTTTTTTAACTTTTTTAACTAACCATCAGTGTAATGCTCAAAATTGACATGATCACTTCAAGACACTTTTACACCACATTCTTGATAGTCAACCACACTTCACAGATTAATGGAACATGTAGGGAGCATGCCATTTGTATAGTGTATGCAGAAGGATTGTTGTATTGATGATTGTATGATCCATGAGGTGATGCTGAAGATTGGCGGAAAATTTTGCTTTCAAAATCAGGCACTACGCCACTGTGCGCAAAATTGCTTTCTCCTCACCATCACAGATGGTGACAACAGCAACAACCACATTGCTTAGACCCCCTTTGCTTGGTATGGTTGTGTTCCTTACTGCTACCAGAATGCGAATGCAACAAAACATCTGATGTTGCTCTGCCAAACTGTTGAGCAAAGTGCGAAAATGCGTTTTTGGGATTTTGGGCACTAGAGCAGTGTAAAATGTCGAAATCTGGTGTGATCACTTCAAGCTAGATTTCCTCCCCAAAGTTGGCAGTGGTGATGCTGATCCAAGTTGACAGATGGTAAGAGACATGTCTGAGGTTGCTCCTTGCAAAGTATGCTGCGATGTAAGCATAAGGAAGTGCTGTGTTATTGCTGATTGAAAAGATGATGGTGGTTGAGAAAAAAGGGTGGTGAGCAACCTAAATCATGGACGTGGCAGATTTTCCACATCTACGTGATTTCCACATCTACGTGACCTACGTTAGTGTGGATTTTTTGTGAGTCTTCAATAGCGCTGATTGACCCACTTTTGAACTGCTTCCACTGGTTCCACACGAACTTCAGCTGATGAGTTGCTTCAGCTTGATTGCTGCCAGCCGAGCTAGGCCATACACACGACATGCATCGCTGTACTCAAATTTGGATGCCTGAGTTCTTTCATTGTTTCGCCTTCTTCTCTTGCTTTGGCTCAGCTCGCTTCAGCTCACTGCCCGGAAAGGTTGAACACATACATCAACTAGTGGCTACCGGAAATGTTTGGATTCAATTAGGACTTGAATGCGCCGCGAATTCGTAGAAGTCTACGTATCGCTATCAAGGTAACAAATGCATGTGTAGGAACAAGTTCGACGAGGATCAATCCAGCTATACAATGTGCACACCGGAAGATGAGGGCTTCAGAAAATCATCTGAAAAGTAGTAACTAGAAGAAAGTGGAATGTTCTTGTTGTCCCAATCCTTAGCCAAAGTTTTGAGATAATCGGCCGTGTCAAGAATACCCTCGTTTTTGAGCTGTCCAAAACCATAAAGGATGACTGTCTGATGGAATTTGTCGACCAGAAGTGGTGACCAGAGCGAGACGATTTGAAGGTCAGAGCTGAGCTTCCCTGTCGCTCGTTCTATTTCGCGTAACTTTCTCCCGGAATCGTGGCTCAGCAAGATCAAGGGGAAGCCATTCTCTTTGATGGGTGGAAGAATCTTCGGGCTCCTTCTTTTTCCGTATAGATCGTTCAGCAGCTTCTGCGTTAGCATTTTTGGATCGAGTGGCAGAAACGTCATGTGCTTTATGAAGTACTTTTCATTGAGGTACGCTTCGTGTTGGCGGCTGTTCAGATAGACGTATCGGCGCTCTCGATCATTGTCGGTTATTCCATACTGAAGTGGCATTGAGAACACATCCCTGAGTCTCCCTACGAAGTGCCCGGTCTGATAACCTTGAACTGGACCTGCTAGTGCCTCCTGCGATGCAGTTCGGCTCCCCACATCGTCCCCTTCTAGG
Source organism: Ustilago trichophora (assembly GCA_900323505.1). NCBI lineage: Eukaryota > Fungi > Basidiomycota > Ustilaginomycetes > Ustilaginales > Ustilaginaceae > Ustilago > Ustilago trichophora. The sequence continues at coordinate 568,727 of OOIN01000017.1, read as the reverse complement.
TTGCTGTATCGAGCAACAAAAACTTTGGGATCGACAGATGCTGGATTGACAGCCGAGACTTCCAAAGCACTACCAGTAGCCTTCCTTAGACGCTCTTTCCAGCGTTCGATTGTGTTCTTGTCGTCAGATGAAAACGAGAGATGACCGTCAGTCGTTGGAGCCGGCTGATGCTTTGGTTGCTGTGTTTGCTGTTCCATCGTAGTTAAAGGCAAAGCAGAGCTTTGATGACTTTCTAAGGAAGGAGGCACGCCCCCAGAGTTTGAAACACGGGAGCCGTCTTGGAAGACACCTATCTGAGTTAGCAGGTCCCAGTGGCGCCGAAGGGCGTTGGTTGGAGCATGTTCTGCGATCGGACCCACAGTTGGGAATGTAGTGACAGGAGCGTAGTTGAGCGCACGTTCGGACCGGCTGGGAGGACGAAAGGATCCCTGACCCTGATCGTTCCAGGCAGGATCGTGTCCCAGAAAGTTTGAGGGACCATAAAGCGGCTTGATGCCGGAACTCTGCGAGACTGCCTGATGATCTGGAGTCCAGGGGCTGGAAGACGGACTTTGTTGCCAATGGAAACCTGGATCAGAAATTCCGGACAGTCCAGACCCATGTCCTGATGGAGAGCTACCTCCGGCAGGCCTCGAAGTCACGGTGACTATGCATGAAGCTATTAGAGATGGAAGCAAGGCCCATGTCCCTTTGAGCTGGAAGCGTAAGTCAACCATCTTTGGCAAAGAAATTCTTTGGGATGAATAAAACAAGCCGGAGCCGTAAGGGCAAATACTATATATGCCTTTTCGAGACTAGTAAAAGGACGAAGTAATGTTTCAGGTACACGGCCCTTGCAACGCTTCAGGTCAGCTTGTATCGACTCGATGCCATGGCTCAGTGGGTTTGTGAGCATGCAGATGAACTGTAATAGACAATTTCACAGCCCTGGTGGTCCCACGACCGATGCAACGCACGGTGCGATGAACGTGCTCAAGTGCACATACTGTGATGAAATGGGGCATCATTTCAATAGTCCCGACTTAGCATTGCACGCCATGATTGCGTAGATATGATGATATTGCGGCTAGACATGTGGGGCCTTGAGCTGGATGACGCTCCCAGTCTGCTGTAAGGGGGCTGGTCGGGCGCAAAGGGCGAGCGACAAAGACAAAGGGAGGGAGACAGGGTGGGAAGTGTTAAGGCCGCTATAAATGGCCTAGCGACGATTGCGGAAGATGATGGTATCATAGAAGAAAGGTGACACGAAAACAAGAACATAATGAAGGCCGGTGAGTTGACATGGCGAGCTCTGCTTGCGCAGATGCCCTCGCCCCCCACACGACTTGCAATCCTTCTAGACTCATGTGGTCATGCACGAGCAAGGATTGGCTTAGTTCAAATGCGGAGACGGGCTATCTCGGCCAAATTGTAAGAAGAGTGGTACGTAGAGTGTGGGGTCTCTAAGCTGAGCCTTTTGAGGTGCTTCTGGATCGAGAAGATGTCTCCCTCTTTCAGCTGCCCGACCCCATATAGCACAATAGTGTACCTGCTTCCATCATAAAGGATGGGAGACCACAGCGATACGGTATGTGTGGTTTTGCTAACGCCTGTGAGCCTTTGAATGTAGGATACGAGCCCAGTCTTAGGTCCGTCATGGCGAACGAGTACGAGGGGCAAGCGACTCCGTCCCCGTGGTGGTAGTATAAACTGTTGTACGTGTCTTGCATAGAGTAAATCGAGCTCTCTCCAACTAAGGATTTCCTTCCTGATGGGTAGGAACTGCAATTTGCCAAGAAAGTATTCGTCGTTGAGAAAGTCGAGCTTTTGACCGCTGTTCAGGTACACATAGATTCGATCTCTCGGTCTGCCTCGCTGTATATCTGAAAACTTTTCTGTTCGGAGAGGAGGTTGCAAATTCTGCAAGAAGTGCGAAGAAGCCCGTTCATAAGGAGATGTCCACCTTGATTCGGAGCTTAATGGAGGATGATATCCTTCTACGGCGTCGTGAGCTTGACCGATGAAGACTTGGTCTTTACTTGCTTTGGTTGCATCAGCTGGAGAAAATTGTAGAGTTTCCAAATCCATTGCACTTCTCAGAGCCCTCTCCCATTTCTCTCTCGTTTTATGACTACGATCAAAGACTGTCATGATTCTTCTCAAGTTGTCAAGCTCCGATGCTGGGTCAGAGGTGCCCTGCGTGTTTTTCCCCTTCGTCGCAAGGCCGTGGAGAAAGAAATTCACCGGTGTCTGACTTGTCGACTGCCAACTAGTTGGCTCGTGGGATGCGAGCTCTAATTGATAAAGCTCTCTGGGGTCTTGGTCACCATTCCATCCATATACGGGCTTGTACTGATTCACAAGGGGCGGATCGAGCTCTGATCGAAGCCATTGCTGCGCTTCCTGGAAGTGAGCCTGCCCACCATTTGGCAGCTCTAGGAATTCGCCGTCGGGACGGGACATAGATGAGGTCTCGAAAGTATTCCAAGCACTGGGCAGCCTCGAGTTTTGCATACCTGTGTGACTGAAGTCATGGCCGAGAGGCAGTTCTGGTTCGTGATGATGAGACTTCGATCCGTGCAACAGATGATCAGAGAGAAGCTGAACTTGATTTGATTCGATCACGGGGTCTTGATGACGGCTCTGCGAGCTTGCAAAGTGCTGAAAAGCTCGATCTGGTTCCGCTTCTTGGGCTCGAATTGAGGCTTCCCGAAAGCCTTGCCAAGCGGTCTGCTTACTCAGGAAAGGATATTGCTGATCAAGACTCGTCAGAGGTGCATGCTGGTCTACTCCTCCGCTCCTTTGACGGACTGCTTGAATCGGTAGTGGCTCTGGGACCTGGGAGGCCCCTCTCTGAGCAGACGCGTCTCTGTTCGACTGGCCAGATGAGGTTCCTGCAAGCTGATGCATCCTGTAAGGCTGTTCTGTGGCGAACCAATCTTCGTGCGGCAGCTCAAACGCGTCACGACTGACGACAGGTGAAGGATTAACCATCCAACTCGTTGAAGGTCTGGAGTTGTCGCTGAGATCGAGGTGAGCCTCGCCGCCGTTCCAGCTTACTCCTGGATACAGACCACTCGCATGGTCATGGTTGCCGGTAGGAAGTTGCCCAATCGACCAATCACTAAAGCCACCCAAAGGCGTTGGTAATACGCGTTCAATGAAAAAGAGGACCAGCAGCGGCATCAGCTGAATTCCGGCAAAAATGTTTGCAGACATGCTTAGATTGATGAGTGTGATTGCAAAAAGAGGAGAATTGTTCAAGAGTCAGTCTTGCAGGAGGATATGCCTCGTGTCCTCGCCGACACGACCACTTCTATAAATACTCAAAGTATCCGTCGTCGCCTTTGAGAAAGCTCTGTTTGCCTCAAAGCTCAACGCGAAGCAACGGCCGACCTTTATGTGGCTTTCCAGGAAGAGTAAGGTTTTTGCGCACACCGAAGCTTCACCGACTCCTCTCCCTTAAAATCAGACCCGCTCCGATCAGTATGTACGGGTGGTCAACCCCTGACGCCAAATTGCAATCAACTGGGCCTATTCACACGGTATCGGAGCCTCCGAGCAGCCTCGAGGCGTGGGTCGTTTTGCTCCAGAGATAGGGGGCAGACATGAATTTGCGTAGACACAGTGTGTTACTGGACCGCGCCACAGTTCATACTGATTGGTGCAATCACTGTGAAATCGATGGCAAAAGGGATGGCTGGGTGACCAAGGCTTGAAACGCTACTTTGGGATACTGCCGAGTACATGCTTGCCAGGAAAATGATCAAAGTCAGCCTGGAGTTGCTGCAGATGCTTGTTCACCGCATCGAGATTCTCTGGTTCAATAAAGCCTGTTCCAAAGTGATAGACAATGCGTCTACCGTCAAGTTTGCGACCCTCTGGTACACCCCAGAAGTTGAACAGAGTCTTTGCTTCAAGATTTGTGCCATGTAGCGAACGTATGCGGTTGCTCAGGCCACCATGGGCAGTCATACGGACGCTTCTGACCACGCCACCCCCACCATCGGCCTCGAATTCAAAGGGTGTTTTCAGCGGAAGTACCCGGTTTCGAGTCAAAGCAAACCGCTTCATGTTATCAAGTGCCCTTCTTGGCAAAGACGTTGTGTCCACCCATTCCAGCTTGCCGTCGAAGATCTGAGCATTGATGAGCCGGCGCTCTTCATCTGATTCTCGCAGCGGAAAATGGATTCGATATCCAGCTTCCCTCTCGATGGGTGGCATCGTTCGTGGCAGCTTCTCTAAAAGTTCGGGCTCGACTAGTTGCAGCTTGCCATGGTACTCTCTCAGCTTCGTGTCATCATTCCACACTCGGACATAGGAACCTGCTACAGCACCTTTTGTGTGACGCATCCTTGCCACGGATCCCTCAGCCCTTGAATCGCCGGCACTATCAAGCATATGTTCACCCGTGAATCCACGTTGGGGCTTTGGTTGGGGCTTTGAAGTTGAGCCAGTTTCGGCTGCCGTATTAGATTCCAGCGGAAGGAGATGGGCTGGATCCGACTGAAATTTACTGCCAGACACATGAGCGTGGGGAAATGTCGGATCTGCTGTTGAGAGTATCTGTATAAGTGAGTCAATGATGACCTGGTCCGATGGACTGTTTCGAGTTAATGATGTTGGCAAAGGCGTCAATGGGGAGTGAAACCGATCATGTCCTAGATTGAAGGATGGAGCAGAAGGGGCTCTTGGATCCTCTTTTGACGTCTTTACGGTCTGTGATAGTTCATCAACGTGCCGGTTAGACCAAATTTGAGGCTGAAGCTGAGGAGGGCGACGCTGTGAGACCGTTCTCATTGGTCTTGGATCGAATTCCTGCTGCTGATAGTAAGAGGGTATGAAAGGACGCTTGTTCGCTGGAGCACCTATCTGCGGTGCAATTTCGGTTTGCAAAGAGTTGCTTGGGGTTGAAGACGATGTCCATCCCCATCCCCCTTCTGAAGACACCTTGATACGTTTGTCATCCTGATTGCCAGCAGGCTGTGAACAGACATAAGTGTTGAGGAGGAAGAAGAGAAGGCAAATCACGAGATAATTGAAGCAGACTTTCTGCATGGCGTGAAATGTTTTTGCAGCGAAGTGTGCGGAACGAGGCAACTGATTTAGAGATCGCTGTGCGTCTACCTTTTTTTATTTTCAACGAAGATTCTAGATGTCCGCCCATTCACACCGTCATCGCTAGTGCCACGTCACTCATCCCGAGTCCGACTGATTTTTGCTAGTAAGAGCCACTTATGAACTGACGAAAGCTCTTAGGTGAAACGTGAAAGCTGACGACCTTCGTCTCGGCCAGGTCATGTTCTTGGCATCATTTCGACTCATAATTTCGCTTCTAATGCTCCTGTCCTTCCTTGTGATTGCTTTGGCGACACATTAGCTTTCTCGGCCACAGAGGTTTGCTGTGAAGCATATGACCAACAGACGTATTGACTCTATTTCGGGAGAAGCAGAGGGGGCAACCTGACTTATACACACACGCTTGAACATCGATAAACATTAGGAATGATTCACTGTATGAAAGTTCACTTGAATGAGTGTGATTGAAAGTATAATGAGTAACAGAGAAGGTGATAACGCAGGGAAGAATAGAGAAAGACGACGAAGATGCTTGAGGCAGCGTCAAGACCACGGTTTGAAGTTGAGGCAGATCAGCTGGCAAGATAACACTGAACGAAATACTGGGCCATCACTCGCAGAGCTCGATCCCGCAGAAACGAATTTGTTTTGAGCGGAAGCGGAGCTCCGCCGGCGGACGGCTTGCAAATTAACCGCGTACGTGATCCACTACCTGAGCTAGAGCCTTCTCATTTTTCAGATAGTCGTGTACTGTCTCCATAGTTTTCTCATCTTTGAGATAGCCAGCACCATAATCATGGACAATAGAGTGGTTTTGGTCGCAGAGTATGCGTCTCACGCAAGCTGTCGGCAAGGTTGCGTGAGACGGACGAGATGGTGGTGGTTTGGAGGATGAGACGACGACTGAGCTTTGTTCGACTCAAGTACGCAAGTTGAAAAAAATTTGTACGAAATTCACGTGACGTGCAGATAATGCTGAATAAGCGCGTTTTGGCCCGATTTGTGATCCGGTATACCAATATGAGTGATTATGTGAGATTTCTCTGGTGTTAGTAGTGCTCGTCACGATCAGGCATGCTCCGTCCGTCGCCGGAATGAAATGTATTGTTTGCTCGGGTTAACCTTACCCCACACTTTCTGACTTCATTTTGGCTTCTACACCTCTCATATCCCCGGCATAGGCTTGTACGACAATGGACAGTCGTTTGCATACACCGTTTGAGCTCAACAGGCTCCCCTCGCCAGTCCGACAGTCCCTTATGTCGCTCTCAGAAAGCGGCGCGGTCAATAGCATGACCTTTCCACACGATTATGACTCTGTACCATGGCCTGCGACCCCGGCTCGTTCTCAGACCATGCATGTACATAGTTCACAAGCTCCTCAAGCTGCAATACAAGAAACCCTTTTATCTCCTGCTCCTTCGCAACTGTCTGATCGCCCGGGCAATACACAACCTCAATGGGATCCCCGCTCCGTTGATATTCTTCTCAAGTCTGTGCTGGCGAACAATCCCAATCTCATGCGCACAAACGCAGACAGAGGCCGGTCCTGGACAGCTATTGTTCAGGAGTTCAATCACATGTGTTCTCAAGAGGGTCTTCCGGAGCGGCGCGAGCGTGGTATCAAGCTCAAGTTCAATCGGATGGTAGAAGCACACAAGCAACGCAACAATGCCAATACAAGGGCTACTGGATCTGCAGAATGGTCATCAGAGGTCTGTGATATGCTCGATGAGTATATAGAATCGGAAACTTTCAACTTGCGCGGCCGCCGCCAGCATGCTGGGCCTACAGAAAGCGAGCAGGACAGGGAGGAGCTGGCTCACATAGCAGGCGAATCACGACAAGACCCAGCAACACGATCAATGGCCTCAATTCGCGAGCGCCAAACTTCACAGTCCTTCTCACAAGCCTCGGAGTCCGATATCGGCGATGGTAGTGATGCTCGTTCAAGAAAACGACCTCGCAGCACTGCTGCAGATGCTTTTGCGGCCTTTGCTGAAGATACCATTGAATTCAGACAGTTTGAGAAGGAAATACAACTCAAGCAGCTCGGCTATCTTCAGGAGCAAGTTGACGCCAATCGCCGGGCCGCCGACGCAGCAAAGGAACAGGCGGCACTGCTTCAAACGATCGTCAATTCTCAACAACAGATGATGACAACAATCTTGGGCCTCGTGCAGGGTATCCACGGAGGAGCAAACAATACAGCACCGCCTCCGCCGCCACGTGCACAGGCGTCAGTACGCCCAACTCTGTCCACCATCAGTCAAGAAAGCATGCCACATGCCGAGCGCTATCGTAGTGCTTCTATCTTATCGGATGTAAGTACTCCTTCTCGACGTCGAAGTACTCGGTCTCGCTCTCAGTCTCGCACAGGCCCTTTTGGCGGGTTTCAATAGCATTTGCACTTCATGTATATACATTGCAATCATAGTACATGCTCCACTAAAGTCTCTTCTTCGTTATCTGCTGCAGCCTGTGAGTTTACCCCGCTTCTGTTGAGCTCCGGATCTGGGGAAACCCAAGTTCTCCTGATACGAGTACTGGTGAAGTACTCGTGCAACTCCGGCGGATTGCAACCCATGTGCTTGCTTATCTGATTGCCAACGATGCAAGTCTTGGCATTGAACAGCAACACCGCTACCATCCAATCCTGTCCAACCGGACTTGCGCCGGTCTTCTGCTGTCTCTTGACGCTGAAACGCGGCCATTGCGCCGGTATCATTCCAATTGCCCATTCCACTTGTACTCTATACTTGCTCATGATGTAATTGAAGTCTGCTTGATACGAAGATATGATGTTCCCCCGGAATTTGGTGAGAATGGCCTGTGAAACACCATATGCTTGATCGCCGAACAAATACAGTTGCTCGCCGTCCTCGTTCTTGGCATGTCGTTCAGCCCATTGCACAAGCTTCGTCTCGGCGACTATCCATGCATCATGACGGCGACCAACAAACGGAACGGAACAGAACACCATACCATCTGGGAGTGCAATGAATTGATATTTGAGAGCATGTAATCGTTTGTGACCATTATATACAAGCTCTTCCTGAACCATCGGCCTTGCAATAGGCCGAACGGTACCATCGATTGCACCCCAGATCCGTGGCAATCCAAACTTCCGCTCGACGGCGGCGGCGTAATATGCAAGCCGCCGCGGCGATGCCAGTTGATGTCGTGAGCTCTGGACGTCGAGAAGATGTCCCCACCGTTTGTATATCCAGTTGCTCATGTAACGCACTACACGGCTTATACGACTGTGTGACCATCCATATTGGCCTTCGAGCGAACGCAGCGTTCGATTCCGTAGCCAGGCACACAGCATGAAAAGGGCGGTCTTCGAATCAACACAGTCTTGCACATGCGTTCGCACCGGGTCCGGAAGCTTCAATGCATGATGTATCAATTCGAATTGCTGTTTTGTAAGGCCTGTGTCGGCATGAAAGTGTCTCTCGTCTAACTGAGCAAGTATCGACGAAAATGAGACGGGATGCAGGTTTGTGCTTAGCCTCCGTTGAGTAGCGGCGAAGAAAAGCGCTATCTCTTCTGCGTGCTTTTCGCCGGAATTCGAGATGTTTTTGACTTGCATGATCGCGTCGAGCAAGCTCCGTTTCCCACCGGAGCTCGGAACAAACAGCGGATAAACAGCGAATAAGGTTGTACCAAATTGTGGGTTAGGGCGGGGAAGGGCTGATATGATGGTAGTACTACCATTGTACACTCAATTGCGACGGAACAATACATAACTTGCTCAATTCTCACCACACTTAGATTGTACTTGCACATTCCACTCATGCTTTGTAATCGAGATCATCAAAAAGGTGTTACATTGAGAGAAATTACATACAAACGCACGGAAGTGAGCTCGACGACAGGGTTGAGAGAGACTGACACAAGTCTCCTATGTTTTTGTGGTGAGACGAAGGCCGAATTGAGCTCGACTCAACTTGTATATGCAAGCTCATGCACACGTGCATAAAAGTGGCGATAATCGAGCTTGCCGAGGCTATCTTGAGTGAGACGAAGGACGGCCAAAACCTCACTAATTTTTGGGCCGTAGGGATGTCGACCCTCCGGGATGCCCCAAAACGAGTACCAGGTCCTACCAGCTAGTATCGAACCATCATATTGTTTACCCAAGAGATTTGAGCCACCGTGAACAGTCATACGAACGTTTTGGATAGTTCCACCATCCTCCGGAATGCGGAAAATAGGTATTTCCACATTTGATAGCAAGCGACTTTGTCGAAGCGCTACCTCTCTATGTCTTCTAAATTGCGATTGGGTGAATGAATGTCGGGGAACCCACTGCAACTGACCCGCAAACACTTTCGAGTTGATCTTCTCTCGTATCTCTTCTAGATGCAAGGGTTCGCTCTTGAATGACGTTCGTGTGTCCAATTCCTTGCTTTTCTCGAATGGAGGATCAGTTTCCGGGATGCGATTCAAAGCCATCGGTAGGGTGCGCCCGAAAAGACCCCTGAAGACCTTCCGTTCCCCCGCAGTACCTGGTTTATTCCGATTGCCATGCACGGTTTCAGAGATGGTTGTATCATGAGAACCTGCCCCAGAGAACGAAGCAGTCGGCTCAGCTTGCAGTTCGGAGTTGCTGGGAACAAGCCGCGGCGAGCCAGTATGGAGGGAAGAGGAGCCACTTGAAGCTAGTGTTGTAGGACTTTCCGGTCTTGATATCGGCACTCCGAGCCTAAGACCCTCAAGAGTGCTCTCAGCTGGTCTCTTCAAAGTACCTTGTCGCAATGCCGAAGCAATTCGTTGCACTGTGCGATGAACCTTGACCGGTCGCTCCGATGTCGAAACAGGATAAAGTGAGTGGGAAGCTTTGTCTACAGTGTTTTTGCCACTTTCCTCAACCTCGGCAGGATGGCGAATCCAAGATGCATCGTGAAGAACGTCATTAGGCTGCACCTCGGGTGAGTGTTGAGGCCAGTTTTGGTGCCACATGCCCTGCGCTCCATTTTCTCCGTGTTCGAATCGAGTGACATGCTGATCTGAATCAAAGCCTCCTTGCAAAGTTGTATGGGACATGGATTGATGAAATGGACCAACATTCAAAGAGCCTGGCAAGGGTTGCAGTTCAGGAAAACTCTCGTAAGGCCACTGGTTCGGAGGAGAATTGACGTGGCCGAAAAAATCATCATATGGATGATGAAATGAAGCAATCTCGGGTGAAGGCGAGAAACCGACTGCATCGTGATTCTGGTGCCAGCCTTCTGGTGGCTCGTAGTGATTCCCTAATGGAAGCGAAGTAGAAAAAGCAAAGAGGGTTACGATGTACCAGGCGCCGGTCATGCCGAGCCTAGCCAGAAGTTGCACCATGTTGGATGCGGGGAGTTAGTTCTTACATCAAGAGGCTGTGAGGGAAAACATTCTTGTTAAGTACCCCTCTGTTCGACTCACCTTGTGCAGACCTTGCCTGGCTATCCTGAGTAGCAAAGCCACGCTTTGTAAATTCATCACCCTGCATAGTCATGAAGTTTCCGCCGCTTGCAATAACACCCCTATAAATATTTTGATGTTTTGCATCATCTGTGGTGGGTACCGATCAATACTGCACAAAGGCCAACAATTGGTTATTACCGCACAAGCATGCAATGTGCCACAAGCGTCGCATTGTCCAGGTTTCATTTCAAGGTGCCACCAGATTAAGGTCTTGCATCGTCCCAACACGAGTTGCATTGGCCCGCTATCCGGTCGCTTGAAACTCGCTCAAAGTCAACCTGCTATGTGCTCTCATCTGCAAACTTGTTACCACTAGAATTCCCACATGTGACATTTTTGGAGCAGCGGGCATGAAGCAAAAGAAAATGTGGGCGGTATTGACTGGGCGACATTTCTCGACCTACCCAGACTGCGGCAGTGAGTGAGGTGCTCACTTCAAGGCTCAGAAAACATTGGAATCCGAATAGAAAGCAAGCATCCCGATCGCAAAAGAGCATAGCCTGTCAAATTCGGTATTTGCAAGTGCTTTGAATTTCCGACCTTTCCAGAGACGAATAAGACGAGGAGAAAGGCACTGTATTTCATTGGATAAGAGTACGGAGTGGCGATTATGAGATAGTGAATTGAACACACCCATATGAGATACGTGTTGACAGACTTCATGATGGGATCTATAAAGACCGTCACATTGTAGAGCCACTATAATTGGTGAAGAACTCGCCTCTGAGGTCGAAGATTGAGGGTAGGAGGGAGAGCTCTACAGACTTCGTCATCGATTGGCTCAAGCTGGAAAGCGTTGCAGTACTTCTTTCAAGTGCTTATCAACGCTAGCAAATTGATTTGGCTCCAGATATCCCATGCCATAGAGACGCACTTCTGGATTTTGGGGATTATCTGGTAGTCCCCAGAACAAGTGGTACACTTTGCCCGCTAGTCTTGGGTCTGGACCAAATTTCGACTTTGCTCGGCTGGGGATGTGATCCGTCATCACTACTTTCGCATCATATGGGGTAAGCTCATCAAAGGCGGGAATATTGCGCATAGGGAGCGGACGATGCTGCTGATGATAGGGTGACCTTGAGCTGAGTCTCGTATTGATTCGTGGATAGTCCTCTGGATCCAGCCATGTCAGCTTGCCGTCGAAGATTTGCTGATTGATCATTTGCTGCGGTTGTTTGTCTTTTATTTTAACGATCTTGATCCTCTTTTTGTGAGTCTTGCTGATTTCCGGGAGATAATCAATCTGACGAAGGTAGTGGGGGCCCGTTGGAGCATAGAATGTACGGAGGCCTTCAGTGACCGAAGCTGGCATGACATGTGAGCTTGCACTTCCATCGTCTGAACCCTGGTAAAGCAGATGGGAGTTTGTCCGTAAAGCCGCATAAGGGTCGATGTGTCCGTGTGGCAAATGCACTTCGGCAGGCAGCGTCGATGCTTCATACAGCTTATCATTTGAATCCTGCACCATCGAAGTGGCATGATCATTGTCACCATGCTGTTCCAGGTCGCGTAAGTACGCAGCGAGCATCGTTTCTTCCAATTCCGGGTTTGGAGAGGGGGGCGGTTGCTCGAAAAGTGACGCAGAATATCGAGGATGGCCAAAGACCGGGTTGGGGCTGTAGGCCGAAGGATGTGTGTACTGAGGTGCTGGGACCCCCGGCCAATTGTGAGTATCAGAAACACCGGGATGCAATGGACCAGAAGGTATAAGATTCCCGTTGACTTCGTAGGGTTGCCATCCTCCAGTCTGCTGCTGAGGCCAGCCACTTCCCTGGCCACCTGGATACATTGGAGCTGCGATTGAAACTTTCACCTGTAGTACCAGGAGAATGCTGAAGAGTATGCTCATCATGAAGCTCCACATCGTGAAAAGTTAGAGCAGCGTCCACTCGAGAGAGGAAGGAGAGTCAGTGGTAGCGGAAATGAAAGAACTCTTGGTCCCTCGACCTGCTTTCATCTCGATCAACTACAGCTTCAAGTGGGCCGTGCTGTCGAGGACGACAACTGAGATTCGCATGTTCAGGTGGGGCTCAGTTGTCGAGCGAGTCGGGGAATGTTGTCCTCGGTTTTGCAGGGTATGTCACAGTGGGCCGTTTCCCGATTCAATGCAAGCCCCCACTTATTTTGCCATGGCATTGTTGGAGTAGGATTGGTGACAAGATCGGGTTTCAATCCGCAGTGCTTCGGTTTGTGCAGCACAAAGATGGGGGCGCAACTTCTGCGACAGGGCAAGAGCGTCCGGGCAAACAGAGCTTGCCACGTCACCCACTCTATCACTTTTCTTAGATCCGAGACTGCAGTCGATCATTCGTACTTATCACTGCCAAATCAGACAATCTTCTTAAAATTCAGCAGGACACAGCTTCTCAAGCAAGTCGATCTTCTGTTCTGATGACGTAAAGTGTACATGGTTGCCAGAACGGAATGTTGCTTCACTTTTGCCCACAAAGTTATTTTGGAAGACTTTTGGCGACTTCCTGCATTTGCTGCAGAAGATCGTGCCCTGTAGGGTTTCCCTCAAAGTGACCGAAGCCATAGAATTTAATGCTGGGAAAACCCCATGTTTTTGGACCGGAACTCCCCAAAATGCATAATGAGGAGTAGGGATTCCAGCCTTGAGATGTCTGTAGTTCTAGTTTGTCATATACAGTCGCTCCGAGGCATCCGTGACCAGAGAAATCGGGCGACTCTTCTTTCTTTTTGAATGGAGTCTTCCGCCACAACTTTGCTCGTTCTCCAGGCCATTCGTCGAGATCCAACCACTGCAGCTTTCCATGGAATACGTGTTTGTTGATTTGCGCTTGCGTGTCGGTACTTGTTCTGGTATCAATGTAGAGCTTACCGGAGCCCCGCTCAAGTGGACCGACGAATTCAACTCCGCGCATTTCGCCAAGATCCATCTCCTCCTTCAACAATGGAGGTCCATCGGTGTTCATGTTCCAGCCCTGGGCAGACAGTTCGTTCAAGGGACCATCATCGAAGTTCAGACCATTCTCGGAGCTCGGATGCTCATTTTCTGACAGAATTGCTGCGTCTTCGACCTTACCTTTGATATTCCGGGCCGAAGATATATCCTGCAAAGCAGAGCTCGGGATGTCTTGATCTGTTTGATCCAATAAACGTTTGAATTTACGATACGATGCTAACGGCTGGGTCCCAACAGGCTGGGAAAACCACTCAAAATCCTGGCCGGACCATCCTGGCATGTGTCCGCCTGTTTCCAAACCATTCGAAGCACTGAAAGTACCTGGGACGTTTTGTATTGGTGCATTGCAGCTGTAGATGTCGCGAGTAGGTTGACTCCATCCTGGCCGAGGTTGGACTGTTGGAACGCTATTTTGCACCTCGTTTTGAGAGGTAGACCAGCCTGGATATTGTTTGTGTGAATTTCCGTAGCGGCTCGACGGATCCGTGGGAGCAGCGAGGATGTATAGTCGACAAAGAGGTGTTGCGATGAGGAGCATATACACCAACAGAGTGGACATCCTGCAAAAGTACTGATCTGCCCTGCACCGTATCATCAAGAAGAAATTGTGTTTGCACGAGAAGGAAGAATTGATGGGAAAGAAAGAAGGAAGGCGAAATGCGTTGTGCCTTTATCCAGACTGCTCTTTGAGAATTTGGTTCGTCCAGCACCTGGCCTGGATTTTAACTTAGTCTCACAAAACAACGGTGCTGTAGCTGCCAATGAGTCGTATCCAGGAAGAGAAAGAGCATAGAGAGACGATCTGCAGGCTACACGAACTTCGTGACGGATTCGGTTGGCGGATCTTGACAGCTTGACGTTTTTTTTTTAATCTTGTTAGATCAAGCTTGTTCTTTTTTGTTTTTTTGTTTGTTTGTTGGTTTTTTTTTTTTTTTTTTTTTTTTTTTTTTTTTTTTTTTTTTTTTTTCTTTTACCTCGGAAGGCCGGCTGTGTCCCGCGGACCCTGGGCCGGCAATGCGCGACTCACTATGTTGCCGAAAGGTTAAATTCAAGCACGAACCATCCTTCTGCACACTTCCCTTCCCACAAACCTCCCACCCCCTACATTCTCACATCGCTGTCCCGACAAGCATCGCCGCCATGTCGCTATTGGCTGTTGGCACGTTCAACACGAATGAGCTGTTCACTATCCGCTTCGATCCAAAAAACGAGAGTCTCGAGCTGCTCAACGTCTCGGAAGCCAAGGGGAACCATTCCTGGCTGTCGACGGCTACCATTCCCAAGACCACAAAGACCCCTGCTGCTGCTGCAGAGGCGCCAACCCACCTTTATGCGACATGCTGGACACAGCCACCAAGCGTTGCTGCCTATCGCATCCATCGAGATGGCCCGAGCACATCTGCTCGTTTCGAGTTGCTCAACACCGCCGAAACAGCTGCGAGGTCAGGCTATGTCTACGTTGGCTTCCCCGCCAAGGGCGCCCACCCTGTGCTCTACACGTGCGGCGGGCCAACTGGTGAGGTCGTCGGCATCGATAACGACACTGGTGCATTTGACTTGACCGGAGCTAAGCATCAAGCCAACATACCTTCCGAAGCACCCACAGACGGCGTCACTGGCGTTGGATCTGCCGGTCGCATTCAAGAGATCGATTTCGTTACTGGAGAATGCTCCATCCCGGGAAAAACGCTCGCCCAGACCAAAGAGCTGCAACGCAAAGAGGCACTGGCCAATTCGAAAGAAGGATACACCGACTCAGCCACTACCAAACTTGATACCTCCGGTGGAAAGAATGCAATGGACTTTGGCGGCCTTCGTCACGGCTCCCATGGTATTGACCTGTCTCCAGACGGAAGCGTCTGCTACGTCCCCGACATCGGCCGAAACTGCGTCTGGACTATGGACGTGGATCCCACCAATGGTGCATTGAGCTTGGGCGAGAAGAGCATCGCCCCACGCAAGAACGACGGCCCACGGCACACCATCTCGCACCCTGGTGGGCGCTACATCTACAGCCTGCAGGAACACAGCTCGATGGTCGATGTGTTTGAGCTGATCAAGGATGGACAGGGTACAAGGCTGGAATGGAGGCAGGGAGTCAAGATTATCCCACAGAGCGACGATGAGGGGCTCTATTGGGCCGACGAAGTCCGTCTCTCTTGTCCCGCCGCCCACTCTGATGGCGAGTACCCACTCTATATGTTTGCATCCACTAGGGGACTCGCATCTGAGACAAAAGGATGGGTCGCTATCTTTCAGCTTGACCGAGATGGGTTGGTAGTGCCTCAGGGGCGAGATCAGAAGCATGAACTTGGCGAGGCACTGTGTTTGTGGCAAACGCCTACTTCTGGTGGGTGGGCAAACGCTATCGAGCCTGCGCCCGTCACTTTGCGTGGGCCTCGTGGAGACGCGCAGTATGCAGTGCTTACCGACAGCGAGGTGGGTGTAGTGCGCATGTTGCGCCTCGACGTTGCAGATGCATCGCAGCCGCATCAGGTCTCGATCCACGAGGTCGCCACCCTCAACCTTGGAAACGATGCTCAAGGCAAGTTGAGAGAGGCTGCCACAGCAGTTTGGATATGATCTGCATTTCATGTGATATGTACACCTTTCATGCAAGGAATCTATCCGCACCTGTGGAGCACACAGTATGTCGCGACATTATACTCGCACGACGAATCTGCTTTGGAAAAATTTTCTTTGAAAAATTCTACATAAAAGGTGATGGGAGGGGGCAGTTCCAGTACATTTCAACCACCCATCGCCCTTCTCTCGCCATTCGATCAGGGTCTGATCTGGTCGCCATGTTGACGTTGCTGATCAAGGTGTTTTTGGCGCCTTTGCTGCTCGGGCAATTCTGCGCCTCGGCATTTCCTATGGACCCCAACTGGCCTCAAAATAATTTGCCTGATCCTTATGGTAGCTGGCGATCTCATTCTAACAAACAGCCACATCAATGGAGTGAGCGCTTTGGTATTGACGCCGAACTCTACCGCCAGCCCGAATACCAGCTTCGACCAGACCAGTATCCAGCGAGTTCGTTCTCAGCGGAACCGTATCCAGCGGATCCGCTTTCAGAGGTACTGTATTCATCGCACCAGTATCCAGCGAGCCCTTCCCTCCCGGTAGGACAGTCTCAATTAGCGAAACCGTATGAACCTGACTATGCCAGTATTTATGGTTGGGAAGCCCATGAGGCTGGGTCTAGCAACCCTTCGCAGCATTATCCTGTTTGGCAAAACGTTCCAGCTTTGCATTCTTCCGTCTCTCATGAGAACGTTGAGGCAACTGCCGGACGCAATGTCGGTGAGCAGGATCCCCCAGCAAATCGGAAGCAACCCAAAGACCTCAGAAAGGAAAAGAGCTTTCTATTCAGAAAACAAAACGGCTTTCCGGAGCCCGCAGAGCTGAGTAATCTCCCACTCATCAAGGACATGCTCGTCACGAAACAGAACGGAAAGCTCAAAATAGCAAAGGACCCCGGCAACAGGGACGTGTATGATTTCATCAACACGGAAGTCTTCAACAAGCACTTGCAGAGGCTCTCTCCCCAAGACGTGCCTAGCTTCACGGCTCTACTGGGTAGAAAGTCTCCTGTCTCTCATTCTAGCCGCGCACTTCCTGTTCCTCCTGTACGAGCGCCACCGAATACCAGGGCAAATCATGTCAAGCTCTATATGGCGGACCACAACCTCGGAAATGGACCACCGCACCAGTTCAAGGGTGGCGAACCTTTCAAGCCATTTTATTCCTTCTGGGGAATGCCCGACATAAGCGAGGCAAGACAAAACACGGTCTACTTTTACGGTCTCGGTGTTTTGGACAAAGTTCACAACGAAGATGTCGACGCTCTCCTTCAGATGAAAAAGGCAGCAAGACAAGCGATTCAAGGCCATCCCATGTAGGGTTCAATGAAAAGGCCGAAGAGTCGGCAAACGCACATTCGGCACACGCAGCAAGGCATCAATGTTGCTCAAGCCGCGTACATCAACGTGCGCAGAGCTTAAAGCGTTTCATTTCAATTTCATCAATTACAGTCAATCAAAAGTTTTATTCCGTAACATTGCGATAGTGAAACTGATAAAAGGCAATGAAGGCTCTTGAAGTAATATTTGCTAAACATGTCCTGTTGTCTAGAAGGGGAAGTACGTGGTGAGACCCATCACATCTTGGGGGTCGAACTGCTTCTTCAGCTGCGAGAGACGGCCGAGATTGGGTCCATAGAGCTGCGAAGAAGGTGTGCCAGAGATTGCGTAGTTAGGGTAGAGGTAGAGATTGTCGAGGTTCTGCCCTTCGCTTCGTGCCTGAGCGGTGATCTTTTCGGCAGAGGCCTTGATTGCCTTTGTCCAGAACTCGTCCTCGAGAGGGTTAGTCCATGCAAAGTAGAGGTTGAGCGGAAGCGCATTGGTCTTGTGTGGCCAAGCGGCATCCTCGGCAAACTGTGAGTAAGGGAGGAATGGCTCGACGTCATACGAGATGAGTGTACCGCTGTGAAGGAAGCTTTGTGAGCCGTAGTACTTGAGTTCGCTGACGATGAGATCGAGCAGAGGCTTGCTGTACTTTTCGAGCGAAACGGTGTGGAAAGCACCACGCTGACCACCTTGAAGGTCAGAGGGGGCACTCTTGACGAGGTCAAGGATGGAGCGCGTCTTCCAGTCGTCGGTAAAGGCGCGGGCCTCGGACTTGCTGAATTGCGGGAAGGCATCGGCGGGAGGTGTAGGTGCATCGTAGAAGGCAAGCAGAATTACGCCGGGCTGTCCGAGAACAAAGTTGAAAGTGGGAAGAATCTGAGCCTTGGGGTCCTTGCTGTTGTTGGAAAAGTCGAGTGTAGCATTGACAATGTTATCGACCTGGTCGGCAGTATAAGTGCGCAAACCACCGTAGACCTGACCCTGAGGTACAGTCCTGAGGCGGAAGTTATGAATGATACCGAATTTGTTTCCACCTCCCTTGATGGCCCAGAAGAGGTCAGGGTTCTGCGAAGCCGAAGCAGTGGTTAGAGTTCCATCGGGAAGCACGAGGTCAGCTGAGAAGAGCGTGTCACCAGTGAGACCGTACTGGTTCGTCTTCCAACTGTATCCACCACCACCAGTAATAAAACCACCGACACCAACACCTGAGACACGTCCACCGACGACTGCAACGCCAGTTCCCTCGAGACCCGAGTACACATTATCCCAGATGTTTCCTGGGCCGACATCGACGGTCTTCTTGTCACCGCTCAGGTTGACCTGTTGGAACTTTTGCAGGCTGATCTGGACACCGGGAGTGGAGGAGAAGCCTTGGTTGGAGGCGTGACCGGCGGCCTTGACGGCGAAACGGATGCGCTTGTTGCCGATCACCTTGATAGCAGCGGAAATGTCGGCGGGTGATGCTGGTACGGCAACACAGGTGGAGAGCTGGGTCGACGAAGACATGTAGTGCTCAAGGAGGCCGAGATAGGAAATGTCGAGCGGGTAAACGACCTTGCTGCCCTGTGTGGTCATGGCACTTGCGATGGCTTTGCAGGCATCGAGCTTGGTACCGTTGATGGTTCGCTTCTGAATCAAGAAGCCAGGCGCTTTTCTGTCGAGGGCAGCTGTCCAATTGAAGAAGAAGGTCAGTGCTACAGCAAGCCCGGACAGGAAGGGGAGCGTCACCAGGATGCTCCTCATCGTGAGAAAGGAGGGGTCGGGTGACAGAAATTTAAGGTCCTGAGAGGGGGAGGGAGGAGGGATAAGATACCTTGGTTGTAATTACTGGTAGAGGAGATGTCATCTTTATATGCCTTGTAGAGTCACAGTCTGGACAGCAGGGTATGGCCCTAACGAGGCAGCAGCTCAAAGTACGAGAAGGTCAGTGTCATTGCACTGGCGCTACCAGGCACTGAGGGCGCTGGAGTGGGAGCCGATCTTGGAAGAATCTCATACGGCAGTTCGAGACGCCGTTCATGCGAAGTGCAAAGCTCGGACCTGAAACGCAAAACCTGCAACTCTTCGAGAGGCCAACGCCCTCCAAAGTAGAACCTTCGATGGCAGAACAGGTGGGCTTTCAGAAGGACCATTCGCCAAAGGCAATTAACTCAGGCTCGCTTAGCTCCAAGATGCAGCCTTGTCTCCATCGTGATAGCGTAGACAAAGAAGTCGGGAGCGGCTGCAAAAGTATTCATATCGGCTAGAAAGGAGAAAGGGCGGACCAGGTTGGGATATTGGCCCGGGGCATGTTTCATAGAATACGAAGAGAACACTTACAATTCCGACGGCTTTTCGATGGATGTTCGGTGTACCACTTGGGCAGTGCTTGGGTAGCGCTGAATGGAAAGAAAGCCCTGGATCATGCCACAGGACGAGGAATACGATGCTTCATAGTTCATGCCAGGAACACTGAAGGTCATTCACCAGCTAACCTCAATCAGCCGTCTTGTAGGTCCTCGTCAGCTTCGAGCACCGAAGCCGTGCAACACGGCCAGATTCTTTTAGCAGAGGTCCTGCCAGCGGCGTCGCAGTTCGAACTCGAAAGGAAGTGAAGGCGCAGAACCGTCTGTAACATATAGCTGAGACGTCGCAGAGCATCACGCAGGCACAGCGAATGCGGCTTTCGCAGTTGAATGTTGACCAATCACATGAGACCAACAAATGAAGTTGTGTTGTGTCCCTTTCCGCGTGCAGATTTGTGCCTCCTGACATGTCTGTCGATCCCAGGCTCCTGCTGTCTTGTTCTTTCCATACCTCTTGCAAGCTGTCCGCATAAAGGATCTGAGCTTGATTGAGCTGGGATCGCTTATGCACGCTTGCTAGCGTCTGCATTCCCCTGCCGTGGTCCACTCGAATGTGTGTGAGTCTCTTGTTTAATATAAACATTCGGCAAATTCATAGCCGAGCTTTGTGCGATTTCATCCTCTTTCCGGATCCTAAGCCACAAACTCCGCCGCTCGCCTCTGGAGAGAAGGAAAAATGCTTCATGCCACGACAATGTCAAAAATCTAATGAAGAAAGAAGGGCCGATGAGGAATCAGAGACATCGTATCGACGCTAGTCAGTGAACAGACGTGATGTCGAAGCACCACCACACGACAAGCAAGATCTTGCTTTTTTTGACTTTTATGCAGCTGTGCCACCTGGCAAACCGCAAGCATGGGCGATCTGTCGGTTCTCCAAGATTTTCCCACCGATAGCCGAATTTCCGCTGTATTTTTTTATCGGATCTTGGCGCGTTGTTGTTTAATGTGCCAACCCAAAAGTGGAGCGGCTGTGCAATGGCCAACGGATTCCGGATAGGCTGTTTGTGACAGGGTGGGGTCAAAAAGACGCTAGAAGTGACCGAAGAAAACGCTCGTGTGACCGCACTACGCAAATCTGTGAATCTGTGCTTCGTTCCCTCGCCCTATCTTGCTGCGCGGAGAGAAAGAGAGAGAGAGAGTGTGTGTGTGTGTGTGTGTGTGCTTCTGCCACTGTACAGTACAGTACTGTATGCTTGAGCGTTTGCTTGGCTCTGTCACTTCGCTTCGAAGCTGGATGAAGCGGCGGTGCGGACTCATAATTTAAACACGACTTTTTAGCATCAAAGCTTGTGAAAGGTTGTCCGTCAATCCGGAACCGTTGAATGCCAAGTTGTTTACAAGTCTGCTCGACTTTCCCCGTGATGTGCACCATTTTGCTAGTTGATTTTGAAGCTACGGTACTGGCTTCCGATCTGAGCAGCTGATACAGCACACTCTTAGCGAAAAGCACGTATCTGTCACAAGTCACAGCCGCTCGGACCGCCAACCATCGTAAGTGTGCATTAGGGGGCGATGAGGATCACCAAAGCAGCTCAGGAGACGCTGTCGGCGTACAGCTTCGTTGTGGGGTGCAGATCATCGTGGCCCGCTTGTCCTGGACCCTTTCCCTGTTCAGGACAGATTTGTTGAGCTATTGTGGACTTAGAGTGGGCTGGAATGAGCTCAAGTTCAATCAATTGGTTCCGAAGCAAGTGTGCGTCTCGCCTAAAGTGGATTCCTTACCGAGGCGACTCGGCAACACTCTAGCTTCCCTTTCACAATAGTCAACTTATCTCTGCAGATTCCAATTTTGAGTCCGTTCGCGAGGCGAGCTTGTTGCTACACCGTCGTCCTGCAAACTCGCGCTGATACCCGACGCCAATGGTGCAAGTCGTGCTGCCCATCAGCTGGAACTCAGATTCTCGTCCCCAAGCTTGGAGCGCGCTGACCAGTCATGTGTGCTTTCTGTGCGTGCTGTAAAGTGGTATATTGGTGAATGCAAAGTGGTACAATATGCAGTGGCAGATCACATGGTGTGACCGCCATGAAGAACAATCAGTGAGTCGCAGGTCGGCTCTCTGCGTTGTCTGCTTCGTGGAAAGCGATCCTGCGCGGTGGTGGGCCTCCGTTGCTAGGTGTTCGTTCATGAGGTGTCTGTAGAGGCAACGGAGGAGCGGCTGTCGAGCTTGCTACTCCAAGCGCAGGGGAAGCTGGCTCCGCGGAAAAGGACGACGCAAGGGAAGCTGGAGTCATCGTAGTCGTAGTCGTAGCAGTAGCAGTAGCAGCTTCAGATGCAGGTTGCCCGAGTGGCCGATTTGTTGAGTCTGTGTGAGCAGAGAATATGGCTGTGGTTGGTACCGCACTGAAGCCAGACAGCGTCGCTGCTGCTGCCGATGTGGACAATTTGGACGAGGCTGGCCACGACATGGTCAGGTCCGACGGAATTGCAGGATCGATTTCCGAGGATAGCGCGTTTGGCTGGCCCTGACTCGATTCGGCCACGCCTGCCACTGAGAGCTCAGCATCTGTACGCTGCCTGTTGGAGCTCGCCCCTTCAGCGACGCCATGTTGGACCGTAGACGCCGCAGGCATCGGTGCTGATGACAACGAAGAAGCATGGGCGGTCCCACCTATTCGTGTTGGAACGGGCGGGGAACGTGCCGCCCGCTTGGAGCCTTCACCCTTCGATGATGCAGCTGGGCCAACCACCACCTTTTCGAGCCTTGCCAGGTTGTCCAAACGGGCAAACTCGTTGAATCCAGTACGTTGCCAAAAGGACAACAGTTCGGCACGATCGGCATCGCTCTGAGTGTAGAGATGAGAGAAACCCAACTTGGACGCTTTCAGCTCGGCCGCGCTCACGAGCCATCGCCCGATGCCTTTGCGCTGCCACATCGGGTCAACGCGCAGGCGTGCCAGGTTGAAGATCTTGTCAATGCTGCGACTTGCATAGCTGGGACCGAGTGCTTGGTAGATTTGTGGCGTCCAGATGAGCGAACGCAAGGCAATGGCTGCGATGATATCACCCGTCCCATCTCCCTCTTTGTTCTCCGTCCTGCGCCTAACTACGTAAAGCGCACCACGATTGTTGTGAGAGTAATGGCTATCTTCAAGCCTGAGCAACGAATCAAGATCAGCAAAGGTATTGAAGCTGCTAGGCTCGCTGGAAGCATTGCTATCGGAGGACATCAAGAAGGACCTCGCAGCTTGCGTCAATTTTTCGAGCGCTTGCCGACTCGCAAGAGAGGCCCCTTCGTCAAGCTGGCCGTCGTCACTTTCGGATCCTGAGTCGTCCCCTGTGGAAGCCGCAGGATCGTTGTGATTTCCAGTCGTCCCTCTTTCGGTGTCTCTTCTCTTTGAGCTGGATGCCGCTGAAGCTTTGGCTTTGCGTTTGTTGCGAGCAGCAAGGCTCTGTACACTTTTACCATCGTCATCGAGCAACAGCACAAGTTCGAGATGAGACAGATGCGCAGGCCGCAGCGAGTCGAGCTCTTGCTTCTCTTGCTCCTTGAGCTTGTCGGCGTTTGTCTTTCGACCGGTGCTGTGTCGCTGCTCGAGGCTAGCCCCGGTCTTATACATTTTCAGGTTTCGGAAGAAGGTGGCTCTCGACATGATGCCATGCTTTTCAATCGTATCAGCGCTAATATCGCCCGCTTCGTAGAGCTTACATAGCGCCTCTTTGAGGTCGGCGCCGATCTTTCTCCTCGGCATGCTGGCAGTCGCCCCACCCGAAGGCGGCTAAGGGAACAGGAATGGTCCTGATCTACTGCGATAATGATTGCGCTTGTCACAGCTGCAGCGACGTCAGATCCGGAGTCCGGCAAAGAAGGTGTACCAGAATGCTGGACCAATTGTGCTCGAGGAATCGTATTGGGCGAGTATGGTGGCTTGCCAGGGTCTTGGCTGTCAGAGGATCGAAGCGGTCTCGTTGGAGGTGAGATGGTAGCGCGCATTCTGCGCCAACGTGGAAAATTGAATGACATTTGATTGCAACACCTTGAAAAACTCGGCCAAATCTTGAAAGTCAGGGTCCAGCGTTCTCATCGTCGGTTCCGACCTTTTTTTTTTTTTTTTTTTCTGTCGGAGAATTTCCCGCGACTTTTTTTGGACTTTCTCTGTTTCTTCTCAGGTTCTTTTGGCAGAGACACGACACAACAGAATCGACCCTCGACCATTCTCGTCCTTGCTTCCATCATTCATTCCTTATAACAATCACGAGTCGAATTGACCGGTCGTCTGTTGGTGCGCAATGGTGATGTGCTTTCCTTCTGTGGAGGATCCTGCCTCGATCGGACCTCTCTACATCCTCCATTTTGCCACGTCCAATCATGCATTCCGCCTGCCAGACTTTCTCGCTGCAGCCGAGTACCTTCGAATTCCCTTCGCATTTGTGCCCACACCTGCCAAGCCGGTGCTTGAGGAGAGTCGCAAGGCCTACGAGGCTACAGACGAAGCATCCTCATCTAGCTACCGACCCGATCTCCGACGACCCTTTGCGCTAGCTCACCTGCCCAACGACGAGGCAGCCGTCAACCTATTGCGACGTTGCGTCTCGCTTCGCTCTATCTGGGCTCACTGGTCGCACGGAGGCAGCTACGAGGAGCTCCATGCTCGCAACCAGGAAGAGAGCAGCCGAGCCCTCTGGACGCCCTACGTAGAGGAAGCCGACTGCCCCTCTTGGAAGGCACACGTATTTTCGTACAGCTACACGATCAGCGATAAGCGCAAGATCGACATTATCCAGAGCTTCAGCTACATGGACCTCAAGGGACGCATTCAGCTCAAGAATCCTTCGATGCGATGGGGTGTCATGGAGGAGTTCGTAGCACAAGAGCTGTGGCCGAGCCATTTGCGTGACGAGCACAACAACTTCCCCGGCGCGGGCAAAGACAGCGACAAGGTGGAAGGAAGAGAGGAGCTAGGCGACAAGGATCCTCGGCTGGTGCAGATCTTCTTAGGCAGGCGTATTGACGTCAAAGCGGGTCCGTTACACTCGGAGAAGGCAGCACCTGCCGTACCGAGGAAGTCGAGCGACCCGACGCAGGAAGGTCAGGTAGGACTGGCAAGGGATCTGATCGAGAAGCTCAACCTCAAGAAGCGCGTCTACATTGGCAACACTTCGATGGAATCCGAGATGAGCCTCTTGATGGCCAGCATGGCTCTCGCAGGACCGGGCAAGCTCATCTACGATCCATTTGCGGGTACTGGATCCATGCTGTACGCGAGCGCCGTGTTTGGTGCGATGGCATTTGGCAGCGACATCGACGGCAGACCGATGCGTGGCAAGGAGAACATCAGTGATTCGAACAGCAAGACGGGCATTGTCAAGAGTGCCACGCAGTATGGCGTTTGTGATCACATTCTCGATACTGTGGTGTTCGACATGACTCAGAACCCGTGGCGAAAGGACCTCCTCTTCCCGACGAATGATGACAAGCCATCGACGCAGACTGGCAAGCGACCAACAGGTGTTGTGGACGGCATCGTTGCGGATCCTCCTTACGGTGTTCGAGCTGGTGCCAAGCGGCTGGGCAAGCGAGACCCTGAAAAGCAGAGGACCGAGGCGTATTGGATGCCAGACGGCCTCGGCCCCGGTCAAGGCTGTTGGTCTCACGAACGCTCCGACTACATCCCGCCTACCCGACCCTACCATCTCGAGGACCTGGTCAACGATCTGCTCGACTACGCCTACAGCCTGCTGTGTGACGGTGGACGGCTCGTGTTCTGGCTGCCATCCATGATAGACCCCGAAGAGGATGAGGAGAAAGATGGCGAGGGAAGCTGCACCAAGTCCTCAGCTGCGATTGAGAGGTCGGTGAGCATCGATCTGCCGCAGCACCGACGAAAAGCGGGCGAAGGACGCATGCGTATGATCCACTACTCTCTGCAAGACTTTGGACGATGGGGTCGTTGGCTCATTACGATGGAGAAGGTGTCGCCCGAGAACGACGTGGATGACGAAGGTCTGCGTGAGCTGGAACAGAGGATGGGCGAGTTGGGCAAGAACAAGGACGAGCGTGGAATCTACAAAGCCGACCGTGACCCGCTCGAGTTCCGTAACCGATACTATCTGCCGCGAGTCCAAAGGGCGGCACAATAGGAGTTTGCACGATACAGAAATGCTCGAGCTCTTATCTTTTTTGAGAACTGTTAATGCAGGATCTAAGTGTGATAGTTAGCGTGTGCTGGTGCGAAACGCGGGCCTTGAACAAGATGCACAGCTGAGATCTGCTTGCTCGGACCACTGTCCTGCATTTGCATTCGATTCGGTGCGAGAGTCTCATACGACCCTGTCCACTCGCACATCCCCCACTTGAGACACTCAAGGCCATCGTTGTTGCTGGCTCACAGGCGAAAGCAAAGAGCGGGGACGGGAGAGGAACCGGGACAAGCGGCTCACAATCAGCGTTCGACATGGCGACAAACAGAGGAAAGCGCGGCCTTTGCACTCTTGTGTCAACCGTGTGGCCGAAACAAGTCTCTCTTCCCATTGGTCGTGGAAGCAGCTACCACTTGTCAGCATCTTCGGCAGAAATGCCTTTCAATTTCAAATCAAAGATTTCGAGGGCGAAGCGAGATGGCCGCGTGGGACACGGACAGCTGCCTCGTGGTACTGTAAATATGTACAGTACAAGGCTCTGCTGCACCATGAGGAAAATTGAATTCGGTTCAACGCCCAAGTGCCCGCCACTTTTGTCTCCCCTGATCACGGATCCCAACTACGGGGCAAAAAGAGAAGCTCGCCAGAAGGCACTGCGACCGTCCCAAAGCAGCGCTCAATGGATATGCCCTTCGGTGATCCGTCCCAAATACAGGATTCCATAGGAAGAGTGTCTTTCACAATAGGCCCTGCCGCTTTCCATGCTCCGCGAGACCTGAGATTGTAAGACGTAAGTTTTGCATAAGTTGAGGAATGCAGCAACTAAGTGCGTGGCTCATGCTTCGCAGAGCGGAATCGCAAGAGCGAAAATGGCGAAGTTCGAACCAGCGTATCGAGGCAAAGGCAATGCTTGAAGGGACTGCATCGAGTGGATGCTAGAATGCTTTCTTGTGCACACGGGACTTGAAAGTAGATTGTTTGAGGGTGCCCTTCTATTCTCCCAGAGCAAGTCCGCCGCATTGTGTGTAAGTCGACATGACAGACCATTCGGCTTGGTTCGTTGGTCGACTTCACACAGGCTGTCGTAGGACGATTCAATGGCGATAAACTGAGCATGGCCGTGACCATCCCAGGACGTGGTCTGGACAGTACTAAGAAGCGAAATCCGTCTTGTCTGGCCGCCGTGGAGGAGAATTTTGCAACCGAGCAAACTCAAAACAGAGTCAAGGGGCCAAACCCTTTTGTTCAGCACCAGGGTCTTTGCTGAATGAGTCCAAGTCTCGATCAGCTTGTGCCTGACTTTGTTCGCATTGTGTTTGCCTCGATCGAGTCGAGCGGGTCAAACGGAACCAGAACCCAGACTAAGAAAAGCACCGGCAGAAGAATGTGAGAAGAGGGAAAAAAAGTTAACACCGTAAAGTTTTTGAAAAAGACAAAGTTTTCGAATTTTCCAACTTTCGTCGCGATCTGAAGCCGCATTTTTTCTCGCTCTGCACTTTGTGATTATCCCACTCGAGTAAACAAGAACAAGACTGCTCGAATGCATGAAAATTCGCGCAAGTTGGGAAGCGACGTGCAGCGCGAGGGCGCAAGAGCAAACACCAAAAAAAAAAAAAAAAATGTCGCGGCGGTTGTATAGGGTGCTACTGCCTTCATCTTGGATAACAGATCGCATTCGCTGCTGCTGCCGCAAACCATTCCTCTCTCAGCCAATCCCAAGCCTTCAACTCGACGCAGCGCACAGCACTGGCAACCAAGTTTCTTACACTGTTCCAGCGAGTGATCGCGTCCCCGTCTTCTCGTCTTCATCGCACCCACACACATCCTCACTTTCCGCTCTTGACCCCGCGACCGGGCTCCAAACCGTCTCTCTCTGTCTCTCTTCAAAAAGACCATCGTCTGTCCATCGTCCGCTCCATCATCTCATTCTCAACCATCTCTTGCCAGTTCCCACAGTTGACCGCGACCAACCTCGTTGTGGCTCCAACGAATCCAGCAGTTTCAAGGCATCAAGCGGTACACGCTCCACAGTACAGCAGATCTGCTATCTAATCTCTTACAGGTAAGTTCGGCACCAATTGTACCGTCGATGTGACACCTTCCTGTTCGGCCCTCAGATCGAGCAAGGAGCCAGGCTCCGATACTCCTCTGTTCGGCTATCCTAGGATCGGACCAAGGGCGACTCCGCACAGCTGGGATGGACATGTGGAGCAAATCGGATTCAACGTTTTTCCAGCACTCACGGGCGGCTGGCGACTGCATTGCGTTGCTTGTTTGCTCTGCTGTTTGTTCGAAGAGGCGGGGCACAGAAACCTCATATGCTGTCCGCGCTGCACATCCAGCTGATGGTTGGCAGGGTCTTGCGTCTGTCTGGATTACCAGTGCGGGGTAAGCGGGGAGAAGCCGGTCATGTGCAAGAGGGTCATGACGCTGCTGTTGCTGCTTTTGACAGGTCTCCCCCATTCGCCTGTCTGCAATAGGTTCCGGTTTATGACCTGGTTCCGTTCATATCGCTGCAGTCCGGCTTGCTTGGGAAGTGGCGACAGAGCAGATTTTGCCAGAGTTGGGCCGCGGCAAAATTCACTCACCGAACAAAAAAAAAAAAGTTTTCGCGAGTTGAGCCATGGCAAAACTGCTCGACTCACTGCTTCTGCTGTGCCCACTCTCCTCCTCCTCCTCCTCTTGCTCCCGGTCCCTGTTCTTGTCCCAGTCCCGTGGTCTTGTTGTCTCCTCCTCCCTCTTGTTTGTCTTCCACAAAACATCCTCTCTCGTTTCGCTCTTTGTTGCCAAGTCGGCTCTGGTCGCATGTGCCTCTCTGCGCCAAATATGCCCGCATGTTCGGTTTGCTTTGCTTTGCTTCACCCATCTGCCTTCAGTCTGCATCTTGGCATCCATTGCGGCCATTTGGATGCAGACGTTCGCATCTCCTGACACTCTGAGCCGGCTTCCGCTTGTCCTCTCAGAGACTATTGTCACACGAGCGATGCATGCATGCTCCAAAACACTCCGCATCGTGATCCGCTGATCGGTCGGGTCCAATTCTCCTCGATGTGAGCTCCGCCTTCAGCATCAGAGCGTCATCATGCCTGTACTAGCCGCTTGGCCTTGATAGCGTCCGATCGAGGGTTGCCATCACCTGAGTTGGCTGCCCCGCTTGCAGGATGGGGTCGCACCCTAGTTTCCAGTCTGTTCATGATCCGGCTTCATTCTTGTTCATTGTCCCACTCCCCTCGATTCCCTCGCCCTTCATCAGCTCTGGTGCTCCTGTTGTTCGTTCATGCTTGGCCTGCCCATCTGGTCAGGGATCATTGGCGCCTCTTGTACTCCCTTCCCTGCGGAGTGGATCTTCATACTTAAGACCCTCCTCAACCCCACATCCCGCTTGGACCCTGCCCACGACCCTCCCCCTCCATCAACGCCCCGGTCCATCGCCTATGCTCATCATCATTTCATTTCGCTGACGTTGTCTCAACCCCCACGACTCTCCATCCTCCTACCTGACTTCGCTCCACCCCCACACAGACTCAAGTCAAGTACACCAACGTCTCACTCATAGCAACATGCCGGCTTCGATATCCTCCAAGTCCTCCGGCGACGTCAAGGTTGAAAAGGGGCCCGTCGCCTCTGCCAACGAGAATGGCGCTCGTGTCAGCCACCAGCCTGCCGAGCTCGTCAACGATGACGATGCCATGCTCGCCGCCCGTATGGGTCACAAATCCGAGTTTGCTCGAGAGTTCAAGAGCTTCTCGACCATCTCTTACGCCTTTGCCATCATGGGTCTCGTTTCTTCGGTCGCTACCACCTTCAACAGCCCTTTCACTCTTGGTGGTCCCGCCTCGACCGTGTGGACATGGTTCATCGGTTCTTGCTTCAACATGACCCTCGGTCTCTCGATTGCTGAGCTTGTGTCGGCTTACCCTTCCGCCGGTGGTCTCTACTCGGCTTCGGGTCTCCTCGTTCCCCGCAACCAGCGTGCGTTTGTCGCTTGGCTCACCGGATGGCTCAACTTCACCGGTCAGATCGCTGGTATCGCCGGTACCGAGTACGGTCTCTCGCAGATGATCTTTGCCTGGGCCTACGTCATCACCAACGGCCGCTACGTTGCTACGACGGGTGCCACTGTTGGTCTCTACATCGCTCTGCTCGCTCTTCACGGTATCATCAACTGCTTTGGTATCAAGACTCTGGCCCGCCTCACGTCGTCGTACGTGATTGTCAACCTCGGCATCACTTTCATCATCATCATTGTCGTTCTCGCCAAGACGCCTTTGGACCAGATGCACTCGGCCTCGTACACCTTCACCGACGTTGCCAACGGAAGCGGTTGGAGCAGCAACGGTCTTGCTTTCCTCTTTGGTCTCTACTGCGTGCAGTTCGTCATGACTGACTACGATGCCACTGCCCACATTTCGGAGGAAGTTTCGCGTGCTGCCATCGCCGCTCCCGTCGCCATCGTTGTTGCCGTTGCCGGTACCGGTGCTGTCGGTTGGATTCTCAACATTGTCATGGTTCTCGTCAGCGGTGATGTTGCCACTCAGGACATCTCGACCTGGCCAGGAGGACTTGCTTTCGCTCAGATTCTTTACCTGCGAGCTGGTAAGGTCGGATTCCTTATCATCTGGCCCTTCGTCTGCTCGGTTGCCTTCTTCGTCGTCACCACTGCTCTCCAGGCCAACGCTCGTTCGTTCTACGCCTTTGCCCGAGACAATGCCCTCCCTCGTGTCTTCGCCAGGGTCAACAAGCGCACCGGTACCACCGTCAACGCCGTCTGGCTCGTCGTCATCCCCTGCATGGCTCTGGGTTGTCTTTCGTTTGCCTCGTACACCGCCGTCACCGCCATCTTTGCCCTCGCCGCTCTTGGTATGGACAGCAGTTACCTGGTACCCATTGTCGCCCGTTGGATCTACTGGGACCACCCCGACGTCCAGTACAAGCCCGGACCGTTCTCCCTCGGCCGCGGCTGGCTCGGCAAGACCGTCAACGGTATCGCCATCGTCTGGACCATGTTCGAATGCGTCGTCCTCTCGATCCCCACCGTTCAGCCTATCACTGCAATGAACTTCAACTACTCGTGGGTTATCATGACCGGTGTCCTCTTCCTCGCCACTGTTTGGTTTGTTGTCTTTGCCCACAGGCACTACACTGGCCCTCGCAGCACGCTCACACCCGAGCAGCAGGAGAAGCTTGGTGTCATTTCTCGTGACGAGGAGGGCATCCACCACTAAGCGCTTTTACCCCCTTGCATGGTTTGCGTATATCTGGAATCACATCTTGTAGATCGATTGCTTTGCTTCACTGCTCATACTTCACAGCAGCAGAGCTAGCTTGTCCGCCAGCTCGCTGAGTTTTTCCGCTCTTTCGCCCTGTTCATATACCACATTATGCTTGCTCATCCTGGGTCGCCGATACAGTCTCACCATACACACTATATATGTTTTCATCACCCTTAAGACAAAGGAACAGCTCCTTGCAATCTTATCTGTATCAAAGGAAATTTCTCCCATCTGTGCGTGTCTGAAGGCGTGCCATGGAGTGGTCGGGACCGTCTTAGCCGCCAGAGCTCTCAGTCAAATTGGACGATGGACCAGCCGTTGTAGTGTCAGTGGTTGCGCAGGATTCAAGTAAATCGGGAAGAATTGCGAAAACAAAAAGTGGCTTGAAAAAGGCATAGAAAAAAGGGGAAGACAGACACCTAAGGCAAGAATAGTACGGCAAATCCCCGATACGCTTCGCACAGCAACAACGCACACTGAGGTCATTTCTGAGCAACGTGCACTTCTGAGTGGAGGCATGACAGCCCATTTTTGCCTGCATCTCGCGCTATTGCTTAGCATTCACACCCTCTGCTTCGACTCCTATTGTGCTGATGCTTGCCAGACAAGTGATGGTCCTCGTGAAGAGGTACAATTTTCTCACGATCTCTGTTGAGTGGCTTTGAATGCAGACGGAACTGATCCGAAAGGACGCACGGTGCAGAGTGAGGGCAGGGGAGAGTAGCGAAGATTGCGCGTGAGAAGGATAGCAGGAATGTCCTATCGATCCTTCGATTGCTTGTAAGTGGCTTGTGTCGGAGAGTTTCTCCGTTTTTCTCTGCTGCCATACTGCTGCTGTGTGTTGGATTCATTCGGAGGCTAAGCTTCTATTCCTGGTCCTGTCCCTTTAGTTGGCTGAGCGTGCCCGTGATGCTTTTGAACCCTGTCCCTGTCACACTCCTTCTGTCTCTCTCCATCCTTCGCCCAAGACCTTGCTGCCATCATCTTTCCTTCTTCTCATCGCAGCGTAGCTTCCGACCTAGTCCAGTCACTATCATTCCAATATGGCGGTCACTACCGTCGGCAACTTTGGCCTATCCGCCATCGTCAGCTACATCTATCAATGGATCCAGATCCTGATCGCTTACGCCTTTGCACCCAAGCTTCCCGAGCAGCAAGCCAAGCAAAAACCTCTCGGCCATGTTGCCGTCATTGGCGCCGGCATCACCGGTATCTCGACCGCCTCCCATCTCATCGGTCACGGTTTCGAGGTGACCATCTTTGACCAAGCCGACGAGATCGGCGGCATTTGGTCTCGCGTCAACTCTACTTCTGGACTACAGATCAGCTCCATCATGTACCGCTTCCACCCCGCCGTCAAGTGGACCCAGGGCTACCCACACCGAGATGAGATCCTCAAAAACACAAAGAAAATTTGGAAGATGTACGATTTGGACAAGCGCACTCGACTCGGCGTCAAGGTCGAGAAAGTGACCAGGCACTCTTCGTCCACCGACCCGCATGAGCATGGACATGCTCGATGGGTGATCAACGGCAATGAGGATGAAGTTTTCGACGGTGTGGTTGTCACTACTGGTACCTGCGGTAAGCCAAAGAAGATGGACTTGCCTGGAGAAGAAAAATTCAAGGGCAAGATCGTTCACTCGTCGCAGCTCGACGGCCTGGACTGCAAGGGTAAGAAGGTGTTGATTGTCGGTGGCGGTGCTAGTGGAATTGAGGCCCTCGAGCTGGCGGTCGCACAGGCTGCTGACCGCCCCACAATCCTCGCCCGTAGCGACAAGTGGATCATTCCTCGCAACACCATAATCAATTGTGCTCTTGCACTGCAGCCCTTGGGACGAGAGACCTGGCTCTCCTTCATTCCCGAATTCCTGCTCAAGAAGCTGCATTACCGCGACCTCGAAGAGAAGATGGCTCCCACTCAAGGCTTCTACACCGGCACGCCCATCGTCAACACCTCTGCCTTACGCCACATCCGTCACGGAGAAGCCGACTACCAGCGCGGCGACGTTGTTGACCTCGATGAGTCCGGAATTGTGTTCAACCTCCGCAAGCGTGGTCAGAAGAAGGGTACCGATGGCAAGAAGACCCACTTTGACGCAGACATCATTGTCGTCGCCACTGGCTTTGAGGTACCCTCGATCGACTTCCTCCCCGAGGATCTGTTCCCTGAAGACTACGTCAGGCCCAACATGTACCTCCAAGTCTTCCCCATCGAAGACTGTTCTGTGCTGTGCACAAACGCCACCTTCCGAAACGCCGTGGGAACGGTCGGTCACATTCACATTGGCATCATGGCACGTACACTGATGCTCTTCCTCATGGACAAATCGACCCGACCCAAACCCCGCGACATGCGACTTTGGGTCGACCTGATCCGATTTATCAAAGACCGGGCGCCCGGTGGACAGCTCGACTTTTTCACCTACATGGAGCTGTGCATTTGGTTAGTGTCGTTCTTGTTCTTCCGCATTAGCAGGTTGTACTACTTCTTCTTTGTCACTTTCGGCTGGGGATTCTGGAGCCGAGAAGGTAAAGTGGACAAGTCGGGAAGACTGGTCGGAGAGCCAAAGTTTCATCTGAGCATCAGTAAGCTAGTAGGAAAAGGTCCCTCGGCAAAGTTCCTCAAGGATAACTGATTTGCTCAAGACTTAAGACTTGGCTTTTCTTCGGACTTCTTTTTTTTTCCCCTTCCCTTTTTGCTTCGACTCTGGACCATGTTCGATCTGACATTTGAATATGGAAGTATTCTATAGGTTGCACAGAATCACCTTGTTACTCTCGGCGTTGCTCAAATGGTGCCGGGCACTCGTGTTGCCATGGCTTCAATGGATGATTCGAGGTGCAATTCAGGGATTAAAGAGTTTTCTACCGCGGCGCAGAAGTACTTCTGGTGTTGTTACTCCTATTCATGCGGCGACTCAAAACGGCGGTATCCATCCGTTGAACTAGATTCTGCATCTATTCCTTTCCACATAGCTTAGCATTCTTCAAACCTCGTACAATTGCAACCCTAGTTCGTGCAATCTTGACAACCCTTGACGTCTGCACACATGTCCTGAGAGCATAGCGAGAGGGACCATTTTGAGATGACAAGAGAACGTCCGTGGATATTACACAAGATGAGAAATGAGTGGGTGAGAGCCGAATCCAAGAAGAAATGCTACAAAGTTAGACAAGAGCAAAGAC
The DNA here is from genome assembly GCA_900323505.1 of Ustilago trichophora. Lineage (NCBI taxonomy): Eukaryota > Fungi > Basidiomycota > Ustilaginomycetes > Ustilaginales > Ustilaginaceae > Ustilago > Ustilago trichophora. Next base: position 534,477 of record OOIN01000017.1, on the reverse strand, counting down.
GGGAAGAACTATATTTTACTGCTTGCCCTCGCCCTGGCTGATCTGGACCTTGATGGCGGTCTTTCCGTCCTCGCCAACGCCCTTGGTTGTGACCTCAAAGGCCTTGATGGCGTCCTTGAAGAGAAAGCGGTGTGTGACCATCTTTGTGACATCGATGAGACCAGTGCTGACGAGGTTGATCGAAGTCTTGTAAGTGCCAGCACCGTAACGGAAGGAGCCAGTGACGTTGATCTCCTTGACGCAGACACGGGTGATGGGGAACTCGACTTCGGACCTGCCCATGCCGACCTGGACGAAGCGACCCTTGGGGCGGAGAGCCTGAATACCCATCTGAATGCAGGGCTCGGCACCGGTGCACTCGAGGACGAGGTCGAAACCTTGCTGGGCGGCAACGTCGTCGCCAAGCGACTTGATGAGGTCCTGAGCGTTTCGCGCGGCCGAGTCGATCTTGGACTCGCCTTCCTTGGGGAGCGATGGCTTGAAGGTGGATGTGGCGCAGAATTCTTGTGCGAACTGAAGCTTGCTGTCAACAACATCGACAACGACGACGCGCTTGGCAGAGTAAGCCTTGCAGACGGCAGCGTTGAGGAGACCAATGGGACCAGCACCGAAGACGAGAACGTTTTCCATGGCTTTGACCTGACCGCGCATGGCAGCCGAGTAGACAGCCACGGAGAGAGGCTCCATCAGCGAAGCTTCTTCGAGCGACATGGTGTCGGGAACGTGGTGGGCAAAGGCAGCCTGAATGTTGTAGTAGGTGCAAAGAGTCCCATCATAAGGAGGAGTGGCGGCAAACTCGAGGTCGGCGCACTGGTTGTAGTCACCGTTCAAGCAGACATGGCACGATCGGCAAGGAACACCAGGCTCGAGCGCAACACGATCACCGACCTTGTGGGTGGTGACACCTTCACCGACGGCGGTGACGATACCGCTCGACTCGTGACCAAGAACCATGGGCTTGCGAACGACAAAGTCGCCGATACGGCCGTGGTGGAGGTAGTGGCAGTCCGAGGCGCAGAGACCAGTCTGACGAATGTTGACCTGAACCTGACCAGGCTTGGGATCCACAACGGGACGGTCCTCGAACGAGACGTTCTCGATCTCTTGGAGGACGAACGAGACATTGCCTTCGGCGGGCTCGGTGGAGAGCGAGTTGTTGGGGGCGACCTTTCCGGGCATCTTGACAGGCGAATCTATGGGGTACTTGGGATGTGAAAAGAAGAGGAGATGGCGACGACGCTTGGAGGGAGATAGATGGAGTCAAGAAAGATGGGGGAGGATAAAAATCTCAGGCTTGCTCTTTATGGAGGGCCAAATGCTCGGCAATCAGGCTTGCCACTCTTGAGAAGAAGAAGAAGACCGAGAACAACTGATGCCAGACTGTGCGTGTGCGTGTGCGTGTGTATGTGGACTCGCGGGGAACCAACTACTCTCCAGCTTTTCAGAAAGAGTGCAGCTTTTGTCGGAATGCAGCCGCATCCTTCTTGTTGTTCACAAGAGTGTCGTATGATGCAACAGTAGCAGCACACAGGCACGGTCCACTCTTTTTCCAAGACAGCGAGAAGAAGAAAAAAATAAGCAGCACCAAAACCAGAGGTGAGATTACCGGTCGACTCACTCCTCGGCCAGTCGGCAATCTTTTCGCCGCTCTCTTTGACCCCGCACACCGGCAAACTTGTCACATTCCACTTTCTCCGCGTCGACTAACAACTCTTCTTCTTTGAACTTCCGGCTCTTTTCGCAACCAGCCTTGTCTGGTTGGTCAGCCATATGTCGTTGTGGGCATTTTCCGTTTTGTCACGCTGTGGTGAGGTTTGGCCTGCGACAGCAGGCCTCTTCCAAGCCGACACACTGTGGGAAGAACGATGAGCCTACAACAGCGCTTTATCCCGTGCCTATCATTCAGCTCGTCGGGTGAGCTTTCCCAACTTGAAGGCATCATACATTGGACAGCACCTCGAACCTGATTGTTGGTCAATTGTGGCTGCTCGCGCCTTCCTGCAGGATTTTCGCTCAGCCAAGTGCCGAGTCGCGTCACGTCTCATAGCTTCCGCGATCCGAAAAGCACCAAAAAGTGTCACTTGGACCCTGACTGCTCTGCGAGCGGGGGGAAAAAAAAGGATTCAACCCTAACTCACCATACAGTCCTTCGACATTTCATCCTTCCCCTCTTCAGTCGTTCAGTGCACTGACAACTCGACTCAGCCTCTGTCCATGCTCTGAAAGGCTGCTGCTGCTGGGTTGCATTCTAAGATCGCAACGAGACCGACCGACCATGCGACCACCATCTCCATTTCGTGGAGTTTCGATCAAACTTTAACTCTCCGACGCATCTCACCCTCGGCGCATCGGGATTGCCAAGATGCCAGAGGCCGCAACTTCGCATCCAGAATCTCGAGATGAGAAGTCGCCTGCCGATCCTCTCGAGGTGCGACTTACTCTTGCGGAGAAGGAAGTTTCCATGGCGTTGGATGGGTTTGACTACGACGAGCTCATTACAGTCGCCTCGGCGGCTCTGCAAGCTAGCTCCAAGACGACAAGCAAAACCGTCATCAAGTCTCGCAAGAATATTCTCTGGGCTCGATCGCATGCCTACCACCACAAGGACCTCCACGATCTAGCACTCAAGGATGCCCGAGCCGCTCTCAAGATCGATCCCACAGACCCCGCTTCCTACATTCGCACCGCCGCCATGCTCAAGAATGCTGGACATCAAGCTCAAGCTGCAAGCTGCCTAGATGCAGCCGAGGCCATCGCTGACAAGTTGGAACAGTCTGTCAAGATCTTGTGGCTGCGCAGGATTAGAAAGCAGCGCAACAAGTTGTTTGCATCCTCCCAACACCCCATCGACCGTCTGCCGATCGAAATCCTCATCGAGGTCGCCCAGCACCTGAAACCTGATGACAGAAAATCCATGAGCCAGACCAACCGCAAATGGCATCAGATTCTCACGTCGTCACCCAGCCTTTGGACGTCGATGACTGTCAAGATGCGGACGAAACGTCTGTCCGAGTCCAAGGCTGCCGAGTGGCTCGACCACATCATCAAGTGCGCAAACAGATGCAACAACGGTCTCGAAAGAGTCGAGTTTTCGGGACAGTTTCCTGGATTGCTTCTGGAGAAAGTGCTCTCCATTCTGCGAGCATCTGCACCCACGCTCGTCCACATCGCAATCCCGACTTCGAAACAGCAGAGGTGCTACCAGCTCCTCTACCGATATTGCCCGCGACTTACGTCTCTCGAGCTACGTCCGCCTTCCAACATCACCATTCAGGGCAACCATGTGCGAGAGCTTTGTCGTCATGAGCCCATCGACGAGTCCGCTGAGGTAACCAACGAGCCATTCCAGCTGGAGATCTTTCGCAACTTGGACAATAGTGCTCAAGCTGTGACCCTGGGCCTCCACGCGCGAAATCTACGCTTTTTGCAGGGACACTTCCCATCTACATCGAAAATCGATCATGTGATGTTCCTGAATTGTCTTCGCGCTTTGGAGGAGTGGGATGCTGGACATGGCTGGGACACCACAAAGTCTGATGTGAACGACCGTGACGATCACCTAATCGCTTACGTACCATGCCCAAAGCTTCGTAAGCTGGACAACTTCTGGCTTACTCAGGAATACCGACTGGTCTGTCCGCAATTGCAGGAGCTGTACATCAAGTCCACCGGTCTTACCTCTGTTCACGACTGGTCTGCGGCAGAGCTGACAAGGATGCTCAACACAAGCCCATTGCTGCGAAGGCTCAAAGTAAACGACACTCGACTTCCGCCCGACATGCAACAAGCGTTCCGAGCCCTACAGCATCTCGAATACCTTGAGCTCGATTTCTCAGGGGCGACAGACTACATTTCGGATCTGTTGCTGCCTAAGGAAAAAAGGGATGAGCACGGGACACAGCAACTTGACTTTCCATCTCCCAGGCTCCAGCATCTCGTTTTGTATTCGAGCAAGACGGACCTGAGAAAGCTCGCGCACACCATCCTAGTTCGCCATCACTTGCGAAATCGGCAAAATCTACCGACCGCAAGACACTTGGCCTCGGAAGGGCTCAGATATCCACAAGAAAGCGCTGCAGCGCCGAGCATCTCACCCTTTCAACGGGGAACAGCGTCAAGCAAACCAACTCCATCGTCGCCAAGGAGAACAGACGGACCCTGCCTTGATCAAGAGCAAGTACAGCGGTGTTGTGCACTCGACAGACTCGAGTTGCGTCGTGTTGTTGAGCTTCCTGCACACGTAGAGCAAGCACTGAGATCTGTCGTTCGAGAGCTGCTCTTCGAGTATGACCCGCTCTAGCCTGGCTGTGGTTGCCGAGTTTCCAATCTGGATGGTCATTCTTGGCGACCGCAATGACGCCGTGTCTAGTTCGATTTGTTTTCATCTCATCATATCCTATCTGCATCTGCCGCGTCTATGTCAACAATCATTGTCGCAATTTAAATCGAAGCAATTCTGGCTCGAAGTCACATCTTGATTGTTGCCCAAGATTCGGTGTTTCCATGGAATCGTATGGATAATTGGCTCCCTTCGCCTCTCCAATAGGTGCAGAATCTCGCCCTCTTCGGACCTCCTAAGAATCTCACTCTCCGACAAAGCCGCCTACTTATGACAAGTCCTTTGCTGTTGCTCTTCAGATCTGTGCCCACATCTGCATCTGCATGAAGCCAAACTTTAAGCTTAGCCGTCACTTTGAATCGCGGACCGTCTCCGAAAGATTACATTTCCAATGACGCGCTTAGCCCGTGATAGCAAAGTTTGCCATGCTTTGGATAGAGTTGCCGCTCAAGATTTGTGAAATATAGCAGCGCCGAATGCTGCCCGCGACCAGGCCGAAAAAAAGAAGATTAAGATTGCGCAAATGAAGGCTGCGCATCGTGCACAAAGCATAAGTTGCTCTTGAATCAATAATGGTTGGGTATCGAGCACAGACGCGAGCATGATATGCATTGTGTCCAGTCTACAGCAGCACATTGGTCTAGCGCCTCCCTTTTTATTGGTCGCTCGCTCGCTACAGTCTCGGTGATACTTTTTATGCAAGGCTGTCGTTCCTGCTGAGTCGCAGATGATGGCACTACAGAACATTTGGTGCCTGATGGGGTACTGCAAACAGGAGTCGCAATGGTCAAGCTGCGGCATACAGTGGCGACGAAAATTCAGACGATGATGTGCGCATTGTTCTGGCTTCGTAGGCTTGTCGCCGTAGCACAAGCCTTTATAAAGCTGCTTAAGAGGCTGGCATGATTTGTTCTCTGCAAACCACCGCGCAAGCCTTAGCTGAGAGGCAACCATGATGAAAAGATTCCATTCAGATGATATCGCCTCTCATTTTCGCACTGCCGTGGTGCTCATCGAAGAGGGACGACTCGATCAGGCCAGGAAGTGCCTTGATGACGCCGATATCCTTGCTACCAATCTAAACTATGCCGTCCAGCAAACCTGGCTAGATAGACTCAAAACTCAACGCGTCAAGCTTCAATTGTTGATCCCCTGTCACATCAATCGTCTACCCAATGAGCTCCTCGTCAGAATTGCTCAGTTTCTTGACGTCGGCGAACGGCTAATCATGAGTCAAACATGCAACACGTGGCGCGATATCATCTTGACAAAGCATCTCTGGACAGAGCTCGTAATCAACATCAAGCAAGGCCCAATGATTGCCACCAGTCTGACTCCCTCACAAGCTGAAAAGTGGTTCCAACACATCAAGATATGCGCTCAAAAGTCCGGTCATTCTCTCGAAAAGGTCCAGATTGGAGGTCCCTTTCCGCATAAATTGCTTGTGCCTGTACTGTCTGTTCTGAGACGTTCAGCGCACAGCCTGACCTTTATCGAGCTCACAGCACTCGATCAGGAAAGATGCTACAGCCTCCTTTATCGCTATTGTCCAAAGCTCACCACCTTGAACGTCCGATGCGCCCGACCTATACCAATCGACAGTTTTCCTAGTCTGAAGGTCAAAGTCAGCCTCATCAAAGACTCACCCGAGAGCGTTGATGTTCCTTTTCTGCTGGAGCGCTTCAGCTGTGATCCAAGAGTAAGACATCCAGGCCTTGCCAAGCACATGTGCTGTCTTCGTGTGCTAGAAAATTACAATCCATACATAGAAAGCACCAAGCGACTCGAGCCTGTTGCCGGCCAAACTCTTACCCCGATTGAGGCTCAAGATGACGAGCCCTGGTCGCGCATCGCCGACTGCTTGGAGGAGTGGAGTGTAGGTCCTCATTGGCCTTCGAGCGAAATACTTGCTGCAGCAGCTAAGCGCGAAAGTCATCTCCGCTACTGGGAGCGAAAGCTACCCATTAAAGCGACGTTTACCAAATTGGTCAAATTGGAGGGATTTCGACTGGACCGAAATCTTCGCTTCGAGTTTCCTGAGCTGCGAGAGCTTCTTCGTCTGGAAGTTGGCAAGGGGCATGACCATGATTTTTGGTCGGAGGAATTAGGAAGGATTCTCGCAAGTGGCCCTTTGCTCCAAAAGATCGATATGAAGCTACACGATCGTCAGTCTGTTCAGAACGACTGGGTCATAGCCCTTCGTGGCCTACAGTTTCTCGAGGAGCTCGTTCTAGACGTTTCAGCGAATCCAAACATCATCCTTTTGCTCCTGATGCCAAGAATAACGGAAGGGGCGATGGGTCAAGCCAAAGTCGACTTTCCATTGCCCAAATTGCAGCGTCTCACTATGACAGGATGGCTACCTGACGCAATGAGGCTCGTCAAGATCCTCGCAATGCGTAACAAGTTGAAGGATGGAATGTCGCTATTTGAGGCACGAGAATGGACCTTGCACCGTCTCGAGCCTGTTGTCCATCACATGCGATCAGCTGCTTTCACGCCCGAGCAACGGAAAGATATCGCACCTGCATGGCCACCGCTGACCACGATGGAGGAAAATTTAGCTTACAAGGTTGAAAATCCAGCGAGGTGCCGCTCGCTCGAGATGATAGAGCTTAGGAAGCTGCGAGATTTCCCAGTGCAGTACGAAAGGACGCTGCGAGAGATTATGCCAAAGGTCGTCTTGGATATCACTCATTCAGAACCCCTCTTCCCGTAGAGCGATCCCAATAAGCATCCGCAGTAAAACCTCAAAACGCTGCCCTCCCCTAACGAAGCTCATCGCACCACCAAGAGAAGCACGATCTCCGCGCGTCCATTCGAGCCATCGAATGTTTCGAAAGTCTTCACAGGTCAACCGCCTGTATATCCTAATCAGCTCGATCTGACAGCTCCATCTACTTCTATGACCACAAATTGTATCGCATGACTCCACAAACACCGAGAAAGATTCTTGTGAGAAAGCCTGCATTGCAATCCTACGAGTAGCCGAGTGTCTATCTCAAACATCTTCCAGACGCTTGATGACCGAATTCGTATACTGGTCCATTCCCCCTTCAAGCCTCTTCAACGTTCCGTTTTGCAACAGATATGTCCTACCCTGTTCCTTTGCTGCCCTCTTCACATCAAATCCCGCATCATCATCATCAATGTCATCGCCGTGCAATGCCTCTGTCGCATCATCTTCATCAGCGTTGGGATCAGGTGCGAGCTCAATGATCCGCTTGACAGCGTATCGATCATGGCTGACTAGGAGCACCGCTCCAGTGTAGGCCTGCAGTGCGTCGACGAGTGCGTCAATGGTATCGCTATCCAAGTGCGTCGTGACCTCGTCGAGGATTACCAGATCGGGACTTGGCCACATGACTTCTGCCAGGCCTAGTCGGACCAGCTGCCCACCACTGAGACCGGTCAAAGGGATCGTGTCGGCTGTACGACCTTTGAGTCCGAGTTGACCTAGGAACGACCGTGCGTTTGCGTCTCCTGAGTCCGGAAATTTTTCGGTAAAGTGGGCCAGCGCGGTTGTAGGCAGCGTGGAGAGCAGCTCCAAAGTGTGCTGTGCGTAGATTCCGATGCTTGCCTTTGGGTGACGCTCAACAGTGCCCTTGGAAGGCGTCAGATTGCCAACGATGGCATTCAGCAGCGTGGTCTTACCATGACCATTCGGTCCCACCACACCAACCCGTTCTCCAGGCCCAATCGTCAACCCAACCCCCTGGATCGTATCCTTCTCATTCCCGGCATACCGCACACTCACCCCATCCAGGTGCACCAAACTCCCCGGAAACCTCAACCCCTCCGGATCAGCAAACGAAAACCTCACCCTCTCGTCCATCTCTTCCAACTCTACCCCACCTCTACTTGTCAAATGATATCCACCAAGATCTCTATTCAGCTTAAATCTGTGTCCCTTACTGTTCACCTCTAGACCCCATCGATCGTCCAATTTCTTCTGTCTCGATTTGACCATGCGCATCTTGTTATCGTCTCCGCTCTTCTTCGCTGCTTTTGCGGCGTCTGCGATCGACTTTTGCACGGCGGCCTTTTTCTTATCCAGTAAATCTTGCTGTTTGAGCTTGTGAATTCGATCTTGGCGAGACTCTCGTTCGTAAGTTGTGAGGTTGCCGTCGAAGTAGGAGAGTTTTTCTTTGCGTAGGATGATGAGCGAGTCCGAGATGGAATCGAGAAATTCGCGATCGTGGGAGACGGTGACGACGGTATGTGGGATCGAAGCGATGAAGTGTTGTACGAAGAGGACCGCGGGCAGGTCGAGGTAGTTGACCGGTTCGTCGAGGAGAAGAATGTGCGCTGGTTGGAGCAAAGCACTTGCGAGGGAAGCACGGGAACGCCATCCTCCAGAGAGGGACGAGTAGGGGGCATTGATGCGCTCGTTGGAGAATCCAAGTCCAAAAAGGATCTTTTGAGCCCTTGCTTCGGTGGATGTCGCGTCAAAGTCGTCGAGTTGCGCTTGAGCTTCGAGTAGGAAAGAGCCCGCTTCTGTCCCCCACATGGAAGCAGAATCGGGGATCGTTATGGCGGGTGGATGAAGGGCAGCGTTCTCGGCAGCTTCAAACTCCTTCTCTGCTACGAGGAGGTCTTTGCGAGCACCGAGCCCTCGAGCACCAGACCATTTTACCGCCAACTTCCGTGCCTCCCTCAAGCGTTCCCTCGCCCTCTCGAGTTTTACCTTCAATACAGCATCTCTGACTTCCTCCTCTTTCCCTTCTTCCAATACTCCACTTAGCAACTTGCATTCCTCCACCGCACGTGTGCGCTCTACGTCACTCCGAATCACCACATTCAACACGCTCGCCTCCGGATCCTCATCCGCAGCTCGGGCATTGGTCAGTTGGCTGACGAACAAGATCTTGAGCGTCCTGGGTAAGCCTGGGATCAACTTCTCCCCAATCGCCGTGAGCAAGGTCGATTTACCAGTGCCATTGCGACCAATGAGCCCATAGTGCACGCCGGCTTTCAATCGCAGGTGAGCATCCGAGAGAAGCTCCCGACCCGCCAGGGTCAAGGTGACTGATTTCAGGTCGATCTCGAGGGATCCGGTGTCGGTGCAGTCGAGGTGGAAGCGAGACTCTTGAGATAGAGCAGTGATCAGGCGGACTTTGGGATCTGGATTGTCAATGTAGAGGTTCGCGGTTACGGCTTGGGAGAGCTCGTCGTCAGAGTTGGCGGACTTCTTGACAGTGGCAGTGGTTTTGGAAGCTCGCTCGGCTTTTTTGCCTTTCTTGAGGGTGTCCTTCTCGCTCTTAGTTACTGCACTGCTGGGTGGGGCCGTGGTTGCTGCTGAAATAGAGACAGCTTTGCTCGACGTTGAAGCTGAGCTTGGTTTCTGCGGCGCTTCTTCCTTTGCCGTTGGTGCAGCAGGTACGAGCTGAACAGCGAGGCATGCCTCGACAATCTCGAGCACAGCTTTCTTCCCGACCCCAGCATCTGTCAGCACCGGCCTGAGCTTCTTCTCCAACGCTGACCTCCTCTCTTCGCTTTTGTCGCCTGCGACAGCAGCATGCTCCTGCAAAGCCGCTTCGAGCTTGGGGAAAGTTTTGAGAGCTCGAGTCGTGTCCACGACGGATTTGGGGATGGTTTGTAGGTATGGGTTGATGTCGGTTGTCATCTTGCGTGTATAGGTCTATGTTGATGGAGAAGGAGATATCTGAGCGAGGGACATGATGTTCTTATACCTTTATTGCCAGAAATGCCAAGATGCAGATGACGAAGAGGTTGGCTGGGGGCAAGACGCCAAGAGCAGAAAGCAGGGTCCACACTGCATGAAGCATTTTTTTTTCTGCTCCACACGATACTGGCGGCGGCGGCGGCGGCAGCGGCGAAATGGCCAAAAAAAGCTCATTGCCGATTTCCGGAATCCGAACACAGAACTCCCCTCTCCAGTCAGCGTGCTGCTGCTGAGGTTCGAGTCATTTTTGGCGCCCTCGGCCTCCGGAATCCGACGTCTTGCTGTGGTACGCAGCCGAGCGAGTCACTTTCGCTTCACGCCTTCGTCTATGTGGAATTCAAAGTTGATGCTACGGTACAGTGCATGTGGTTGTGATTGCATGCTTCTACTGATACAGTACTGAACGAGGGTAAACTGTCAAGGAGGATGATTAGCTGGGATTGGAGTAGATTCGAACGAGCATCTGCTTCATTTCGAGTCTGCTTTCTCGGCGTTTCACCGCAACGTCCGCAAACGTCGCCAAAGCCGAACCGGCTGGCATTTCGACTTGTCTGAGAAGTCTCGCCCGACTTCCGTCCCTGACTGATGCCAGCATAGAGGAGGAGATATCTCCTTCGTCCAAGGGGAAAGCCAACGTGAACAGGGCGTCATTCGTCACCCGCCTAGTCCCATTCCTCGATTCTGCCTCGGCGAGAACATACACCTCGCAGGACTGTACAAAAGTCCTCACTACCACAGCGGTGAATGTCATACTCTCTCCCACAGCCACGGCTTGTTCAAACTCCAGCCCGTCCAGCGAAACCGTTCCCCACCTTCTCCCTCGTCCAACATGACGTACGGACAACAACGCAGCTTCTTCCATCCAGTCCATGAGCTGGCCACCGAATAGCACGCCGACCGAGTTGGTATGCTCCGGAAATACAAGGTGCAGAGTCCGTGCCATGGTTTTGGCGACCTTGATCGGTTTGGCGAGCTTTGAGGCAAGTCGGGCACGGGTGAGGTCGTGCGACATATGCGTCTTGATCGGCGTGTTGGTGGAGGACTGGTCGAGATCGGTATCGCCCTCGCGCTCCTGGGCGGGTTTGAGAGGCGAGAATACGGATCGGCGGCGGGCTGTGGCTGGTGTCTTGGGCGGTGAGAAAGAACCGTGCTCACTTGCCACAGCAAGATTAGGCCTGGCGGTGAGAGGCGCACTTGGTGAGGGGAGCGGTATCGACCCCGACTCTGGAATTTTAGTTGCAAATAGCGACGTGGACGAGTACGTATCAGAATCCGCAGCTTCTTGCTCCCGTTCGTCTGAGATCTGCTGCGCTAACCTCTCGACCACGTTGAGTGGATGCCGGATGGGGATGTCACCAGAAAGATTGATTTCGACCATCCCCTCGTCGTGCTTGACCGTCACTGCAGGATCCCTAGAGACATACGCCTGCACCACGAACTCCAATTCCAACGCTTCCAGCTGACACTCTTGCGACGTCTTTGTCTCTGTGATTGCCGAAACATCACTTCCCACTGCACCAGCCAGCAAATCAGCCGCTTCGATTCTGAGCCTGCCTGGCGTCCAGCTGCCGGTCTCTGCCTCTGCGGGGCCTCTCCATTTCCCACCGGTCCTCGAGATCTCTTGCACCTCTTGCTTCAGTCGCTTCTTAACTTGGGTGGAAACACCGTCCCTTGCTTCGCCTTTCTGCGCGTTGGCGATGCGTTTTGCGCGTCGACGTCCCGCGAGAATATGTCGTCTCGCTTCTAGTGGTGTCCTCGGTAGCAGTGGAAGGAGTTGTGGCTTGGGCGCCTTTGGAGGTTCGCTTGGTCCAGTGAGCAGCGATGTGACGCGGAGCCAAACAGAGGTTGGTGCTAGACTTTGACGCGAAGCAAGCCGGACTCTGGCTGGTGGTTGAGAGGTTGAGCTGGATGCTGTGGAGGTGGGAGAGCCCGAGATGGCGACAAAGGTCATGTATGCGTGGCTGACGTATTCGCGTGCGCCGGTGCGTGGGTCTTCTTTGACCACTCGAACACCGACTTCGAGACTACTTCCCCAAGCACGGTTGACCGAAGCTGAAAGGTGGACAAGATCGCCAAGGTAGATGGGAGCTAGAAGAAGTACCGAGTCGACGCTGACGGTAACACAGCTGAGCTCGGCATGCTTGCGGGCAGATACACCAGCAACAACGTCGATGAGCTTGAACAGTGCACCGGCACGAATCTTGGGCAGTGCTTCCGAAGAGTCATCTGACGAGTCAAGTCGAGAGCGGCTGACCAGGCAGGCGCCAGAGTGAAAGGCATTGTCGCACATCTCGACGGTGATTGGATATGTGACTTGGACGGTGCTCTCGTCGGTCGTCTTGCCTTGCTTTGTGCGTCGCTCGTTTGCACTAGAATCGCTGGAACCCAGTAATGAGCCAGCACTGCCGCGTCGTCCTTGCAGCTGCTTACTTGTGCCAGTTGCACCATTGCTTGTGGAGATATCGCTCTGCATAGCATGGCGAAGATATGCAGTAGCCACGTTCGCCCCTGATAGGACCAAGAAGAATGCACCAAAGGTGACGATGCCCGCAGTGTAGAGCTGCGATGCGCTAGCATCTCTCCAAGATGGTAAAGTCGTCATGATTCACAGCTCCTTCTGAATTTAGGTGATAGAATTATGATGGAAGGGAAGCAAAACCAGAGGTGCTCAAGCGCCCCTTTGGCAAGTGTGGTGGTAATACCTGTCCCAAAGTGTTCGGATGCAGGGTCCTCTTGTTTCTGCTTTGTTCGCTGCCGGAAGCGGTCATTTTGCTTCGGATTTCGGTTCGGGGACTTAACCGTGCAATTTTCGGCCAAAAAGAATTGATTGTAGGCCTAACATTGTCAAACTCTGTAAAAGGAATGCCAAGCCTTGATTGCCTCGTGCTCGCTGATTGGCCCACATCTCGATGAAGGCAACTCCGCCGCTAATCAGTGTGCATCGGACTATCCCCGCAGAGAACAGAGTGTCACAGTGTCACGGTCACAGTCACAGTCCTAATCACAATTACACGGACACGGGCGCTGTGACTCTTATCTGGAGCAGCCGACACCTGCCCAAAGTCGACTTAATCGCGCATCAGCAGCTGCAAAGCCAAAAGCCATGCTGAGTCGGCCCGACTGCGTTTGTGGTTTGGGGGACACAGTCGCAACTCCCCCACGCTGCTCTTGTTGTCTGTGCCTGTCCCGATGAGACTAAGCGAGAACACACAGAGTGTCACTCTTTTTGGCTCAATCCCAACTCGGCAACCGCTCATGCCAGTGGAAGAGCAAAGAGCAAGCTTTGGCCTTTGCTTAACGATCAAGAGTAGGATGTGCAATACGCTCATTCTTTGACTCTCGCTCGACCCCGCGTTCCCGTGCCTTGATCTTTACAGTCCGCTCGCTATCTTTGTACACATACATTGTCCACATGACCACCCTGGACTTTGCTTTCACCGACGTTCGACACACAACAATTGTATCTTTGAGCATCGGCAACACGCTCTCTCGCAGCGGAGTCTGAGCCTGCGGTTGGTGTCCTAAGCATCGTCAGATACGATACACAAAGTTGGAAAGCACACGGCACAGTGTCGTTCCTTGTGCTCGGCTGATAAGCGCTGGGTTCTCTGTCCCATGCATGCTCGCTCGAGCCAGCACAGATAGAGTTCTCCCGTGTGTGTGTGTGTGACCGGGTCCACCTTCCGTTGCGCTCCTTCCTTCTCGTTTCCCATTTCATCCTCGTTCACGACTCAACCTCCTAACATCGTTCCGCTCCCTCCCTCACCATCACAGCTGCCACTGCCATTGCAGTTGGATTCCAGCGCGGCCTTCAAAACACAGAAACTCCTCCAATCGTGGAACGACCCACCCTTGAGGACACCAGGCTTAACGCACCCGCCAAACGGCAACATGTCCGAAATGAAGGCGACCACGAGCGTCCATTCGATCGTTTCTGCAGGTGCAGGCGCCGACGCTCGCCTTGCATCGATGGGCTACGATGCCCAACTCAAACGTAATTTGAGCATGATGACCATTCTGGGTCTCAGTTTCTCGATCATCGCGGCGCCCTTCGGTCTCAGTACCGCCTTCTCCATCGCCCTAACCTGCGGTGGACCTGTAACCATCCTCTATGGGTGGTTAGTCGTCTCCCTTATCTCACTTTGCATGGCTGCGTCTCTCGCGGAGCTATGTTCCATGTATCCCACCTCTGGAGGTGTCTACGTATGGGCAGCTTTCGTTGCGACCAAGAGATGGGCTCCTCTCACGTCATGGATCGTAGGCTGGGTATCTCTCGTAGCCAACTGGACTCTCTGTCTCTCAATCAACTTTGGTGGAGCTCAACTGATCATGGCGGCCATTTCGCAGTTCAGGAACAACGAGTGGGCCCCCGAAGCCTGGCATACCATCCTAACTTTCTGGGCGTGTATGTTGATTGCTGCCATCGTCAACGCCTACGGTGTCAAGTACAACTACCTGGATCGCCTCAACACGCTTTCGTTTTACTGGACCGCCGCAGGAACGCTCATTATCGCTATCACCATTCTGGCGCGCGCCAAAGATGGCCGTAAGGACGCCGAGTTCGTCTTTGCCGGTTGGGAGAACACCAGCGGCTGGCCTGATGGATGGGCGTTCTTTGTTGGCCTGCTGCAGGCGGCATATACTTTAACGGGCTATGGCACAGTCGCAGCGTTGTGCGAGGAGGTCGCAGAGCCCGAGAAGCAGGTACCCAGGGCGATCGTTTGGTCCGTAGTCGCAGCGAGCATTACCGGATTTGTCTACCTTATCCCTGTGCTTTTCATTCTCACTCCTGACGCCGCTGCTCTGCTTTCTACTGCTGCTGGCCAACCTATCCCCGTGCTCTTCTCCTTGGCTACCGGTTCAGCAGGAGGAGGCTTTGGATTGCTCTTCATCATCCTTGGCGTCTTCACCTTTGCCGGAATTGGATCTCTCACTGTCGCCCTCCGATGCACCTGGGCCTTTGCTCGTGATGGTGCCATCCCCGGCAGCAAGTACTGGTCCAAAGTCAACAAATCCCTCGACCTGCCCCTCAACGCTCTCATCTTATCGACCGTCGTCGTCTCGCTTCTTGGCCTCATCTACCTTGGCAACACAGCCGCCTTTTCGGCCTTCACCGGTGTCGCCACCATCTGCCTGAGCATCAGCTACGGCATCCCTATCGCAGTGGCCATGTTCAGACGGCGAAGCATGCTTAAGGGTGCTCCCTGGAACTTGGGCCGATTCGGTTACGTGATTAACATGATCACCTTTGTTTGGATCGTGTTGGCCACGGTGCTATTCTGCATGCCTACAACGATGGAGGTCGAGGCGAGTACGATGAACTATGCTTCGGTTGTGTTTGCCTTCTTCTTTGTGCTCAGTGCTGGTTGGTGGTTTGCTTGGGGCAGCAGACATTATGTGGGCCCGCTGGGAGCTGTTACGGATGAGGCGAAGGCTGCGCATGCACATGCAGCGGCTGCGGATACGGTTGACTCCAAACCGGCCGTGGACGTCGCTAGCCACAGCTCCGAGGAGAAGTGATGAACACCTCGTAGTCTATTGTACCAATTTTACTCTGCTCTCGTCTGCTCTCATGAACGCTACCAAAGATATCCCTTGATGATGTGTCTCTCTCGAACTCGATCGTGCTGCAGTGCTGGGAGAAAAATTGAGCTTGCAAGGTGACACAAGATGAAACAATCCGCCAAAATGAAGGGCCACCTAATCGCTGGACGCGAACAGAACCTGACCTCGATGTGTGAGAGATGCGAAACCTGAGCGGGCGTCCACTTCGTCCACCGATCTGTTGCGCCACATCAGCAGAGCAAGAATTAACAATGTGGTCAGAACATGGTTTTTCTCCTAGAAGTCGTTGGGGGAAGATACTTACTTTGTGCGCATCTCGCTGGCCCAAGTGACGTGTTTCAACGGCGATGCTGTTAACGCGATACCTAGGAGGATCACGATAAATGAGACTAGGGTTTCGAGTGTGATCTGCAGCCCAGAAAGAGAAAGAGAATTGGTTGGTTAGGTGGCCAGTAAGGTGAATTGATATAGCTCTGAGAAGGGGGGACTTACGTCGATGGGCATCGATTTGGCTTCTGCGCCGACGAGGCCGAGCGACTTTCTCAATGAGAGATCTGAGAGCGATTCAAGGTAGCAAGGTTTGATGGGGTGGGGAGATTGGTGTCAGCAAAGGGTCATGTGGTTGTTACGGCTTTGCTTGTAAGGTCGGATCTCGAGTCAAGCCTCTGGTTACGGGATGAAGGAGACTTACGCTCATACGTTGAGTATGCGGCGTGGAAGAAGACGACTGTGAGATAAGCAATGTTTGGAGGCGGTAAGATTTGATAGATGGTCAGCTGCTATCAAGCGGGTCTCTGGTCTTCGTTGCCGTTTTGTGGTCGGATTAAGATGAAGACCTACGAGTGCCAATCGTAAGAAGTAGTTTTCCAAAAGCAGTCATGGCTAATCTCTTTGCTTTATATGAGGAACCCTTGTAGACTGAGCCTCTTGATGCGACGAGGGGCTTCTTGTTCGATGTTGTTGAATGAAGTTGTTGCGAGATGTTGACGAGAGAAGAAACCGTGAATGACATGGAGAGAAGCTAGAAATATCAAGTGCGAGTTGGTCCCAGCGCGCTGCTTCTCTCAATCACATCGGGACCCAATTCCAAAAGAACATCCCGATCGATGAAATCCCCACTTCGATGTTATGTAGCCGAACCTTCAAAACGTCCAGATCGGCACTTCGCATGGCCTTGCGTAAGCTGAACACCGCAACACACTAGGTAACCCTTGTTGATTCTTTTTTTCGCTAATGCCCGTTCTTTTGGCGTGCATTCCTCTCGATGAAGGCTGGGAAAAGGCGCAGACAGAGGTCCGGTTTGACAGCTGATGGACTGCATGATTGTTTTGTTGATTGAGAACACAGACGATGCGGTGTGCAGTGAAGATAGCGGCCTCCACTTCCAGGTGTTCTTGCCTTTCATTAGGGGGGCTCATTCTTACTTCGTCCTGCTGTCTTCTGTATGAGAGAGATCTTTGCCTTCGCCTCCCCTCACCATCTTGGAAGCCTCAGAGCTCACATTGTTCCTTCAGATAGAGAGCCCAGAATAAACCCGAAGGATCACCCCCTCGTAGACACAAAGACCATCATAGAGACGCACAGAATCAGACCTACCCAACATGACGAAGTCAGCCCGAGTCCTATACTGGTTTCGTACCGACCTGCGCCTTCACGATTCCCCTGCGCTTCAAGCTGCACTAGATCTTAAACCCTCCGCCCTGTTCCCCGTATGGTGCTGGGACCCGAACTACGTCTACAAGCATCGTGTGGGCATCAACCGCTTTCGCTTCCTTCTGGAGTCTATGAACGCTCTCTCCGAGCGGATCACCGCGACGCAATCGAACAGCCAACTTCTGGTTGTTCGTGGAGAGCCCACCGAGCTCCTCCCCGAGTTGTGGAAACGATGGAAGATTACCCATCTGGTCATTGAGAAGGATCCCTCTGCATACGGAAGGCGCAGAGACAGGTTGATTCTGGAAGCAGCAAAGAAGAGCGAAGTTGAGGTGGTCGCTGTTCAGGGGCATCATTTGTATGATCCAGAGGAAGTGGTGAAGAAGAATAAAGGCAAGCCGACTATGGCGATTAGTACGCTGCAGAAGATTGTCGCGGATATGGGGGATGTTCCTAAACCTATCGAGGCTCCTAAAAGTCTGCCACTGCCCTTGGTGGAGGGCTCTAAGGCTAAGAACCTGAAAGACACCCTAAACGAGCTGGCAAAAAGCCTCGACGGACTCCCCCACTACACTGGTAAGGGCAGGGAAGGCCCCGAATCCGTCGATCTGAACTCGACCCAACTCGGCGGCCAACGAGATAAAGAAGTGACCTGCTACGAGACTGTCAATGGCGAAGCATCCGACCTCTTCTCCGTTCCCACTCTCGAATCTCTAGGCATGGACGCCAACAAGATCCGCGACACGATCAAAGGAGGCGAAACTCTAGCCCTCGAAAAGCTCGCCAAGATCTGCAAAGATGCCGAGTACGTTGCCACTTTTGCCAAGCCCAAGACCTCTCCCGGACAATCAGCAGAAGATCCTTCTACAACCCTCATGTCGCCCTATCTCAAATTCGGCTGTCTTAGCGTCCGCAAGTTCTGGTGGGACGTCGAGGAGGCCAAGAAAAAGTACAAGGGTGGAAGCAAGACTGGCCCTCCGGAGAATCTGAACGGGCAATTGTTGTTCAGAGATATGTATGCATGTGCGGAACATGCTATCGGCGATTCTTTCCAAAGAGTGCGAGGAAACGAGGTGTGCAGGTACATAGATTGGTATCTCCCCACGCATTATGACAAAGACGGCGAGCCAATTCTTCCACGCCCGCCTGGTGATGCCGTGTCGGAAGCTAGGCTTTCAGCGTACAAGATGGGCCAAACGGGATTTCCTTGGATCGACGCTCTGATGCGACAACTCAGACTTGAAGGCTGGATGCATCACCTGGGACGTCACTCTGTCGCAGCCTTCCTCACCCGAGGTCAATGCTGGATCTCCTGGGAGCGCGGAGCGGAGATCTTTGACGAGTACCTGATCGATTGGGATCCTTGCTCCAACCCAGGCAACTGGATGTGGTTGTCCTGCTCAGCATTCTTCTCCCAGTACTTCCGCCTCTATGGGCTCGCCACGTTCCCCGCCAAGTACGATAAAACTGGTGCGCTGGTCCGCAAGTATTGCCCCGAACTGGCAAAGTTCCCCGACAAGTACATTTACGAGCCTTTCAACGCTCCCCTCGACGTACAGAAGAAAGCAGGATGTATAATCGGGAAAGACTACCCTTACCCGATGCTGGATGAGAAGGAGACCAAGGGGGAGAATATGCAGAGGATGAAGATTTGCTATCAGGCTAATCTACATGGAACAAGTAAGGAAGTGTTGGATGGCAAAGCGGATGAATTGTTGAAGAAAAAGCACGGATTCAAGGACCCGCCGAAGGAGTTTGATTGGAAGAACAGACCCGGTCAGAAGATTCCAGATTGGGCCAAGGCGCCAAAATGTGAAGAGAGGACGACAGAGGGTGCGCCTGATGGAGCCACTGAAGGCTCAGCGAAGAAGGAAGAGGCGGAAGAGGAGGAGGATGGGGATGATTCGGACGATGTGGTCTACGAGCAGGCCGACGAGCAGAAGGAAGAGAGGGACACAAAGAAGCGCAAAGCCACCGCAAAGGACGACGAGAAGAACAAGAAGAAGAAGTAGACCCGCACCATGACCACACTTTAGACTTTTAGAAATCTTCTCATTTGCTCGACATGTATATCTAGACAATACACCCTATATAGCTCTTCTTGCCTTGCTCTTGATTCGATCATAGCGAGCACACGAGGACTCGGGGTAGGAGAAAGATGTGACGCCCGTATCTGTGCACACCACACTGCAAGCTGTTTGTGGCGGCTCAATCGAAGGCGACTGGATGGGAGGGTGGTTCGTAAACCGGTGTTTTGGGGGGGTTTGATCTAGGTCGAGGAGGATTGTGTTGGGTGCCATGCAGCCTGCATCTCTGGGCTTTCCGATGCTGTGAGATGATTAAGAGCAGCGAAGGGACGGCTGAGAGCGGCTTTTATCGCTTGGCATCTCCTTTGGACCATATAAAGGGGGAATGGATACGCGATCCCACTGTGCTCAAAGCGGGCGTTGAGAAACGCTTGACATGCACAGTCGGAATGGTACACGGTGTGCTATTGCAGATATTGTACAGATGAAGGGCAAGTGAAGGTTGGTATATTTATCGGGTGGCCGTTACAGGTGCTGCTGTTCTTGCCGCTGTGTTGCTTGCCGATGTCGTTTTGGAGGAGCCAAACACGATACGGTCGATCCTGGCGTCAAACGCCGCGCTTTTAATTTGTCGACAATTGACTGGCTGACCTGCCGTCTGCCTCTGCTCTAGCTCCCTTTGCACCCTTCCCGACTCATCCTCCGTGTCTGTGCTCTTCGCAAAATGTGTCGGCGGCAAAGAGTGAAAAGGATTCGCAGAGTACTTCAACCACGCCGAATAGATCGCCTTGAAAAGCGTCAGCATATCGATGTCCCTGACTGCATGATCGGTCAACGACAGCATCAATAAAATTCGCAGCCGTGTGCAGGTCTGGAAACCGTAGATCGCCACATCTTCGAGCGTGTATAGCAAACCGAGGTACTGCTCAGCATTGGTCCGTGAAGAGGAGGCGCTGCGCTCGTCCATGACGTCGAGGGCTGCGTGCGCAAAGTAGTGGTATCGGAGGTCGGCAGCGTGAGGAGAGGGTTCGGATATGGATGGACCGGACTGACGCATGTATATGGGGCCATTGCGAGGGGAGATGATCGCTAGGGCTTGCTGTGATGACGGAAGCAGGAGGGGGTCAGCAAAGGATGATGGCGGAGGTTGGCGTGGGCAGGGTGGGTAGACTTACTATTCTTGGAGAGGAAGAAGACATTGTGGATGATTGGCTGTGGGCACAAAGTAAGTTTGGAGCTCGGTAGCCGATGCTCGTGTTCGCCCAAGCTTGATAATGGAAAGAGTTGTTCAAGATGGTCGCAGATGATGGTGGCTTGAGCGCGCGTTCTTTGTGATGGTGGAGTCAGAAAGTAGCGAAAATTAGAACTGCAACACACGCTCAAGAAAGGCGGCTGCAGCTGCGCCTTACGTTGGCAAACTGCAGCGTCAGATGACTTGAAATAATCTTCCATTGCGACGATGTCGGACAGCATGATGGTAGAAACGCAGCGTGCGATGGTTGGGAGGGTCAACAAAGAGCAATTCAAGTGCCTCAAGAGAGCACTTTGGCTGATAACGACGCTGTGTGATGTTTGGCTCAACTCGTATCTCTGAGCCCGGTAAATGCGAAAGCCAGTAAGCCTCTGCGTCACAAGGACAAGAAAAAGAAGCCACAGGAACAGAGTCGCTGTCTTGTGCAGATACGGTCGAGCCACTCACGTTCCGAGAAATTGAAATTTTTGGTATGTGCCCCGAGACAAGAAACAGCTTATCTTTGGCTTCTCAACTGTCGTTCGACCATCCTTCCTTCCCCTCCTTCTTACCACCACCTCCATCCATCCCCCACAAACACAGACAAAGATGGCCACCGCAGAGCAGAAGAAATTCATCTCGCAGATCGACGCCAACAAGGCTGGTCTGATCGACCGTCTTGCCAAGGCCGTTTCGATCCCTTCGGTCTCTGGTGATGCCGCTTATCGCAAGCACTGCTTCGAGATGGCCGACTGGTTGCTGGCTGAGCTCAAGTCGCTCGGTGCCACTGCTGAGCTCAAGCCACTCGGAAAGCAGGTCCTTGACGGACAGGAGATCGAGCTGCCCCCCGTCATCCTCGGAGATCTCGGCAAGGACCCCAAGAAGAAGACCATCCTCGTATACGGTCACTTTGACGTACAGCCCGCACTCAAGTCGGATGGCTGGGACACGGAGCCTTTCGAGCTGATCACTGACGAAAAGACCGGCCGCATGTACGGCCGCGGATCCACTGATGACAAGGGCCCTATCCTCGGCTGGCTCAATGCTATCGAGGCTCACCAGCAGGCTGGTATCGACATGCCCGTCAACCTCAAGTTCTGCTTCGAGGGTATGGAGGAGAGCGGAAGTGTCGGCCTCGATGAGCTCATCGCCGCTGAGAAGGACTCGTTCTTCCAGGGTGTTGATGCTGTTTGCATCTCGGACAACTACTGGTTGGGCACTCAGAAGCCCTGCCTTACCCATGGTCTCCGTGGTATCGCCTACTTCAAGCTCGCCATTTCTGGACCTGCCCGTGATCTGCACTCTGGTGTCTTTGGCGGTGTTGTCCACGAGCCTATGACCGATCTCTTCACAATCATGTCGAAGCTCGTTACTGCCAAGGGTGAGATCTTGATCCCGGGTATCAAGGAGCTCGTTGCACCTCTGACTGATGAGGAGCGCAAGCGATACGATGTTATGGACTTTTCGCTTTCTGACATTGAGGGTGCCACTGGCAGCCAGACTACTGTCAGCGACGACAAGGCTGCCGTCCTCATGGGCCGAATGCGATACCCCTGTCTCTCGCTGCACGGCATTGAGGGAGCGTTCTCCGAACCAGGAACAAAGACCGTCATCCCCGCCAAGGTCGTCGGCAAATTCTCTCTTCGTCTCGTCCCTGACATGACCCCCGAGAAAGTCAACGAGCTCGTTACCAAGTATGTCAACGACGAATTCGCCAAGATCGGCAGCAAGAACACGATGAACATCACCAGCGAACACGGAGGTAAGCCCTGGTTGGCCGATCCTAATCACTGGAACTACGAAGCTGCCATCAAGGCTACCGAGACCATCTACGGTGTCAAGCCCGACCTTACACGTGAAGGCGGCTCGATCCCCGTTACGCTCACCTTTGCCGATACGCTGCAGAAGAACGTGCTCTTGCTGCCCATGGGAAGGAGCGACGATGGCGCTCACTCAATTAACGAGAAGCTCGACATTTCCAACTACATCGAGGGTAGCAAGCTGCTCGGTGTCTACCTGCACGAGATTGCTGCTATCAACTAGAAGCGCTAGACTTTAGCTCGCAATGAAAGTTCTGTCCTGGATACTGTGTGACTTGATCGCGATTTTGAAGAGCTCGTTGAATGATGCAGTTCCGTTCAAGTAGCCGCGATGTGAGTACAGTACAAAGTGAGTCTGCTGCAAGCATGCATGCTCCTGTGTGGGGACCACGATCCGAGGATGCATTTTGTGCGCGTGAGTTGCAGCAGCACACGGAGAAAGAGTGGCGGAAAGCGGAGTGTGGGTGAGAAGAAAGCAGACCCCATCAAACAGGCGGGCGGGAAGAGCCAATATTGCCCGCTGAATTGGCCGTGTGTGTCTGAGATAGAGAGTAGACGACGGCCGAGAAAGCGTCGACTTACTGTACAAGCTTCTGCGGTCACAAGGGCATGCACGAGCAAAACAAAGCTTGTTCGTGTGCTCGTGTGAGTTGCCGCCTTCGCTCGAAGCTCGGTCGAACCAAAATCAAATCACGAACACAGGGGTTCAGTGCCATCTTTACGAAGTTTCTCCTACCCACTTCGTCTGTTGTCCTACACCTCTCTCTTTCTACTGTCTGTGACATCGGGAAAGAAGAAGACGAAGAAGACGCGCATGTGGGAGCATGTGGTTTTGGAGCGAGACAAAGAGAGAGAGAGAGAGAGAGAGGTTTCTCGAAATTTCAAAATAAACAGCCGAAGCGAGAAGCTGTAGACTGCAACCCTGCCAAATCGCCGTCTGCAGCTCCAGCTTTATCTCTTCCAAAGTCCAGGCCTGTCCAATCAAGTCCCGTTTGACTCCACCGCGATTTTGATTGTTGCAGCTGAACCCCACACCCAACACGCAACACGCAGCAGGCAACGCTCACAGAGTCCGAGTCAGGCCTTGGCACAAATCGAAACACACTTCACACTGTCACAATCACAATTACAATCCCAATCAATCAGGACAGTTGAGCAGGTGGAGTTGGTTTGATTGGTTTGTTCTGTTCATCCCCCGCCACCAGCATCACCTTGCACCTGTTCGGAATCTTCCGAATCTTGGATTGACAAACAAAGACGGAAAGGGAAGACAGGGGAGAGAAGAGAAAGATCATCGTTTCCTTCCTATTCTTCACTTCACCGACAATTCTCTTCGAATTGTCCGAATCGGCTGCGACGCTGATTTCAACGCTTGGCTAGGCATCGTTTTCACGTCAACTCGAGTCAATCCCACTCAGCACCCACAGCTGGACAGCTACATATCGAATCTGTTCGTTCATAGAATGCAGCTCCCCTAAGACGGCATGCCAGCGCGTACCAACAACAAGGGCATCCCTGTGCCCCGCGACGCCGCTCACGCCAGCTCTCGCGGTCGGGGCGGCGGAGGAGGTGACAACCAACAACCAGCATGGCGCAGCAGTCTTGACCTCGTCTGGTCCTACTCTCGCTCGCAAGCTTTCTACGGCAACAATATCGCTACCTCGCCTTCCTTTGTCGAACGACGCTGGGCGGGGCAAGATCTCGAAGAAGGGGATAGCTTGTACGACGATGACCGGGAGTACATTTCTGAAGACGAAGAGTCCGAATACGATGGGAGTACATCTCACTCCAGATCGGGGACGGATGCGGATACAGATGCTGACACGGCTTCGATGGCGAGCGATGCAAGATTTGGACCGTCGGACGAGTTCGAGTGGGAAGGCGAGGCATTACCGCCCAATGCGACGCAGAGATCACGCAGAAGAGGCTCCAAAGCGAGAGACAGGAGGCTGGAGCAGCTGGAGAGTGCCGATGAGGACGAGAGGAGTCGTAGCCGCAGCAGGAGTCCTAAGCGCTTGGCTGGGCCAAGAGAAAGAGCTTCCAATAGCAAGCTCAACCCCAACCGCATTTCCACTGCTTCAGGTGTCTCAGCTGCTGGTGACGTCCTGCGAGACCCGTTCGCGGAAGATGAAGCTGAACAAGCTCAACACCGAGGCAAAGACTCGGAAGCAACACCGTTGCTCTCGCGCCCTCGTGCATCGGATGCGTCCTTGGGAAAGAACAAACCCAACTCGTATGGTGCACTCGGGCGTGCTTCTGAATCTGGTGCCGTTTCGGCTCGATCCGAGTCGGGCTACCAACCACTGGAACTGGGCAACAGCACCTTGCTGCAATCTTGGTTCAATACGGTCAACGCCCTAGTCGGAGTGGGAATCCTCGCTCTTCCTCTCGCTTTTTCATATGCAGGCTGGATCGGCGGAACGGTCCTCTTCCTCGTCTGCGGCCTTCTCACCAACTACACCGGCAAAGTCTTGGCCAAAATCATGTCCAAAGAACCCTCTCTTCGCACCTACGCCGACATTGGAAGTTACGCGTTTGGCCCGTCGGCGCGAATCCTGATCAGCCTCTTCTTCTGCCTCGAGCTGTGGGCTGTCAGTGTAGCCCTCATCATCCTATTTGGCGATTCGATGGCAGCCATCTTCCCTGAAGTCGCCCCGGCCGCGTTCAAGATCCTCGGCTACTGCTTGGTGCTCCCCACCGTTTTCTTACCGCTCAAATTCCTCTCGCCCATCTCGGTCATCGGCATCGTTTCCACCTTCACCCTCGTTGTCGTTGTCATTTCCGATGGCCTCATCAAACGAGATGCACCAGGAAGCCTCTTCTCCCCCGCGCCCACCACATTGGGTCCACGCTGGGACCGCCTCCCTCTGAGCTTTGGACTCATCATGTCCGGCTTCTCCTCGCACCCCATCATCCCTTCCCTCGTACGCGACATGAAGGATCCCGGTCAATTCCCACGCATGCTCAACCTTGCCTATGTCGCAGCGACCGTCCTCTATCTCAGCATGGGAATGGTCGGCTATGCCATGTTCGGGCTCAACGTCTCGGATGAGATCACCAAGGATCTAGCTCGTACAGAGGGTTTCCCGGTTGTGCTG
Organism: Ustilago trichophora; assembly: GCA_900323505.1. Lineage (NCBI taxonomy): Eukaryota > Fungi > Basidiomycota > Ustilaginomycetes > Ustilaginales > Ustilaginaceae > Ustilago > Ustilago trichophora. The sequence continues at coordinate 509,058 of OOIN01000017.1, read as the reverse complement.
AACAGCGTAGCGATCTGGCTGATTGTGATCAATCCGCTGTCGAAGTTTGCACTTGCGACGAGGCCGATTCAGACGACATTCGAGATTCTGCTGGGGATAGATGACCAAACAGCCGCACGGGTGGATGCGAACAAGCTAGGAAAAGGAAGGAGGAGAAGCAGCGCTGCAAGATCTATCAAGGCACAGTGCTCAAGAGTGGAAGGGCAAGATACTACAGACCAACAACTGATAACAGAAGCTACCAACACGACCCTCTCTGTCTCACTCAACAACGCCAATGCAGGCCGAGTATCATTCGCCACCCCCACCACTGCACCCTCTCACACGACAGAGCCAGAGCTTCACCCTATCTCTGAAGGGGACCCGCTCTCCAACTCCGCAATCTCGCTCCGCGCCGCGGCCTTGACGAGCAAACTCAAACCGCGTACACGCCACAATCTACAAACGTTCCTCAAAATCGCCCTCACCGCATTAATCACCCTCACCGCGGTAGTTTTGCCCGGGTTTGAGCAGGTGATGGCCTTTTTGGGAGCTTTTTTGGCTTTTGCTACCTGTGTGTTTGGTCCCCTGCTGGCCAATTTGAAGCTCTTTGGTGCGGAGATGAGGGGGTGGAGAATCGCTGTGGATGTAGGAATCTTGGCAATGAGTGCCGTTATGGCTGCTACGGGCACTGCTTGGGCTTTCTTATAGAAGCGAAAAGTGGTAGATGTACTGTAGAACAGCTCAGTCATTGAGAAACGAGCTGTGTTGTTGTGATGCAATTCAAGCACTCTCTTTTTGCCTGGGATGGATGCGGAGGTTCGAGAATCAAAGCATGCACGGTCTGTAAGATGAGGAGCTTGAACGAACGCTTTTGGCTGCCTTTTGCTGAGCAACAGGACAAGATTTCATTGAACGAGAGGAGTGATTTAAAGTTTGGTATGTTCCAATCCAGCCCAGCGTCTTAGCAGCGGAGGGCTGAGTAAAGGCATATTTCCCTGAGCCACTCCCACGACCTGACTTGGTCCAGCCTCACCCTCTCTTCCCGCCAATGCACTCAACGCACCTGGCGAAGAGTTGAAAAGCGCATATCTTTGCTGCTGCATCAGCAACTGATGAATTTGCATCCTCACCGCGTGCAAACCGTGTCGCAAACTCGCAACTTCTTCCTGCACCCTGCCCACATCGAATCCGGCTTTCACTGCCGCGATGTGGCCTTCTTCTGTGCGCTTGTCTAGGCTAGAGAGACCGGAGGAGAGACCGGCGAGGGTAGAGGTTAGGGAGGAGAGCGCACTGTCGAGGTGGGTTCGATCTAAGAGATGATCATCGGTGGTGGGGGTGTTGAGTGCAGGGTAGAGGTGGCTGCCAGGTGAAATGGCTGGAGTGCTAGGGAGGATGGGGTGTTCGAGAGGGGTGTGGGTCGAAGTTGAGCCGCTGCGACGGGTGATGGGGATAGTGTCCAGGTATGAAGGGCGCTCGCGAGATGGAGAGGGGGAATGACCACCAAGCGAGGACAGGATCGTACTGGTTGGCATAGATCTCGCCGCCGCCGGTGGTGCCAAATATCTCTGCGATGAACCACTCGCATATTCAACTGGCCCTCCCGCCGGCACCATATTCGGAAACCTCTGCTGATGCTGCGTACCCCGCCCGCCCTCCAACTCCCCATACTGTCTCCTCGCCCAACTAGCAAGATCCACACCTGCACCCGCAACAGCGCCCGCACTATGTGACCTCGACTGTCGCATACCACCACCAAGACTTTGCTGACTCAAAGATCGTTCCCAGTTCTGGGCGTCCAAGGGGAACTCATCCCACTCTCCATCCACTCCAACTTGCGACCCGCTCGCCCTGGCTTGGTCCAAAGTACTACCGCGAAGCTCGCCAGCAGAACGATACCAGCTACCCAAGCTATGTACGCAGTCGTCGACTCGCCTCGCTTGACCCTGCTGCCGGGTTTCAAGATCCTCGACCCGGGTCTTGAGGGCAAAATTCTCGTCTTTGAGTTGGGAAAGGTGGTGCGTGAAGATGTGGAAGAAGCCTTTGATGGGTTCAAAGCGACATTCGTCGTCGAGATGCGTTCGATTGGTGCTTTTCCCTGCAGCATCTTGTGAGCGCTGGAGACGTCTCCTTGGACCGATCCATTCGCACCCGAATTGAGCATGTGGACACATCACTGGCGCATCCTCACACCCGTCAGCAATATGCCCCGACAGCCGACTCTTGATGGTCTCCAATCCGCAGTACTCGCAGCTAGCCGGTTCGGGAGAGCATTTTTCCGCATGCTCATTTATCTCATCCGCGCACATGATTCCATCACATGTGGGACACGACACCTTGCGCTTCGGACAGACGATCTCATGTGAAGCCCAATCCTTACGCATGACCTTGGCCGAGCATCCGCATCGTTTTCCCTCGTTCAAGTTCTGATCCACGTACTCGTATGCGCAATCCGAAGAAACGTGACCACGGAGCAGGTGTCGCTCGCACTCATACTCGCACCCTTTTGATGCGTTTGGGCAGCGGACACGAAGGGTGTCGACCATGTTCTTGATGAGCAGTGCCGTAGGTTGGAAGTCGGATAGCTCGACTGGGGTGCGACATGTTGGACAGCGCTTGTTCGCTGCTGCTACAAGCGGGTCTTCTTCTTCATCAGTGGGAGGGCTGTCGCTGAGCGCGGTGGCGATGCAATGCTTGCAGAAAGTATGGGAGCAAAGGGTTGATGCATACGGATCCAGGAATGGGCCCAAGCAAATGGGACAGTGCAAAAAGGCGCTTATGCGTGCATCATCATCGACATAGTCAAAACAGTCGCCGGTCGTCCATGAAAGCTGTTGAAGCCCGCTGCTTAGGTTGCTGATATCCGAGCGCTGGCTAATGGAAGAGGTGGCACGTGGGCGTACGGGTCGAGAACGGCCAGAACGGGTGCTGGAGGATCGCCTGCGCGACATGGTGGTTGAGCTGGGTCGTTGTTGATGTTGTGATGGTGCTGGTGGACCCGTGCTTGGTCCTGCTTCGGATGATTCTGGCATCGTGAGTGATCGCCTCCTTGTTGTAGTAGACGCAGCTAGGTATGGATGTGGAAGAGAATGGTCGTGTGAGAGGATGGATGGAAAAGGCCAACGGCGAGTAATGGGTTATCGGCGATGCAAGCTCCCGGCAAAGACTGCAGCAGATGCGGGGATCTGTTTTGGACCCTTGTTTGGCGTGAAAGCGCGCGCGCGCGCCACCTCCCCCACATTTTTGTTACTATACGCGACCTGACACTGTAATAAAAATTGCTCCACAATTGACCCGAAGTTTGCCAATTGTCACATGGCGCAGCGAAAAATGGGCTTAGCTGCACGCTGACGTCTGAATTGGCACGCTCTGGAGCTTTTTTACTGCTTCCACTTCCTCATCCGAAGCCAGCACCGACTCATTATACTCGCACAGCCTTCTGTTTCTGTCAATGTGTAACCCAAGTTGCCGACGTTGCCTCCCGAGGCAATCCTCCATGCTCTGTGTAGATGCGCAGTGCCAAGTCAAATCTGGACGAAGTCGGTCACACAAATCGTGTGTGTAATCATGTGTGTCCCCCTTGTGAGAGTATCTCAATGACGTTCGCTCCCCAAAATGCCAGCTCGACAACCGGCGTCTTTTCTCTGTATATCCCTCTCACTTTCTTTTCCTGTTGCTTTCGGATGGAATGCAACGAGGCAACGAGGCTTGGCTGCTCGCCCCGCCTCTTGTGGCTGGCTATCTGTCGATCTATCGCATGCTAGAGGGGACGACTGACTGCCTTGGGAGGATGCTCCGTTTGTGCGCCTATACTAAGGAATCCACGGTGAAAGAGGCTCGAGCGAAATTCATGCTGACGATGAATGGGATGAGAACGTTTGCATCGGCTTTTTCTTTCTGGCGTTTTCCCCCTCGCATATCGTTGATTGATGAGTGTGCCCAAACTTCCCGTCTTGGCCTTCTTTCCTCTGGAGTTGGTTCGAGCGTCCGATCCTCGCTCGTTATGCTTGTCATATGCACCCTTGCGTTGTCGAGTTGGACATCCCTTCCTGTTGCGTACCAGTCTGGATAGTCTCGCTGCGTGACTGTCTCATACTTCTCTCTTTCTTCGACGCCGAGACTTCGCTCCCATATCTGATCCCGTTCCCTATGTCTCCTCCTCCTTTCCTTCTCCCATCATCACGTTGATGGCAAGCAACGCCGTGATCTATTCTTAACCTACATTCAACCTAGCCTCTTGAGACGCTAGCTCCATTCGAACCATGTCGAGCCACCATCCCGGCGAGGGCTGGTCGGAGCGCAACCCCGTTCCCACGGTCCAAGAATATCGTGCACAGGAGGAAGAACGTCTCCGCCAGCAAGAAGAACGCATCCGCCATCAGGAGGAGCTTCGTGCCGCTACTGCCAAGGACAACGCTTCCAAGCTAGCCAGCAGCAAAGCTGACGAGACGGCTCCTGGCACATCTCTCGGCGCTGCTGTTCCCAACAACAACCATGCTGCCACTTCGACCGGCGCTGCCCCTGCGATCGAGGGCTCGCTCGATGGTTTGAGACAGCGCAAGAGCACCTCAACTGCCGATGGACAGGCCACGAACGCTACCACCGGTATCGCTGGTGCCAGTGCTGTTGGTCGTGATTCTACCACTTCCAAGCCCCCTCGCGAGGACAACGTCCACCAGGCCCCTGGAGGAGGCGCCGAAGAGAAGGAGCGCATCAAGAAAGCCCAAGGTCCCAAAGGCAAAGCCAACGAGTTCGAGCAAAAGGGAGAACGCATCGTTACCGACCCCACCACCGGTGGTGATGTCCAGATCCGCGATGCCTCCGAAAACGCCAAGATCAACCCAGACAAGCTCGACTCGCGTTACGGTCCCGGCTTTTCCTCGCACGTCCCCAAGGATCCTTCCAAGCACCATCCCCTCCACACCTCTCCTAACCCCGCCGAGCCGACCAATGCCCTGCTCTACCGCTTCCCCGAACCGGTCAACAGCGACGCGATGAAGCGCATGCAAGCCGCCTTCAACCAGCTCGCTATTGGACTGGGTGCCTGCCTCGCCCTGATCTGGTTCTTCTTTGCCTTCGGTAATGGCTGGTGGAAGTTCTTCTTGCGCACCTCGGTTCTACTGGCCGTCGGCTTCTGTGGCTGGACTGGCCTCCATCTGCAGAGCAGGAAAATCGAAAAGGAGCACGAAGCTATCCGCGCCGAAATGCACAAGCAGAGGGGTCAGCAACTCTCGCCTCCCATGCCTGAATCCGTCGAATGGCTCAACGCCGCCATCGCCTGCATCTGGAAGCAGATCAACCCAGACATGTTTATCGGCATGGCTGATATGGTCGAGGATATCATGCAACAGTCTTTGCCCGGATTTGTGGACGCCGTCAAGATTGACGATCTTGGCATTGGTGACAACCCGTTCCGTCTCGTGGCCATGCGCGGATTGTCGGATATGATGAGCGATAAAGAGTACCCTCGGGAGGAATGGATTTCCCAGGGTGAGGAAACCGCTGAACAGAAAGCCGCAAAGGCAGAGAAGAAGAGTCAGGCCCAAAAGGAACTCGATGCAGCCGAAGACGCCGATGGTGACGGTGTCGCGGATGACGACGAGAGCGGTGACTTCCTCAACTACGAGGTCAGTTTCAGCTACAGCGCTCGACCTGGTCAATCGAACAAGGATAGGGCCAAGAACATCCACCTCATGATCGAGTTCTTCGTTGGAGCTTACGACCTCTTCCAGATTCCCCTGCCTATCTGGGTCCAGATTGAGCACATTTCGGGAACCTTGCGATTGCGATGCCAGATGGTTCAGCAGGCTCCCTATATCCGCAACCTTACTTTCACCCTTATGGGCGTCCCCAAGGTCGAAATCTCTGCTATCCCCATGCTCAAAGCTCTACCCAATGTCCTCGACCTGCCTCTCATCTCCGGCTTTGTCCAGTCCTCTATCGCCGCTGCAGCCAATATGTACGTCGCTCCCAAGAGCATGACGCTCAACATGGCCCAGATGCTCTCTGGAGATGGTATCAAGAAGGACACCGACGCAGTCGGTGTGCTGGTGGTCGATATCGAGTACGGTGAGGGATTGAGTGCCCAGGATGCCAACGGAAAGAGTGACCCATATGTCGTTCTGTCGTTCGCCAAGTTCGGTCGCCCCCTCTACAGTTCGAGGATTATTTTCGAGGATCTCAACCCCGTTTGGCAGGAGACTGCTTTCCTGTTGGTTACCAAGGACGACATTCGCGCCAACGAGTCGCTTTCGATTCAGTTGTGGGATTCCGATGCACGCACTGCCGACGATATTGTCGGTCGAGTCAACAAGTCCATCAAGGAGCTCGTCAAGGATGCCAACCGCCCCCAGGATAGGAAGGACAAGCTCATGGGTTTCGAAGATGCCGACGACATGCCTGGAGAGCTCAAGTGGAAGGTGGCTTTCTACGAGAAGGCTGATTTCAACAAGGCTCTGGTGCCCAAGAAGAACGAAAAGGAGATGACCAAGGTCGAAAAGGAGACCCAACGAGAAGCTTCAGCCATCGACTCGGATGACGAGAAACTGGCCCTTCACTGCCCCCCTGACCCACAGTATCCTTCTGGTATCCTCAGTATCATTGTCCACCATATCTCGGGACTCGAGAACCGAGATGTCGAAAAGGGAGTTATGGGCAAGGAGCGCGAAGGATCGTACGGTCAAGATGTCGACGCCAAAGCTGGCGAAGGCAAGGCCCTCCCAAGCGGCTACGTCGAGTTCATCGTCAACGACGACATTATCTACAAGACTCGCGTCAAGCAGTACACCAATATGCCCTTCTACGAAGCCGGTACGGAAACCTTCATCCGCGATTGGACGCGTACCGAGGTTCGCCTCGCCGTCCGTGACGCCCGTCTGCGCGAGCACGACCCGATCATGGGTATCGTCTCGATGGACCTGACCGAGGTCTTTAGCGAGAGCTCGCAGGTCACCCAGTCGTTCTCGCTTCAGGACGGTGTTGGATTTGGAAAGGTTCACTGCAGTCTCGTTTTCCGCAGTATCAAGGCTCAACTTCCCAAAGCTCTGCTTGGATGGGAGACTGCTACGGTTGAACTGCTGTCCGAGATCACCATCGAGGGCGATGAGAAGCTCAAGGCCAAGAAGATCAAGGTTTCCACCGGTGACGATACGCAGAAGATCTACCCTGGCCAGCATATTCCTGACGATGCCGAGACACTGATCCGCTTGCCCGTGTATGACAGGTACAGTTCGATGCTCACCTTTGACCTTGGCGGAGGTGGACTTTCGATTGGCCCCCTCGGCTCAAAGCCTGATGCTGTCGCCGTTGCCGCACTTTGCGATTTGCCAGACGGCGAAACCGTCGATCTCGAATTGGACCTCATGGCAGGCGACAACCTCGGCACACTCAAGAGGAACTACATCAACGAACAGACTCGCAAGACACACCCTTACGAAGTCGTCGGTAAGCTTCGGGTCAAAGTTCGCATCGATGCCGGTCTCGACGATGACCACCTGCGTCTGGTGGAACACTCGAGTGGACGCAAGGACAGACACGAATTTGATGTCTACAACAGGTTGGAAGGTATGCCCAACCGGGCGGTTGAGAATGCCCATGCCAACGATGATGGTGTGATTGACAGGAAGGAGCAGAAGCAGATTGATAAGAGTAAGCGCGATGCGTTGCATTCGAGACATCGGGGTGCGATGGGTTACGGTGGGGCTAGGACTGCAGTCTGGGCAAAGGACGGTATCAGGGATAGAATCAGGAGGACCACGGATAAGATCCGTGGTAAAAAGGGCAGGGATCAGACGATCAAGTCTGAGGCCTAACTCTAGTCGATTCCACCAGCTGTTGATACTGTACATATCCCACCTCCCCTCCATTCCGTATGACGCTCGCAAGGCTTTGACAAAGTTTGTTTCCGTTCGTTCGTGATTGTGTTCTAAGCTCGCTCGCAATGCACAGTTCTCTTCTCATGTTCGGCACTCTGGTTCGCCGTGTGGTCACATTCTAAGGGTGTTGGGACCCTCGCGACCAAATCTGACGCCTTCCACACAAGCATGTGACTCGACCGAATCTCTCGCCTCTCCATCGCAACAGACATTCCCAATCTCGTTGCCACAAAGCTGTCTTGACTACACCGAAGGACGGACGTAACGGTCGGATGCAATAGATTGTCGATCGAAGCGTTGATCTTATCAAGCTGGATACTATATGACTCGACACGGCGGCAGCTGCACGGAAGATGCACATGCGTGTTGTCGATTAGACCCTTGACAGAGTTGCTTCCTGACAGGCATCAAGTCGGAATCCGGTAAGCGAAGTCACAGAGCGGGGTCGGAAAACACGCGAAATAGAGCTCGCCCATCTTGTTGGTTTTGTGCGGAAGGATGTGTTCCGGCTCAGTTGTTTCTAACAACGGTAAGGCTGCGAGCTGGCAAGTTGCTTCTTTCCGGCGGATGCAGACACCGCACCGTAGGCGACAAGAACGCTTCAAGGGTCCACTTGTAGTGTGTGGTTTTGCTATCTTTGCTGGTTCGTGAGTGCGTGCGCGTGTTCCTGTTCGACGGAGAGCTTGTCATCGAACTGAGCTTTGCTTCTTCAGAAGTTTTGTACATAAGCGCCGACCCATTTAATCTTCTACCATAACTTTTTCTCAACACAAACACACATCATATCTAAAGCAGCAAGCATGACGCACCCAACCTTTGACAACGAGACGTTCTCGATCCCTGTGCCAGGGGCACCTCTCGTCCTACGTCCAGTCCGACTCTCCGACGCGGCCAATCTGCGCGATCGCTGTGCGGACGCCCAAACCGTTGCATTCCTCCCCCACTTGCAGGGCAAAGAGAATCAAACTGTCGCCGAGGTCGAAGCGTGGATCAAGACCGTTCAAGCCGGCTGGAACAAAAATTCGCTCTTCCTCGTTGTCGTAGACACCCACTGCGGCGAAGTTATCGGCGAGGGACCCCTCGGCTACATCGACTGGGAGAAGATGGAAGCAGAATCGGGAGTTATGCTAGACCGTAAGGTCTGGGGTAAAGGTGTAGCAACCCTGGTGTTGAACGCTAGCATGGACTTTGCGTTCAAGGAGTTGGGGTTGGAGAGAGTTAACTATGGTACCATGAAGGCGAACACCGGCATGGCAAAAGTCTTGACGGACAAATTAAAGGTCAAAGGAACGCCTACAGAGAATATTAGGAAGGATGGAAAGGAGGAATTGAATTTTGTGTTTACGAGGGAGGATTGGCTAGCTGCTTCTTCCTGAAGGAGCCGCAAGCACCAGAGCGCAGGAATACTGCGTCTGCTTTCACCTTGTTCAAAGCGCGGTCCACATTGAACCATCATACTGTATGCATGACAGACCGGCTGCGATTGCTGGCCACCTCATGCCGTATGGGTGCCTATCCAGTCTTGGATCAATCTTGAACTCGTCTCGAGAGGTGTTCAACCAGCGCGAAGCAACCATCAAGCTCAGTAAAGCAGCTGTCAGCTTTTTTTCCTCAAGAAATGCCAGCTCAAAGCGCTCAAAGCTCTCAGGCCTTTGCCGCCATGCTACAGCTACGAAGCATCGCTCTGCGTAGAAGAACGTCAATTGAATCAAGAAATGAAATGAACAGCGAGCGACTTTGAAATGCATCTGTGCTCTTGCCGAACCGAGCCTCTCAGCCAGGAGCACGATCCTTACCCTTGATAGTAATACCACTTCGAACAAACTGGCGAATACTTCCGGGGGCCGATTCGATCGGAACAGTTATGCCAGATGATCCGCCATTCTCTGCAGAGGTGGACAGCTTGGCCAGGGCATTCAGCGTCTCGAACGGTCTGCTATGTGAGCAGCCGCAACTGCAACATTTTTTTTTGCCGTGGCAACCTTTTGCTGACTCGTGCACCAGCTTGCGGTACTGTTCGATCTTGTCGTCAATCTGTCGCAGGCCGCGGACGAACTCTTGCAGAGCAGGAGTGTGGGGTTTGAGGTTTTGGAGCGGGGTTCTGGCCGAGGACGTGTGGGATAGTCTCTTGGTTTTTCCCGGCTTGCCCATGCTGAGATGCTTGATGAGTGCCGTCCAGAGCACCACATTGGCATCCATCCTCTCTACCTCCATCTCGTCGAATGGAGAATAGCCAACGGTCTGCTGATCCACGTAGATGTCCATCAGACGGTTGCAGCAGCGTACGATCGCACCAAGCTCCTTGGAAGTCGGGTTGAGAATCTGACGGCTGGTCAAGGAGACATGCGTCAGAGCTATCATGATATTGGTAGTGCCAGCAGACAGATAAACGGCGTCGCCCGTTCGAAGCAGATTGATGTTGGGATCTTCGAGGTCGTCGAGGTGATCAAACTGGTTTGTCTGGATGCTGCGGCTCAGACGGTACCAAGCATCAAAGTTGTGATCCGTGCTGGGCCAAGAAATGACGAGAAGCGATCCCTGCGTGACCGCATAGAGGAGCCCAGAGGCCGGTCCCACGAGACTGAGAGGTCGTTTTGTACCCGCCACGGCGCAATGCACGACGTCTGTGGGCGAGTCGACGGCAATGCGCGAGAGTCCGAGGCGACCTGGATTGGGAGGGGCAAACCGAACCGATCTGCAACTTGCCACGCCAGCAGGAAATTCAGCAAGCGCTGAGTACCAGATCATGTGTCGCGGAACACCAAAGTGGCACTCCCACAAAGCTTCGGTCAGTGTCAGAGGATCGGGTGGGGTCGGCAGCAGTCCAACACTCTCGGCGTGGTCCAGCTCGGCTTCCTGATTCTCGCCATCGAGATCGAGCAGGATCTGTCGAAAGGTCGGCCGCGTTAGGAAGCAGTAATCGACACCATTGACGAGAATGGACAAGGAACGTCGAAACTTTGTCTTCTCAGTTGTATTGCGCATGACGAGCTCCTTTACTTTGAGGAAGCTGGGAAGGGCCGTGATGGCTGGGGGCAGGCGTGCCCATTCGGATTCAAATTCGGTGGATCCTACGCTCGGAGACCAGTGCTCATTGGCATGGCTCGGCCCTGGTTCCACAGCCTCTCTCCACTTGTCAACATGTGAATCTTCATAGCCGAGGCGAGGTCGAGATGCTTCCGAATACGATTGCTCTTCGCGCCGGATGTGTTTGAAATCGGCGGGTAGGCTGGCGCCGAGGTTGTCGAGGATCTCGAAGAGCTTTGCGCGCGACATGAGCATATCAGTGCCACCCTCTGCATATATGTCGGATGCCATCTTGGTCCTTGCCAGGAGAGGTGGGCGATCGATTGCGATGGTGCCCGGATGTGAGGACAAGTCGAGAATGGATCGGCACTGAAGAGAACCTTCCAGTATATGTACCTTTGACGACCATGGCTGAGTCGCAGTCCTCGCAGCTGTGGCGAAATGGCTTGTGCACGTTAGAAGACAAGTGTCGGATGCGTGGCGACTGGAGTGATATGCAGCTGGCCAGTGTGCTGACCATCGCAAAACTAATTTGCCTCAGCGGCGTGCGACTTTCGGCCTGTTTCCGACGCAACAAAGGGTCCAGATGCGGTGCTATCTGAAAGAGTCTTGTCTCATGGCTAAGCACTCCTTCTATCTCTTTCCTGTCTCGAGAAAGTGACAGTCGAAAGGGTCGTCTCGCTTAGTCACGTAAAGGCAAAGGAGCAGAGAAGATCGGAAGGGGACCGAGCGGAGGTCCCGTCTCTTTTTCTTTTTTTTCTCTCTCTCTCTCTCATTCTGTACTCACTTTGTCGCATGCTCCAGCTGTAGCAGAAGCTTGTCTTGACACTTTACGTGCGTCGCCGTTGTGGTTCAAGATGGTGAGGCATCGGTCGAATGTCTGCATGCAGTGTCGGTTGAAGCCTGTGTATGCTTTAGGTCAAAGACTTGGCTGGCTGGAAAGACGCGTACTCTTTCTGCAGGCGATGGTTTTTCTGCGTGAATTAGGTGCTGCTGCAAATTTAGATCTTTTGAGTGACGGGCCGCAATACGAGTACAAGTTGGGACGGAGCGAAGGGGCAAGGTAAGGGTGAGAGCAAGTGAATCAAGAGGAAGGAATGCAGAGGATAGACGCCAGATATCCAGACGCAAGCACAATCAACCAGAGCGTGCCATTCACCTTGAAGAGCGATCTGGGCGTAACCATGTCAAAGCTGCCCTGTATCTGAAGTCAATCTAGTCTATGCGGCGAGCAATAAGGCGAGCTGGTCTGAAGCAGCGTTTGAACGAGCCTCCGCGTCCACCGTTTCGAACAAGGAATAGGATGCGAAAACATGTCGCTCACTCTCGCGACACATCACGACCGAACAGGAATACCTTGAACCAGTCGGCAGCCACCAGCGATCGGTTTCGCAGCGAGAAGAGCATCGAAACGTAGGCCGATCGCCAGAACATGAAGGTGACCACTCCACCGGAAGCGATCTGGTTGTTTCCGAGAAGAGGAATGTCGGCAATGGCCTTTTCGGAGCCAATGTAGGCGAGCGAACCCTGGTGCGAGTACTTGAAGGGGCGGATCTTGGCAGCCTTCTCGATCTGGCGCTCGAGACCGCTCAGCTCAGAGGCATCGGCGTTGTTCTTCTTGGCAGTCTCGAGCTTGTGCTCGAGAACGTGAAGACGCGCGAGCTGGTTGAAGACGCGGGCAAGGTAGGCACCCTGCTGCGAGGCGGCCTGCGCAGTGGGGGCGAACTGGGTGGCAGTGGCATCACCGAGGGCAAACACCGAATCCTCGGCACCCTTGAGACGCATGTGGTCGTCCACCTCGAGACCACGTCGGTTTTTTTGGGCCTCGGGAAGAGCAGCCATCAGCTGACGGGTGAGGGGGCGGGCAGTATTACCGGCGGCCCACACGAGCAAACCGTAGGGGATCTTCTTCTCCTCGCCAGAGGGAGTCTTGACCAGCACATCGCGCTCGTCGACGTCCTTGACCATGTGCTTGGTGAGAATGTCGATCGAGTTCTCCTTGAAGGTGGATTCGGTGTACTTGATGAGTGTCTGCGAGAACATGGGCAGGATGTTGGGCAGCGCCTCGATGAGGGTCACGCGCAGCTTGTTGGCCACCTCGGGATACCAGCGGATCAGATCTGACTCGACAAAGTCGCGCAGCTCGGCAGCGTACTCGATACCGGTGGGACCGCCACCGACGACAACCATGTGCAGCAGGCGATCGATCTCTTCTTCGGACTGGCCCTTGATAGCAGCACTCTCGACACAGTCGATCAGACGAGCACGAATCTTTTCGGCGTCGTTGAGCTCCTTAAGGAAGCAAGCATGCTTCTTGACGCCCTCAATGCCGAACGTCTGGTTCTCGGTACCAACCGAGTAGACGAGGTAGTCGTAAGGGATAGTGACCTTGGAAACAGAGCCCTTGACTTCACTCCTGTCTTCAAAAGTGACGGTTTTGTTGATAGGGTCGACGTATTCGCAATCGGCTTCGTACACCTTGACCTCGCGCGTCTTGAAACGTGTCGTGTGACGGGTAGGCTGCACGATACTGCGGCCATCTAGCGTACCAACGGTCACAGAGGGCAAAAGAGGGGTGAAGAGGAAGTAATTGTGGGGCGAGATGACGACCACGTTGTACTCCTCGGTGTCGATGTTCTTAAGCAGCGACGTGGCACCCCAGCCGCTTCCAAGGACGACGATCGTCTTCTTGGTAGGGTCTTGAGGAAGTTGGTCAGGTGGGTGTCGGCCTTGGTAGACAAAGTATGCATATGTTCCGAGACTACCGAGAGCAACGACGTAAAAGCCGCGGCGGAGCGATCGGAAGAAACCGCCCTTCTTTTTGCCGTTGCCGTTATTTGGGGGCGGCAGCTGTGCCTGAACGTCGGACTGTGCGGCCTGGACCACAGCAGCGACCTTGTCGTTTCTTCGGAAAGGTGTTCGGAAGATGCCACGAATCTGCTGTTGCTGCACCGGTGTGACTGTGACGGCGGCGCTAGTGGATGCCATGCCGATCCTCGAGGCTCTGAGCGCCAAAGAGGGCGTGGACATCGCTCGAAGCGAGCCAGCACGAATCGCTGGAGACATCATCCCGCCTGGTATATTGTGGATGGGACGTCGGTGGACGGACCAAGGAACGGTTTGGAAGAGAAGAGTGGTGGTGATGGTGGTGGTTCAGGTGGGGGAGAAAGAAGCTGGGAGAGGGAGTGACTCGATCAAAGTGGGATCTTCCTGATTGATGTGTGTACTGTATGTGCCATCTCGTGTTTGACGATGAATCACGTTCAGAGAGCCAAGCATGCACGAGGGCTTTGCTTGCTTGCTTGCTTGCTTGATTGCTTGATTGCTCGCTTGCTTGCTTCTGTGCTAGTTATCTTTAATTTTTTTTCTTCTTCTCGTGACACGCAAAAATATTCGCGGCGCTGTCTCTCGAAGACTGCACTGCCAGAGCCCTGATCCCACGAACTCTCATACTGATTGCTGCTGTATACGGTATGCATACAACCTCATTCGCCTTGCCTCCTATCTGGCTTCGAGAAGATGACGAGCTTCTCCTTTTCAAAAAAAAAAAAAAAAAAAAAAAAAAAAAACTTGCCGGCTTGAGCGAACCCTGACCGAAACTCGGCAATCTGCTTGTGCCACGGGCTCCAGCTCGGGGTGAGCAGAGCAACTAAAATTGGATTTCGCTTTGGAAGGCAGAGCAAACAAATCAAATTCCGGAAGAAGAAACCCAGCGCTCACCGTGACACTATCTTGTAGTACAGAGAAGAAGAGTCATACAGGCACAGTGCTCGCGTAAGGCGTTTTAACGCGGTACAGTACTGGAAAGAAATCTTGCGATCCTGCCTCCATATGAGAGAGAGAGAGACTTTGCTGCACATGACGAAAGTGCTTTCTATCAACAAGGGCCCGATCGTTGGTCAGATCCCCACTACTCAAGACTATCTTGCATGACGAGCTGAATGGTAGGCCAGAAGAACTTGCCAACCACACGAAATCGGGAGACTGCCACGTCTCTCATTCATTACAAAGCAAAGCTCTCTTATTAATACATCTCCCTAGCAAGCCTTTGGCGAACACAATTTGTGGCGGGTCGAGCAAGTGCAGATTTGCATTCCACGCTGGCCAATGGCGCTTCATCGCCGAAGCCCAGAGTTCGCCCGATCGGCAAAGCTTTGCCCTTTGATAAAGAGGCAGAGCAGCCTGATGTTGAGCGGAAATTTTTCTGCCCTGCCTCAAGCTTATCGATTCAGAGAAAACCGTGCATGATTGCTGCTGCTTCGTGACATTTTTCTTCCAAAGCAACACGCAGCACCGCCCCGTGCGTGCGCAAGCAACACAGAATTTGACCGACGGACGCCGATCCAACGCCCAGGTACGGCCGCTCCCTCAGAAGCTGCCTCATGGACACGGCGACTTGCAAGCTCGGTCAATCCATTCAGCTAGCTAGCGATACCTTCTCTGCGCTCTCTGGTTGCCGGTCGATACATAGATTTCCGAAGGGAATCTCACTCATTTCTCTTTTTTCTTTGCTGCCAATCTTGGACCCTGAACTATGCATATGAAGGTGGTGGTACATTCGGGAAACGCACAAACAGATCTCCTCGAGCCAGGCGTTCATCTTGCCTGGCGACACGATCTCCGCTCTGCTTCCTGTCAAGTGGAGAGGCTATGGATTGTTGGGCTTATCGACAAGAAGGAAAGTTGTACCACACCCTGCCCAGATATCTAAGGGCATGTATTCTGGCTGGGCAGCACCGGACCGCGTTCCGTCGAGAAGAAGCACAGGTCGGTCGCGGTCCGCTTCATCATGTTCCCCCTGCGCCAAGTTGCCATGTTCATTCCAGCCCCATCCCCACACTTGCGTGCTCGTACGAAGACGGTGCGAATCTTCCGATGACGCGTTGGTCTGATGGCAGACCAGAAGCAAGGAATGCTCGCTCCCTGAAACGAGCTTCTGCAACGTCACTTTGCTCGTCAGTAACGAGCTGCATAAGTTTGCTTCGTCTGTTGAGGCCGATACCTGGCGCTGTTGCAAGACCGTGGTGAGGTCGACAGACGAGAGTGGGCCGTCTGATTCGACAAGGCCGGTGCCTAGCTGGCCTCGACTGTTGTTTCCGCAGCCAAGTATGTCTTGTTGCCTCGTAAGTAGAAGAGTGCTGGTCCAGTTGCAGGTGACATCGACGATCTCTTCCTCTGCTGATTTGTGGGCCGGCAATACAGAGGCGTCGAGGAGCTGACCCTGCTTGTTCGATCCGATACAGTGTAAACTGTCTTCCTTGTCGCCTTTTTGGCCTTGTATCAGGACCACCGTGTGTTCTCTACCTGCTCTCACCTTGCACTTAGCTCGCATCTTCCAATCATAGATGAGCTGAGGCTCCAAGACGATTGCTGCAGCTGGACCTGGCCGCTTGGACGGTTCAGGACGTCTCGATGCCGCCTCTGGGATCCGACCTATCTGACCTTGTCGTGCCGAGCCCCATCCCGCCACAATCACTCGAGCTTGGCCATCCGAGCCTACCTCAACACTGAGAGCCACGACTGCGTGCCTCAGCCCCGCTGCTACATCAGCAATCCGGAAAGGGCTACTCGGATCGAGTCCAGCCTCGGCCAAAACACTAGCAAAGGAGATCATATGCACGCAGGGGGCAGCACCTTCTGCAGAGGCGTTGGGTGTGGAGCCCAGCTCTCCAAAGGTGTTGTCGCGATGCGAGCCGAGCGAAATCAAAACATCTTGATCCGTTGCTGTAATGCTTGCGCTTGACCTCGGCGTCAGGACAATGTAGCTGCAGTTCCAGCCACAGACGATCTGTCTTGGCTCAAGACATGCTTCTGACAAATTTGAAAGCGGTGAGTCAGGCATATTCTCGAGACAAGCCTGAAGATCCAGCCGAGTAAAGACATCAATCGGCTTGCTTCTGGGCGAGACATCTGCAGGTCCAAGCTGACTTTGAGTGCCAGTGCCAGCTATCCATATCTCTGTCTGTGTGGTTGCAACTGTAGTGTCGCGCCCGTCCTTGAGTGGCTGTAATAAAGCCAGCGTATGATTGGCGCCAGACGAGATCTCAACCACTGTATAGCCTGCCGGTGGGAATCTCGTAGCTTTGTCTTGTCCATCCATCCGACAGAGTGCCTCCTGCAAAGTTCGTGCATCGTCGTCGTGACCCACACCTAGCTGATAGCCCGAATTGCTGCCTGCGACTAGCAGCCGCCGCGTCATCGTTGCGCCGATGCTTTTCCGGTGATCCTGGAGAGGAGCCGATGGTGTTGCTTGCGTGTGACTGCCGCAGTTATGGAAGTCATCGGCAAAGGCGCACGTCCCAAGCAACGTGAGAATTTTGCATTGGCCATCGACCTCACTGCTGTTATTCCACCTCGTGTGACTATCGGCTTTGCCGAATATTCACGCTCTCTCGACACAATCACCCCAGATTCCCTCACCACCCCTTACAAATCCCAGCCTCGGCTTACAATGAAACTGGCACACGGTCATCTGACGGTCAACTTTGTCATCTCTCCGCATGCTGACTGCTTTTGACGTTCCCACGCCAAGAGAATCGAAAGCGGAGGCTTTCATCTCTGCATCACTCTCCTCGACCCATGCGATTGTTAACCAGTAAATTGGATCAATGCAATTAATATCATAGTACATGTGACATTCGTCGGAGCTAGTTGAGGTTATATTGTGATCGATACAGTGCTGACTAGAGGAAAAGATCATGTTGGCCAAACTCGAGATTGCGAGAAACGAGGCGTAGCCATTCAAGCGATCCTCGACGAGGTGTTAGAGGATGCATCGTCGACGGTCGAGGTCGACTTGCCCCGAGCATTGAATCCACATCCCATTCCTCTTGCGCATCTGCCATCTGCGTCTTGTCTGCCATGATGTCTTCTGGAGGGTTCACCAACACCTCCCATGCAGCCTTGCCATTGACGTCATAGCTGGCAAAAGGCAATGAACGGTATCCGCCCTTGAATTTGATAGGCACGATCTTCGACGAGTTGGGCAAAAGCAGGAACGGTTCCTGCCATCCGTGACCTGTTGTGGTGCGTCGAGAGAGGTCATCTTCCTCTACCGTATATGGATACTCATCGCCGAGTGCCGCGATGTCCGACGTCGATGCTCTCTCGGTAGGAAACAAGTCATATTCGCCACCGATGTCGAATCCTGGCGCATCTCCTACCTCGTTGGAACACACATGATACATGGCCACAGCGAAGGGGAGTGGTCCCAAAGCCAGCAGCTGTTGGATACTATCGTCCCAGAACGAACGAGGGTAAAGGCAAGGCAGCCCGGTCCTGCTCGCTTTTGATACGAAATGCAGAGGCGCACCAGTATGGAAGTCACGATCCGCAATATAGACTTCGACGAGCTCAACCTGCCAAAACAGCCGGGAGACGATATGGATGATGCCCATTGCAATCCGTGTGCCGACTCGGTCATTCTGGTAGTTCTTGCTGCATCGTGCAGCCAGGATCTTTTGGCGTGGCAATTGATTCGAGACCATGCGGCGGAAGAAGCCTTTGGGCAGCTTGTGGACACTTGGCAATCGAGAGAGCAGCCTGATATCATACAGCATGCGACCTGCCGACCGTGCTGTCGTTGCAATCAGATCGGACCGCTCGATACCGCGCGCGTCCGGATTGATGCGAAAGTGCAGCGGTTTGAATACGGACTCGACCAGCTCTTCGAATGCACGTAGATCGGAATCGTGCCATCGAAGACGCGACAATGCTCCTGACGGTACCGAAAGAAGGTAGGTATCTTCTGGGTCCCGCAACCGTTGCAGATTCCGAAAGTAGATGAGGTTGCGGCAGTGACTGAGAATGGACATATATTGCTCTTGATTTGCGATGCCTTCCTCTTCTCTGCTCACGGCAAAGTCGAGCGCCTTGACTGATTCGGCGAGCTGCTTGTTGTGAGAGATGGTGTGACAGAAGCGCTCGATGCGCCAAGCGCCCAATCTGTCTTCGTCATGGGGCGACAATGCCACACAGGCGTACAGAGGTACGACGGCACGACGATACCATGCTCGTTCCACCCGGCACCAGCGGGCAAGTGTGTCAGCCGGGACGAGCCAGCTCGATGTTTCAACAATGAGGAGCACCAGCTCGCGAGGTAGATGGCGCCAAGTGGACGGAAGTAGCGGCTCGCTCAAAGCAGGCCATTCGGAAGGGTGACGCCAATGACGGTCACCATTCATCCTCGAAAGGTCGCTGTGACGGCCAGGGATGACATTGGCCGCCCTCTGTCTTTCGGTGTGTTGGAGGTCAGGGTTGATGCATAGATGATGGAAGTAGAGACGAGAATACAGGGCTGAGAAGAGATGAGCCCAAGGGACGCAGAGCAAAGGGCGGGAGTGGCCCTTGAGACCGGCCACTGATCCAGTCTCGAATCTGCATCTCTAGCCGCAGGCTTTGGACGGACCGGCAACGTCGTCGCATCAACATCTGCATTATGCACCCTCAAGGAGCTCTCCTCACGGCAAGCTGAACAGAATCATACAAAGCCGCTACGCGAGTTAGCTCATCAGCAGCGGCGTGGCGTAACAAGCTCAGGGTTTGCAATTGTGCATGCAGACGCCTCGAACGGAGCGAGATGCAAGGAGAAGCGGATAAAAGCGTCAAGCGAACCTCTCAGGCGTGACGCACAGGTTGGGGTATGGAGTAACTCAAGTGGAACGCAGTCACGGGCAGCAGATCCATTCATGCGCAAGCGAGCACGCACTCCCACACCTTTCCAAAGCAAAGATGAGTTTGGTGGCTTGAAGTGTTTGCATCGATGCGTCTTCTCGGCAGCGGAATCAGAGACACAGGCGAAGCGAATCGAGGGAAGCCAGGACTGGTCCGCGCATGTTAGCTCAATTAGCGAGAACCAAATCACGAGCTACGCCTCACGTCGGGGCAATTCTTCCACGATAGGTCGGCGAATTCTCCCGGCTGAGAGACAGTGGCAGTCGTCGCCGTATGCTGTCTTTGAGCTCTTCGTGCTGGGGTCATGTGGGAAGCCGAGGCTGCAGCTTATCTACGTGAGAATCATGCATCTCTAGCTTGGTTCAGTCGGGCCGATTTTTGTTCACGCCATGTGGATAGACGGACGTTGGCCCCAGTTGGGGCGTGCAGGTAAGACATTCAGAGCTCGAGATTCCAGCCAAGCTGCAGAGGCGGTGCCAGATGCTTGCACTCAAAGAAAGCTTTTGCAGAGCTTGCGTGGCTTTGAAGTGAATCTCGTTCGTCGCAAAAATGGGGAAAGTCGGATCGGGCTTCTCGATGGCGAGGTATCTCGATCGATGTCCAATTTGGCGCAATCCTGTGCCTCTCGCACGCACCATCTGCTCCTTTGCACACATAGTAGCGGTTTCTTGCCATGAAACGCTCTTCACTGCGACGACCACTACCTGCATCCTCAACCTCTGATCATCAAGGATACGGAACGGCAACAGACTTGAGGTCATGGCGACACCAGAAACGGGAGTAATTCCGCCCCGGGCGAATGTCATCAAGCTTAGCCAGCGTGACCTTCTTGACTACCGAGCTGTTCAAAGAACCTTCGACGGAGCCTATGCAAGGACGGCACTTGGTCAGCTATGCTATGCTATCGTCATTCTCCGCCTTTTTCAACCCAAGTTCTTCTATATCGGTGAGTCTCGCACAGCTTGTACCATGAACGTTGCGCCCGTGAGCAACTTTCTGATCGGACCTTGCGTCGCCCTTGACACTTGCATCATGCAGGCCTCGTCTATGCGGTTCTCGGCATGGGCTTTATACCTGTAGCCATCTTCCGTTACCGAATGGCAGTCAGCAACGCTGAGCGCGTAGTAGCTATGGAAGTGGTCGAGCCACAACAGCCGTCACAAGACCTAGCTCAGCCCTCCCCGAAAACGCAGTCAGACCAGACGCAGCATCTCTCACAACCAGGCGATGCGGATCCTAGCCCAGTCAACCACACACCAGCACCCGTTGGGACGGTACTTCGCGAGAGCTTTGTCACTGCCGGATCGGTAGTCGCCGCGGCAACCGCGTTCGTGGGCTTGGTCGAGATCGCATTGCTGGTGCTCATTCTTCGAGTCTAGACGGATTGAACTCTTAGATTGGCATCGATATCGACTGGCTCGGCCTTCGAACGGAATCTCATATTGGAATGTGTAGTGCTACTTGTCTTGCTCCTCAGATACCCCTCCACTAATCGAACTGGACCACCACGTCTCGAGATGCTCATTCATTCAAGTTCATCGACACCGTCCGATCGGTATGCCCCGGGAAAAGCAGTTTCGAACAGCTGCCTTACCTTATCGCATTGCATGAGTGTGTTGTACAAATCAATCTCTTATCTACGCGCGAAGTTTCTCAATCGAAAACTTCCAGAGCGCCTCCAGATTCTCCTCTGGTTCGAGCTGGTCCCACAGATGGTCTCTGCCAGGCACCTCGTCGTAGACAACCGGCGTTCCTGCCTCCTTGAGCGCCTTTTCGAGTCTTCTCGAATGATCCACATCTACAGCAGTGTCCTTTTCGCCGTGCACGATGTAGACAGGTGGAAATGCTTTCCTCTGTTCCTCAGAAGTTCCTCTTAAGAAAGTCACTACGTCGGTCTTTTGCAGCCAGCCGCCATCTCTCTGCTGTTGCGAGAAGAGCAGCGAGGGGAAGAGTGCCTCCTGTTGAGCGTGCATGTAGAACTTTTGCCTGTGTGCCACTGCCGCAGTGTTTGCCGTGACTGGGGCTTCTGGGTCGCGGAATTCAGCAAACGAGTCGGGATTGTCCTTGAGCATGCCCATGAAAGGTGTCTGTTTCTCGAGGAAGAAAGGGTGGTCCATGGTTGTAATCGGGTAAATAGCAGCGATACCTTTGACCTTCTTCAGATGTTCCTTCTTTGTGTTTGGACACATACCCAGTCCAAGCATCAAACATTGCCATCCCCCGGCACTGGATCCACTCAGCACAATCCTGTCCGTGTCCAGCTTGGCGGTCTCGCCCTTGGCAGCGAGCTCGGAGGGAAGCTTGTCGACGACGTAAGCGAAACAGTCGTCCATGTCCTGCTGGATATCGGGTACGCGGACCTGAGGGGCGAGACGGTAGTCGGTGGATACAACAGCAATGTTGTATTTGTCGACGGCACGCTTGAGATGACCAGCCATGGCTTGACGGGCGCCTTGGATGAGGCCGCCGCCATGCCACCAGATAAAGATGGGGAGTGGGGTGGATGAGGCGGTGTCGGGAAGGCAAAGGTCGAGGAGGATCGGGACCTCGCGCTTGGCGAATTCGAAGCTGATCGTGCGCATCTCCGAGTGCAATGCTTTCGATGAAAGGTAGAGAAGCTCTAGGTGATGAGAGTGTGGAAGAAGGCGAAGAAGAGGTGAAGAAGGGAGCGGCTATATAAACCTTGTGCGTTCACATGGCTTTGTGGGGCAAAACGCAAGGGTCTTGTCCTTCTCGTCCGGATAGCGGCCGCGGCTGGTCCGTGCCAACCAAAATCGACGCGCTTTCTTTCTGTCTTCCGAGGAGCAGATACGCAAACTGTTAGTTTCCCAGTCTCAAAAAGGTTCGATAAAAATGTTCTAAAAATAATGTTTCCCCGATGTGTTTCCCCGACTTATTTCCCCGATGCACAAGCCAACGACTTCGCTCCAACAGCAATAGCCAATTTGGTGCGACTTCGCACATGTATATATATGGCTCCCCCGATCCACTTCAGTAATTTGAATCTCAGTTGCGACAATAACTTAATAGGTTATGAGCCCAAGTTGCACTCCCCTGCATACAGTAAGTAAGAAGCTAACACTAGAATCGAAGACAAACAATGATGGACAAGGAAGCAAGTCTCATTGGTATCCCCAGGCTGAAGTCGGTGGATGACTACTTCACCTGGAAGGACGACTTCACGGCGGCCATGATGGCCAAAGGAAAGGTCTATATATGTATGACGCAGGGCATGCCTGAAGTTACGGCACGGGCTCGAGAAGAATGGATGGAGGCAGACATCAAGGCAAAAGGATTCATTCTTCAAGCAATTGGACAGGAATATAGGCACCTGGTGAAGTCGCTGCCAACACCCATGGAGATGTGGCAGCGACTTCAGGGCCATTTTGAGGAGCATGTAAGTCTCCGAGTGGAAATGTTACAGACACAGCTTAACACAATCAAACAGAAGGAAGGAGAGGGAATCGACCCCTACTCTGCCAGGATTGCAAAGATCTGCGAACAACTCGACGCTGCTGGATACAAGACCGATGTCGACAGACGAATGAAAGCGCTAGTGCAGGGACTTTGCCCTGAGTACGGAGTATACAAGGCAATGCTAATGCGAGAAAATGACACATACCGGAAACTCATCAAGAAGGAAATTACGTATACTGATGCCGATGGAAAACAGCACACAGTCACTCAAGGGCTCAACGAGCTGGACGAAATAGAAAGATACAATGATGCGCTGAGGACCCTAAAGGCTTGGGAGGAGGAGCTCAACCAGACAGTCAAGGCGAAGGATAGCTCCAAAATAGAGATGGCAATGTCAGCTAATAGACAACCACATGGCGGGCAGCGACATTGCAATACCAAACATAATCTCAATGGGGAACAGTCTACTGGATCCAAAGGCGCCTGTTTCAAATGCGGAAGGATTGGACACATAGCAGCACTGTGTGGAAAGAAATGTTACAACTGCAATAAGGTTGGACACCTTGCAAGACACTGCAAACAAAGTGCCGCGACTTCAAACGGAAACCGACCTTTCCAACGCAAGGAAGTCGCTAACGCCGCGACTGAAGAAAATGACAACCAAATGCCGAACACGTCAAACAACAAAAATAGGGAACAAAATGAAGAGCCGGACGTGTGGGGATGTGCAGCACAAGTAGTCGCTGAAGTCGCTGACGAATCATCCCTACTAGCTGGCCGAAGTCACAGTATAAATGATCATTGGATACTTGACTCTGGTGCCTCTTCGCACATGACGAACAGGCTAGAATACTTCAGTAAACTCGTTAAAGGAGAATCATACTTAAGAATCAGGACTGCGACTGGCGATGTCCTGAAAGTAGAAGGAATAGGGCAGGTCGAATTCGCACCCATCATCGATGGCAAACGAGGCGAAAACGTAGTATTCAAACGAGTACTATATGTACCAAAGCTTTCGGCAAACCTGCTGTCTCTTGTAAATCTTGTGAAGGCAGCCAACATCAACTTCACTGTCGACAACAAACTGACCGCCGCAGAAGTCACTGCAAACGGAAAGAAGGTCCTACAATGCAAATATGAAGGAAACAGTCTGATATTGAAGGGACACACTATCCAATACAAGGCCGCAAACTTGGCGATAATCAAGAACAACGATATCGAAGCCTGGCATCGCAGGCTTGGCCACATTAATACGAAGTCAGTCAAGGAAGCCATAGAAGTGGCAACGAAAGAAAAATTACCGAGCGACCTCGCAAAGAGAATTCAATGCGAAACATGCGAAGTCGGAAAACATACAAGGAATCCATTTCATAGGTCGGTGACGAGGTCGACGAGACCCCTGGAACTCGTCCACTCTGACGTCGTCGGACCTTACGAAACAGACATCGACGGAAAGAGGTACATGGTCACCTTTGTTGATGACTTCTCAAGGCACGTAACAGGTGTTCCAATTGAAACGAAGGACAAGGTAGCCACGGCCTTCTACTTTTACTCAATCCACATGGAAGGGCGAACTGGGAAGAAACTCAGTATGCTGCTCAGTGACAATGGCGGTGAATTCGTTAATAAAGAGATGGATGACTACATGCGACGTCGGGGCATTGTACACAGAAGGACGGCTCCATACACACCTCAACAAAATGGTATAGCTGAAAGGATGAACAGGACTGTCATGGACATGGTTAGGTGCATGCTCTACGAATCCGGGCTGCCTGGACAATTTTGGACCAAGGCGGCAATGCATGCAATCTATGTACGAAATCGCGTACCGAACGAGTGGACCGGACCAACGACTTCGCCGCTGGAACTATTCCTTGGTGAGAAAGCAACTATACAAGACATTCGACCGTTTGGGTGCACAGCCTATGTCCACATTCAGGAAGCAGAAAGGAAGTCAAAGCTGGAACCCAGGAGTACCAAGATGATAAACTTAGGAATTTCATACGGACGTAAGGCCTATGAAGTGGTCAACCTCAGCCTCCTCAACAAAAGGATAAGCAGGGACATCACCTTTGTTGAAACGGACTTTCCTGCCAAACGAAAGGAAGTCCAACCTCCTAATGCCCAAGAGGTGATAACCACCACAACCCTGGAAGAAAGCAATGAAGAAGAGACAAGTATTGGACCAGGGGGAGAAGGCGACATCAGTGAAGTCGAACTTGCGAACCTCACTACTCAAGTCGAATTCGCCGCTACCCCTAGACCAGAGCAAGACCCCCTCACACTCCAGGAAGCACAGAAGCGCAAGGATTGGAACAAGTGGAAGGAGGCGATG
Source organism: Ustilago trichophora (assembly GCA_900323505.1). Lineage (NCBI taxonomy): Eukaryota > Fungi > Basidiomycota > Ustilaginomycetes > Ustilaginales > Ustilaginaceae > Ustilago > Ustilago trichophora. The sequence goes on along the minus strand of OOIN01000017.1, from coordinate 483,753 downwards.
GATAAGGAATTGGAAAGTCACCGTGAAAATGGCACGTGGGAAGTCACTAGTAAACCCACCAGTGATGGCCACGTTGTCGACTGTAAGTGGGTTTATAAACTAAAAATTAACCCAGATGGATCATTGGACAAATACAAAGCCAGACTCGTGGCAAGGGGTTTTACACAGCGAGAAGGTATCGACTACGAGGAAACGTTCGCTCCCGTACTCAAGTTTTCCACCCTCAGGATATTAATTGCACTAGCGACATCACTAGGACTGAAGATGGAGCAAATGGACGTTGTCACCGCGTTCCTGAACGGCGTAATCACCGAAGATATCTTTATGAAACCACCCCCTGGATACTGGGAAGGGAAAACATTGAAACTCAAGAAGGCATTATACGGCCTCAAACAAGCTGGAAGAAAGTGGTACGAAAGGCTCGATGAAAGTCTGCATGACATGGGCTTCACTAGGATTGCCAGCGACTTCGGAGTATACAAGATAGGAACATTAGCGAAGTTGCTGTGCATAATTGCCGTATATGTTGATGATATAGTCCTGGTCACTCGTACTCAGGAAGACATGGACAAATACAAGAGAGAGTTAACCAGGCGATTCAAGATGACAGAAGGAGGGAAACTAAAGTATATACTTGGACTGGAAATTACATGGAATACAGATAGTACAAAGTTAAGCCAATCAGCATACATCCGGCAAATGGTCGACAAGTTCCTGGTCGAAAGTGCAAAACCAGCGACAACGCCGCTACCGTTAAAAGAATTTGACAGCGACGTCGAACCATTAAATGAACAAGACCACAAGAAGTATCGCATGATTGTGGGGTCACTACTGTATGCATCGACGGGCACGAGGCCTGACATCAGCTACGCCACCAGTCGACTCAGCAAGCACCTGGAAAATCCAACCCAGGCATCAATGAAAAGCGCAATGCACCTCCTACGGTACCTCAAAGGAACTCAGAACGTTGGTATCCACTTCACAAAAGGAATGACGACGTCGACTGTGTTAGAAGGATACAGTGACGCTGACTTCGCCGGGGACACACAAGATCGAAAATCAACGACGGGCATTGTAACGATTGTATATGGTTCACCGGTGAACTGGTTTTCAAAGAAACAGCCGTTAGTCGCCGACTCAACCACAGTCGCCGAATACATTGCCATGACAGAGTCAGTAAAGGACATAATTTGGACTCGCAGCTTACTGGACGAGCTGGGACTTCGACAGTACAGTCCCACCAACATTCACGTCGACAACGCTGCAGCTAGACAACTTGCTGCAGATCCCAAATTTCACAGTCGCACAAAACACATAGACGTGAAATTCCACTTCATTCGAGAACATGTGGGCAATAACAAAGTAAAGATTGTGCCCGTGACAACACTGCAGCAGAAAGCTGACTGCCTAACGAAAATGTTGGGCCCAAACAAGGCGGAAGAAGGCAGGCGGATGCTCAACATGCATTAACTGCCGGCGACGAAGATAAAAGGAAAAAGGCGCAGAGCACGGACTTAGGCGGTACAAGATTTGAGTTGCGCCGCGAAGTCAAACTTAGGAGGAAGCTCGGACGAGGAAAAAGGGTAGGGACAATCTCGGACCAAGATAAAGTTAAAAGCTTATATTTGGGGTGGTGGTGACAAGATAGGGTTACATTCGGAGCGGCATCAGCATGTATGATGTCACTCACGGCTGTAAGAGAAAGATAGGACGAAGTCACTGGTGCAATCGCCCGTGATTCGTTAAAAGAAAAAGAGTGTGCAGAAGAAGGATGATGACACTCAGTCGAGGAGCCCAGACCCCAGGCTCGCTACAGGACGACAACGACCAACGAGAAAATATTTGCAATGGAGAAGTTGGTGCAGTGAAGATATAAAACAAGCACCGAAGTCGTCCAGAGATGATGGGAGACTCAAGCTCCCAAGCAAACACAACATTACGCTCACAACTCCAACCATGAGCGAAATTGGTAACAGTCAGGATAATGTTTGGGTCGAATTCCCACCTCCCGACCCAAGCCAACACCCCCCAACCAACAACAACGATAGCGATGATGATTTTGAACTAGGTTTCGACATAGGCGCACTAATCAACGATGACGACGAAGTCGATGCACAAGCTGATGACGAATTGGAGGAAGTCGACGAGCTGGAGGAAGAACTAGGCATAGAGGAACAACTGGACAATGCGGTGGAAATATACACACCCTGTGATACGTGCTCAAGGTTCAATTATGTTTGCCAGTATGCTCTGGAGGTCAAGCATGGGCTTTGCTCCCAAAAGTGTTACAGGTGCTATGTTCGTAAGCGCAAATGCTCCAATGACTACTCGAGGCGCTCCATTAACCACAGGCGTATGTTGATCGAGCAAGCCTTCAACCGTGGACAGCGTTCTGCACTACGCACCGAAGTCACCACTGGCTTCCGCCGTTTGCGCGCCGAAGACACTGCCATCCTCCAATCCGTTCATTCTCTCAACAACAACGTCGGCACACTCACTCGTCAAGTGGAATCTCTTCGAGATGAGGTTCACCGTCTCCGAGAACTATCTCAAAACCAATTCATCCTACTCAAGACAATCTACACCGCACACGTCGACGAATTCGAAGGACTCAAGGATGCCATTATCACCGAACTCGAAAATGTCCGCTGGGTGGACTTCACGCATGTCGACGGCAAGACTCGAAACTTTGCAACCTTGTCGGAAATGATGGATGCTGTATTTGGTCCTGTCCTCGAAGAGGACGAGTAACTGTAAGAAAGGACTTCAACAGTCCCGTTCCATAATCCCCCCCCACTGAATTCACTGCTACGATACCAGTTTGATATGTCCGATGTCGCACTCACAACATTTTCCTCAAAAGGGGGAGTGTTAGTTTCCCAGTCTCAAAAAGGTTCGATAAAAATGTTCTAAAAATAATGTTTCCCCGATGTGTTTCCCCGACTTATTTCCCCGATGCACAAGCCAACGACTTCGCTCCAACAGCAATAGCCAATTTGGTGCAACTTTGCACATGTATATATATGGCTCCCCTGATCCACTTCAGTAATTTGAATCTCAGTTGCGACAATAACTTAATACAAACCCTAGAAATGTGCGTCGCTTCCAGCTGTACAGTACAGCCACTCGGTTGCATGCACACACACCAAGAAGCAGCCCGATTTTACTGTATCGGCCAAGCTGCACGCGAAGCTCTTGGCTCCGATTCCAACACTTCTGGCAAACGCTCAAGTGTTGATCTAATCTACCCTTCTCTCTCATCCACACACGAGCACACGCGGACCAACACGACCTCACCTGTTGCTCTGAATACAATCGCTGCTGTTCTTCCGCAGTACAGCACACAATGCCCTCCATCCAGTCCTCTTCGGCATCAGGGCTGCTCGGAAGCCTCTTCGAGCGGGCACAGGATGCCATCTTTGCGCTGTCATCATGTCTTCCCTGCACACCCGAGACATCGGTGCTCAAACTCAACGGACGCAACTTCCAAATCGTCAAACTTCTCGGCGAAGGCGGGTTCAGCTTTGTATACCTCGTCAAGGATCAGAACTCGGGACGCTTCTTCGCGTTGAAGAAGATTCGATGCTCCTCGTACGGCGCCGATTCGTTCCAGGAGGCGATGAAGGAGATTGAGGCGACAAAACGGTTCCGCTCGCCGCATATCATTCCGATCTACGACAGCTGTGTGGTGCAAGATGATGCTGGATCGGGTACGCTGTTCGGCAACTTGCCTTCGAGTGATCCGGATGGTGCTGGTGGAAGAGGAGGAGATGGTGGGAAAGTGATCTACCTGTTTTTGCCATTTTACGAAAAGGGCAATCTGCAGGATGCGATCAATGCACATGTCGTACGAGGAACAAGGTTCGGAGAGCGCGAGATGCTGCAGCTCTTCCTTGGGACATGTAAAGCTGTTCGAGAGATGCACCACTACCGACTGCCTAACGTAGGAGTTACGCGCCGAAGCGCAGGCTCAGCACCGATACCGCGGATGGAAGTCACCCCACCGCAAGACCCCTTTGCTGACTCGCAAGCAGCGCTCGGCAACGGTGAGGAAACATCACTCATCTCGAACCAACACAATGAGGACGACGAGGGTGCCGATAATTCGTCCTACCCACCCAAACCGAACAAGGGCAAAGGGCGCGATTTCGGCCTTGACTCGGACAGCGTCACCCAAACAGCTCTCGACGGCGGTGTCGAGTCGGGTAGCGTAGGTGAGCACCTCCCCTACGCGCATCGCGACATCAAACCGGGCAACGTCATGGTCGCCGACGATGGAAAGACTCCCATCCTCATGGACTTTGGCAGCACCATCAAAGCCCGTGTCCACATCAAGAACCGCAAACAGGCAGTAGCACACCAGGATATGGCCGCAGAACGCTCCTCCATGCCCTACCGCGCGCCAGAACTGTTTGATGTGCCGACAGATACAACTCTCACCGAGGCTGTGGACATTTGGTCTCTCGGCTGTCTGCTGTATGCCCTTGCGTACCTGCACTCGCCCTTCGAGACGACACAGACCATTGAGCAGGGTGGCAGTATTGCACTGGCCGTGCTGAACGGGTCGTACAAGATGCCGAGCGGTGGAGAGGATCCATACTCGGAAAAGACTCGGGAGGTGATCAAGCGTTGCATCCAGGTCAAACCTGAGGAGAGACCGGATATCGATCAGGTCATCGAATTGACACAAGCTGCTTTGCGCGCGTTGGAGTAGGTCCCATCTGGTCTAGAGCAGTGATTGTATTCGATTCTTCGAGATTGTCGGCCACCACGATTTGCTTCGATCTCACCAATAAAGCTGCTCTCTTGTCACCATCACACAGGCTGTGTCGAGCTTGCATTCGTATCCCACCGAGTTTTGGCCCCTACTGATCATCTCGATCCCTATGACTTCCCAGCATGGGCTTCATGATGTACTCTTGGGAGCAGATGTGTCGAGATTGTCGAGATGGCCATGCTGTTGACTAAAAAAAATTTCTATAAATTAAGAAAGTGAATTATGAATGCAATATCGAGGCGAATTAGCCATCAAGGCACTCTGCCCGAGTGGTTAAGGGGTAAGTCTCGAATATTGCTTTCGATCGTCCCATTGTGACGAGTTAACTTATAGGCTCTGCCTGCGTCGGTTCAAATCCGACGGGTGTCGACAATTACGGGTTATTTTTTGCTGTTTTTTCCCATCGTTTTTTTTTTACTTGTTTTGGCATCGGGGGACTGTCTTGCTTCTCTTTGAGAATCTTATTTCTGGCAGCGGCACTTATTGCCAGGCAGGCAAGGTTTGATGGTGGATTCTGTCAGACTAAGGAGGTCGACGAATGATTGGCTTGATGTGAGGGGGAAAAATAATGAGAGGAAAAAAATATGAAGCGAAATCGGGAACACAAAAATAACTAGAAAAGGTCGCGGCTTATACCACATGACCACTATGCGAACCAACCATTCCATTTCGAAAGGCTAAGCATCTCTGAAGCACTGATCAACACTGGCTCAGAGTTTGTACCAAGACAAGGGCTAAGTAGATCGGATGGCCAAACCAGCACGCTTGACGCTGATTAGCTCACCCCACACAAAAAGAATGCTAAGGATGCCACGAGCTGGGTCCAACTAGCTAACCGAGGCGGATGGGTTCTGGCCCTCGACTCATTCAGGAACCATGTGTGGAGGAGTCTCCGTGAGCGTATGTGTGTTGCGGTGAGGCTGCATTAGTGCTGTTGGGATGTGATCAAACAGTTATATTGCTTCGTGGGATGACTTTTGTACAACGACGGCAGGAGTGTCGATGAAGAGTAGTGGATGCGGGGAATGGTTTGCACGGGATTCCTTGCCGAGCGAGATGAATCCGATTAGTCTGAGGGTCAGAAGGGCCAAAAAAAAGGGCCGCGGAGCTGAGAGAGAAACCCACACCATTCTTTTTCTCCATCGCCTACGGTGAAGCCCTTTTGATCTCAGAACAAGAGTGTGACGAGAGAGAAAAGGAAAGTGTCTCCGGCGGCCGGCAGTGGAGCTCCGCAAAACAAAAACGAAGAGAGGGATAAATTTGGATCTCCGCCCGCCGCTCCTCGCCGTGCCGTTGTATCATCCCCCCACGTCCAACATGCCGCGCGTGATCATCTCTTCTTTTTTTTTTGTCTCCTCGGTGCCTGAAATGAGAGAAAGAAGTTCTTATGCAAAGCTGTACAAAGACTCCGGCTCAGAGATCAATGATGCCGGTCGGTATACCTCACCCTCTTGCCGGAAGTGCTAAAGTATTCGGTAGCATGATCCTCTTTGACGATGCAGAGTAACTTTTCCGTTGGAGAACAAATCCTCACACTTGCTCCTTTCCTTGCCTTGTTGTGATCGCTTACTCCCTTGCTAGCGTGACCACATGGAGAGGATCGTCAATTAGCACCAGATCATTTCCTTGGACTGTCCACAAGTGGAAATTGGGACCACAACGGATCTCTCCACCACCGCCCGAATACCCAAAACCGGAAGCCAGAGTCAACGTGGCGATGACCGGAACAGTGACACACATACACAAATCCTGCAACACAACATCTTGCTGCATCCATGTGCAGCAAGCAGCAGCAAACCACCGCAACCTCCATCGACGTGCACATTCTTGTTTCGAGGCTTGAACTTCTTGGCGCATAGTGCATTTTCGGCTCTCTTGTGCCGTAATACAAAAAGCTCCTGTCGTACAAGGTGATCTTTGACTCATCATCCATCTATGAGCTTGATTGTTTTTGTGAAATCTCTTCGATTGGCTCAGTTGCAAAGTGGGCACAGGTGAAGTCTCAGATTGAGGGAAAGACAAAGCAACTTTTGACGAGGCAAACCAGGAAGAGTGGAGAAATGTGTGGTGGTGAATAGAGGCTCGGGCTCGGCAACCAATCATAGCAATGAAGCGTTGCCGAATACACCGGTTGGTCTTTCTCTCCCTCCCTCGCGCAGAAACTCTGCCTGTGTTGCTCTGTTCAAATTTTCCGCCTCGCCAAACAGACTCTTGCCCAAGCTCACGGTTTGCAGGACACTGAAGCTTTTTCAAGTTGGATGAGGAAGGTCCGCAATTTTACGGTTCGTTTTGCTTTGCACACACGCTGACTCTAGCTCGTTGCTAACCATCAAAGTAGGAGTGACATCAAAACACGAAGAAAAGGGTTCGAGTAGTTCCTGGCGGGCGGAACAGACAATCCGTCCCTCTTGACGATTCGATCTCAGCCAACACACACACACACACAGACATTACTTGCCACTCCGCTTGCCTGATCAAAAGAGAAGGAAGGAGCAAAAGACGGGGAGACGGCGGTCGGATGGATAACCGGAGGCTCTGTGATCCTCCCGCGGCTATTTGTTTTACGTTTTATTCATTTTTGAATTTCCCACCTTTTTGGCCTTTTCGCCGGGCCCACGGTTGGCATGGCTCCGACCAGCCGCGCCTCTTTATTTCTCCTCTCTCTCTTTCTCTTTGTGGTTCAAGCCACGCGCCCATCTCATGCATCTCTGGTTTTCGCTTAAGGCACCATACAGTATACCGAAACAGTAACAAACGTTTGGTTGCTGTCATCTCTCCCTCTCTGTTTCTCCTTGGTTGCGGTTTTGTCACTCATCTCGGGGTTGTGTGCCTTCTCCGGCAGAGTTATGCGTGTGGGCGATGCTGTCAACCCACACCCTGGCTCAGATGTGTCATGATGGGCTTTCCGCGGCAATGCTTTTTCCACCCCCTCTCTCGTTACGCATCTGTGAATCGTTGATGACCTTCGTCCAACTACGACTTGCCCACGCTGCAGCCAAACTGTCATCATGTACCCCGCGCTTCACCAAGACAATGCAGGGCCAAAACTCGCACAGCAGATGCATGTCGTATTACCCCGCACCATACTGTACACATTTGCCAAACCACGCCAATTTGCGGGGTCCCAAGCAAAAGAGAGAGCGTTCCTTACAGTCATACATTAGCAATTGATCAGCTGCCCCACACACCCTGTGCCCGAACAGAGAGAGAGAGAGAGAGAGAGAGAGAGAGAAAGGGAACGAGATCATGTGGGGTTTTGATGCATTGGTTTGGGTTGTGACTCCCACGAGTCTGTTTTTTTTTTTTTTGACATGGTTTACCCACCTTTCCTATATGCATAGAGATGCGCAATGGGTGGGGACAAGGTTCCCGCGACAGGCGCTTCATCAGTCGTCCACTTCCGTCGTCTGATGATGGGATGGGATGGGATGAGATGAAACGAGATGAGTTGGACAGTCAGAACGGGGCAAAGGTTCCAACCCACGCCACCTAGAGCCTTGGCAACTGCCCCAAACGGATGATCATCCCAGGCCACTCTCTTGCAGTAACTCTATCCTCATTGCTACACTTTTCCCCTCCCTTGTAGGACACCTGCCCAGCACTTCGAGGATAGGCATATAAAGGACGACCTGGTTCGTTGTACATCAAGCATACTCCTCTTCAGCTTGAACCCTCCCCTCTCACCAGCTTCCCGCCTCCACTCCCTCCCCCTTCCTAGAACACTCCACTCCGGGAGTCAACAGGTCGCCTATCATGTCGCAACCCGCCCAAACACCCAGCTACATCCCAGCCGACCAACTCACCCACGACACCTCTGACAAGGATGCCAACTCCGCCTCGTCTCACCATTTCCAGCGTGCTCACCGCAAGAATGGCGAACTCGAACTTGGTGTCACCGAAATCCTCGAAGGTCGTTCCGATGTCCAGCGTCATGTAGCCACCTCCTCCGGTCTGGCCGACTGGTCCGGTCGAGTTCGACTGGAGCAAGCCATGCCCCGCCTCATTCCCGCTCTGATCGCCGAGTTTTTCGGAACCATGTTCTACTGTCTCGCTGGTGAAATGGCCACCGCTGGATTCTTGATTACCACCTACGGAGGTTCTCCTCAGGGTAACTTAACTATGATCGGTTTCGCCTACGCTTTCGGTATCACTTTTGCTATTGTCGTCTGCGCCACCACTTCTGGTGGTCAATTCCACCCTGCCTTCACCATCGCTCAGGTCGTCTTCAAAGGTTTCCCAATCAAACTCGCCCCGCTCTACATCTGCGCTCAGATCGTCGGTGCTATGGTTGCCTCGCTCATCGTCGTCGGTTCGTGGCACGATGAATTGATGAAGATCACCCATCTTCTCAGGGCTACTGGCAAGGGTGCTACCATTTTCACCGCTGAAGGACCCGCAGGTGTCATTGCACTTTTCCCCACCCCTGGTCGTTCGCTCGGATCGATCTTTGTCAACGAGTTCTTCGCCGATATCCTCGTTGCCATGATCGTATGGGCCAACTTGGACGCTGCCAACCCTTTCACTGGTCCTCAGGTCGCTCCTTACACCATTGGCCTCGGTTTCGCCGTCGTTGTCTGGTGTTTCTCGTCTTCCAACGTCGCCGCCAACTCTGCTAGGGATTTGGGTGCCAGGTTTGTCTGCGGAATGTTCTGGGGCTCAGAGTGCTTCCCGTCTGGATACACCGCTTTGGCCGCACTCACCAACATCCCCGCAACCTTGATCGGATGCGGTATCTACACCTTCTTCCTTAGCGACACCAGACGTCCCCCTGCCACTGTGGCACTCAACCACATGCACGAGGAACACGTAAAGTCGATCGAACGCGCAGAGACCCTTCACGCCGAGATGCTCGACCAGAAGATCGCCCAAACCATCAGCAGGGGTGGCGACGCCAGCGCCCTCCAGAAAAAGAGGACCAACCTCAGCGTCAAGAACTTCTAGAGCAATCTTCTCCACCACCATCAAAATGGCGATCGAAGTGGATAGCAAGACGTACTTTATGCCGTCCTGCCTCCTTGTCTAGAAACAGAAATGTCATGGGAAAGTGTTACACCCGAAAGATCACCTATATGTGCGTGTGTGTGTGTGATGGTATTGTCCGTGGTGTGGCGCTGAACATGCTTTTGTGCAAAAGTGTCTATGATGTGAATTTCCTTATGCAGGGTGTTTCTGCAGATCACCACTCGACCTGATCCCTTGCCGCCTGCCCAACCAACCGCAGCACGGCGTCCTCTTCATCCAACAGCTGCTTGACAAAGCTCAAGCTCAGCCTACATCCCTCTCTCCCTGGCTCCAGCCCATTCGCATCCGCTTCATCGCCATCATCACCATGAGCCTGGAGAATCTTTTCTGCGCCCACCAAGTGAATTCGCGCTTGCTCTGTATCCTTGCGTTTCGACTCGCAGAGATCTACCAAAATCAGATGCGCATGACGCTCGTTCTCCTCCGAAACGATGTCCCTGTATCCAGTGAGTGTCTCTTCCCATTTGTCCAGATCAGACGCACTTCCCTGCGCAGCGAAGTTTGACTGGTGGACAGGAAAAGCTTTCTTCCCCGCTTTGACTCCCGGCTGATGATGGGTCTTGGCCACTTTGGATGTTGCCGCAGGTGCAGGTGCATGTAGATCCAAAGCTGCAAGTCGCAACGCTGGAATGAGCCTATGTGATGGATGTGCAGGCTCAGGATATGGATGTATCGTAAACTCTCCCCAGTATCCTCTGTTCTGCAGAAGCTCTATTTTGGCCTCTCCGCCCTTTCCCTGCGCTTTGAGCATCGTTTCGATTTCTTGATCCATGAGGACGTCTACGTATCTACTACCTTTCCACCTTGCCCCGTTTCCACCATCATCACCCTCGGCAGCGAACTCGAGCTGGGGAGGGAGCACAAATCCATACTCGCACAGCAGGCTTTGGTTCGAATGCGGACCGTAGGTGATAAAGCATTCATCTCCCCCTTTCAGACCAGAGGGTGAAACATCCGAGATGGGACCACACAGTTCCAGCCCTCCATCAGAGGCATAGCGAACTTTGCACTCGAGAGCTGGGTCGGGTGTGTGGTTGGCCATGTCTAGCATGGGTGCCAGAGTGAAATTGTCCGAGTGATCTGCAAGTGAGAGAGGCAGAAAGACACAACGCGAGTTGACGCAGAGCCAGGCCCAGAGATAGGTATTAAGGTCGATGGAGCGGATGATTCTGCGGGCGAGGTCGGGGTTAATGGCGAGTAACGAGGGCTCGGCGAGGAGATCTGGGTGGTTAGCGCGCATAGAGTTGATGGAGAGCCAGTCCTGTTCGAAGCGACGGCGCACTTTGTTAGACAGTTCCCGGCTGTGCGATGGAAAGGCGAGGAGCAGAGTTTGGAAGAAGCGCCGTTTCCAGTCTGTCTCCTCATCACCTTGTTTCGAGTCCTTATCGATACTATGCGCGAGCAAAGACCAACTCAAGGGAGCGCTTTCGAATCTCTTTGGCAGTGTTCGAACGAATAACCTCAACGTCTCATGCTTCTTCGACTCCGCTTCCCTCTCTTCATCCTGTCCCCGCCGCAGTTCCGACTCCATCTTTGCCCGCGCGATGAGCAGCGACAGAAGTTGAGAAGAAGACAGCTTTCGCTCTCCCTTTTTGCTACTTCCTGCGATGCCGACTGCAATCGGCAACGTATCTGGGTGGAAAAAGCTCTTGTAACTCTTTACATTGATCAGAGCATCCGAGGGGAGCGAGAGCACCTGTTGACCCGGTTTGATGTCGTGGGTGAAGACCAAGCCTCGGCCTGCGGGCACCCGGTCTGAGACTTGCACTGCCACATCAACCGCAGAAGACGATGATCCAGGCTTGGATGATGCAGAAGGATGGAGAGAAAGCAGCGCGGACAGCACCCGGTTCTGCTCGACGACCGAGCTTGAGCTTGAGCAGCTGCTGCTACTGTTCTCTTGTGTCATTGCTACGATGATGGCGCCTACCGCTGTCTACGGATGCATCCTGAAGTCGATTCAATAAGGTTGGAAGCGCCAATGGTGGCTGAGCTGTGGTCGGATGCGGCGAAGGAGATGAGAAAGAGATGAGAAGATGCTTTCGGAGTGTTTGAATGAAAGATGCAAGCATCGAATTCAGGGTCTGAAAAGGCCCAAAAAAAAAAAAAAAAAAAACAAAAAAAACAAAAAAAAAACAAGAAGTAACGGTGGGCGCTTCCTTTGTCAAGCTCGGCGAATTTTCTGAAGCCGTTCCCCATGCAGTGGGCATTAGCATCACAGACACGGTGTGAAGGCAAGACCAGCGTGACCGAGGTAGCTGCACATTCAATTTGTCGATGTGATGAGACTTTCTGTACAGTAGTCGCATAACGTGGCTGAGACAAAGCAGTGATAGGGTCGTAGGTACCGTGCAAATGAGGGTATATTCAACAGTGAAGAATGCGTGAGGCTGACTATTTACAATTGTTGTGCTATTCTAGAAAAGAGGCGGCAGAGAAGCTCTATTTGACAGTGGAGGATGAGCCCGCATCAAGCGATGCTCTGATGCTGAAGGTTGAGTGAGAAATGTCCATGATTGTTGTTGTGCACTCCGATGGTTAAGCGGGGCTGTGACCGCTGTTGGAGCTAGCAGCGGTAAGGGTCGAGTCGACCGACTGGTGCGATTGCTCGGTGTGGCTCCTGTGTGGCTTTTCGTCGAGGTACTCGGCCGCATTGTATACGCCGCCCTTCTCGACGTTCCTGGGCAGGAACCAGCCCGGGTGGATAGGGATGAACACTCCAATCGCCAGCAGGATCATCAATCCGTCGAGGAGGTCAAAGTACACCGGTGTAGTGGCCAAGTAACCGAGCCAGCCGTCGGCCATCTCTACGATACGGTAGATGCATCGAATCAAGATGAAAAGCGAGCTGATTCCGATGGTAGCGGTAAAGATCTCCACCTTGCGATGAGGTCTCTCGTGCTTGGGGATGCTAGCCCACTCCCTAAGCCTACGAATGTTGTAGTCGAGGTACAGCAGCAAGAAGGGGGCAGTGACGGCGACTTGAACGGTGACACCAGCGATCATGACGTTTTTGCCCAGGTTCACTTCGTCTTCGGTGCTGGCCTCGGCGGAGAGCGCACCTCCGACAGCCTGAACGACGAGCGAACAGAGATCTCCAGCGCAGAATCCGAGAACGTACCACTTGCGAGGGATGCGAGACCATTTGCTGCCAAAAATGTCCATGGTGTTTTGGAAGGCGACGTAGTTGACGGCGCTAATGAAGGCAGGAGAGAGAATGAGACAGATGATCTGGGCAATGTAGCCGTTGCGGTCAAAGGGGTCCGTGTGGCCGTAAGTGCGCGCGATCCAGCCGGCGAGCTCTCCACATGCTGCGACGATGGCGATGATCATAAACTTGGGGAAGCCACGGTGCAAGGCGAGAAGTCCACAGTGGATCAAGACTTCAAGGCCGAAGAGGGTGGAGAAAACGATGCCGACCCAGAGTTCTGAACGCGAGGAGAAGCATGCGAGCAAAGGCGAGGTTAGGATGTCAGCAATTCCGAGGCAGGATGATGTCAATTCTTTCAATGACGGGGCCGGGAGAACCTACCTGGCTGGAACCCATAGTTGGAGTTAGCGGCGTTGCAGATGGCGCCTGGCGTCGGGTCGACTGCTGTGCACTGTGAAGGTCCCATGTTGAGCTGGAGCGGAGGTCTATGCTAGAGTTCGGATGCCAAGAAACGTCGCCAAAGTCTATGAGGTGGAAGAGGAGGCTGCTACACTAGGTAGCGATCCAGATGTGAAGACAAGGTGAAGAGAGCGCTATGGTATGAATGGATGACCAACGAGGCGGGAAGAGGAAAAGTCTCACTCAAGTCACCGACTCTTTATACATCAACATCAAGCTAAGACCAACCACGAGGTAAGATTCTCAGGGTACCACAGACTGCATGGGGTGCGAAATAGGCAGGTACAGGCAGCGGATCATCTAACCGTCGGTCTGTTCTGCGTGAGACAGGGCAAAGGGAGGGATAAGCCCAGGCGTCACCCAGAGAGTTTCGAATGGAGAGAGGGCGTGCAATAAGGTGTCTTGTACCGTACAGTACATAAGCTCCGAGCGAATCGCACTCCTCCTCCCCCACCACACACACACACACACACACACACACACACACCAAGAGCCGCACAGCACCGAACTGTCCCACTTTCGATCTCAACTTGTGCAGATCCGGAATCTATCTTTCCTCAACCGCATCGACTGAACATGGAAACAAAGCAAAGACTTAAGTTCTCCAGAAACCGTTCATCGACGAATTGCAGAATCGACAGTGGATGATACGAAAGCGTAATCAACAACAGATAGCGCGGCCTAAAAGACTGACGTCGAAAGCATTTAATGGTTTGTGCATAAGCGCTCTCCTTCTTTGCTTCTTAGGTCGCCGAGACCTAAAAGCGCTAAATTCCACGGAGTACGGAGCAGTGACTGTACATTGAGTTCTCGTGTCTAAAATTTTGTTTTCCGAAAGGGAAGAGAAAGTGTTCTCCTTTTTCTTGTCATGACCTTTGTCAGTCATGATGTTGACCTGTTTTCTTTGATCGTGCCCACCATGACAAACAAAGTCCACATGGTGCCCGGCGAATCGCCCCAAACCATTTTTGTTACCACCACATCACAACCGCCCACATGAATTGCTTTATCTGATGCATCAAATGGAAATGGGAAGGGAGCCTCCGGAGTTGGGTGGTAACTGCAACCAAGAACAAAGGAGGTTGCAGCCTCGATCCGAAAAGTCTCAGCTTTGACTGGACTACAGTACTTCGCATGAACGAGCGACCAGAAACTTTTTTCCCAGCGACAAGAGACCAGAGAGAGAGACACACTCATGCACGTCATACGCTCTGATTTTTGGTTTTTATTTTTTCAAAATCCGCCAGAAGAGATAAATTGCGGTGTGATGTGGCTGACTGTCGGACGGTGGACGGAAGTCAATATCCGTGAGAGCGCGTTTCGCAAACGCTCGATTTGAAAGCGTCAAACCCACTTTGAGACCACGTTGGGTCGAGAAGAAAGGGATGCAGGTCGACATCGCATCCCGTTTTGGCAGGTTACACACTTCAAAAGGTACACATGCTTCTGTGGGTTCGGAAGATGGCGGTGCTGACCCACACATCTGTCTGGTCTTCACCTTCTTCTCAAGCCATAAGGTGGATCCAAAAACGTGATCACCACCACGCGTGGCATGGAAAAAAGCAGATTCTTCTTGAAACGTTTGTCGATGTAATCCAGATCCAACCCCACAGAGGCGTCGATTTTGACTTGCTTGCAGTCTGATCCATCTTCTCAGTGGATGCTGAATTCTCGTTCCTCTGCGCAGACCATCTCGTCATACACCAGCCTCGACTCTGATCTATGCCGCGCAAGAAGACGAGATATGAAAAGCTGATGACCAACAACTTGAGCTTGAAAGATGACGGTCGGCACCAAGCGCGAGTAACTGTCAGATCTCACCGTCGGGTTTTTACCTCGTCAAAGCCCACATGCGGCGACTTGATCTTGGAGTCGCAAGCTACGGTCGGCCAATATTGTTCTCCATCATAATGATGATGATGATGATGGTGATGATGATGATGATGATGACCTGAACGTTGTCTCTCTCGTCGTTCCAGCGGAAACAAAGGTCATAGGTGGCGTCACAATCCTCGCTCAAATGTTTGCAACACCGACATGTAGAAGCGGTGGTGGCGCTTGACAATATGCAAGCGTCGGAAGCACTGAGATCCGCAGGAACGACACAGATTGCTCAAAATCGCGACAAAGGTGTCCTCCCAACAAGCTCATTGAATGACATGACTCGAGGCGAATCGCTGACCCCGCACAGCCACTTTCGAGCATCTGTTGAAGTGCTCAATCAAGAGAGCGGTACATTACATCTCACGATAAGAAAGCACAACAGCGAGAAGCTCCGCATCGATTGCTGTCACAGCTGGAGACTAAACTAACCGAGAAGCTGTTTCCTATCGCAGCGAGGAGAGCACATGTTTCCCACGCCTTCACCCTCAGCCTTTTTTTTTTTTTTTTTTTTTTTTTTTTTGGTTTTTTTTTTTTTTGAGCCTGTCTCGCGGAAAGCTTCCCGGTCCATCCGATCGGCCCATCCACAGGGGGGGTTGAATCAATATGAGCTGCCGCCGTGGAGCGCCCAACCCCTGATTGATCCGAAACCGGGTGTGTGCGCAGCAAACAGCTTCTGATCGTCTCTCACCCCGCGCGGCTTCTTCACCGATCTTGACTTGTTCTAGACTCATATTCGCGTCTTCCATCTGCAACGCTTCTATCCTTCTGTTCCGGTGATCGAGTGATCTACAACATCTTTTTATCCTTTCATAGTCAAGCAAAAACTAACAATCGGAACCGTCCGGCTGCGAACGCCCGGATCTTCAGCACGCATGCACTTGCTATGCTAGCTTTGACAAATACGCGATTTGTCGTCAGCTCAGAGCCCGTAATTGCCGCTGTCTGACGCTAGTCCTCGGCGGAATGATCAGTCGCAACAGATCGTCGCTATTAGACAGAGAGTATTGCTGATGATTGATGATAATGCAGAAGGTGAGCAACCAATATGAATGCGTACAGAAGTAGCAGCAGCTGTTCTGACACGTTTTGCCTCATTCTCGCGTGCAAAGCCCCAGGCACACTTTCAAATTCCTTTCCTTTCCAATCATGCTCCTCCGCGGAGAGAACCTGCCTCAATGACGTCGGAACAGATCGACGACTTACAGGGTCTGCATGAGGGTAAAAAAAAAAAAAAAAAAAAAAAAAAAAAAAACACCAAAAAAACACCAAAAAAAGGCGGCGAGAACCAGCCGTCTCTGTGGGCCCCGCACAAGATAGTGGCGCCACCCTGCGAAGCCAAGACCTCGACAGCTTGGTTCAGCGGCGGGTAAGCTTCCGCTCATGTGCATCGGGTCTCAAGATCCTTTTTTTTAATTCATTTTCTTTTGGTTCGAGCAGACTCTTTGACCGTTACCATATATGGCTGTATGGATTGCTTGCCCCACTACCGCCATCTTCCCACCGCATTTCGAGGTTAAGGATAGGCAAAGATGTCAACGCAAACCGCACCCAAAGTGCTGCTGACGGGAGTGTCGGGCTTTGTAGGATCGCACGTCCTCGACCAACTTCTCAAATCCGACCGCAACTACCATGTCACTTGTGTCATTCGATCCAAGGCCAAAACGGAGCCTTGGCTATCTCGTCAGTTCGCAGATGCTTTTGCCAGCAGACGAATCGACGTCGTCGAAGTATCCGACCTTCTCGCTCCCGGATGTCTCGACTCAGCAGTAGAGGGGAAGGATTACGTCGTCCACGTAGCCTCTCCTTACGTCCTCACAGCCAAGAACAATAGGAAGGACATCATCGAACCCGCGGTCAACATGACTCGAAACGTCCTCGAGGCGGCTCTCAAAGCTGAGAACAAAGCCAAAGCTTCCGGTCTCACCCCTCAACTCAAACGTATCGTGGTCACTTCTTCCTTTGCTGCCATCTTGAATCCCTTGAAAGGCATTGAGAAGCGTGACTACACGTACACGGACAAAGACTGGCAACCCATCAGCTACGCCTTCTTGGGTATGTTCTATACCCCTCTCGCCTATCTCATCTCCAAAACCCTCGCCGAGAGGTCGGTATGGTCCTTCCTCGACCAGCACAAGCCCACATTCGACGCTGCCACCGTTAACCCGCCTCAGATCTACGGCCCCATCATTCACCAAGTCAAATCAGAAGATGCCATCAATACCTCTTCTGCCGAGCCTTGGAAACTGTACAAAGCCGGAGGACCCAACGGCGACGGTCAAGTGCCCGTAGAGAGCTTTTGGAGCTTCTGCGACGTTCGCGATGTCGCCAAAATTCACGTTGAAGCTCTACACCGACCTCAAGCTTCCAATACGCGATATCTGGCCTGCGGTGGAACCGTCAGCTGGCAAGAAGTGGCTGATGAAATTCATGATAACCCCTCAGAGTATCCGCAGGAACTCAGAGATCATATTCCAACCGGAAAACATGGAACCAAACACCGACCCACTCCTCTAGCCAAGATGGACACAAGTAGGGCAGAACAGGATCTAGGCATCAAATTCAGAGATTGGAAAGAATCGGTCATCAAAGGTTCGCTGTACAGCTTTATGGAGATCGAGAAGAGCTGGGGCAGATAAGAGAGCCCACCGTTGCTCTGCTCAGATTGTCTTTCTCAAAAAATAGTGCTTTAGGTCTTCCTCTTGTTTCGGCTCAGATACCCTCCACGCTCAGTCTTTGTCTGCTTTGACACACACTCTCTCAACATCACTCGGAAATGCAACCCTTTCTGCTTCTCTTTGAGTTTGGCATGAAGCTTAAAATTGCGATTCTTTGATGCTGTCGACCAACTGACCCTTACATTCAAGTCTCGACACGGTGACCGCTAGCAGCCTGCTTAGCCGCCTGCAGTGCACCCAACGCAGCACCTACACCGCTTCCATCCTTTGCCAGACCAATCTTGACCCTCTTCTCGCCCTCTTCACCGATCAGTTCCCTGAGTGCACCTCGCATACGTTCCTCAAAGTGAGGATAGTACTCGATGACACTGCCGTCCATTCCTACTTTGACGCCGTCATCCTGTGGCCCGGAGCTCTGGACGTTGCCCGTCTGAACCATGGTGGCTGCAATGGCAACCGCGCTCAATCTCGCCGCGCGGGTACCAACAATCTTGCAAACCTCGCGGACGGTCTCGACATCTTCAGCGGAGACGTGCGCTTCGTTGATTTTGAGTGTCTGCACCAGCACTTTGCGGGTTGGGCTGTCTGGCGAAGAGGCGTCCTCCTTGTCCGCTTCAATGGCCGACATATAGGCTGTATCAAAGGCGTATTGCGTGTTGAGCAGCTTGGAAGAAAAGCCTTGGAAGAGAACGAGCTGGTCGATGAGGTGAAGCAGCACGAAACGGGTGACTTCGCCCAGGTACATGCCGCTGATCATTTTTTCAAAGATGTGGTTTCTTGGTCGAATCGACTCCCTGTCGACCTGGTTGTCAAAGATGGTAACGGGCAGCGCTTTGCGTTCGTCGTCAAATCCTCCCCATTCCGTGTTGACTACCATGTGGGTGATGGAACCCTCGGCAGACTTGAGCTTCTTGATTTTGGAAATGTCTTCAAGGTAAGCGCCGTTGGTACCTGTGCCAAAAATGGCCGAGATGAGGGCACCATTGGAAGCATAAGCATGGGCCAATAGCGCACCGACCGTGTCGTTGACGAGAGCGCTGCACTTGACCTTGATATGCTTGCGATCGAGAGCCTCCTGGAGCAGTTGGACGACATCCTTTCCGGGTGCATCGGGGCAGTTGAACCCCTTTGTCCAGTGAATCAGGTGTCCACGGTCAATAGCGGATTGCTCGACGGGGAAACTGAAAGTGAAGCCAAGATGCAGAACGTCCTCGGTGGAGGTGGTGCCAAAGTCGGTGAGGAAGTTGTCGACACTGGTGGCCATGTAATCGAAGAGATCGCGAACGGGACCCTGCTTGAGCGCATCCGAGACTCTGTATTTTTCCTGCTTGATTGCGAAAGTGCCCTTGCCATCAAGAGCAACCTCACAAACTCGGAGGTTGGTTCCGCCGAGATCGAGAGCGAGATAGGTTCCCTTTTCCGAACCTGTGGGTACACCAGTGACGAACGAAGGGATCATCTGCATCTCGGCGCCATGGTTGGCGAGACCATAGTCGTAGAGTTCCTGGAAACGAGCGATCAGGGATTCGAGGAGCGGCTTGTCGAGGGTGAATTGCTCCTCGATCGACTTGATGGCTTGCTGCCGCGAAACGGACGGAACAGCCGGCATGATGATGTGAGCAGGATCGGATGGAGCGACTCGAGTGGAACTGGTTCAATTCGGATGGGAGCCGATGGTGAGAGAGACGGTGGTGACAAGAGAGAAGATATGCCGCAATGAGGTGAAGCCGGCGTGTGTGTGTGTGGGGAGAGTGAGAGTGAGAGGGAGAGCCAACGCGAAGAATGGGCGAAAGATGGGATGATGGCTGATGCGCACCCTGTCTCTGCAACTCACAGCGCCCGGGTCACGGGAAACGAGCCAGGGTCGTCACACTTCTTTCTCATGTCTGTTGCTACTACTGTATCAAGGCTGGTTGGTGGGCGGCGGTGCGGGAAGCACAACAGCGCAGTGTAAGCCTTGGCGTCGGTGAAGTATTACAGTACAGTACTGTATCACTCTCTCACTGTCACTCACTCACTCACTCACTCACTCACTCACTCACTCACTCACTCACTCACTGGCTTGCAACAAGCAACAACCTAGAAAAGATGGGCCGAGCGTCGACCTTTTTCCTTGCAATTGAATTTGCAGCTGATGTTTTCGGAGGAACTTTCATGCACACTGACCAGGTTCCCCAACATTGCGCGAAGCAGAAAGTCAGTGCAGCAAGAAAGGGATACGTCAAGGTGCGCTCTTTTGCCTATGTCTTGCGTCAAGGAGAATTTTCGTAACTGTGCAGCCACAGAAGCTCAGACGCCGAATTTGACTTGTTTGGTTCCTGTCTTTTTTTCTCTCGATCTTTTTCTTCTCCATTGGTCTATCGCTGTTGACCCTTGGCTCCGATCATCATGCTGCTCAGATTGGTGATGTCGGGGACAGGCAAGCGTTCTCGTCTGGGGATAATCATGCAGATGCAGTCATTCGGCAGCAGTAATAGCGACAGGAAAGCAGTCCGGCACTTTTCATCTGGCTCAACTTGCATTCGCAAGCGATCTGTCCGCGGTGCCTCGTGGCTTGGCTTTGACTTGATTTAATCAAACATCAACTTTTCTCGATGCTCGGACGATCTCTCCCGATGTCATTGTGCTTCTTTGAATCGGGTGATCGGGTGATAGATTCCACAAGTCGAACGATATGACCGAAAGGGTCCTCTCTCCTTCACTGCACGGCTTATCTGGTTCTGCAGAAGCTTTATTTTTGATCACGTTCCCCATGTCCGCACCTTTTGGGTCCGCCACGTTCCCTCGGAGCGCCTTGCTGAACGTTTTGTTCATCATGCCTTGGCATCTGGCTGCTTTGCTCCGCATCCGAGCCTTCAATCCGAATGTCGTTCCATCTCAGCCGAGCAGCGTCCCACGACATGCTTTGTATAGCGCTCTGCAAGTGTATTTAAACCTTGCTCTGCTTGCGATGATCGTACCTCAACCCTCCTCCCCACGGAATCCCACCCAACTTGGAGTCCCCTCATACTCTCAGGATCAGTAGAATCGCTAATAGCAGATCGACATGCCAGCAGTCGCTCATACGCTCCCGGCAGCCGGTGCTGCTGGCTTGCACACTCCTCATCTCCCCGGACCGAGTCTCTTGCCACCCGATATTTTTCACAACCTCGGTCAATACTCTCCCTGGTTCCCCGCAGATGCAGCATCTTTTCAGTCCACCGTCCCCGACCAATGCACGGTAACCTTTGTCAGCCAGCTTGAAAGGCACGGATCTAGATACCCGACCAATGGAGCATACAAGGAGCTGCGCAAGACCCTCCGTCAGATCGGCAACCACCTCAAACGTGTACCTGATGCTTCCAAGCACAACAAGGTGGACAGCGAGGGTCTTGATCCAGAGCTCAAGTGGCTGCGTCATTGGGTAGAGACCAAAAAGACCGAAGATGGAGGCCTACGCAACCGCCTCGGCAACTCCGAGCTCACTCCTTATGGGCAGTATGAGGCGTATTCTTCCGGTTGGCGCTTTTACGAGCAGTACGCAGATCTGTTCAAAGACGAGCACGTCGACGTCAACGCAGACTTTGACGTTGCATACAGCAGTCAAGCTGCAAGCTCGAAGCGTCTGCTCGCCTCGCTCTGTGAGGCGCCTCATGCAGACGTAGCGTTCAGCTCTGGACCCGGCTCTCAACTCTTCTCCCACGCCCGCCGAGGCCTCTGCCACATGATACGCAGCGGCTCAAGCTTAAAACATCCCCATGAGAAGCACCATCAACGACCGTTTGTGCGCGCTTCTGGAGCAGATCGCGTCATCACCACCTCCCGCTTCTGGTTGCAAGGCTTTGCCCACTCTCCGCACAAACCTTTCCGTCACGCTCCCCCGAATCCGCACCCTGGCCCCAAAAAGGTCGCCCCGTCGTTCTCGATGGCTTCAAAGGTGGCAAGCCGCACCGCCGTATCCGCAACCTCCCCGAACCTGACGTCATCATCCCGGAAGCGCGCAAGTCGGACAAACTCGGTCAGATCGCCAGCAATAACACGCTCGATGTCTACACTTGCTCTGCATTCGAGCATGACTATCGCGACAACGCGCAGAGCCCTGCCTCGCTCAAGACTGCCGCTTTCGCTTACAATGCTACCGCTGCGATTCGGGAGCGTCTGGCGAGCCAAATGGGTGTTCGTCGCGGAGGCAGCAAAGACCGACGCGGAGAAAGGATCCATCTGGAGCCTAAGCAGGTGCTTCAGCTGTTCAGCTTATGCGCATTCGATACAGTGGCAAGGCTAGATCCCTACGGACTGTTGCAAAACAAGCCGGAGAGAAACAACGGTGCAGTGAGCCCCTTCTGTGGGCTCTTCAAGCAGGGAGAGTTCGCGAGCATCTACGAGGTCGCGACCAACATGGAGAAGGATTACGGTTTTGCAGCTCACAATCCGTTGCACAAGTCTTTGGCCACACCATGGCTGCGAGAATTACTCGCCAGGCTCGAAGACAGACCTCCTGTCATGACTCCTCCCACTTCGATCAACACTACGCTTGACGATAGCAGCCACACTTTCCCTCTTCCTCAAGGTAAAGGGCCAAAGGCCTTTGTTGACTTTACTCACGACAACCAGCTTGCTCCCATCATCGCTGCGCTCGGGGTGTGGGAACAGGATCATGAATGGGTGACGTCGCTGACGACGCCCTTCTCGGGCCGGCTCACAATAGAGAAGTTGAACTGCGGTCAGGATGACTTTGTCAGGGTGTTGATCAATGATCAGCCTGCTAGCGCTTCGAGCGGGACCTGGTGCCCAAAAGCAGCAAAGGGAACGGCTGTGCTCGGTAACAACGATCTATGCCCTCTCTCTGCCTTCCTCGAACCGCTCAGGTGGGTCGACAGCGCTGAAGAGTGGGACAAGTGTTACACCAAGAGCAACAACGGCGACAAAACGCAGCCTGTCTCTGCCTAGTGTCCGAAATAGCACGAAACTGTTTTGAGCCACTGTAGCATACACATAGCAAACCTTCATCAGAGACCCAGAAAGTGTGTCACAAGTGCAGCATCAGAACATGTTCAGCATCGCAACCTCAACCATGAGCAGTATGCTTCAAGAGATCGATCGGGTATCGATCGGGAAATTGAGGAAGAAAACGGACACGCGAAAAAAAAAAAAAAGGTAAAAAGTCTGCGGCAGAGTTGTCTTTCGTAAGCTCGAGGACGGTCGCACCGGAAGAACAGCTCTTGCAGCCTCTACTCTGCTTCTCGATTCTCTACATCCACCATCACAATGTAAAAGCCATCGCGCTTACACAACCAAAGCGTACGTATATCTTTCACATCATGGTTGCCGCCGCTGTTCTGTGTTCCCACCACCGGCAATGAGCGATCGCGCTAGGTTTTAAAAAGCGCTCAACATATCTGGCACCTCTTCGCCGAGCCCTTGGTTTCTGAATGGGCAGATTTCGATCTGTGTTGTTCGGAGCCCTGGTCGATGACCCAACATTTCTTTTCTGAGCCGTCGAACACAACGAAGGAATATTTCCTCAGCAAGTGCAGCAGCAGCAGCAAGCATTTCTATTGTCATGAATGCCGTCGCTGATCTTTATCTTGCTCGCTTTCCACAGTCACAGTTACATATACCCATCCCACAACATGTTCCGACCGACCCAG
Organism: Ustilago trichophora; assembly: GCA_900323505.1. NCBI lineage: Eukaryota > Fungi > Basidiomycota > Ustilaginomycetes > Ustilaginales > Ustilaginaceae > Ustilago > Ustilago trichophora. Next base: position 460,155 of record OOIN01000017.1, on the reverse strand, counting down.
ACTCTCTTGCTGCGCACATCGCTGCGTCAGCTTGCTTCGGCTTCCAACCAACCCATCCCACCCGGCTCGGAGCTCAATGCGGTCAAACGCACAGCAGCAACCATCTTGCCACCAATCAAGCTCTACAGGCGACTTCTCCGTGCGCACCGCCGTCTCGACGCAGACATGCGTGCCATCGGTGACAACTACATCAAGGACGAATTCCGACGTCATAAGGGCATCGACAACCCGCTCCAGATCGTTGGCTTCCTCAGCTCGTGGAAGATGTACCTCGACCAGCTCGAGGTACAACAGGGCCAGCCTGGCGGATTCAGGGGAAGCAGACTGGACCCTCAGCTGCTTGAAAAGATGTCTGACGAGCAGATCTATCAGATCCACGAGCTGATGACTGCTACTCAGGAAGCATACTCGGACAAGGCTCAGGCTCACCCGCCGCACAAGCAGAGGGAGATCGCGGAGAAGGCGGCTTCTGAGGCTGGAATGTCTGTCAAGAAGGATGACTAGACTGTCTTCTCTACCGCATACGACGCTCTCATAGACTTTGTAAACCCACCCAAGGCGCTCAGCCACCACTATACCATAACATCATTTATCATTCGCATTGCATTCGTCGCTCTCACCTTTGCTGTATTTGTATACCTAATTCCATGTTTGCCACGCTTTCCTCTCCTGGGTTTTGTGTTCTTGCTGTCGAAAAGGTCCGACTGCTCTTGTTTCGGTCTCTTATGTCAAGAGAGGAGCTTGTGTGAAGATCCAGAAGAGATTCCGGAAGTCGGGCACGACACTCTAGAAAATTTCTCGCAAGCTGGAAGAAATGTCACACAAAAAGTTGAGTCGTGTGGGAAGTGCTACAGAGACCCTTGACTTGCTCAGCACGTTCCACGGTCCTTTCACCATCTGCACCGCTTTGCATTTTAGCAACATGGGCGGTCACGGCGCAGGACCAAGCTCTTCGTCGAGCATCACTACCTTCCAAGATGGTCTTCGCAAGACCCAACCTTACTGGTACGAGTTTCAGACGTACTCCAAGTTGCGCTGGTTCGGCCGCGAGCTTATCGAGATTATGACCACCGAATTCCGCGATCGTACCAAAGAGTACTACGTCTGGGCTATCCATAAGGGTATTTGCACCGTCAACGGCAAGAAGGCTGATATCCATCAGATCATTGGAGATGGTGATAAGATCTGCAACAGTGTTCACCGCCACGAACCGCCGGTGACAGATGAGCCGATCAAGATCATTCACCGCGACGACGAGGAGGGGATCTTGGTCATCGTAAAGCCAGGATCGATTCCTGTGCATGCTGCAGGAAGGTACCTTAGGCACACTTTGACGGATTTGCTCAAGACGGAACATGGGATTGAGATGGTCTATACGACAAATCGTCTAGACAGATTGACCAGCGGAATCATGGTTTGCTCGACAAAGAAGGAGACTGCCTCGAGGCTCGGAGCGCAGTTTGCTGCTGGTCAGGTAAGCAAAGCCTACGTCTGCCGTGTGCGCGGGAAATTCCCCGAGGGCGAAATCGTCTGCAAAGAGCCCATCCTCACCATCGATCGACAGAGCGGAGTCAACATCGTCCACCCCAAAGGAAAGTACTGCGAGACGATCTTTGTTCGACTCTCGTACGACGCCGAGACCGACTCTTCCGTCGTCTTCTGTCGACCCATCACGGGCCGCACACATCAGATCCGAGTCCACGTCCAATACCTAGGTCACCCAATCTGCAACGATCCCATCTACGGCCATGACGTATGGTCCAAAGTTGACCCCTCCTCCTTTGCCGAAGTCATCCCTGACCAGTGGAAAAAGGTCGGCGGTGAAATCGGCCAGAAGGAAGTAGAGATGATCGTCGATGCCATCAAAGGCGACCAAGACGGACAAGAGGACTGGGCACGTTGGAAAGACGAAGTGCTCTTCAAAGACATGATCGCCCAAGAGGGCCTTGAAAACGTCCATGTTCCGGGACCGAACGGTCGTTCAAGTCGACCCTCTGACGAACTTCTCAAGCGTGCCCTCGCAAAATTGGAGCTCGATTCAGGCGACATTCCATCCAAGGGCCTCAATCGCCCCGCTGATCTCGAAACAGCGTGGCAAAAGCGTGTCCGGGAACAATCATCCGACTTTTGCCCGGAATGCAAGATCCCCTTGCTGCCAGATCCCAAGCCGGAAGAGCTCTATATCTACCTGCATGCGATCAAGTACTGGACCGACGAATGGTCCTTCGAAGACGCTCTGCCTTGGTGGGCGAGGGAAGATTGGAAGTCGATCACTCCGCACACCAAGGAAGCTCAAGGTGCGACATTGCCGCAAGAATTAGCTGCGTTAGCGCACAAGAGCGAAGCTCAGCTGTCATCCAACTCTGCCGCCATCTCTAGTCTGATCACCAGCGAAATCGAAGAGAAAGCTTCAAGGTTGGCCGAACCGCACAAGCACACCCAGCAGGATCTCGGGGTGGAACTCACACAAGTGCGTCAGCTCGTGGACTATCCCCCCGCAGCCACGATCCCAAGCAGCTCAAAGGCGGTGGTGGACAACATTGACGTCCCCGTGGTATTCCAAGTCTTTGGAGGATTTGAAGACTTTGCGCAACGCGAGATCCTTCAGCAGACCCTGTCACGCGCACCTCAGCTCCAGCCGATAGCAGAAAGCGGAACACATTCGAGCATCCACTCTGGCCATGTCCGCGTACAAGACGCCCAGCTGGCGAGTCATGCGTTGGAAGTCTACTTTGATGCCAACCTCGGCATCGCAAAGACAGCATATTTGCTGACCGCCCAGCGAGAGTTCCCAAGGAACCTTGCAAAGGAGCTCAAGCACGACAAGTACATCGGAGGAGCGAGCAAAAGGGCCAAATGGAAGGCGAAGGAGTTGAGGAAATCGCTGGCTAAGAAGGAAGGAAAGAAGATGGGGACGCAGAAGGCCACGCCTGGGCTTATTGCCAAGCCGTCGGTCTTGCGCGGGGGAGACGATGCACAGGCTATAGCTGAGGCCGCTCAGGCAAAAGCTGAAGAGGATGCAACTGCTCTGACATCGAATGCAGGGGAGGCGGTAGCGACGAGCTCAGCAGCAAGCGTGGCCGACTCAAACGCCGACGCCGACGCCGACGCCGACGAAGGAGCTCCCTTCCCCTCCGAAGAGAAACTTCTCCATCTCCTTGACGACATCTGGGAATCATCCCTTCCACAGCTCACATCTGCCCTTTCCAGCTGGACCCAAATCGTCGAGTCCACTACTAGCACCACTCTCACCCCCACCAATCGCACCTACCGCGCCACAGTCGATCGAGCTACCTACAACCTGCCCAGCTTGAACTCCCAGACCATGGAACGCTACGTTGGCGAGCTTGCATGGGACTGGCTCAATGGTCCCGATACCCCTGCTACTGACCGCAGCATCCCGACAAACTGGAAAGTCGACCTGGAGAAGCCCCTGCTCGATATCACCTTGAAGTTCTTCCCCGGCTTCGGGATTGGTGATGAGTTCGAGAAGGAGCTTAGCGAGGACGATGACCCTGCGCTCAAGAGTGAAGGGTGTATCGTGTTTATGCTCAAGCTTCCACCGCCTGTCACGGCGCATCCCAGGCGACCACCGGGCAGGAACGCACTGCTGGTAGGCGGAACCACCATGGCCGAGTACCGCGCATCATCGCTCGCCCTGGCTATCCCTCTTCCCACGGAGCGCAAGATCAAAGACGTAATGCAGACCAAAGGCGACCTGGGTCCACTTCGCGTGTTGGAACCCTGCTGCGGTCACGGATCGATAGTATTCGAGACCGCAGCCATGATGGAGTTGCGCGGTCTCACCGGCGAAGTCTTCGGCTGCGATGTGGATGAGGAGACCGTCTCTCGAGCTGAACAGATCTCCTCCCTCGCTGGATTCTCCCCCACCGACGGAAGTGTCAAAGTTCACCTTCGCGGAGTGGACGGAACCGACCGCATCGCTCTAGAAGCCTTCGTTGGTGGACCCGGAACTATCGATGCCATCATCACCGACTTACCCTGGGGCAAAAGAGAAAAAGCCAGCCAATCACTCTCCAAACTTTACCATTTCTTCTTAGAGTCTTGGTACAGTGTCCTTCGCACAGGAGGGTACATTGTTACAGTCACTGCGGAACATAGGACTCTGAGCAGAGCGCTTTCCGTATTCGAAACCACCTGCAGAAAGAAGCGAATGGGTAGCTGCTTGGTGATGGAAGAAGTGAGGATGTTGGATGACACGGAAAACGGAGCAGCTGTAAAAGGTTGGGAGGAGGAAAAGGTCAAAGAGCAGGGTAGGTTGGAGGCAAAGAGAAACGAAAAGATGAGGAAGATCGAGATCGGGTACCATGTCTATGTGTTTCTCATTCGGAAGGTCGCCATCTAGAACCTCACTGGCAAAGATGGAGTGGTGGCAGGAGACGCGAACCTTTTACAATAAGATTGAAGCGTTCTCATCATCTCAATTCAGGGCCTTTTGTTTGTCTCGAGGTATCATTCAAGATTAGCAGGGTGACGAAGAAAATCAGAGTGACAGATGGTATCAGACCAAGAACAGCAAGAACGAACAGAACGAGGACGACGGGCGGAATGGGGACAATATGAAAAAGTACGACGACTGGAATGATCGAAGCGCCATGATTAACAAGGGAGAGTTGCCGCTTGCTCGCCGTCCCTAGGCGCGGTGTTGCCAGCCGGGGCAATCAGCATCGATACGAGGCTAGAGTCTGGCTGATGCGAGCCTGCCATGTTCATTGCCATCACGGCTAACACAAGATCGTTGCCTGCTCTTCGACTCTTCTCCGACCTGCCGCTCACTTTGCCCTGATCTTGGAGCAGCTTGTCCTCCCCTACAAGAAGCATTATCTAGCGTACAATCCTTGTTCATGTCTCGAAGAAGAATAATACCTGAGCTGATTGAAGAAAACTGGCTGTTCAAGGCCTTGTGTTTCAGGTTCAATGTGCGGAGTTTGTCCTTAGATGCGCCTGTCTCCGTCGATGTGTTTTCTTACTGTGCTGTACCTCGGGAAAGATCTTCTAGAAGACTTCACTGTAGAGCAACTCTTTGGTTTCAGAGCCTATCTCGTCTGTAGCCGTCTAGCGCCCAGTAATCAACCTTTGCGCAAACTGGACTTTCGAAGACAAAAATGAAGCGAACCACCATCGAACTCCACACCCACCCAACCGCCTTTCATATCACTTGTTGTCATTCTGATCGACGACCCACTTCATGGCGGGCTACTAGACAATTTGCCACGCGAGCTCACGTCCCATCAGCAAAGGTGTTGCTCACCGTACAGAGAGAGGCCGATCTGAGCTCAAATTTCAAAGTGGCCGAGTACCTGAGCATGCGGAAAAGACACGCGAGGCTGTGCTGCAGGATGCCGTACTGTATAGAACCGCATGCAATTTCGCATGGTTGCCGACAGAAGAAGACCCACTCGACAGGGTCCAACAGGCTCGCTTCATTTTGCTAGTCCGATCGATGTGGCCAACTTCAGCTGGATAGGAGAAAGAGAGAGTATGTGTGAGTGTGTGAGAGAGAGGGCCGACGAAACACTCTCGATGATTCTGTGTGATGAGAAGGGGTCTCGAGAGCGGTAATCGTGACGTGACCGAAAAGTGAGAGGCGTCACACTATGACAAGCGACACCGGATGACCCGATTCCAAGACAGGAAAGTGTGAGTCGTACAGTACATGTGCAAGCCTTCCACAAGGTCGGAAATTCCGTGGAAGGGGGACACCTCTATCGTGCATACACATAGGGTTGCAGTGCAGCGCCAGATCTAGCCTTTCTGAGTCTTTATGACGACGACGGAGCAAAACCGGCAGCTGACAGGTTTAGTCAAAGCTTACGAGCTCGCCGGTAATCCATAGTGTATCAGTACAGTCAGGTAGAACTTCGAAGGGATGATCCAAAAAGAAATTAAAATCAATGTGTGTCTCGTTTAGGCAGATTTCGAGAGGATATGCTTGAGTGTCGTCATTATCTTTGTTTGCAAATCCGAAAAAATTCGGGTGGCACAGCAAAAGAGGCGGTGCTTGCTTCTTCTCTTGGCTAAAAAAAAAAAAAAAAAAAAAAAAAAGTTCAGATGCCGGATCTTCCGTCTGGTGCCTGTCCCGTGGTGATGCCCAGTTTTGTCAGAAAAGGGTCCTGCCTGCCGCTCGTAGCCGCGGCCGGTCATACTGTACTGTACTCGACTCTGACGGTGTGGCTCAGTTGGTAAAGTGCTGACATCAGAGGTCAAAGCTGTGCATTGTATCGGCTTGGCCCTTCTCTATGACTGTGTGCTTTGGCGGGGTGTCCACGATTCCCATAAGTATCTATCGTGTCGTGTTCTTCGTCATCATCCTTGCCCTCAAAACCTTTTCTGTACGAGCTTGTCGACCTTTCTCATCACCAACGCCAAGCTCTCGACGCTATAGTCGTAACCTACAATACACGCACTCCCTTCTAGTCGCATCCCTGCTGTACAGTTTTCCTCGCGATGAAGGTCAGCAGCGCCACCCTGGTCTCGTCGGGCCTCTTGGTCGCCTCAACCACCCTCGCTGCCCCCACCGTCAACGAGCCGCGTTCGACCCCTGTCCACGTACCTATCACCAAGCGTGGCCCTCTTGTCGCTCGCTCCGGAAACGACCTCCTCACCTGGGCCTATGACCAAAAATCCATCCTTCAATCCAAGTACAACCTCCCTTCGACCTCCAAATCCCGTCGCGCCGGCTCCGCATCTCTCACCAACGTCCAATACGACAGCAGCTGGGTTGCACCCCTCACCGGTGGCACACCATCTCAGACTTACCAAGTGGTTCTCGACACGGGGTCTGCCGACTTGTGGATTTCCTCCCAATACTACTCTCCCTCGGGTTCGAGCAGTTTCCAGAACCAGAGCACGCCGTTTGATATTCAGTATGGCAGCGGAGAGGTAGCCGGATACCAGGCAACCGATACCTTCTCTCTCGCGGGGACGACGGTTCAGAATCTGCACTTTGCCGTAGCAAACCGCGTCTCTAGTGGGCTAACCAGCGCTTCAATGGAAGGAATCATGGGTATGGGATTCCAAAAACTCGCCTCATCCGGGGAACCTCCACTGTGGGTCGCTGCCAACATCGACACTTTCTCATTTTACCTCGAACGAGCCTCCCTCACATCCTCTGACTCTACCCAACAAGGAGGAACATTCACCCTCGGCGGAACCAACAGCTCCCTCTACCAAGGCGATATCTCCTACAATCCTCTCATCGAGCAACTATACTGGATGGTCCGTCTGGGAGCTGCCGGTACCAAGAACTCCAATGTCAACCTCAACGGCTTGACACGAGCAGCCATTGACACGGGTACAACTCTCATTGGTGGACCCGACTCGGTCATCCAAGAGCTTTACTCTCAAATTCCCAACTCTCGCAGTCAGGGTAATGGATACTACTCATTCCCTTGCCGATCGAGCGTTGGCGCAACGCTGACTTTTGGTAACAAGCAGTACACGATTCCGGATCAAGATTTCATCGCGGGTACGCTGGACCGTTCGGGATCCGAATGTCTTGGTGCATTCTTCGGGTTGGGAAGCAGCATTCAGACCGATCTGCAATGGATTGTCGGAGACGCTTTCCTCAAAAACGTGTACAGCGTCTTCACCACAAACTCGAACCAAGGCGCCGCTGTAGGATTCGCAAGTCTCGCAAGCGGTTTGAATTCGGGTACAAACAGTCAGACCGTCAGCACGTCTACTACCAGCGGTGGAAGTGGAAGTAGCAGCCCGGCGAACAAGCACAAGGCTAGTTTGATCGCTGTTGCCGGAGCTGTGGCTCTGCCCGCCCTCGCCATGTTTTTCGCTTAGATGTGAGGAGGGCTTATATTGTAGATAGATTTCAATAGCACTGTAGCACTAAGACTTGTCCGTTCGCAAGCATGTTTTCTCAAGCATAGACTCGTTTCCGATCAATCCCATCGACACAAAACAACAATGACAAAGTGACGCCTTTGATACGGCGTGAGACTGAGTGGGTATAGCGTCGCACAGTGGCGCCGATGGAGGTGGGTATGAATATGAGTGGGGACTGAGTTTGACAGGTGGATGTGGGTTCGGCTAGCGGAGAACAGTATGCAACGGTGATTCGGCCCTAAGCACAGGTGTCGATCGTCCACTAACCATGCCCATTCCCAAGTTGAGGGCTGGACTGGATCCTCTTCTTCCCTTATTTCCTGCATTGTTACCCAACAGCGCCAATGGCTCACCTTCTTGCGTCCGCACCCTCGTCAGAGCTTTATCGCTCGCGGCCCCTGCCAAGGTTGCCGTACTGAACCTCCTCCCTGGATCACAAGCACCCCCCTGTTGTTGCAATAAACATCTTTGCATGGCGAACTTGTTCACCTCGTCTTTCCAAACTTTCCTACCCTTTTCTTCCTTGACCGCCTTGCTCGCCAACGTCTTGACGTCAATCACTCTATCCCCGCCACCGTGTGCAGACGAATCGACAGAGCGCAATGAGATCGCATCAATGCTCTTCCTCGCCATTCCTGGCGTCCTCGCACGATGGTTTGATGCGGTCGATGGCGGACGAGAGATGCCCATGCCGAGATTCAGAATCGCGGTAGAGTCGTAAGAGTCTTCACCTTCGCCCTCGTCACTGAGGCTGAGAGGGGAGGCGATGAATGCAGCTGCGGCGTGTGGGAGCGGCGAAGTTTCGAGATGGGTATCGAGCGAAAGTCTGGGACGATACTGCTGGCGAAGTTGTTGTTTGGCTTTGCTGGTGAAAGCTGTTACGGGTTCGTGGTCGAGGGTGAACGGATGGCGGAAGGATGGTTCCCAAGAAGATGGGCCAAGGGAGAGAGCTCCGGGGGGTAAGCGGATAGCTTTGGGGGTGTGCAAAGCTCGCACGGGGACAGGAGCGTCTTTCCTGGTGGTCAAGTGGACGGCGGCAAAGTTGCCTTCTGCAGAGATTTCGTTCTTCTCGGCGACCGGCTCGATCTTTTCTGATAGAGCTAAACGGGGCGGTTTGGAGGACTTGCGTGGCTGAATACGAGTTTTGACAGCAACAGTGGCAGAAGAAGATGCTCTTTGCTCTTGCATTCGTTGCAATACTCGTTCGTCGATTGTCTTGTCGCCCACCGGTGAAGAAGGACCGCTCTCCGCCGCCACCATTCGCGAGTACTGCACCGGGACCTGCGCTACGGGCGCATTCCGAGGCTGAACATTGCCCATCACCCACAACTTTCCCCTCTCTCTTTCACCCACAGTCTCCCTCTCCTCCACCGGCCTTGGCGCCGGCGCTCTCGCTACAGGCCCTAAACTTTCCATAACCCTCTCCCTATCCCTATCCTTTTCTGCCACTGGGCTACTAGGAACACTCCCCATCTTTGCATATAAGCCTCCAGCACCCTCTTTCTCTCTATGATGCTTCCTCAACAACCCTTCTCCCAGTGCGGCAGCCTCGGCTCGCTTGCGTCGTTCGCTACGACGCTTCTTCTCCAACTGTCGCTGCTGGATTCGTGACACGGGAACGATGCATACGTTTCCTTGACACATAAGACCCTGTGCTGCATCGCCAGAGGTCCCTCCGTGCGATACACATGGTGCAGAGTCATCGGTGAATACTACGTCGTAGCCAAAGACTCGGGAAAAGAAGAATGAGGAAACGGTGGATAGTTTGCGGTTGATCGTGCGAAGGATCGAGTCGATGGTTCGGGCTAGACGGAGGACAAAGCCGTCGATGAGGTTGGTGGCTTGGCGCGAAGAGATGTTGCCCATCGTGCTGAGGCTATGCGAGTGATTTCGATGCTGCGCTGGGTGATGAATCCGTTGTACAGTGCTTGGACTGGTGTGCAGGCGGGTTGTTGGCTGTTAGTTATGGTCGCTGTTATTAGGGTTCTGCTCTTGATTGCGCTGTTGATGCTGGTAGTGATGGTGTTGAAGCTACAGCATCGTCAAAAGTCGTAGAATGATGCTAATCGTGCCAATATTGATAGTCGTAAGATGGATGTGATAAGAAAGTGGTAATCGAAGCAAAGGAAAGGTGGAAGGAGGGTATCGGAGGGGGAAGAAAGGGTATCAAGGTCAAGAACCCGGAATGGCGGCGTCGGTGGTGTCACGTCAAGAAGATCCTTTCCCGGCGAGGCATGAAAGGGCCCAACGAACACCGTTTCCACCTTCTTTGTCTCCTTGTCGCGAAAAGGTGATTTGGAGAGGAAGGGGTTGGTCAGATCAGGGGTAATGTGTGTGCGTGTGTGCTGCTGTGTGTGTTGCTCGCGTGCATTAGGGGCTGTTACTCTTTTTTTGCAACCGAGCTGTATACTGTACAGTACAGTACAGTCGGACTTTTTTTTCGACGTGCATCACTTTCCTTTTCCCCTTCTTTTTGATTTTTGTGCTAAGTTACGTGCCTTTCTAGACTCGACATAGACATAGACAATTGTGGAAATCAGCCCATTTTCCGCTTCGCCACACACTACCACACCTAGGAGCTTTAGAGATATATCAACTTTCCTCCTTTCTTTCTGTGAGACATGAAATCGTTTCGGGACTGAACCAAACATACGGTCCCGCACTTTGACTACTTCCTGCGGTTGATGCGGTGAGGCAAGTTTGTGCGTCCAAAAAAGGAGGGTGGAATTCAAACGGCGAAAGGAATCAACATCTCCACTCGAAACTCACAACTCACGCAAGGTTTGTGTTGGTGTCTGTGTGTTGTGATTTCTACACTCCGCAACTCCAAATTCATACCTTCTGCTCGCGTGGCTGTTTAAGAGATCTACCGCATGCATCAATCGTCCTTCCACACACACACAAAGCTTGATGCAAGTTAATAGAGAATACTCTCTTCCCACTCCATTCCTTCCAAAACGGTCCGAGTTACCGTGTGTGACAGCAAAAGAGTCCTGATTTAAAGCTGTTCGAATGAGGGCAGCAACTATGCTTCCTTCTCCTGGGCAATTTTCTTGGCCAACAAGTCCAAATCTTCACCATGCACCTTCTCTGCCTGTCTAGCGGTGTTCTCGTCCACCGCCGCCAACACCCCACTCACCCCTCCCGCAGAGGTTTGTGGTTTGGCCTCCCTCCGCATAGCCTCAACCTGCGCATCCACATCCCTAGCAAAGGCAGCCAACAGCTTCTCCTCCACCTCTCTCTTCTTCTTACTCCTCTCTCCGCCCTTCCAGATCAACACTGCCGCACCGATACCTGCCAAAAACGAGCATGGCATGAACGTTCCAGTGCTCCAAGCGGGTCGGTCGCGGTAGTGCGTGGCGTATCCCCACATATATCCACACAACAAGCACTGGAAGAGCGAGTTGAGATCGTTGCAGATCGTGATCCAGAGCGCGAAGCTGATCGAGAATGCGTGATGAGTAAACGTCTCGTGTGGTCGATACCAGGATTGAGACTCGGCGAATGCTGTTTGTAACGTGTGCATGTGTTGGGCTTGGTGCGGGGTCAGGACTGCTTCCGACGACAGTTCGGGCGTGGTCTCGTCTTCGTCAGAGGATGAGTCGTCGTTGTCGTCTTGTTCGAGTTGAGAAGCACCCTTCCTCTTCTTCTTGTGGAGCTTAGCAGCAAGCGACGGAACGTCGTTCTTGTCCGCAAGACGCGGAAGGCCTTGCTTCTTGCGAAGTCGCCAAGTGAGATGCTGGTAATATGCGATCCATGCCATCCTCCACGTATCTCTCACTCTCCAATAGATGAGTCCCACACCGGGAATTGTGAACAGTCCGTTTTCAAACTGAGAAAACACTTCAACCCAAAAGTCCTTGTTCTTGCCTCCATCGACTGCGCCCACGAGGAACAGCACCAGCGCAGCACCACCAAACACGACCAAGAATCCATAGATACCAGCAATCACACCAATGGGCGTCTTGAGGAAAGCCCAGATACCCTGCATGGCGCGTTTGAACTTTTGCTTTTTGGTGAGCAATTCGTGGACGTATGCGTCTAGATGCAGGTCGTCTTGGTCTTGAGCAGTGACGGCATCAGAAGTGGGTGGAAGAAGGCCTTCTTCGAGCTGAAGCGTAGCTTCAGTCGTGGTGGCGTTAGGGTCGACTTGTTGGGTGGGCAGGTCGATGACCGGCCGTCGATCGTAAAGCGCAGGGATGTTGGGGAAGATGAGCGAATTTCCGATGTTGGACAGATGCCCCGCAGCAGAAACGCCTGGATCTACGACATCTAGTGTATCTACGAGGTAGGCAGAATGTTCATCCAGGGAAGATGTTTCCGAGGTTGGAGTTGTGTCGGTGGTAGTCGGCTGGACATCTTCTGTAACCGGTGAAGCGTTGGTGCTATTGGTGCGATGAGCGTCTTCCTGTGCCATGCTTCCATACTTTCGGATCAGCGCCATAAAGGTGGTTTCTTTTGCTTGGCCACGTTCGCGCTCGCCCTCTTTGAGCGGGTCGAGCGCTGCAATCCTTCGCAATCGTTCGATGCGTCTACGTTTCTCCCTCTTATCCACCTTGCGCTGGTGCTTCTCGGCCATCCGTCTCACAATGCCGTGCGCGCAAGGTCTGACCCTGTGATGATGCCTTTCATAGATTGAGTCGTCATCACTGTCGTCATTCTGCGGTCCTCGCCTCTGATCCTTGTTGCGTTTGGAAGAACTCGCTTGCTCAGCCTGAGCCGAAAGCCGAGCGAGATAGGATCCCGTTTCGCTGGTCACACTTCCAACATGTGGCGGGATTACCGAATCAGTTGGCTGCAGGGAGTTGGCATCGATCGAAGCATGTCGCACCTCGGAATTGAGAAACAGTCGGGCCTTGGTCAGCTTCCTAGCATCTTCCGCTTGACGGTGGCGCTCTTCGAGGGTCTGTTCGGGGTCAACTGAAGAAGATGCGGCGGCGGTAGGTTCAGAGTCAGATTGCTTATGGGTTGACGATTCCGAGTCGGATGCTGAGCCTTGGTGTGGATGAAGGGTCCGTAAGGGGACAGAGGTGGGGTGTAAAGAGGGGGGAGTAGTGGGAGATTTTGTATGTCGATGCTTGCGCAATCGCATCGTTCTGTGTCGATGGTGTCGGTGTGGCATGGTGCCTGTCGAGCCCTATTGAGGCCAATTTCAACAACGGAAAATGAAATACCAGATGTGAGCAAAGGTGTTGATGGATGTAGGATCGGTGGATAGTGATAATGATACGGATGAAGATGTCGGCACCGGAATAGCAAAAAGCGAGAGAAGTACAGTACAGTATTGTTTGTTGACTGGGCGCGTGTGGCCCCGCCTTTCCAACGGTCTAGATTCTGCCAAACGTGCATTGGGATGCAGATTCACTTTGCAGACCGCATCGCGGCCCGAAAAAAAAGGAAGACCAAAGAGAGCCTTTTTCCGACAAATTTAGCCTCAGGGTCTCGCTCCTTGTCTTCCGTGCACACTGTCATTCGTTCTGACACTTTCTACAAAACCCACAAACACTTGTTCATTAAGAGAGCTACTTTTTATTTTTCGTTGCGCCAAGAGCTTACAACGTATGAGGATTGCACACGCTTCAGTGTCGGCTCGAAGCACCAGCTTTGCGAGGCCTCGAGAAACCGGCACCTTCAGTCTTGGTGATAGTCTGTGGTGCCTCGCTGTCAATACCAGTACCGGCAAACTTGTGCCTCTCTTGGGCCAGTACCTCTTCGATCTCGCCTGAAACGTAGGCATGAGTCAGGTCATCCCTGTCCGAAGCCTCGAGCTGCACGGCGCGTCAAAGTACCAGAAGAAGCAACATGGTCAGCAAGCCGTCTCTACGAGCTCAAAATATGAGAAATGAGGGGGATGGGGGTCCGGGGCGGCAACATACCTTCTTAACAACGCGCATACCCGAAAAGCCCTTGACGTGGTTCATGATGATCAACACGTTACTCGAGTAGATCATTCTTGCTTTGACACCGCTCGAGGCGGGACAGCAGTAGAGCATGGCAACCACGCTCTCACCCGACGTTTGCATCGATACATTGTCCAATCGGTAGAAGGCGATGCGTGGATCGTTGGCGCTCAGCGTCGAGGGCAGATCTGCGGGGGGCACAAATCGAGGTGGCGACTCCAATTCCACCGTCTCGCTACGCAGATCAATGGCCAGCACCACCAGGTTCCATTCTGAAGTGCCAGAAGCAGTGGATGCAAGCCCTTGGATGGCCTCTTGCACTCCATCGCCCCACTTGAATCCAAGCGCTGGACCGCCTGCACCATTGCCTGCACTGCCACCGTTGCTGCCGCTACCGGCACGCTCAGTGGCTTGCAGTCTGCGCAACTCGGCCAGCTCCTCCTCGCGTTGGGTGAGACCGCTTGTGGATGGTCCGGTGCCGGAACCGATGGAGATGGAACTCTTTTCTCGAGGCATCTCAGATGCTTTTTCGCCAAGACTAGCCTGGTCGAGCGATGTTGGCAAGGTAGGCTGCGACAGGGGTGCCGATGACCGGGCTGAGGGTGTGGATGGCTCCTGAGGTGCTTTTGTCTCGGCGAATTCTTGCTCAGCTGATGTCACTTTTGCTTCCGACTCGTTGGCATCTGTAGCCGATGCAACACCAGCAGCTGCCGCGAGGGTCGAGTTGGATGGAATGGTGGGCTGCGAGAGATTGTCCTTCTGCCCAACGACCACAGCCGGTGTAGTGGGTTCTTCGGGTGCTTTTGTTTCCGAAGCGAATTGCTTGGCGTTGTCGGATACCGACGTTGACTTCTCCTCGCTGACGATCTGCTCCTCCTTGACCGCAACTTCCTCCACAGGCTCCTCAGAAGCGGGAGGTGAAGGGCTCTTGAAAGCAGAGGTAAACTCGTGCGAGTTGTATCGCTTAGGTGCAGGTGGAGAAGTCAAAGTGGGCTGTTGTGCTTCAGGGACAGGCTGAGGGCGTTCTGGCGTGGCGCTACCGGCACTGCTAACCCCAGACACGCCCGAAGTAGCAGCGAGGTTGGGAGCGCTGCTTGAGCTAGATCCGGTGCCGGTGTTCTCCGCCGACCTCAAGTTGTTGGCCTTGCTGACCGAGCCGAAATTCCTTCGTGCGCCTCCAACACCTGTACCTGCCGCATCGGATGCAGCCAGACCGGCGGTTTTGAGTTGGGGATTCTGATAGTCGTGCTTTCGGCTGTTACGCAGCTTGGTAGGCCACAAAAAGTCCTTCGGGGTGGCACCAAAGATGGTCTCCAAAAAGTTGCGCTCCGTGAGACCTGCCATGAGCGAGGATCGTGTGATGGCATACTGCATCTTCTCCTTAATCTTGGCACCGTCAGGCTGGTACGAGCAGCATAGCCATTCCCATTCTCCTGATGCGGATTGGCTGTCGAGACGGTACAGAGCATAACCGCTGCGCTGAGGATCATTTGCAAAAAGCTTGCTAAGGATCGGAAGAAAGTCATCCTTGTCGCTCACATCATCGCTGGATGGAGGAGTAGAATCGACGAGCTTGAGGAATCCTCCATCGTTCTGGACAAGGATGGCTCGGATCGACTGGTCGGCCTCCCGGAACGTTTTGGCCAGATCGTCTGCGATCGGGATGTTTGACATGTTGCAAAAAAGGGATATGATGATGGTGTAGAGGAGGGAGAATGGCTAGCTGCAGTATGCGGTTGAAAGCAATTGCTGTCAGCAGCTGATCGTGTGCGTCTAGGTGTGCAGCGGAGTGTCAAGTTTTCTGTCATCGTGGCCAACCGAGTGTCACTGAACACAGCAGAGAGTGTGGAGTACAGTAGAGTTGGACCGTGCAGCCCGACCAATTCCACTTCTTGACAACCATCTCGCCCGAATTGAATCTCCATTTCCGTGTTAGAAAGAAGTGGCTCTCACACTTTTAAGGTTTGTCGTGCCTCTCTGCTTTTGTTGCCGGCGTGGCCGGTCGACTGCATACCGGCAGTGTACGAGGCAACACCGGCTACTCATCCAAAATGCAGACCGAGCGAGAAAGCGAGCCTTTGGTTGCGAACCTTGTCCAACGCTGCTGCTGCTGTGTTGCTCGCGAGTTCAACTTCTGCGGGGCATACGGTTCTTGTGCTCCGTGCCACCGGACTACTAGAAATTCCTACCGAACTTGCCAACCCTTCCTCCCCGCATTCTATCTTCTCAACCCTCATCCACCTCTCCTAAACCCTGCACACACATCAAAATGCCCAAGGACGCAGCCCCCGAAGTCATGCCCGAGCTCGGCGCCAACCGCCTCTTTTCGCTCGATGGCAAGATCGCCCTCGTCACCGGCGGTGGCACCGGTATCGGCAAGATGATCGCAGCCACCTACATTCGCAACGGTGCCAAGGTCTACATTGCCAGCCGAAAGCTCGCCGACCTCGAAAAGGTTGCCGCTCAGCTCTCCAAGCTCCACCCCAGCGATCCTGAGGGAAAGAAGGGCCTTTGCGTCGCTCTTCAGGCTGATGTTGGTAGCAAGGCCGGTTGCGACGCTCTCGCAGAGCAGGTCAAGAAGGCCGAATCCAGACTCGACATTCTCGTCAACAATTCTGGTCTCACTTGGGGCGCTCCCATGGTCGACTTCCCTGAGCAGAAAGGTTGGGACAAGGTCTTTGACCTCAACGTCAAGAGCCAGTTCTACCTCACTGTCGCCCTTCTGCCTCTGCTCGAGAAGGGAAAGAGCAACACCGAGCACGCTACCGTTCTCAACATTGCTTCTACCGCTGCCATCGTCCCTCTTGCTGAGGGTGGTCTCTCTGCTCCAGGAAACGGCACCTACTCTTGTAAGTTCTGCTCCCCATTCTATTCCACTCTCTTAGTTGTCTTTCGAGCGAGCCGTACTGACCCCTTTCTTCGTCTTCTTCCCTCTTCGTGTATATACATATTGCTCTTGACAGACCAACCATCAAAAGCAGCCTCGCTCCACCTCACCAAGGTACTCGCCAACTCGCTCGCAGAACGATTCATCATGGTCAACGCCATCTGCCCCGGTGTCTTCCCCTCCCGCATGACCGCCTACGGTCTCGAGGAGAACCGCGACCTGCTCGAGGGCATTCAGCCCACTGGCCGTGTTGGTACTCCAGAGGACATTGGCGGTGTCGCCATGTTCTTCGCCTCGCGTGCCGGCGCTCACTGCACCGGTACCGGAATCGTCGTTGACGGCGGTCAGAGTATTCAGTTCCAGCCCCGTCTGTAGTTTCAAAAGATGCTCGGAATCGTGTAGGGAATCCTTCAGGAAATGTTATACTCTTCTCAGGTTGATGCTGCGCTTTGCCCCTGTGTGTTTGTGCTGTTGGCAGATCGATCTGTGAGACTTTTGTGTGGTCTTCAGTGTGAGTTCTTATGATTGCAGTCAAGGGATGCTCTGTCAAGCGCATCCAGAGATAATGTGTGAGGAACAGGCAAGATCGAAAGATACAAATACATAATGGCATCGAGTTGCCAAGTGCTACTACTGGATATTGTTCATGATCCCAGCTCTAATCCTGAACGTAGCGCCGGCGCATGGTCCTATACTTCTTGAGTGAGTACAATGTCTCTGTCTCTGTACGACACGCAATTCGAGTAAAAGCACAACAAACCAAGTGTCAGCTGCCGAATAGCTTCTGACTCGAACAGCAAAGCACTACCTGGGTGTTCACTTACCCTTCTTGATGAACTCGGCAAGATCCAGTTTGGCCTTGATCTCTTTCTCGTCGGTCAGATGTGCGTTTTTGGCAAACATGCTTCGGAGCTTGCCCAGGAAATTGTACTTGGGGTCTGGATATTCTCGACCCAGCCGGTGGAGCTGCGAGAGGTCACGATGAGTCAATATCACAGTTGAGAGGAAGGGAGCTTCAGCTTACCGCTCTTTCGTTGAAGTGAAAGATATCAGGAATTTGCATAGCCTGAATACTCGGTTTTGATGAAGGCGAAAGTAGGCTCTCAACTATGGGGTGTGCTACATACTTCTTTGTACAGCCCGATGGCTCTCGCTCGTAATGGATGTCCCAGTGGCGGCATAACGTGTGTCTCTGAGCAGTTGTGTCGATACTGCGAATCTTGTAGTGATTCTGTCGAAGAATTTTCCCTCTCTTTGTTGTCCAAGTGCGGAGCTGACGAGGGTGAATCTGTCCTAGGAAGAGGTGGTAGACAGTCAAGAGCACATGATTAGACCATCATTCCTCCACACCTTTGAGTGATTCACGCTCGGAAGTCGCCCTTTTGCTTAGCCGAATTTCTGCTAAAACAAAAATCAGGGTTGCAAAATTGCCTTTCTCCTCATCACCACTATCATCTCTTTTCAGGAAATACGATGGACCGCTTCCAAAAGGAGTCAGAGCTCGACGAAGCCACAAAAGCCGAGACGGCCGATGCGCTCGCCAAGTCTCGCCAGTTCCTTACTACACGGCTTTTACCAGATCTCGACCGAGCTAACCGCGATCACCAGAGCCTCATTGCCCAGATTGACGAATACAAGAAGCTGCGCGAGACGCTGAGGTCCCTAGACACAGACGAGGACAGGATCAAGGACGTGAATGCAAGGTCAAAGGGTGCAATGCTTGTTGCGGATATCGGCGGTGGCGTCGCTGCTCAAACTCAGCTGTGAGTGCCTTCCCAATAACAGAACATGACATGATGACCAAGTACTGACAAAGTGATACCGTACTTGACGATAATGCCATGTAGAGTTGAGGACGAGAAACCGATCATCTCGCTAGGGCTCGCCAACTTTTATGCACAACTGACCAACAGAGAAGCAAGAGCTTTCATCACAAAGAAGCTGGCCCTGCTCGAAATGTAGGCACCTTACACCTCGTCTCTCTCCTCCTACTGTTTTGACCGAAACAATTACTGACCTGGACGCTACCTCGCTGATTACAGGAAACGGGACCGAGCGATAGACAAGCTAGCCCAGATCGAAGCACACATCCATCTCGTAGGTCTCTGTTCGCGATTGTCGAGGCAAAGTGCTGTCGCTGACTGACATTTCTCACTTGACCACCGAACGACCTCAGACTTCAACATCGATAACGCAGCTCGACAACTTGCATCGCGGCGGATCAATCATCGACGACGTATAACTTGTACCAGATCCGGCTTTAATTCATCTGTACTTGTACTCAGCATGGCAATTCTACAACAGCGTCCAGCATTCAAAGCAGCAGCTATGTATGGTTACTTCGCAATCAACGTGGTGCAAGCTACACCAGAGGGTTCAGCGAAGAGAAAGTGTGGAAGAGGGAGGCTTCAAACATCTCGCTTCAACACGCCGCCAAACAGCGAACCGAGCAAGGTCGACTTCGTGGCGGATGCAGCAGATGAAGCAGCTACGGGCTGTCGAACAAACGCCTCGTTGTGCTTCTTGAAGAGCGTCGCCGAATCGAGCACCTCTCCGTTGGTCGAATGGATCATGTCGACCTTGAGATTGTTCTTATCCTGGAATGTCAGGCGAGCGTAACCGTTGTGGCTGTCGTCAACGAATGCGTTGTAAGCGGGCTTTGTACCAGCGCTCGATAGACCCTCGATGTTTCCCGCTGCACCAGCGACGATGTGCCAGGGTGCCTTGGGGTTGTTGAGTCCGGCGGAATCGGCGGTGCCCTTGTAGGTGGGCTGCTGGCGCTGCAAGTTGTGCACGTGTCCAGCAACAAAGAGATCTACGCCATACTCGTAAAACAGATCTTCGAAAGCGGCTTGGCACTCGGAGCAGATGTTGTCGCTTCCACCGGTGCTGTACCAGGGTCTGTGACCCATGACTATGACCCAAGGGGTGACAGTACGGTCGACCGATGCCAAGTCAGCCTTGAGGAATTCCAACTGTTGGTTAGATCGGCCGTACGGGCCCGCATCGAGCTTGCTCGTATCCGGAGCGTTCGGGAAGTCAGTCTCGGTGTCAATCGATACAAAGTGCGCCATACCGTAATCGTAAGAGTACCAGAAGGGAGGCAAAGCCAAGCTGTTCGCCGCCGAAGCGTTGGCCTTTGCCGCTGCGTCGGAGCTCTGCGATGGGAAAGTAGTTGGCATATTAGGACCGAATCTAACGCGGTAGTCGGTGAAGTTGTACTGTCCCTCGGGACAAGCACCTTGGTAGTATTTGACCTCCTGGCATGCAGCCTCGTGGTTTCCAGGCCCGGCCATGTAAGGCTTGATGGAGGAGACGTAGCTCAACTGATCGAAGAAGAGTTCCGTAATCGCAGCATAGGCGTCTTTCTCGTCCAAAAGGTTCTGCGGGCGCAAGAACCAGTCATCTGCATAGGCAAAGTCGCCTGGATGAATGACAAAGTCGTACTCGTCTTTACTGCTCACCAGTTGTTCGATGGTAGAGTGGGTCAGACTGGGAGGGATGTAAGGGATATCACGTTTCATGGTGGTCGTGTAGCCATCAGCACCATATACACCCATGTCGATGACAGCGTTGACAGAGAAACTGGCATCGTCTCCGGGAGCGTGAGCGCTCTTGAAGGACAAGGTGGTCGAGTTGGTCGATTCAATCTTGTAATAGTATGTTGTAGAAGGGGTCAGATTGGGAAGGATGACATTGTTGAACCATGTGCGAGAAGTGGTGTAGGTGTCGGAATTGGAAGAGCAGATGCGCTTGTCAAGCGACGAAGGGGAGGTGCCATATGCAACACAGGATTGAGCAAGTTTCTCGTAGGTGTTCCAGGCGACAGAGACGGCGTTGAGCGATTGAAACGAGAGACGGGTCTGAGTGGGTGTGGTCTTGTCGGCAGGGATGTTGGGATATTGGTAAGCGGAGACTGAAGTGGCAGCGGCTGCCATGAGAGACAGCACGCTGCTGAAGGTAAGGCCGACCATTGTGATGAATGTGTGGCTGTTTGGCAGCATGGGTCCGAAAGCAACCAAGCCTCCTTATATGCTCTCAGCGAAAGATACAATTTCATGCTGTGCTGAACAAGATCCCGCCGGGTGGCGCTCGACGAGGGGCTCTAGAAACAAGCAGTTGCCTTGATGAGGCGCATCGAGAGATCTCCAAAAGCCAAAGAGACGGCGGTCGACCACCCTTTTCATGCGGCGGCAATAGACAGGCGGCTCAGCGGCTAGACGACATCACACAGAGTCTTCAACAAAAGGAAGCAAATGAGCTGTCGTTGCTTTGTAATGGCCAACTGAGAAGAGGCTCTTCAATACGGGGCAAATAAGAAGAGGAACGTGTAGCGGAAGGCAAAAGCCCGGTGAAAGAAGGCAGCAGGCAGCGGGAGCATCGGCGAACACGTTGCGGCATCTCCAATCCTCTCGCATGAACATGAACACGGACTTAGGCTGAGAAGGGCAGTTCAGGAATATGGTCCGATGAAGATATGGAAGGAAGGTAAAACAAGAAGGACACGTTCGTTCGCAGAAAAAGGGCTCGCTTAACGTGACAGGCACAACGAGCAAGTTGGCGACTCTCTCTTAGCGCCGATCTTGCAATTTCGTTTCGGCGCAGAAGCTTGCGAAGCTGACTACCGGCCTGAAACTGTTTCAAGCACAGGTATCTTTTGCTTTAACAAGCCGAGATGTGGATTGTGCGACATGCTCCCTGTTGGCAACTTATCACGGTCTCGCTCTTGGGATTCAAAGTCAAGTACAGTCGATCGGAGCATGTACTGTCAAACCAATCTCAGCGGTGCTGAATGTTGATCTCCGACAGCTTGACATTTTTTCTGACCCTGTCGTGAAAGAGGTGCCAAGTGAAGGGGCAAACACCAAGACGCTGAAGCACAAATCCAGGAACCCTGTCCTCGCCACGTTTTCACCATCATCGGGAACACCATTGCCCAAATCGTGATCATCATGATCCCGATCAAACTTGACCTGGAAAAATTCAGGAAAGAATCGGTGTGGTCCCTGTAGCTTAAATTTCTCCCCAACTTTCTACGCCACACTGGCTAAGTGCAGCAAGTGCAGATGCGCGCCAAACTGGGGTGTTTACGACAAGAAACCGGCCTTCTGTTCCCCCGCAACCTGTCGCACTGACTGTGTTTGGAACCAATCAGAGACAGCCAAGAACGAGACAAAGACAAAAAGTTACCGCTCATCCTTGGCCTCCATCTAATTGAGCTTGGACCTTGTCATGGCCCCTTTTTGGGTAATAGATAGGCTTAGACGGGTTAGGAGTGCAAAAGGGTGAGCTAAAGAGAGTGGCACAGATACAGTACACCGGTCGGATAAAAAAAGGGAAAAAGCTTATCGTGTGTGCGAGCCAAAGAGCATGCGGTGCTGCGGTGTCGGGCTTCTGGACCCTTTATTTCACTCTCGCAACACAAAAGAAGAAAGCGGGTAGAGGTTCTCACCCTGCTCTGTGACAGAGATCCCCTCTGTGCGAGTTTGCCTCTCCGCCGCTGTTCTGCCTGCGAGCTTCTTCCAATTTGAGAGTTGCTATTCCTCGTCCACGCTGATTCCGACCCTAGTCTTACGCTCTTCCTCCCCCTGGATCCAGCTCATTCTTAATCCTGCTCTCCATCCTACGATCTCAACCTATCCTCTACCTTTCCGTCATCGATCCTACACACCATCCCGCCGCTCCTCATCACCCACGACTTTTCCTCATTTCATAAAGCTCATCGCCACCAACAATTGCCGCCGACACTTCATTAAGACTCACACAAGATTGCTGGTCGATCGAAGCACTTCCACTCTCCTCGTTCTCGACTCACCTATATCTCTCAAAGCATCAAAGTGTTCTCACACCAGAGCAGCAACATCGACCTAGTCCTACTTCTACACGCTCTCTCTCTCTCTCTCTCTCTCTCTCTCTCTCTCTCCCTCTCTTTCTCTCGGGGTTCCACGGTCTAATTCATCCCGCTTCGAACATGGCAGCAGTGGCATCTGCGCCGCAATTAGCGCTCGGCGCCACCCCACTCTCCACACCAACCTCCAATCCCACAGACACACAACCACCGCCGCGCTTACTTCTGCGCTTGCCCCCGGAACCTGAGATCCACGGCCGTCGCAACCCTCTCAAGCGTAAATGGCGATCCATTGTCAACTTTTTCGCGCTCCCCATTCGGGCGTACTACCTTGAGCCTCCTGGTGCGGCGTATCGCGCTGAGTTGCGGGCGCGCAGGGGCAATCCTTGGGAAGATGCAGACGGACAGCATTCTTTCTGGCCTGTACCTGCATACACGGATGAGGTGGGTGACGATGAAATGGTACTCTTCAAGGCTCAGGAGGAGGCGGAGGCTTTGGCTGCCATGCAGAGGGATCAAGCAGCTGCACAAGCAGAACGGGGAGAGCAAGTACAGGGAGAAGGATCACCAGAGTTCAATGATACTTTCTTAGACCAAGATGAACAAGAGGAGGAAGAGCGGCTTGCTTCGGCCTCCATGTGGCCTCAAACTCCTCCCGAGGCTACTTCATTGCGCGCCTTTCAAAGCCAGCTCGTCGCAGAGCCATCCCCTCGATACGAACGCACAGATCCGCTCTCCTCCGCTGTCCCCCTCTCCATCTCCAACCCTCGCACACACACAAGACCACGTACAAGCAGCAATCTAACCCCTATCACCACCGAGCCTACCTTCGCCAACGGTATCCCCATGTCTCGTCACCTCTCGACGCCTCTCTCTCCCACCCCTTCTTCGCCTCCATCATCATCTGGCATCTTCGCACGCAGGAACCGTGCCCTCACCTCCACAGTAAGGCCCAACCTGGGCGGTCGCAACATCTCAGAACCACTCAGTTGGACCCTCGTTCGCTCTCAGTATTCCTACCCGAAACGAGGTCTGACTCCGGAGCAGCTGACCTTTCTGAGCTCGGTAGAGAGCTTGGGTCGATTCGGAGTTCCTCATTCGCCTTCAGCTGCCGCAGTGTTGCCCTCGCCTGCATACGAGGCCGGCGTTGGTCAGTCCGATTATGGGTTCCCCGTTAGTGCTGCTCGGGATTGACGCCACGGCTCAGTCTAGGTTAGAGTTCAAGGGGTGCCAGGACAGTGGCCGGCGAAATTCTGCTTTAAACGAAGAGATACCGGTCTACCTTTGGCTCAAACTAAACTCAAGCTGTCGGAATTTTTCACAACTTCACTTTCTTTATCCTCACTTTCGGCTCTCATTTCACAAGGCTTTCAACTTACTCTCTCTGTCACAGTCTCTTTTCAATTTTGCATGCATCCCATTTCTCTCTCTCTCTCTGATCCTTTTCTCTCAAGTCGCAATCGCATTTCTCAACTTTCACTGTATCCAAGCTCTTTCTGTCTCTCACAATCACAAACTACACCGTCTCTTGTTGTCACAGAATCTTTTTGGCCTGTGTGGAAGGGTATGTGGGGTATACATTTGGGGCTAAAAGATTCGACCGGAGCCCCTGCAGCGTAGACAAGTCTCGTCACCAAACCAGAAGCTTTCTGTCAATCCTCGACCGCCACATTCAAAGCACAGGCGGCCTCCGATGCGGGGGTCTCCAGGCATCACAACAAGGGCTCCTGGCGGTGGCGGACGGGCGCCGTACCATGCTTGCTGGGGTTGAACGGATACGTATGGATTAGGACCTCCGGGGTTCGGGCCAAAGCCGCCGACGAATCCCCCTGGTGGTGGCGGCGGTGCGCAACCATATGGTGAAGGTCCTGGATGAGCATGTGGGCGAGGCGGTGGTGGAGGCGGACCGTGGCCGGGAGGAGGTTGTGGCGGGGGAACATACTGCGAGGGCAGCCGTTCTTCCGAAGTAACATTCGAAGCGTCTTGATAGTTGGGCGGAACATCTGACATTCTCGAACCCTCTGTTTCTGCGTCCACCACTGGTGAAGTTGCAGTTCTTGGTGGCATCGCCATCGGTGGAGGAGGAGCATGTAGTGGCGGTCTGAAGCCTCCATGCCCATAGCCTTGCTCTGGAGGAAGCGCAGCACCAACACCAGCACCAGGATATCCTCCTGGCACATATCCATGACTCGGTCCTGCCATTCCCTGCGGAGAAGGACCACTGAGTACCGGCAACGGCCGCTGAAACTTATCCGTAGCCCCGTTCAGACCAGCCGAATAGCTCATAGCAGAGGTATATGTTTTACCGTACTTGTCCCAGCAGCTCTTGTGCGGGTTGTTCGGATCGCCATGCTTGTAGCCCGTGTCGTGACATTTAGGGCATCCTCGCCAGTCGCGGGGGTAGACGAGGAGTTTTCTCTTGCGCAAAAGAGGTTGACCAGGGGTGGGGACTGTGGTCGGGCGGTACTGGTCGTTGTGCCTCGCGTTTGGCCGATTTGAGGCCGATGCAGATATCGGTGGAGGGCCGGAGGGTGGAGCATATACGGAGGGTGAAGCAGGCGCGGGTGAGACGGGCGAGACAACGGAAGAGTGGCGCGAGTGGCGCGAGTCTATGCTTGGCCGTGTCGGTTCTGGCTGAGAAGGAGCGGGACTTGGTGTGGCATACGTTCGGGGAGGCAGTGATGGAGCTTGGCTGGCCGACGCAGCGGCAGCAGTAGATACTGTTGAAGTACCCGTCTGCTGCGGCGTAACCGTACTCAA
This sequence comes from Ustilago trichophora, assembly GCA_900323505.1. NCBI lineage: Eukaryota > Fungi > Basidiomycota > Ustilaginomycetes > Ustilaginales > Ustilaginaceae > Ustilago > Ustilago trichophora. The sequence continues at coordinate 434,900 of OOIN01000017.1, read as the reverse complement.
GAATGGATTCGTGCTTGACGAGGGATTCGGCGAGCTTGAGGTGGCTGTCACTGTGTTGGCTGTACCTGCCGTGTGCTCTTCCGGCGCGAGGAACGGGTTGTGTGACGCATTTAGATTCGTATTCGTAGTCGCATTCGTGCTTGTTGCTGCGCTGGCTGCTGCAGTGCTCGCTGATGGAGCAGTGGATGAAGCAGTTGTACTGGCCGCCTGATTGGCAGTCTCGTGGGCCAATGGCTCGTACGGAGGCGGAGGCTCATCCGGCAGTGGATCGACATCAGTTTCGTTGTTGCGCGACATGGTTGTCGGCCTTACTTTCGGGTCGGTACTACTATCAAAACGATGATAGTGATAAGGCTGATGGAAGCGAAAGATGACGAGTCGGCAAGAGATTGTAAAGCTGTGCAACCTTTTCAGTCTGTGCGTCCAGAGTTGATTCTTGGCGCAGTTTGTTCGGCAAACTTAACCGAAAATAAAATAAAGCGTACCATTGCTGCCTTTCTGCTGCGTTGCTTTTCTCCGATTTGGCGTACTGTACACACACGACACGACTCGCACAAAGTGGAGTGTAGAGCAAGAAGCGGAAGTCGGAAATCGCGAGCTTCTACGACTGGATTGCTTTCTTCTAACTTTCTCAAGGGTCCATCCTTGCCTTGCCTCTTCATTCTCATTCTCATCCCCTCTCGCCATCTCACCGCAAGACCACACTTTGCTGCCGAGCACATCATCCGCGGTAAAAAGTGCGCACAATCGCTAAAGCGGCCAAAGGATCCCGCTTCAGCGTGCAATCATGTCGGTCACCCTCCACACTACTCTGGGTGACATCAAGGTAAGCTTCCTCCGCCCATGCTATCTTACACGCATTTGTTTTGAACAGCGCACTCAGCATTGTACACGTTATCCAAACGACTACAGATCGAAGTGTTTTGCGATGTCACCCCGCGCGCCGCTGAAAACTTTCTCGGCCATTGCGCCGCAGGCACGTACAACGACGTAAAATGGCATCGCAACATCAAGTCCTTCATGATCCAGACAGGCGACCCTACGGGAACAGGGAAAGGTGGGCAATCCATCTGGGGGAAACCCTTTGCAGACGAGATCAGGTCCACGCTCAAATTCGACCGACGCGGCATCGTCGCTTGCGCCAACGCCGGGCCAGATACCAACAAGGCTCAGTTCTTTATCACTTACGGCAAACAACCGCATTTGGACGGCAAATACACGATCATCGGTAAAGTCATCGATGGGGCAGAGGATGGCGGTACGCTGGATGCCATGGAGGTAGTGCCCGTGGATGCAAAGAATCGACCGACGAGTGAGATTAGGATGACGGGGGTAACCGTCCATGCCAATCCCATTGCGATGAAGGCTATCGGCAAGTGATTTCATTCTCAATATGAATGCTCGCGTCAAACAAAAAGAATGAGATGCATTGCGAGGATTGCTCCGCAGAGCATGTGGAAGGGGCAAACAAGGGAGCACGCTGATCGATCGTCGCGACGTTCCAGCACTGACGTTGCCACCCGCCCAAAAGGCTATTAACTCTGCCAAGTGCTGGGTGCTGAACAAGAAGCAACAACAACCGCTCAAACGTGCGCAGCAGTACCGGCCGTTATACCATTACCAAATCCGGTCTGACCTAAGCCCGACGTCGTACCCATGCCCGCACCAGTGTTGAGATATGACGGCGGGACATATCCTACTCCTCCATCCTGCACCTGTCCGCCGGTGTAGGTTCCATCTGGAGCAGTTCTCATCTGTCCTCCTGGAGCTGCTGCGGCTGCTGGATTGGCAGCGCGAGCGGCCGCCTGCTGCTCGAGCCATTCTAGGTAGTCTGGTTTCAATCGCGCCTGGCCTCGTTCGTCGACATACATCCATGGATACTGTGCCAAGAATTGCGTCACCGGGATCGGCTGCGACCAATTCTCGAGCAGAATCCAAGATGCTGTTCCACACGAAAGCATACCGACGGTCTCACACAACAGTGTAGGGTTTGATCAGAATATGCGCATCACACGAATGACAAGGAAGAATGGCTGAGAGAGAGAAAGGGACACTTACCGTGCCTGCAAAGTCCTTTTTCGGTCTCGTGCGTATGGCCCAAAAGGGTGTCGAGGAAATCACGTTTTCGGAGGCCTTTGAGAAGCATATGCCCCGTCTCGGGGTCAACGGGAACGAGACGACCAGTGTCGGTGCAAAAGTAGTTTTTGGTCATCTTGCTCAAATACCAGTCTTTAAATTGGCCACCGAGATTGCGCTTGTGCAGACTGGCGCTGGTGAAGGGAACGGCTCGTTTATGTTGCGTGGCATGACTACCAGAGAACGACAGAAGAAGTATCAGCAATACGAATAGATGGCAAGATCCGATGCTCAACATCGTGCCTGCCTGTGTGTGGAAAAGAATGTGGTGATGCTGATGATGGTGGTCCAAAGTGAAGCCTTGTTTCTGTGATCGAGTGGTCCCACTCAGCCTATGCCTACAGCAGCCGCTCAAGTTTTGCTCCCACCTGGCACTTCATCTCCGTTGCAAAAGTGGCTCAGGATGTGGGACTCGTTGTCGCTTGCCGTCGTTGAAGAGGTGAAGCCACTTCATCTCGCCCGATCTGTAGCTGAACAGCACCCGATTTATAGAGATGAGAAGATCATGCAGGTGCAATGCAGCATGTCAGAAGAAAGGGAAATGACGCTGTTTGAGTGGAGGCTCGGATGTGCGCTTTCCCGCCCAAAATTAGTCACCGAGGTCGATCTTGACACTCCTCAACGCTGATATTCTCCCATTCTCCCTTCCATCACTTCCATCACCGGTAAACCATCAACGAAGCATGTCTTTGTGACCGCGAGCAGATTTGCAGCTTCTCTGACCACTCCATGTCGCTGTCGTATGCCGCGTCGGCCGTGCGCTTCTCACGGTGCTCAGTGCTTCCCGCTTCAACAAAGTATTGTTCTACACCATCGACCAGCAGGATCGTCGCCTCGAGGAGTTTCGCTTCCTCCAGTCGTACTGATGCTCGAGTCCAGGATGACGCGTCTCAAGAGGAACGCACATCTTCTGGCCCAGACAGCTTCACAGACGAAGCACCAAAGTTAGGGAAACGAGCACGCAAAGCCCTCAAAGCACGACAAAGGCACGAAGAGGATCGCATAGCAAAAGAGGCCAAGGCGAGAGCAAAAACCGAAGCAGTGGCCCACGAGACTACCAGCTCCAGCTTTGGAGAAACAAATAGCGAGTCATTACCCGCACGTGCGCCGCCAATCCTCAAAGTCAAACATGTCCTTGACGCAGTAGACGGAGCGTCGGCTCGTACAAAGGCGCAGCAACAAGAGTTGAATCGTTGGCGGTCCCAAACTCAAGCGGGAGATGGAACGAACCCGACAGCTGGATGGAGTGGGTCCCTCTTTCGAAGTCATATCTCATCCTTGCTCTCCGGATTCGGGACTGCGCCCGAATCCCAGCCACTACAGGAGGGCGACTTTGCAAGCTTTAGAGCAATGGACAATCAACCCGCGCCATCAATCTCAAACGCCAGCAACTTGGATACGTCAGCAAAAGCTACGCACAAGAAGGTTCACTCACTCACATCGCCGGCGATGACCAAATCCGAGCGAATGGAATCGCAAGCGCGCGTCATCTTCCACGCCATCCGCGAAGCTCGAGAGCGGGGTATCGTCGACGAAGACGAATCCTTCTTCTATCCTTATCCAGAAGGTGTGCCACCGAAGGATATCGAGGGAAAAGATGCTGTGTGGCTCAACCTCGGTCCTGATCCAGAGGCCTGGGGAAAGGAAATCCCCCAGGTGAAGGATAAATGGTTGGAAGTGCTCTCTCTCGGTCTGACTAAAGAGATCTCCGGCCGCCGACACATGAGTTCTTCCACAGAAGATCTGGGAGAGGTAGAAGGCGCATCTGAAAGTGAATTGGGCCAAGAGGACGACAACGGGTTTGTATTCGACGACCTCGTAGAAGACTACGACCTAGAAGATCACGAACGATTGGAGCAGCTGGGAGATTCGATCGTCAACATGTCCTCCCGGCTGCTGGCATATCTCTCGTATCCAGACGTCAACGAAGGATCGCTGACGAGGCTGTCGAACTACCCGACACAGAATAATTTTCTCGCGCTGCTCTTCCAAGAATGCGGATTGGCGGCACGCAGAGATGACCTCAGAAGAGAATTGCGTAAAGCGCAAAACCCTGATTACGAGGAGGACGGTGATATGGAGGCCGACAATAGGAGACAGAGCAAGGTAGGGAATGCGGTGGAAACAGATGAAGAGAAAGCACGTTTGCCACTCCTCATCAAACGAGACGCAGACATGTTTGAAGCCTATGCAGCGGCAGTCTTCCTCAGCAACGGTAATGACTTCAATGTTGTTCATGAGTGGCTCTGTCACCTTTTCCGACCGTTTCAGGATCAAGCATATCGATTCATGGTGCAGCGCAGTGAAGCGCTTGCCCGACTGCAGGCGAATCGCGCAGCTGTAGCTGCTGCAGCTGCCTCTGCCGCCGCCTCGGCTTCGCTCAATAAACCGAGCGGTGACGGCATGACCTCTGCAACAAACCTGACGGCTGACGGGCTTGGTATCAAATCAGCCTCCGTCGATCCATCTTCTGTTCCCTTCTCCTCGCTCTTCCCTGACTTTGCTCGTGGAAGCTCAGATAAAGCCTCCCCGACTGGCATTCCCACCTACGCACTCAACAACACCAGCGAAGCATTCATCACGGACGAATTCCTGACTGTTGCAGCTCGAGCCCGGCGCCAACGAGAGGAGCGACTTCGGGAAGAATTGCGCGTGCAGGATCAGCACGAGCTCATGAACATGGGCTGGTTTCGGAAAGGTTTCCTCAACTTGAGGCAGGGTTTCAGACAATATGTGATGGGTAAAGACATTGTCAGGGAAGAAGAGGCGAGGATCCGGCGAAAAGTGGACGAACAGAGAGGCATGAGTGAAAGGGACAGACAACGATTGAGAGCCAAAGAGAGGAATGCGGCAGGGGTGTCGATCAAGAGCACAGGGAGTAAGCAGAGGAAAAAGGTTGTGGAGGGTGTAGAGCGCGAGTAGTTAGATGAAAGGCAATCATAGATTCATGGATGGTCAATCATCGTGTGAAGAATGTGTGCGCTGATTCTTTTCTTGGAGACGGCAAGTAGACATGGGTGTAGGGATGGAGAAGTTTGTGTGCAAAAGACGATGGCGACGCTACGTGTGAGAAAAAGCAGACCGCCAAATCCGAACGTTGTGCGGTGATGAGGGGGAAATTCCTTCCGGCTTAGTTTTTGCGGAGGTCGGTTTTAGGATCGACACCAAAAATTGGGGCAGCACAGCGCGATGGTCGTATTCCCCGCATTTTTGACCGAAACACCAACATCACTGCACAGCGTCCGAAGAGGCGGTCTGGGCGTCGACCCCGCGTTACCATTTTCTTCCTTTCCTCTTTCCCCATCGTTGTTCTCATCCTCCCAACACCATTCATCAACAATTTCTCTTTTCTCAAGACTTGAACTCACGATGTTGCCCTCAACTAGACTCATGTTCAAGCACACGCTTCGCAAATGCGCCCCACACGATCGAAGCAAAACGATCGGCTTCATCGGTCTCGGCGCTATGGGCAAGGAGATGGCTAACAACCTTCTGACCAAGACTCTGGCTGCCAACCCGGACCCCGCGGTCACCTTTGTTGTCCATGACACCTTCGAGCAGTCTATCACACGCTTCCTTACTGCGCATACCTCGGTCCACCCGAACCGTAACATCCTTGCCGCCTCCTCTCCCGCAGGAATCGCCAAGTTGTCAGGAACCATTGTCACCATGCTCCCCTCTTCGCCGCAGGTGCAATCCGTGTACACCCATGAGAACGGAATTCTGGATGGACTCGAGTCGTTCAAATCCGCCTCTGCTGAAGACCCGCAAGCACAAACGCTCTGTATCGACGGTACAACTCTCGACCCTGCCGTAGCTATCGAAACTGCAAACATCATCAAGAACGCCAACTCCAACGGCGCATTTGACATGATCGATGCGCCCGTCTCTGGCGGTGTGGTCGGAGCAAATGCAGGCACCCTGAGTTTCATGGTCGGCTCCAACTCTAGCGAGACCTTCGCAGCGGCCGAACCCTACCTCGCCATGATGGGAAGCCGAGCCATCCACTGCGGCAAAAATGGCAACGGTCTGATCGCCAAAATTGCCAACAACCTGCTTCTTGGTATTTCTATGCTTGGTGTCACCGAAGCAATGCTCCTCGGAACCGCCCACGGTCTTCCCCCCTCCGTTTTGGCAGGTATTATCAACACCTCCACCGGAAAATGCTGGTCTTCAGAGGTCAACAACCCTTGCCCAGGAGCTTTGGAAGGCACAAAGTACAGCCCACCCGCAGACAGAGACTATGAAGGCGGATTTGCAGCTAGACTCATGGCCAAAGATCTGAAGCTCGCGATGAACACGGCGAAACTGGAAGGTGTTCCGACGCCGTTGGGTCAGCTGACGAGCAGTATCTATGAGGCCTTGGGTGGCAACGAGGAGTACAAGGATAAGGACTTTGCGGTCGCTTTCAAGGCTTTAAGTGCTGCTCTTGGTAGGGAGGAATTCAAGGGAGGTCGGGAGCAGGTGTAAAGTCGAGTAGAGGAAATGACAGTTGTTTCAAGATAATGACAAGTCACTTTAAACGTTCTACTGTATATCTCTGTTTGGCTGTGTGAGATTAAAGAAACTGTCTTCAGTGCAATAACGCGTTGTGAGGCTCGTCAGGAGCGGCAATCTACAACAGCAGAACTAGAGCCGACGGAAGCCATCTGAATACTGTGCACATATACAGACACTTTGAGAGCTCGCTTTCACAGACTGCTGTCAGATTTCTTTCAAAAGGGACCGCATAAGGCGGGCCCCGATATGCTATTATAAAAAGGGGTACTAAGTAGTGGTGTGTGTGTTGTATGTGTTGTACAAATACATGTCGAACCGACTAGAAGATAGTGGGTCTGTTATGGGGGGTATCATATAATCCATCCTATTCAATATCGTATGTTGCGGTGCCTAAAACCTCCTAAGCGAGAGCCCAGTCTCAGCAGCCTGATTGAAATACGCTTGCAATTCCCTCTGCCTGTTCTGTTCGTCCTGTTCTTCGGCCCTGACAGTTTTCTGAACCATAGCCTCGTAATCGCTCATCTTAGTAACCTGCCTCGAGATTGCGGGGGATGTATTTGCGCTCGAGGCAGCAGAGACGGGGTGAAGCGATGCAAAACCATGCGAAGTGAAAGAAGATCGACGGGAGGATGCTGGTGTAGAGAATGCCGAGTCCGATGCGTGAGACTTTTTGGACTTGAGTGATGCTTTGCGCTTGAAAACACGGAGGAAGTCAAGATGCAGAGAGGATGATGTGGATGTGGAAGAGGAAGAGGAAGAGGCAGAGGTGGGAGAGGCTACATCGTCCGAGTCTGAAGTGTAGGTTTGGAGTGTAGAATGGTCATGTACATCCCTCCTCGCCCGACGATGGGAATGAGAGTGGGAGAGGTAGTGGTGGTGGTGACGATGCGAGTCGTGCGAAGACATTGGGATATGGTGGTGACGAAATGATGTGCTAGCGTGAGATGGGGAAGAGGTGGGCAGCAGGAAGACGGGCGATAGTGATGGTGATGCAGAGGCCCCCATGACGGGTGATGAGGGGGCAGAAGAGCGTACCTCTTCCTCGTAGAGATCGCTGAATGTGAGGTACTGATATGGCATGGTGTGCAAGCTTGTTGGTAGAGATGTTGGAGAGTGGGGTAGTCTGTAGATGCTTGTGGGGTAGTCTGTGGTGTATATATGCCTGGCTGAGTGTATGTACGATGGCTCGTGTGATAGGGTATGACAAGTTGTGGAGTCACTAGTGTTGATGTGGAGATAGGTGGTTGAAGTGTCAAAATGTGGTCAAGTGACAAGGAGTGCCCGAGTGTCAGAGTCGCGTATAAGTCAAGCTCTTCCAGTCATGGGATGTGATGTGTGCTATGGTGAGTGGAGAAGGAGGTAAAGTCCGTGAGTCATTTGGGTTTATGGTGGCTTTTTGACGTGAGAGCGGTTGGACATGACGATCCGCGCTGTGCGAGTAGGTGAGCGTGGCGCTGAGCGGCAAAGATGATTCCCGGACTTTGACCTCAATTTTTTCCGGTCAGACCCTTTGACATGAAAAACGCATTCCGGCGAAATTGCCAAATCATTCCACGCACGCCATCACTTACAGTACAGTATACACAAGTCCGTGGACCGTCGCGTCCGCATCCTCCGATTTTGAGTAATTTCACACCACACCACACCACAGAAGCTGCACGACGTGGATCATCAGTTTTGCTCAGCATTCCTCTTCTTTCAGCCTGATAGCCGCGAAAGACGGGCGTAGTGGCTTTCAACTCAACTCTAAAGAATTGTCCGAATCTACTGTACAGCAGACGCATTCATTCAATTGCCTAAACATAAAAAATCTGACTCACACAAACTTGTTTCCGAATCTCCGTGGTATCACCTTGTCCTTGCTCCTCCCCCTTGTAGAGCTTGACTCGAATCTCAAGGCCATTGCCTGCGCAAGTCTATGAATGCTAAGGGCGCTTCTCAGAGCAATGAATGCGGTGTGAATGCGAAAGTCATGAGAATGGGCAAGGTCAAGATGGTGTAATGGATGCTGATGTGAGCAAATCTAACCGGCTACACCATTGGTCCAATATCCGGCTTTAATTAAAAAAAAAAAAAAAAAAAAAAAAAAAAAAAAAAAAAAAAAACAAAATCTCCTCCTTCCCTCTCTCTCTTCCCTATCCCTTCTCGCTACTGTATTCGGTACGCCCCGCCGGTCTCACCTCTTTCTAGCATCCTCGCCTATCTTGACTCGGACTCTTGATCCCGTCGACATTCGTGACCTGACATCAATACCAAGGTAGAGAGATCGTGCAAGCATCTCGATCTTCACAGCCAAAAGCATGCTACTGCGTGATCATCGATGTCGATATCGATTCAAGCAGCGAACAAAACGTGGCATGCACATCGGTCACTTACGAAACTTTCCCTTGCAGCACCGCCAAACTGATATCCAAGACCGAATCTTTCCGAAGTACGGAACGAATCGCGTCGTGAGGGAATACAGGGAGGCGAAGAATTAACATCTCACGGCCGGAAATTCGTCGTTGTTGAGCCCAGTGGCCGAGACGGAGAAAAGAGTGAAAGGAAAATTCGGATTTCAAGGCGTTTATGGCCGACACTGGTTACCAGCCGGCTACCGGATCGATTTTACAGCCGGGGCCGGTGTGTCGACGCTAGCCGCCGCTTCGCTTAGAGGATGACGTCGCTTCAGTCTTTGCATATGTTGACGACCGGGTATGTGTCATGGTAATGAAGCGATGCGGGGGAGGGAGGCCAAGATTCATGTGTAACTTACAGTGTAGATTCAGGATCGAAGGGCGACAATCGATGGAGAGCGAAGTTCAACGCAGGCAGAGAGCGTGGGCTGTTAGACCTCTATACTGAACATCCCTGTTCGTTTAAATAGTGTTGTCGGACAAAAGATCGGCATCAGATAGCTCCAGATGATTCTTCTCAGAGCGCCCTGGAACTCGCTTTGACCTGAGGCTCTCGATATAGAGGTGGAAGAGCTCATGATCTGCTTCCTTTTCAGCATGAATTAGCTGAATAATCCGGCCACATCGTCCGAGAACAAGCGAGTTTAGCATTGCAGAGATGACTGTGTCTGGCGCAAATCAAGAGCGCAGTCTATGGTGAGTGGCAGGATCAGGTGATCGGATCCATCAACTATCACCAGCAGCGGCCGAACTATTTGAAAAGGGAATGCGTTCTGAGTGATGGGCCAATGGGAAGCGTCGGATGGACAAGGGCTAGAGCGGATTCGGCTGGAACCAAAAAGATTTATCAGATTAGCTTGATCGCGCATTCCAACGGCCCTTTCATCTCATTATGGGCTGAGAAGTGGTGCGTGTGAGTCATTCGTGCTTTTCTGCGGAGCACGAACTGCGGCACACGACTTTGACTTCTGCTTTTGGCGAGTGGTCTCTCCCCGCTAAAGCGAGACTGCGAAAAGCTGCCCGGTGAGGCACTAGAGGAAACTTGACTATTGTACAACTAACAGACGGCTGAAGAGGGAGGAGACGACATGGCTTGGCTTGGCTTGGCACGCAGCGAGGACAGCAACGCGGGAAAGAAAAGAATGCAAAGTGGGGGGCAGCGTAGAATTGAGGGTGACAAGCCATTCCTGCGTCAGGGCCAATCAGATAAATCGAATCCGAAGAGCGAGTGGCTGAGCTTGCATAGAATAGCCTGACTCGCTTGCAAGGCTAGTCTTTTGCTTGTCGAATGAAAGGCAAGAGTATTGCACAAAAACAGAGAGTTCCACAGCGAATGCAAAACTCCAAGTCTAATCTGATAACGAAAAATCTCAACCGAACACGAAAAAGGCGGCACTGGATCAGTGTCCTCGCTTGACCGATTCCATGCAGGCGAAAGGGCTCAGTCGCCTCCTCTCCTTTTCGCTCCGATCGTCTCTTCCAATCTCTCCTCACCATCATACCAAATACTACCGTCGGCGATCACATACGACAACTTCACACTTACAGCAATCAGCACTGCATACAGCCGGGACATCATCAAATCTTGCTTGCAGCTTCAACCACACTTCTTTCGCAGGCTTTCCTCGCGTAATCATAGGGGACATAGTGCCGTCAGCGGCAGGCTTGAGCTTGAATCGGTGATCAGAGGCCTCATCATACTCTGCAATCCATCTTCTGATGCTCTACCTTTCGATATCCTGAGCATAAGCAATCATCAAGATAATTCCACTACCATGTCGTCGCCAGCCATGGCTTCCATACTCCCTTCCGCAGGGCCTTCCTCCTCTTCTCTCGCAGGACAACGCAATTTGGCACAGCGGTCCCTGCCATCATCCTCATCGTCTTCTACGCATCTCAAACCCGCTCCATCCAAGTCACAGTCTTCCCGTCTAGCACCGGCACCTTCATCTGTACTTGCTCCGGCGCCTTCCTCATCCACGGTGCAATCTCCGCCCAAGCCCAGACCATCTTCTCTCGCACCCACTCACTCCGCCAGTCCAGCATCTTCCATTTCATCCACATCGGCCGCTTCTCTCGCCAAAAAGGACGCAAACGGAGGTCCCCTCGTCCAGCCCTCCAAGGAATGGGTTCTTCCTGCGCGCGCTAAACCCGGACGTAAACCATCCGAGACGGAACCGCTCACCAAGCGCAAAGCCCAGAACCGCGCATCCCAGCGTGCCTTTCGCGAGCGCAAGCAGTCCTACCTCGCTGATCTTGAGGCCAAAGTCGCCGCCTACGAGGCGGCCGAAATCGATCGCAGTGTCGAAATCCAAAAGGTGGCTCAGAAGCTGCGCGCCGAAAACGAGGCTTTGCGAAAGGAGGTTGGGGTCTGGAAGGAAAAGTTTGCCCAGATCGAAAAGTTCTTGATCCACGCCAAAGCCAACGGTGGAAGGCTACCAGGTATCACACCAAGTGTCAAGTCTGGACCGGGATGCAAAGCTCCAGCGCACGAAAGAGTGGCGACGGCGCCCAAAAGAGGTGTACTGGTTGCGCCAGGTGGGAAGAGTGGAAAGGACAAGGAGAGGAGTGCTGGTGGAGTCCGGTTTGCTGATGCTGTGCCGCCAAAAGCGGAGCCTCAAGGCTCGTCACCAACGACGCAAGAACAAGTCGCAGCGTCGGTGCCACTGCGACGCAGGCCGTCCAACTCATCTTCGGGTTCATCTGTCGCTCCGGTGGATGATTTGTCTCCATCGGCGCCCGCCGTCGACGTCAATGCATCCCCTTCCGAGCCGGAATTCCAGCCAGCACAACCACTTGCCTCTGCTCCACGCAAAGGCGCCAAACCACCTCTGTGGTCCTTCGAGACGCCCAAACCACCTTCGCCCACCGCCCCTTCCACCACTCTGACAAATTCTGCCAGCGCGGCCGAATCGACCTCGCTTGTCTCTCCGTCGCTGCTGCCCCACGGTGGCCATCTTTCGGTGGAAGGCGGTTGCGGGTTTTGTACCGAAGCCTCCCCATGCGTATGCGCGGATGACTTTCTCGATCTCTCCTCGACTCAGTCGCAGCCTTCGCACATTGCCATCGCCAGCGACGTACCTCCCGCACTGCCGCTTCCCAAGCGTACCACCACCGCTTCGAGCGCTTCAGAAACTTCGAGGAGGATGAGCATCGGCTCGCTGACCCATGCTAATGATGTCGCTCTTGACCAGCGTAGGCGCAACACCACTAAGCTATGGTACACTGTCACTCAGCCCGACTCTCCCTCCCCGCCTCTACCCACAGTAAGTGCTTCGGCTACATCGGTGCCACTTTCGCTCAAATCTTCAAAGAGCAAGGGCGGCAAGAAGCTATGGACCATCACCGAGGCGTCCGCGCCTGTACCGGCAGAGCCTGTCTGTACAGGTGACCCAAGTACGTGTGGCGCTTGTTCTACTGATCCCGGCTTAGCTGCGTTCTGCGAAGCTGTTACTACCGCCACTACTACACCATCATCTCCCATGACCCCCACAGCATCGAGCCTCTCCCTGACTCGGCCGGGCATGCTCCGATCAGGAACCACGGGCCAGCTGCCGTCCTCTTCCTCGTACGCCTCTTCTTCTCAAGGCGAAACCATCCCCTCGGCCTGGCGTCAGATCCGCTCGCATCCTCGATTCTCTCAATGGCAAGGTGGTCTCGATCTACTGGCCGAAGTAGTCAGCAAGCGAAGTGGCAACGTTCACTCACCTCTTCTGCCACACGCATCCACCGCCAAACGACCTCGAGAGGCAAGTGTAGAAATTGAACCCGCGCGAACGACCACATCCACCTCTCTCGTGACCAGCAATGACCGCGCCACAGCCAAACCGGTGCTGCTTCACACTGCCTCTGATACATCTATTCACGCAGTGACGAGAGTCAAGTTGGAGGATCAAGACGAGGACGAGGCGAGGGAACAGAAGAGAAGGAGGATTGTCATTGATAGAGAGGCGGTGCAAGAGGCTTTGGCACTATTGGACGCTGGCACGGCTGCACAGCCAAGAGGTAGTGTGGGATTGGGGATTGGTGCAAAAGACGAACTGCCTTGCCCTTGTCCATGGAGGCCTGGAGAGAGACGTTCGCCCTGATCAAGGTGAATACCGTTCGAGATGGTTTTGTAGTTTCTTCGTTCTACGCATGTTTTTTTTTTTTTTTTTTTGCAATTCACTAATCGACCAGCCACATCAACCAATGACGGGAGAATGTCCTTCAACCAATTGGATGATGCATGTCTTCATCGCTCACATTCCTTTCCATCTCTATTTGGAGAGGAAGCTTCGTATCAGCCCGAACAAGGGCAGAGTTAAATGACCGCATCGTGGCCATGCTCGAAGTATGTTCGATACTCGTCGACTTCCTCCTTTCAACAACATCCAGCGTCTTTCTGGCCCTTGGGCTTGGAGCCAGAGGCATGACTTCGAGCTCTTTGCCGCGCTGCAATCTAGGTGAAGGTGTGGTTGGCAGACGTTGAATTCGAGGCGACACGCCGTTCCGTAGTGACATCCTGTCTGTGGTCGTCGAGAGTCTTTGTCCTCCTCCCGGTCCCGCTGAGCTGGATCGCCTGTTAGTCCGAGGCGAGGAAGGGAGATCCACGCTGTTCCTAGATTTGGTCTGTATCTGTCGAGCTTTCGTCCAGAGCTCTACCTGAGTCTTTCCCCCGTTCCCGTCTTTGGCTGAACCAGCCGTAGCGGCATCCGTAGAGGCCCTCCCGCTAACATCCCTGTACCGCACCAAAGCATCCTCATCAGGAACTCTCAACGCCTTGGCAGCAACGCTCGTGGTGGAGGGTGTGGCGGTGGCAAAAGTTCGAATCCATCTTTCTGTCGTCTTGGAGCGAAGAAGTTTGGCGCGTATTTTGAGAAAGAAGGTCTTGATGGCAGAGACTGAGTGGCTTTGTTGGGTGTTTCTGGCTAGGTCCTCAGCCAGATTTGAGGGGATGGGGCCAGCCGGTACTGCTTTGCAGGTCGAGTCCAGGAAGAGCATGAAGATCAGGATAAGGGAAATAGCTCGCATTGGTATAAGTTTTCTTTTGCGTGGCTGTCAATGCAATCGATTGAGCTTACCTAGGCGAACAATGAAAGAAGGAGGGGTCTTTTATCCACCGCAACACCTCACCTTCCACCCTGATGCACAGTCCTTGGACCTTCGCATTGACGGTGAGATCATGTTTCGGTCTCATTTCGCACTTTACTTCGCTTGTGCTTTAGCTCGTATGGTGATTGAATTGATAATCGACCGATCCACCATCGATAGGTAACCTTGCTAGTCGCACCTTCTAACCGACGCCCGGTCACCACCGCTACCAGAAGCACCACCGCCACCAAAGACTTGGCTTTATGAAGCTGCCAAGACAAACACTCAAGGCTCCTACTATGACATGCTCAACCTACTCGACGTCGATATACCTGAAGAAGAAGTGACACAGGTACAAGAAAACGTCTGAGTTCTGTTCGACTGTTGCAGGAACCGCGCTAGCAACCTGTACTTGTCAATTGTCCCTGGGTATGCGTGTTACCGGCTTCAAAGGGTAGCTCGCCGGCTGAAATGTCAACTTATGACCCGGCGGTAGCAATTGAGAATGCTACACAGGGCTTGAAGACCATGACAAGTGCTTGAAGCGCGCAGTGAACGACAGCATCGGCGAGATGAACGCTTAAAACGACGAAAGCGACATTGCAACGGAAAATGGATGTATGGCCTCAATCATGTAGTTTAATATATGCAATGTAAACAAAGACAAACATGAATTGGCCGGTTGGCCCAATGGTAAGGCGTCTGACTACGATTCCAGCTTCTGAAGTTTGTAGTTAATCAGGAGATTCTGGGTTCGAGCCCCAGGCTGGTCATTTCTTTTTGGTTATTTTCCAGGGTGCATGAATTTTTGTTAGGATTTTCTGCAAAGAATATTTAATTTTCTTTTTCACTCTCGTTTTTTCTTCGGGTGCCTTTGACAGACAACTGAGAATGAAAAGCAAAGACTGAGGTTCGACGTCATCATCCTATTGGACAGTGTTCTGCACGACATCTGCACAGAGAAGGCAGTGCTTTACGTTGTAAGATCGACCAATCATACAACTGCACATCTGCAGCGCTTTCTTGTACGCATGTCGACCAACACCCCTTCCCGGAGACTACAAAGATTGACCTGTGGAATCCTTTCTATCAACAGTCTCGTGCAATCTTTTCCACCTCGCCTGTGCTTCCTCGTCAGCTAGGATCGATTCCAACGGAATCGGACGACGGATGCGTCGAAACTGTCGAATAGGAGTAGCATAGCGTTGTGCGGGCGCGGTGGGCGACTTCAGTTCTTGTGCGAGTGTGTCAGGCGACTCGAGTCCGGCTTTGCGCAAATCATTCAGTCCTGAACCGCGAAGATTGACGAGTCCGAGAGCTGCTTTTTCTTCCAGCTCGGCGAAGGGAGCCAGCGTAGATTGCACCAAAGAAGGACCGCTGAAAAGAACCATGGCGGTGACGAAAAGCAAGGTTTGGCGAAACTTCATATTGGGGTAAGCTGTAAAAGGAGCGAGCTTTGAAGTGCAGTGAAAGGACGGAAATTGCTATCGATTTGTGCAGCGGAGGATGTTGCAGCCACAATGGCTACCTCTTAAAGCTTGAGCACAAGCAACTTCTCTAGTACCGAGCAGAAGAGACCGCGTCAGAGTCATGATCATTCGCAGTGCCAATGAGATCGTCCCCGCCAGCGGCTGAAGCTCGCAGATTAACCAAAACCCTGCCACCCCGTCTCATTTCGTCCCATTGCCATGTTCCCTGCACTCAGCAACTCAGAGTTGCCCTTGTAATCGTTGCTCGCACACATGGTGGCACTCGAGATCCGCAACAAGAGCAGCAAGAATCGAAGATCAATGTTCCAAGCCTCTTGTCACGCCCGCGTGACTCTTTCGTACGACATCCACTCGCACGAGTAGTCACACCCTCATCGCATGTAGCTATTTAGTCTGTTTGTTAGTCTTTCACACCTTGACTCCGGAATACCATCTTATTCCACCGTCTACCTGCGCATACAGATGCGCGAGCGTGACACCTCTCCTATTGTTGTAGCCACAATCGGTGTTGTGGGTTGTGTGGGCCGATATAAAGCTGCGCCAGATTTTGACTGACTGAATTGCACGATCGTTGCATTCAGGGCAACGTCGCAGTCAGGCAGGGGGCAAGCACAGCCGAGCGAGATTTACTTTGATTGGAACGTGAGGTAGGTTGTGTTCCTTTTGACAATGCCGGGACTATATCGGCACTAGTCGGCACGGAAAAAGCGGAGCGTATTGCAAAAAAGAGCAGACAATGGCTAGCGACACTCGAAGAGGCACGATAGAGAAGGCTTAAACTCCGTGTATATATAGGATTGGGTGATAATTTGGATCTTATCGAAACGCAGCGTTGTATTTTATTGCTTGACCTGAATAGACCGGATAGAGAGTAGTCTCCTTAGCTCAGCTGGGAAGTGCAAATGTGTCACAAACTAGCCGAAAGAGAGCAGCAACACCATCACTCGCAGCTATGGAAAGTTGGCACGCTAGGCAGAATGTCTAACTGGACCCATGGTACTGATAGTACATTACATCGAGGGGGTCTGGAGCCTGAGCTCTCCTATTTCCTGGCAAACCGCTTCCGCGAGGAGAAGGATCTCGACGATAATCTGGTGCTTGATGGAGCTGCTGCACTGCAGCTCCCTGAACACGAGCTGGGGCCTGGAGCCTAGCTGGGGCCTGCGTGCCCGACCAATCTCGAGCACTTTGGAGCTCTAAGAGCCCTTCTATGGCTTCTTCGAGCTCATTGGGAGGTGGTATGGGGCGTGAAAGCACCGAGGTGGCGCTGAGAAGGGTTAAGAAGATGGAAGAGGGTAATCTCATGGTTCGAAGCTCGTAATTGAGGCTTGTTGCAACAGAGGAGAGAGAAATCGGTGTGAGAATCTCGTATGATCCATCGGGCGGAATTGTCCTTGCTTATATGTTCTTCGAGCTGTCGCGGGTAGCGTGTGCAACTCGGCTGAAGGCGAGGAAGCAGCTAGCTCGGCTGCGGAAACGCCCAACGACGATGGATAGGTCCACATCTTAGACCGAACCTGCCCGTTCTCAAACATGCTCGGAAATCTTTCTTTTCCGAGATCGACCACAAGCCGGCTCGGGTGGACGGCGTTGTGGGCTGGTTGTCCGATACGCACCCTACACCTGCATCGAGGCGTCATGTTGTGCGTGATTCATACGTCCGAGCAGCGACCGAAGCAGTAGCCAAGTATATCAAGGCTAGAATCACAATCCTACAGTACATCAATGTCAACAGGTACAAAAGCTGCTTCAGAATCGGTATTGAGATGAAGTGTCAAACAGAAGGCCGCGCAATGCATTTCGATGGTTGCACTTGACACCACAGCGTTTCGTCCTTTGCCACAAAGATTCGCCGGTGTGGCGTTTCCGTTGTGTCTAGCATACATAATGTCCCGTTCCTCATAATCAAAATGCATCGCACAGACTTCTCGCATATTGTAATGGATCTTAGATGGACAGCGATAATAGCAGCGTCAGAGGCACCCGAGTTGCATCTTGAAAGAGAAAGAAGCAAACGATGCATTCAGAGACTTTCGCTTCGTGCAGAGGCGCCGCATTTCAAATCACAGTCGTGTGTCGATCGAGGCGTAAGTATCGTTCAGTTTGCGTTCCTCGCAGAGCAGAGATGTGGGCTTTGATTTGGCTGAGGTCTGGCAAGTTGCAGCAAGCACAGAGCATGAAATGACTGGATTGAACGTCATAAATTTGAAAGCAGCTACGTAACAACTGATGCGTTGTGGCACGGCAATTTTGGGTCACAAATTCAGATCGGGTGGAACATAAATGTCGGGCGAGGAGGGTAAACTCTTGACTGAATCGATGAAAGGGGACAATGTGTCCACAATTTTGAGCTACCATCGATGAATGGCAAAGCTAGGAATCAGTGCTTAGTCCGGGACCCGGACGAACGTGGAGTTTCAGGAGCTCGTGTTCGCTTTCCAGCTTGCTGATAATCCGACCAGGCGCTATGAGATCGATCAGCGTGGCGAGGAGCGCGGTAAGCCGCAGCATCGGCTTCAAGTTCTTCCTTAGTAGCCTTTGGGGCAGTAATCGGTCGAAGCCTGGCAAAGATTTCAGAAAGGTCATCGACAGAGGCAGAACTACCCGCCCTCGAGCCCACGTCCTTTGCAGCCTCCTCGGCGGCTTTCCAAGCGAGAGGAGCTGAGCTTACAGTAGCTGCACCTCCAAAGATGGCGACAAGGACCACAATAAACGAAATTCTCATGATTCGGGAAGAAGAGGGTAGTTGATTTGAGTTTTTTAAGCGGAGGATAGAGTGTGGATGAAGTGAGGATGGGACTGTGTGATAGACGAAAGAATGTGGCGGAGGGATCCGTATTTTGACTTCCTTATATAACACCTCACAGCTGTCAGCTGCTCTGTGCCCGGGCTTCACGAATTGGGTAGCTGGAAGGAATGTCGCCTTGTGACCTGCAATGAGAGCAGCGAGAAAGGGGTTCTTGTAACGAAAATGACACGCAGAGGGCTGTACAGCCCCTCACAACGTGATCAATGTTTGTAACAAAAGAAAGTGGGCCGTATCGTGGCAAAGAAAGCTGACAAACATTGTCTGCGGCACCGTCTGCGTGATTTCAGACAGCAGAATGCGTATTCCAATGGAGTGGTAGAGCAGCTTCGTTTTTGTTGGCTGTTCTGAGCTGACGTGTTGCTTTGCGGTTGGTCTCTCATTAGATACCTTACAAAAGATCAGCGGTGGGCGTCACGGAAGCTGTTGGCGGGCGAAGTCTTGACACAAAGACCGGAAACCTCACCGAAATCTCAAGGAATCACATCCCACACCGCATGCATAGTTGTGAAGCTGAAGAAGTGGGAATTGTTCAAGTCGTGTTGCAGTGACAGAGTCTACGCTATAAGCGTCCTTTGTGAGACTGTTTTATCAGAGCGCCCTTCAATGATTGAGAAGAAATCTTTTTATTGTAACTATGAGCAAAATGAGGAACAGGTCTGTCCATTAGATCCATTAGCCGCTCAATAAGCTGTCGTGGGACTGAAAGGGATAGGAACCTGCGTTTAGTGAATGTCGCCATCGGACATGTACCGAGGGGAAGAATGAGCAGAATACATCACAGAGTCTTCGGTGGGATGAACAGGCGAGTTCCGTGCGGTGTACATTGGAGAGCTCGCGGCGGAGGACCTAAGAGAGCTTTCTGCAGAATACAGAGATGAGTCGATGCGTGAGTTGCTTCGGCTGATAGGCTTCATGAAAATACTGCTAGAGATCTCCGACAGCCTCATCCGGCGTGGAACTTCATCGTGAATGGCTCCAGGCTCCCGTACTGTCTTGATACGTCGAAGGCCCTTCCGCACTGGCGTGTGGAGGTCCTGATCCATCTTCCTCAAGGAGCGGAGGAGATTGTAGCGTTCAATATCATAGTCATCAACTGTGGCACCATACCGCTGGGTGTTGATATGGGGGAGACGATCCAGCCCGGCTCTGAAGGCATCTTCCCCTTTAGCCGCACCCTCGAGTAAACCAGGAGTTGCCAGAGGCGCTGAAGCGACTTTGCTAGCGCCGACAATGGCGGCGAGGTAGATAACTATGCTTGAGATCCTCATCGATCTGGAGAAGTGTTGAGAAAGAGAGGATGACGGTCAGTCACGAACATTGATTGCAATTTGATTTGTCGGAGACACGAGTTCTTTTGAGTGCTTTCATCTTTGGGGCAACAAACTTCTTTGGAATGGAATGATACCACTTTGGCGACGGAGCTATTCGAGCTTGCTTGCGCGACACGCCCATTTGTTTCAATCAACGCCCACTCTAGGCCATTGTGTGCCACCATATCGCGCAAACAATGTCGCACGCCATCTTCAAAGCCGTGAAAGAAACAGATTGCCCCTGTCCACTCAAGCCAAGCCGATCGCATGCCATCAACATAAGTGAGACGTACTGCGCCAATAAGAGGCGACAATGTTATTGCACGATGGAACAGGATCGCAATATACGTGATCGGAATAGGCGGAGGAACATGAATTTTCTAGGATCTCGAAAAGCTCTCGATGGAAAAAGGTGCATTTCTTTTCGCTTGCTACTGTTGGCAGTTTCAAGGAAGAAGGTTCGCACCTACTTGCGAGGGGGAGAGTTCCATTCCTTGAGTTGGACAAATCCATCCTGAGGGGGGCTCTGGCGGGGAGGACTATCCCATTTCACATATTTGACCTTGGGTTGAGGTGGAGCAATGCCTGCCTTTGCAGGTGTGCCTTTCTGCTGATTTGCCAGCTGCTCGGAAGAGGACGCAACGCGTGAAGCAGAGCCTGGGTGAGCTTCGACAGCTCGAGCTGCTCCTTTGACGGCCTTCTCTGCAAGCTCGGGGCCTAAAGGGGCCGAAGCAACCAGGGTCGCGCCTATGAAAGCTGCGAAGAGGAAGGGATTGAATACGGAGAGCTTCATTTTGAAAGCTATTTATGGGCGGCTTTGTAAATAGAAAGTGGAAAACTATGAGGCCAGGTGATGAGTCAATACGACGCACATACCTTTTTATAGGGCTGCTGTCGGCCACTATTCCTAATTGTTCAGAGCCGTCCACTGTGTGATAGTGCAAGTCCGCAGCTTCATCTCAATGTGATGTGTCGCGTTGTCCTGACATGTCCACATCTCTCACAGGCGTGGGATCAGCTCCCAACGAAGCGACATTGCTCCAATCGCGATGTCAAGAGACGAAAGCTCGACGAAGAGTGCTGCACGATGAAAGGCTTGACAATAGCCTCTGTCTAGTGTGAGCTTGGAGCCCCAAGAAGGTTTTTGGGTCACACGTAGCTGCATGCTCGGCAGTTGCCATGACACAGGTGCTCAAAGCTTACACAGCTGCACAGTCGAGCGAAGGTCGTTACCACCATCCCCTGCATGTGACCACGGCAATTGTAGGCGCCGCGCATGCGTTAATTGGACTGAATGTAGCGCTGCATTTGTTCTCAGAACCTGCAACAGTGTGCCCGCGGTGGGCTGCTATTGATCGATTTGGCCGACGACGCCAACAGGTGGTGATGACGAAATGAGGGCCGGACACATCGAAAAAAGTCTCTCGGTGTTAAACTAACTCACCGGCTTTCACACAGCCGGTGTATCGGCCTTTTCTAATGTAGCTCTCGTTCACCATAACTGTATCAGCTCTGCACAAGGTTTGGCACACCAACACCACTTGATCAAGGTCTGCACTAGTGGTGTACGAGCTCATAATGATGCACAGGCTCTGTATTGGTGGTGGAGTAGCGGTTGATACACCCACAGCACAGCCGTCGAGCAGATTTCCTTCCTGTCGCCGCTCTGTATGTAGCATGCTCTGTTTCTTTGATGCAGACGATGTACGACAATACAACATTAGCGGTGCACGAGTCCTGATCCACACGCGGTGTAATTGGCGGTGAGCCAGTTTCACACCGCGCGAGTTTTTACGATGTGGGAAAAAATTCCGGCATGTTAGGCCTCAATCATTGGCAGCCATCGGAAAAATTGGAGTGACGCGCGAAAAGCCAAATCGTCTTCGGCAAGCACGGCTATGCAGGCTGAGATTGCAAGTGCGTGTCGGACGAGACAGGTTGCAATCTTGGACGTCTCAGACTGGAAATGTCGGCAACTTTTTCGAGGTTCGGCGTAGGTGGACACATGTAGGTTTATGCACCCCACACTCTGTGTGTGGCTTTACAGTGCTCCACACGACACTCGTCCCACCCTTGCCGTGGAAGCTATGAGAGCTTGCTGCATTGCTGTCAGGATGGACCGGTCAGCGTTGCAAAATCCCGCAA
The DNA here is from genome assembly GCA_900323505.1 of Ustilago trichophora. Classification (NCBI taxonomy): domain Eukaryota; kingdom Fungi; phylum Basidiomycota; class Ustilaginomycetes; order Ustilaginales; family Ustilaginaceae; genus Ustilago; species Ustilago trichophora. The sequence goes on along the minus strand of OOIN01000017.1, from coordinate 413,041 downwards.
CCGGGATTGAGGATCCGCTCGTACTCTGTATTGTTCGACGATGACGCTAGGTTCCTAGCTCTCGCAATCAGTGTCCACGCTTGTGACTCTGTAAGCTCCGACCGACGATTAGCTGTGAGGCGGCTACCGTGACAATAGGCAGGGATGAAGGACCGGCTGTGTAGCAAGCGCTGCGATATCGTATCCTTCCTCTCTCACAAAGTATATAGAGCCTGCTCCCCCACTTCCGCCAGGAGGACCCTTCTCTTCCCCAGGCTCAACCCTGATATCTTATCCTCACATCTTCGCTGACTGTTCCCCACAGTCGCTAACCCAGAACTACAATATGACGGCAACCTTCCTCACCAGCACAAACGAGAGCTCCATCGTCGGCACCGTTGTCAAGGCGATCTATACACCGCTCTCCGGCTTGCCTTTCCTGCTGCAGCTCTTCATCGGTACCGCGGCTCTTCTTTCAGGATGGATGATCTACAGCATCGCTATCTCTCCGCTCTCTCGATACCCCGGCCCGCTGTCTGCACGTCTCGGCATTCCATTCTGGCGCTTCTGGCACACGCTTCAAGGCGACTACGCACCAGCCCTTTACTCTCTCCACAAACAGTACGGCAACGTCGTACGCATCGGCCCAACACATCTCTCCTTCTCCGACCCCTCAGCAATGAACTCGATCTACAGCCTCTCCGACGGTGTGTCCAGCAAGTTCCGCAAGTCGAACTTCTACCGCTCCTTTCAAGTGTTCAAGGCTCATCCCTCCATCTTCAGCGAGCGTGACCCACACCAGCACAGCAAGCGCCGCAGAGCAGTTGCCAGCGCCTACAGCATGAATAGTCTCGTCAAGCTTGAAGAATATGTCGAAGGTGTCTCTGAACTCCTTCTCAAGCGCCTCGATGAGCTAGTCGAGACCCAGTCCGTAGTAGAGGCAAAGGCACAGGGCGAAGAGACCAGGACAAAAGCCATTCGCCTGGATCCTTGGTTCCACTACTTTGCCATGGATGTCGTCGGTGAACTTGCTTTCGGCCAGTCCTTTAATCTTCTCCATAGGGGTAAAGACGACGAGAGATTCCTGACCGGTGTCTTGAACCTGTCCCAGTGGGGCGCAGTCGCAGGTTGCTTGCCTCTGCTTTCTTCTTGGATATTGTGGCTGTTCCCAAGAGTGACAGGTCAGCCAGGAGGAAGCGTCATCGGAGATAAGACAACCTCTAGGATTCAAACGCGATACGCTGAGGTCAAGGACAACGGTGGTATGCCCTCCCGCCCTGATATGCTCACCAAGTTCATGGAGGCCAGAGACCCTGACACCAAGGAGATATACTCGATGAAGCAGGTCTTATTCTCAGCCTCCTCCGTAATGTCAGCTGGTTCCGACACCACCGCCACTTCTCTGACCATCTTCTTTGGCTATTTGCTTGACAATCCTCGCTGCTATGCTAAGCTACGTCAAGAGATCAATGAGGCTGTCGACTCTGGCAACCTTGCAACTCCCGTCAAGTACGCCAAGGGCTCTCAGCTCGAGTATCTACAAGCGTGCATCAAGGAAGCGCTCCGACTCTCGCCGCCCATCTCCATGGACCTGCCACGCTACGTTCCCAAAGGCGGAGCCATGATCGGGAACCTCCCTCACCCGATCCCCGCTGGCACCACCGTCGGTATCAGCCCATACGTGCTACATCGCAACAGAGAGGCTTTTGGAACCGATGCTGAAATCTACCGTCCAGAGAGGTGGCTCGAGGGAGGAGAAGAGGGTAGAAAAGCCATGGAACGCTACAACATGACGTTTGGAGGTGGATCACGCGCCTGCATCGGAAAAAATATCAGCTTGATGGAGCTGTCCAAAATTATTCCCGAGATTCTGCTCAGATACGATATCAAGAAACCGACCGTGAACCCGCAACCAGCATCGCACAAAGCTATGAAGGGCGTCGGCGCAAAAGAACCGTTCTTCCAAGGCAGAAGCTGTTGGTTCCTCGAAGCACATGTAAGTGATCACTCTTCCTGCTGCCTGACTGTTCGCCGCGCATTGCAAAGACTAGGAATAGCTAATAGACCATGCCTCTTTCTTTTTTACAGGATCTCTACGTCGAGCTTGTGCCTCTTCATGCGGTCTGATTTGATCTCGCTTCTGAAGGCTTGTACAGTACTGTTCTTAGTGGGTCAGAAACGTCTTTGTTTTGCTCAGCCGTGAAGTTGAAGGGGAAAAGTGCGTATAATTCAGTGAACATAGGTGTTGCTTCGATTGACACATGAAGTTTCGCAACTGCCTGGCTACATCAGAGAAAGAAGAAAAAAAGGCAAACATCAGACAAGTCGAGGGAGGGGTGGATATACGAATGAAGAGTGAAGCTCCAAACTTTGATCGGAATGTGAGTTAGTCGAGAATCGAGTCTTGCGTCCTCGTTGCCAAACCAGTGATATTATGGAAACTCAAAAGGCGTGGTGCAGCACGTTACCCGCCTGGTCGAGCGCAAAGCCGACGCGGTTCGTGCCTTCCTTGACTACAAGCATATTGTTTTGGTGGAGCTTCTCCCAGATTACGGACATTGGGGTGGTATGCGGGACTTCCTCGGCCTTTCGCCCCACCTTATCCCAGCTTGGAACCTTGTAACGACGAAAGCTAGTTGACTGACGAGGGGGGAACCCGGGTCCATATTTCAGAAATTTGCCCGCTCGTCCATATCTCATCTCGAAGGCATTGGCGCTCATGATATGTCGCAAGACCTTTTGGTCGCCATCAGCGCCGGATCGTCCTCCTCGTCTGATACGTAAAGCCACCGTTCTAGTACGATCGTGCACAAGATTTCCTACAACCCAGAATCCATCATGGTTGGCGATTGCCTGTTCTGCCTTCGCGGGAGTGCTTGGATCCTCGGCTGGAAAGAAGATTGGCTCTCCTTCATAGTGAAGTTGGTTCGCGAAGTGCTTGCTTCTCTCCACCATTGTCTGAGCTGGCAAGGGCGGATCTGGTTCTCTAAAGCCAGAATGCGAGTAATACTCCACATTTTGCGGCTCCCAGGCACGCTTCATAAGGTTTCTCGGCCGCTCGACGTCCATGCGCTTAACCAGCTGGTGGCTTGCTGGATCAGCCTCATCCAAAAGCTTGAAATGGTGATCGATATCCGACGAGTCGGACTGACTCGTACGCTTGACGAACGGATGTCGAAGGTTGACATCATGGGCCAACTCGGCAACCACTGAGCCCAAATTGCGATGATTGAGCGTCCAATGGAAGGTGTCGCCGGTGTTGACATTCTCAACCCTGAAGGATCCAGACGTCGCTAAGGCAGCACGCATCGCGTGTAGGTCCAAGGGTGGATGCCCTTGGCCGCTGAAAAACACGCGCTCCTCGGCAGGAGCCCCTGCAATGCGCTGGATGGGACGACCGTCAATGAGAGCTCGAAATAAGCGTCCGTGGTCAATTTCATATCTCCTGGACTGCTCAATCACCTGTCGAAGAAGCCTGGAGTTGGGAGCAGGATCAATAGGAGCTCGAGATCTGAAGATCTGAACGATAGACGGTTCGCTCTGACCCTGTTTCGTGCCGTAGACGTAAACGTAGTCATAGTCGACCACGGCCTGCTCAAGATCGCCAACTGAGGTAGTGTGAACATCCAAGACGGGATGCTCTCGAAAGTGTAGAGTGCTTGCCCACTTGCGGTCGAGACCCGCAACTCCACCTGAAGTGGGAGCAAGGTTATGCTGGATGATAAATCCTTGGTGGTAGCTCAAGACGAATTCCAGTGTCTGCGATTGAGGAGCAGATGGACCGGCGTGAAAGGGAATTCCACGTTTGAACAGCTCCTTGGAGCCATCCGAATTCGTCTTGAGGATATGACGAGAAGGGACGTCATTCGACGATGTAAAGCTACGCCGGTGAAGGGCGCGTACCATATCCTTGGCATCAGATTCGACCTGGCCCAATGCATTCAGCCGGAACGCAATAGTCTTTTGGCTAGCCGCATCTGCCAGAACGACACGCCTCTGACCTTGAAGAATGTTCCTGATCGCAAGCCAATCGACACTGTCCTGTGAGCTTGGAGCCCGAAGTACCTGCGAGCCGTCCCACACCTCCTTCCACGAAAATGGACTCATGTCAGTCCGGCGGAAAGGTCGACCGTGCTTGAGCCACCTTACTGCGTTGCCGGATTGCTGACCTTCTGTCCGTGCGGCCGTTAATTTGCTCTGAAGCCGTGCAACTTGATCATGCGGTGCACGAGTCGCCCTCTGGCCGGATCTGTAGATATACGACGAGAAGCGCTCATTTTGATGCACTGGATTGTGGTAAAGATAGACAGCACCGTATTGACTCTGAGCCAAGCGAATGAGTTCTGGACTCTCGATTCTTTCGTGAACCATAGGCAGTTGATTGTAGTGGGGAAGGTTCTGGATGTACGCGTTCGCTTCGGCGTTTTCATAAGGAATGCCGAGAGCAGCTTCGGTTCTGGGAGTCAAGGTCGAAGCACCCATAGGTGACGCAATACAGATGGCGACCCATGTTAGCAGGCAAACTAATGCTGAGAGCAGCGATGGCCTGAACGAGGCCTTGCGAAACATTGTCAGAATGTATGGAAGTACCAATGTCCGTAGAGGAGCTTGAAGGGCTGTGAAGCACGGCCAAGCTCGTCGATGAGGGCCCGAAAGCACTCAAAGAAGGAGAATTCATCCTGTATTTATGTCTTCGATTCAATGCTTGTGATGAATTCTTGCTCTGCTGTCATACTCGGTCGCAGACAGCTCTCGGCCTCGCCCAACTTAAGAGCTCACGTCGTCTTTTCAGATATGCACGTCCGGCACTGGCTCGGTCGGTTGCGGGCGGGCGACGCAACGAGCTGTGCCATTGTCCAATTGTATTACATCAAATCATGTTACGTGGCTGTAGCGCCTCAACCAAAGTAGCAAATTTGGCCTTAAACAAATTGGATGCAATAAGCACTGTAGCGTTGTCGACGTTGCTAGATGAGCTGGTTGATTGACCCACCAAGCTTCCCACCACCGATTCCTGGGCGGTGGAAGCCCACCAAAAACGACACTGTGACGAGATCGGTGGTCTCGACTGGGATGCGACCGATCTCGTGCAAGATCAGGAGCAGGCAACGTCAATGTGGCTGTACTGCGTGAAGGCGTCTTACCCAATGTCACATAGCAAGAGGGATTTTTTTTTTTTTTCTTTTCTTCACGAGGCCACAGATTGGGGCAAAGGGCGTATGAAGTCCCCTGCACTCGTGCTCAAGTCCGTTGGAAAAGATTGGGAGAAGTCTAGCATTGATGCTGAGGGGACACTGACAATACATGCGATGCATCTGAGTGGTGCTCATTTGGATTTGGATCCGTGAGTGGGATTTGCTTTTCTGGGCTTGTTGAATCCTGGGAACCTGACTCTGAAGTCCCTCTGATCGTACGGATGACCAAGTGGCCAGAACCAGTAATGCGGGTAACGCGCCCTTCCCAGGTTCATCCAGAGCATGGCCCACACTTCCATGATGACACTGGTCAGCAAGATGACCGGCAAGTAGCGCCAGCCGAGTTTGATCACCGGTGGGCTGGTTGCAGCGAGTAGTGCAGTGGCGCCACCTGGTGGATGCACGGTATCGGTCAAGATCATGACGCACAGCGCTGTTCCCGTGGCAATGCCTCCCGCAACCCACACGAGACTGTGCGAAGAATCGATGAGGTTGGGATCGTAGTTGTGGTTGAGTTCGAAAAGTTTTGTGATGCAGACCGAGACGAGGGCCGAGAGGAATTGCCCACCTACAAAAGCCTTTGGTTGACCGAGGGGCGATGCAGGTGTACCGTACAGGATGACACTAGAAGCGCCGAACGAGCCGATGATGATCGGAGTGGTCCATACGGTGATGGGATCGTTGGAGGACATGGCAAATTGATCCCAACGCGAAAACGTGATCATTACGAAACCGAGACCTAGCATCGCGCCGATCCATGCCCAGATGAGCGTCTCGATTTTGCGAGGGAGCTTCTCGACGGGGCGAAGGAGCGCCCGATTCTCGGTGGCCTTTTTGCGGTAGCCAAGGAAATGCGCAATAGGATACGGAATGCGCGAGAGGCGAGAAACGGGCTTGGGTGGGTGCTTCTTCTGCGCCTCGACATCTTTTTCTTTGGTTGCATCCGAGCTTTGCTTGTGTGCAGTTGGGAGATGGGCAGAGTGCGGGAGCTTTTCCGGATCGATGGGAGCAGCAGCTGCCAAAGCCGAGTTGCCGGTGACAGTGGTGCCTTCCGAGCGCAAGGTCGAATCTTGTTCTGCTGTCGAAGCTAGTTTTTCTGACTTGCCTTCCCACTTCGACTTGCTCGAAGTCGGAAATCTGTCACTGTCCGCCTCGTCATCGTCTGTAAAGACAAAGCCATCGTTGTCATCCAAGCTACCCCTGACGGTCCTAGACTCGCTCCTCCATCGCTCCTGAGATTTTTGAGCGGCAATGTTGTCGTTGTCATTGTCGTTGTAGATCTGATAGACGCGCTGGCGAGGTCGACCCAAGAAGCTCGCTCGTGATGAGGACCGGTTGGATTGCCTGGGTAGTTGTTCGGAATTGGAACCGATGAAGCCAGCACGACTTCGCGAGCGTGACCGATGGAGGCGATCCGGGGAAGTGTTGTTGCCCTGTGTTTGCCCACCTGACGATGCAGAGATTGCGTTTGGCTGCATACTGTATCAATCTAGCGTTCAGTGGTGGAGGTATCTTTAGGTCTAATGAGATATGAAGCGTTGTCGAGCCACGGTAAGGAGAATCTATGTCGCCATCACTTGCAGACGAGAGTCTGTTGCGTCGAGCGATGTGGTTGTGGTGAGGAAACAACCTGTGAAGCTCTGGGTAGCCGTAGCATGTGGTGTTTTGAGCAATGACAGAGACGGAGGCGCCTGCCTACGGTTGGGGCAAGAGACTCTTTTTGTATTTCGGCGGTAGGCGGGTAAGCCCGAAAGGTAGAAACAAGGCTATAGGTAGAGAATACGCACAGCTACGCAACACATTCCACAGCCGAGCTGAGTTGGACAAAAGAGATGCGGGGAAGGGTTGAACAGAGAACCAACGATCTGTCTTTGTTGTGTTTGTACAAACGGCGAGCCGCGGCGACTGGCCGGCAAAATCAAAAACATAAAAAAGAAAAGAAAAGAAAATTAAATAAAATAAAATAAAAAACCAAGATTATTGTGAGATTTTTTTTTTTTTGGTCCTTTTTCCCCGCGTCACGCGCACACGCCAAGTTGACTTTAGCACATCGGCCAATTTTTTCTGAATTGCGTACATCTCATTCGTTTTGTACAGCATCTCCATCGATCCTTCTGTCATCTTGACGGTTTGATTTCGCTCGCTTTCGAAGCTCACAACGATCTCATCACTTCGAAGATGCTAGCCGGCTGAACGACTTTGTTCGGAATTGAAAATGAGCACAAACAGCTCTGCAGCATTCGGCGATGCCGCTGTCCAAAACTGGCCCAACTTCCTCAACCCATCCGCACCTCCACCGGCCATCGAGTCATCTTCAGGCAACATTTTGTCTCTTCTGTCCACCCCATCACCATCCTCGGCATCAACACCAAGCGACAAGAACAAGGATGGAGATCGACACATTGCCAATTTACTCGCTCTCACCGAGCTCAGGAAAGCAGCTTGGGCAAGAATCTACTTGAGTGGCATCAGCACCGGCGATGCCGCAATTTCAACCACTTGTGTGCCGACATGGAGGCAATTCGACTCACTCATGATCAGACGCCATCGTCACATTGCAGTAGACCCCCGAGACAACCGAACTCTGGGTTGGATCGCATGTTTCCATCCCTTCCCTCTGCTTTCTCCCCTCTACGATGATGCACAAGATTCCAACTTTGACGACAACAAAGACGGGCGAGGAGGGAGGCTAGCAGAGATCCAGATCATGGTTGCACAAGCGGAACGAAACCGCGGAGTCGGAACATTCCTAGTCAAGGCCATCTTGGCATCGTTTAAAGCGGATAGGAGATACTCGACGGTGCAAGCATGCTTCTTCCCAGAGAACCAAGCGTGTCAGAAGCTATTTGACAAGTGTGGCTTTGAAATAGTGGCAACGAGGAAGCATGCAATTCGAATGATCGACGGACCCACAAAAGGCACATGGCGAGATCTTGTGACGGTCGAAATCAAGCTTCCGCCCTTGACGCTTCCGTCATCACCACCACCACCAACACAACAACAGCAGCAGCAACAACAGCAGCAGCACGAACAACATTCAATAGGTATGCCAACAGCAATCGACATGACCATCGACCCACACACAATCTTGAAACGGCCGCGACTTGATTAACGTGACTCGAGGCCGAAACGTAATTGTAATTGTACACTACTTTCGCAATGGAAAGGACATCTTCTACTCTACTACGATTGGAGGGGCCTGGAATGACCGTAACCTTCCAATCCAAGCTCTTCTTCTTTGCCCGCCGGTGTTCTGACGGCAATACCATGCCTGTTACCCTCTGCTGACGTCTTCCTTTCGGCCTTCTCACCACTATCTCTCCTCTCTGACTCTTGGTCCTGATCCAAACCAAGAAGGTCTCTTCTGCGGTCCTCCTGAATACCTCGGATCGAGAGACCTCTCAAGAAGGCACCGGTGGACAATCTTCGCTGCATACCGCTTCGAGGTGTCGCCATACCCGAGTCGAGATGCGCCGCGTCGTGCTCGTCGGCAAGGTGGAAGGTGTTGTGCTGTGGACCGTCTTCGAGCTCGTGTGGATGGTGACCGTTGGGGAGATGGGCTGCTTTCTCTGCATTCTTGGCATGGGCTGCTTCAAGCGCGGCAGCGGCCTCCTCTCCTTCTGGATCTTCGGATATCGACATGGAGCGCAATTGCGAAGTCGGGCTAGCTGCACGACGAGGCGTTTGGTCTCCGCTGGCGCGGCCGTTGATGGCTTCTAATGCGGGGACCTTCTTTGCTTCATCAGATACGTCGCCTTGTGAGATCTCGGGTGTGGTGTTGGCGGCGGAGCCGTTGGCCATCTTGAGTTCGCCTGTTTCGGGGTCAGCTACTGGGGCACCTTCTTTGGGGAACGACTTTTTGGGTTTTTCGAATATGGCCGCCTGTGCTGCGGCCTTCCTTTCCGCATCGCTTCTTGGTGGAGCAGCAGCGGTAGCAGCGCCGTTCTCTCTGGCTTTGGAGCTCGAGCTATCACTAGTATTACCGCCGCCACCACCACCACGAATCAACTTCCACGCCTTGGTAGCACCCTTCTTGATCTCCTCTCCAACGTCCACGACGTCATCGTAACGAGGATGAGCGTTGGGCTGGGCGTTGGTGTACCAGCTCTGTGAGCCGTGTACGTGCTGAGGGGTGTAGGTGGGTCTTGGCGGTGCAGCAGTACCCTGGGATTGAAGCAAGTGGGATCGAGCAGCTACGCCGATGGTGATGGAATTGGCACGCTTCAAACGTCCTGACACTGGGAGTGGTGCGAATTTGATAGCGGCACCGCTGCTATTCGAGGTGGTTGACGCCATGGAGGCCTGTCTAGCCCTGCTCCCGACTGGAACAGACGGACGGCCGCGCTCGGAAGAGTCATTGTTGGTGGAATCCCACGCCGAGCTAGCTTCGGAGGTATAGGAACGTGAAAAGTCGCTCTCACCCATCTCGCTGGGTGTGCCGAGACTGCTTTCCTTGTCACTACCATAACCCGATTCGCTGGCACTATCGCGTCTGTCGATGGGGGATGGAGGAGGTCTTAAGGAGCCTGTGGGAAGGATACCGTCGCCAGCTGTAGCATGTTTGCCTCGTGGATCGTAATCGAGCACCTCTCCGCCCTCAAAGTCGTCAGAGCGGGGTTCTGTGCGGCGGAAGGTTTTGCCTAGACGTTTGCCATCCTTGACCTTGATCTGACGACCGGGAGTTGGTGGTGGAAGGAAGGTGGCCTTGAGAGCAGCTTTGAAGCCGGACTCACTTGCGGAGCGTGAAGGCCTACGTGGAAGCACTTCGTCGGCATTGTCAAGGATGCCCTTGAGCTTGGGCTGTCTGGAGCTGTCCGAGTGGATGGCGAGACCTTTGGAAGAGTCGGAGGCGATCTCGTCTGGTGACGATGCATCTTCAGAGGAGACGGTGGAAACAAAGACATGATCTCGTTTTGTGGGAGAGTCAGAGAGGAGAGCAGAAGCGCTGATGGTACGAGATTCTTGCTGCGCTGCGACCGACATGTTGGTGCATGTGCGCTCAGCGCGAGCTGTCTATAGGTAAGGTGTCGAGATGCGATAGTAAGCAATAGATCGTCGGCGCCGGCCTTGCCGTTACGGCTTTATTTTCGGGTGGATTTTGTGGGGCTGTTCAGGATGAGGCCATCATTGAGATAGCGGTCGTTGTAGATGATGGCAGAGAGAGAGAGAGAGAGAGAAAGAGAGAGAGGGAATGGGTGTCCAGAATAGACCAACTCTGAGAGTACTAAGGATAACGATGACGACAAGTCGAGAAGCGACTGTGAAGAAAGCGAACCCTGAATTGTGACAAGGAGATGAGAGCTCGGGTATCGTAGCAAGGGCAAGGCTTGAGCAGGCGAGAAGCGTATGGAAACGTGTGTGAGGTTGGAGCGAGGTGATATCGGTCGTTCGCTTATTGCCAGATTTGGCCAAAGTGGGACGGTGGTTAGTTGCCGACGCTTTGACCGTCAAAGTGGGACAGAGTGGGGCTCTCTCTCTTTTTCTCTCTCTCTCTCTCTCACTTTGCCTGGCCGCGGGGAAAAAAAGCATCAGAAATCCCAAAAAAGGGACACAGCGCAGCGGCGATGTGCAAGGAAAATCTGGAGAAGAATTGCGATTTTATTGGAATCTCGCGCTCTCCTGGTTGGTTCGTTGGCTGGTTGCTTGTCTCTCTCAACAAGCGGGTGGTCTGCCTTGATGAAGTATGTCGACTACAAACAAAGCTCATGATAATGCCAAGCTGTCATCGAGTCAAAGATTGAGCAGCGCATTCGATGGATGCAACACCTAAACCTTGCTTCGGTGACGGAAACAGTCACCATGCTGCTTCAAGCGCTTTTTCTCGACTGGGCATAACCACGGCTATCGCGGAGTGTCAGCCATCTGCGTCATCGCTCGGCAGCTCCAACTCTCAGCCGAGGTGTCGACTCTTGTAGGTGTAACAATAAAATATCTTCGCGTCGGTCTAACATCTTAGTGGTATCTCGAATTTGGAATTGGTGGTGTCCACGTGCGCGAGGCAAGAGCATAAGAATCTTGGCTCTGACTCTGTCTGTGCGAGGTTTGCATATCGGTTAGACCCTGACAAATCTACAACTTTGCTTTCTTCCATTCCCGTTGCAATAGCGCTTAAGCTCCCCGACATCCGCCTGGTGAGAACCTCATGATCCGCATGCTATACCAACGTTCCATCTTGACTCGAGCTTCATTATAAAGCTGATTACCTCCCATCACACCATCACCGCTTCCCTCTGACACGTCGTTTTACTTCGCCTCCCAAGGCTGCTATTGAGCAAGGCGACCTCCTCATGTCGACCACAAATGTCATGACTCGATCGCGCTCCCGCGCCTCCAACGATATCGGCAGTGTTGATGCGCCTCGACGCTCATCAGCTTTCACAACCGATGCCACAGCCACAGTATCCGCTTCTGCCGCCCCCTCACTCGACACCGAACACCAAGACCGCCGTAACCTTAAACTTAGCGTTCGCCTCGTAGACACCATCCGTCACTTTTGGGATCTCGGCTTCACTGCTTTCGGTGGTCCAGGTGTCCACGTCGTCATCCTTCGCAAGCGCTTTGTCGAGAATCTTGCATGGCTCGATGCTACCACCTTTGCAGACCTTTTCTCCCTCGGTAACGCGCTTCCTGGTCCAGGCTCAACTCAGCTCGCTTTCTCCATCGCTGTTGCGCGCAATGGAACTCTCGCAGGTTTGATCGCCTTCCTCTTCTGGTCGCTACCAGGTGCAGCGGGTATGGCAGCGCTCGGTGCCGGTGTGACAAAGTTCCCTGAGAGGTTGCCGCCTATCGTACTCGGTCTCTTGACCGGCTTGAACGCCGCCGCGGTTGGATTGATAGCCCTGGCTGCGTTTCAGCTGAGCAACTCGTCCATCACGGATCCGGTAACGAGGCTGTTGGTGCTAGGCTCTGCGTCATTTGGTATTTGCTATCATGCGCCATGGATGTATCCCGTGCTTGTTTTTGGAGGCGGTCTCATCACCCTCGCCTACGACTTCCGTCATCGCATCGTCAAGAGCGTCTCCGCAAAGCTCAACATCCGTAATCGTAACGCTATCAAGCAACAGAGTGCATTGGAGCCAAGCAGTAACAACGACTCGAATCAAGACATTGAGCTCGAGCCAATCTCTTCTACTCGACGCGCTTCACTCGACGCCACAGACAAGAAGCAGCCCGGACCCGCCATCCAGCAACTTCCCTTTCAAGCTGGCTCCAGCTCTGCACAAGGTAGCCTCAGACAAAGATCTTCTCAGACTGTCGCGCAAAGCACCAATAACACGAGTCGGATCAATGAAGCAGACGATGCAGCAGCAGCGGCCGACCGTCGCACCCCGATCATGGTGCTCAACCGCGGAATCGCCCTTGCTCTCGGTGCAGCATTCATCGTCTTTGTCGTCGCTGTTGTTGTGACACGTTCGCAGCTCAACTCGCCACCTAGATCATTCGACTTCTTCACCAACATGATGATCGCTGGTGTCATCATCTTTGGTGGTGGTCCCGTTGTCATCCCCCTTCTGCGAGGATACACTGTCGAGAACGGTGAGGATCATTCCCAGACTGTGGTTGCCTTGATCTCTGCTGACCTTGCTGACCAAATCCCTTCTTCTAACTGACGTTGCCCCTGTTCTTCCTGCACTGCTTTATGAAACTGCATAGGCTGGGTGAGTTTTGACTGGACAGCTTTATTATTGCGACTCACTGGTGCTTTGTAGCTGACTCTCTCTCCCTCTCCGCCTGTCATACAGGTCGAATCACGAGACTTCCTCCTCGGCTTTGCCATCCTTCAAGCCTTCCCTGGGCCCAACTTCAACTTTGCCGCCTACCTCGGTGTCCTCGCTCTTCCCAACAATCCCGCTTTAGGTGCCTTCCTTGGCTGGCTTGGCATCTTCTCCCCTGGTATCCTCCTCAAGCTTTCCCTCCTGCCCATATACAATACTTGGCGCAAGCACGAAGTCGCCAAGTCTGTACTTCGCGGACTCAATGCTTCTGCCACGGGCCTCGTATTCACTGCCGTTTGGCAGCTCTTCCTTGGTGAGTATTCCACAGCAGAATTCCTCTTTAATGTTATGATATGATTGGTTGGAACACTGACACAAAAGATTCTTGCCTTCTATTGGTGGTGCTGATGAACAGTGGGCTACATCTACACACCCGCACGTGGTGTAGTGGTGGAAGCAGCAAGCCAGAGTGGACCTCTAACCTCAGATCCCTTTTGGGGCGTCGTGGCCAGTTCGGCATTTGTCGCGACACAGTGGTTCAAGAGTCCACCTGCTGTCACCATTGTAGCTGGCGCTGTGGCCGGTCTGGCCTGGTTCGGCGTTGTCGGTGCTGCCGGAACTGAGCGTCAGCAGGCTTTCTTCTGAGATGCTGCACCGTATTCATCGACGCACACAATCAATGTATGGAACTGTTTTTACTTTGAAAGCTGTGCTCTTTAAGGACAAGAGACTGATGATCCTTCCTGATCTTGAGTGCGTTGTGCGAGCCCAGTAGTGAGGAAGAAAGAGCGAGGCACCGAAAAGCTAGTCTGCTACCGCAATGTTTGCAGGCGGTAACCTCCACACGTCGCGGATTGCGGCTATGCATGCAGTCGGAAGCCTTCAGAAAGAAAATCCCGCGGGCCGGCGGTGGTGCGTAAGAATGCCATGCCATCTACGAGATTTCTTGTTGAACACCATCATCACGGAGCAACACAAAGGAAGTATAGATCGACTACCTGATATCTCACACGCTTCCTTGGCTAACTTACGACGTCATAGCTTGCCACGCTTCCAGCCATGAGCACAACACTCGCCGGGGTTCCAACTCCCCCACCACTCCCTGTAACACGATCCAACCAGCCACCGCCAAACCAGGTCGAGTTCTTACTCTCACAGGTCCGAGCCACACTGCGCTATCTCTCCGAAATTGGTGGTTTTGAGCCGACTGTCTATCGCCAAATCCACGAGCTCCTCTTTAAAGGTACAATCAACACCAATCCTGGTACTGCTTGTCCGTCTTCCTCTCGAGCCACAGAGCGCAATACCGAATCTGACTCCGAAGATATTGGCAAGAAGAATGCATGGCTGCGCAAAGCCCTCAGCGAAACCTCGATTCTCCCCACCACTGTCGAGACTGCGCTCTCGCTCACAGCGGGCCCTCTCCTATCTAGCGATCAGAAGGATGCGATTGTACAACTTGTCGAGTTCTCCCAAAGAGGGGTCGCCAACAAGCTAACAGATCCAACATTGCAGAAGCGTACAGTATCTGGTGCGAAGACTGCGCAAAGCTCGACGGCGAAAGCCCTATCGGAATGGGGGAAGGGATTGAAGGAGGGAAAGGAAAGAAAAAAGTCTGAGAACCATGAAAGGAAGGAACGCAAGAACGAGGAGAAGGCAGAGAAGAAACTGATCAAGGAGGAGCTCAAGAGGGAGAGGCACGAGATGATTCGGTTGAGGCAGCAACAGATGCTGAAAGGCAAAAACGCAGAGAGCGCGGGTTCGGTGACTAGTCCCACTTCGACTGAATCGCTGGATGGAGGATCGAGCCGAGTTGGTTCTGCTTCGATGGATCATAGCTTTGCTTCACTGCGCGCTGATGTGGACAAAGACAAATCGAGCAGTAGTGAAGATCAAAGCGACAAAGAGTGCAGTCAATTACGAATAACGAACCACGGCCCGATCAACGTGGACAACCGGCAGGCTGAGAATGACTCGATAGCAAACACTGCCACGCTCACTGTCCTCTCGGATCCCATCACAGATACTGTTGCTGGGTCCAAGAGCACGGTTGGAGGCACCAGCACCACTTTTATCGTCGAGCCAGGACTTGCCATTTCGTGTTCACTTGTAGTGGTAAAGGGTGGAAAGGAGCTAGGAGATAAGTTGCAGCTGGCCAAAGAGCAAGATGCCGGAACTCAAGCATCTTTTCAAACTGGCTCTATGGGTGCATGTTTACCTCATCCACCGCCTCCAACTCATCCCGAAGTCATCGCAACGAAAAGACTGAGCAGCGGTGCAGCACCTCCACTTGTTGGGCTGGACGCTGCAACAGTACAACTAGCTCAACCGCCTATTCCTCCCGTGCCAACATCTCTAGACCCAACTAGCTTTAGCACGTTTCGATCAGAGAAATATGCAACTTCACTGTTGAGATACTTGTCTGTCAGAATGACTATGTATATGAGACTGATGATTGTGTGATTGCTCAATGTTGATGATGTCGTCTGTGAGCACCAATCTTGGACAGGATTGTATGGTTTTAGATTGCAGGCGCCGCTTTGCGTCTCGGAAATCGGAAATCGCGACTTCTCAACACTTTCCATCTTCACAACCTTCGCCAACATCCCTGTCTTTGCCTCTTCGCCGTATTAGCTGTCAAGGCTGAGCTTTACCTTTATCACTCACCATACAACTACCTCTCGCCTCCTGATATCTGCTTTTTTGTATCAGGCTCCATCTTTCTATCTCTCTACCACGTCTGCTGCAAGCATGTCGGCCTCAGTCTCGCTGCGCAAACGTCGCGCGGTAGCATCACGACCTATCACCAATCGACCACAAACCATCACCGGACAGCAGAACAAAGCGCTCAACGAAGAACAAGAACGTGAACGACAAGCTAAAGAACTGGATGCACGCCGACGTCGTGCACGTCGGCGACTTGACGAGCTGGAAAGGATCAACTATCGTGATGCCCCCTCTGCTGCTTCTGCCTCTGTAGGGTCGAGCTCGCTTGATGCTTCGATGCCGTTGGTCTCTGCTGAATCGACAACGGCGGCATCTGGAGATGGAGAATCAGGCTCAGCAGGTGCGGGAGTAAGTTTGGCGCAGAGAAGACGAAACCAGGCAGAGATCAAGAGAATTTTGGTGGGTGGAAGGAGGAATTTGCATTCCATAGTGGAGGAATTGATGGATCAGGGAAGATTGCCTCTAAGAGTAAGCAAAGGAGGAGCAAACTGGAGAAGTGCAAGGTCAAATCCCTCGGAAAGACCAGGAAGAAAGTACTGCAGTATATGTGGTTATCATGGAGACTTGGCCTGCATTCGATGCGGTCATCGATACTGTTCTAAAAAGTGCAGAGATGTGTAAGTCTCAAGCCTTCAGAGACCGCTCAAGATTCTTCGAATGCTCGAAAGTGGATGGACTTGCTGACACGCTTTCGCCTCTTACGATCACTTCCACAAATGTGCACTAACAGACACGACGAAACTCGATGCGAAAGGCCGCTTCGCTGATATCACACTTACAACCACACCAACCTTCCAAACGCAGCATGTCCAGCACACTATACCCAATGATACCACACAGCACAATACACACAATCACAACCGGATACAGTCGATCTCTATCTCGTCTATCGCATCTATGTTCCTATTCCTTTACACCTTACAGACCAGCAATGACGTTCTTGGCTTCCTTTCCAGCTGCCGCTTTTGGCTCCATGCCCCTGCCAGGCATGTTGACTCCGCCTTGGAACGTCTCACCTGCACCAGCGATTCTTGTCTCGGGGCCCAACTCGCAGAATCCGACCTCGGGACGTTGGGCATCAATATACATGTTGAGCTTGATGGTTTCCCAGCCGAGTCTCTTCCTCTCCTCCAAGTCGCTCGACGATGGTTCGATGTAAGGTGCATAAATGGCCTGTCGAGGATGGACGAGTGGTGCTTCCTTGAGGATGTGAGTGAGGAGCCAGCCCATGCGCAGGGTGGAGTGCTTCTCGTCGTTGATTTGGTCAGATGGAGAGGAGGAGGGGGGAGCATTAGCGGAGAATCCAGTGTCGGAGGGGTTCAGCAAGCTATCCTCCGCACCGGCCTTGTTGGACTGAAGGTCGCGATCAAGGTCGGCTACTCGAGCGGGCGAGTCTGTACCGCTAGCACTGCCTCGTGTCAACTCATCTTTGGAAGATGGAGCATCGGTGTCGGTCCAGCGGCTCGAGCGGCCATCTTCTCCTGGGAGCGTGTAGACCGGCAATGCTTCTCTGGGCATCAACTCGATTTCGACCTCCTTGACTTTGATCGAATCCTGTGCCCATCTGCTCCTGGCCTTGATCCGCGCCTTCTCCTCATCCGACGTCTTATCGAACAATGCTTTAATGAACTCGGACGTGGGCCTGTACAGCCACCTTTTCGGCCTGAGCCCTTCGAACCATCCCAAATGACCTCCGGCCTTGGTCCAAGCCAGCACGACGTTCTCGTTGTATTCCCCTGGAACGGCATTCTCCACGAGCGATCCATCAGGATTGCGTCCGATTGCAGCACGAATCTTGTGCCAGATCTTGCTGGGTACGATTGGATCGTCTTCTGCCGAGAGACACAGCATCGGTCGCTGCACCTGGTGAATGACGTTGGCGCAGCCTCCGTAGTTGTAGTAGTGATCCGCGCTTTCGAAAGGGAATTCTCCGTAAGGTTTGGGCATTCCACCAACAAAACGGGTCATGGCCTGATCAGCAGCTTTGAGAGATCCATTCTTGATGATGACCCGTTCGCCTTGGCGAGGTCCGCCATTCTTGACCTGTTGCTTGTACATGTCCAGTTCGGCTTTGGGCTGGGGAGGGGCGTCGTAAAGATCGTCGAGCTGGGCGCGCAAGGGAGGATGGAGGGCGAGCGTGTCCTTGTGTCTGCGTGCCATTCGTTGGATGTTGTGTCCCATTGCGACCGAGTACTTCTGCGAGAGAAATCCGCCGTAATCGAGCTCGTCTGCTCCAGCTTTGAGGTCGAACGGTGTTCCGACAATGACACCGCCGAGGAGAGGCGAGTCGTCGCCTTCCTCGCCGAGGTAGCGTCCGAGCACATTGGCTCCGAGAGAGAAGCCAATACCCACAAGCGGCGAGTTGGGATACAGCTTGGTAATGAGCAGCAACGCAGAGCGGATATCGGCGATCTTTAGTGCAGAGTAGAGCTGCGGCGAGGTGACGGGCACATTTGCACAGCCTCTGAAGTTGACGACGATGGCTCGGTATCCCAAGCCTCCCTCGGAGACAGGCTTTGTGAAGTGGTGGAAACAGTTGCGCACGTAGCTCTCGTGACTTCCGCCCGTGAGACCGTGCAAACAGACGACAGTGGGGAGACCATCGCCAGCAGGGTGGTTTTGGGCCTTGAGCTGCTCCTCGCTGTCAGCCAGTGCGGGTGGGGAGATGTCGAGTCCAACTGTGCCACCGTCGGGAGTCATAAAAACGCGGCGCTTGTATTCGACAGCATCTATCTGCTTAAAGTTGCCAACGGCAGAGTAGATGGTTTGAAGATGGCCCGTGGAGAGCCATGGAGTCGGTTTGAAAGTGGGGTTCTTGGCCGGGTTGAGGGTCTCGGTTGCGGCTAGGAGGGATTCGATGCTGGGTGAAGTTTTGGCAGGGGCAGTTTTGGCCTGAGAGTCTTGAGCGGTAGTTGGCTTGTAGTACTCTACGTTGACTGCAAAGAGCGAGTGCGGTGCAATGGGTGATAGGATGGTCCTACCGAGTAAGGTTGCGGTGGAGGATAGGAGGCCAGACATAATGTCGAACGCTTTCACTTGCTGGGACTGTTCCGGCAATCCTACAAGGTCAGTCTATGATGGGGAGGGAGGTGGTAGAGAAGCAAGGTCGGACCGGTTCTACTTTTGTACGATCATGACGCTATGCCATGCTGTCTTGAGTGTACTGTACCCACCATTGCACAAAGCCTCTTGGAAAGAGAGCTTGCGCCAGATACAGAGAAAATGAAGAAAAAAAAGGAACGTGGAGGTTCGGCATTAAGTTTCTAGCCGTGCCATCAAAAAAGTCACTGCGTAACGCTTCACCGCCTCATGGAAACCGGGCCGACTTTGCTGGATCAGTGTGCATGAGTTTCTATTTGTACTGCACGAAGAAACCATGGCAGTTCATTAAAAAAAGTGTCATGCAACCTGACATTTTTTTCCAATCCCACTTCCGAATGCCACAACCCGGGTTCCAGTTTTCTGCATTGCACGAATGATTGGGCAAGCGTCTTTGTCTTTTGGCACCAGACGGTGAGCCCAACAAACTCATCAACGTTGACGGTACAAGCAAATGCCAAGGTGTGACTGGGCGAAATAGACCGGAAGCCGGCGTTGGAAGAATAGTGACGAGCGAGAGGCAGCATGTAGCCAAAACGAGATGGAAATATGTTAGAGCAGCAAGTGTTCAACAATCTCCCAAATTTGGCTTGTGGTCAAAGCTCAGGGTCCACGACGCTAGCTCATCTTTCTTCTGACAACCACTTGGCTGTCTTGCACTTTGTCCACCCCTTCCTCTGATCCTTTCAACTCGAACAACAGCTTCGTCAACATGTCCACAGATCTCAACCTCGATATTCACAATGCCCCATCGGCCGCCGACGTCGATGTGAGCTCCGCGCTCTCCCAACCACTTCCAACCGAACCAACCGCTGCTCGAACAGAAGCCATGTCCCTCGTCAACCTCCAAAAGCAACTCGACGTCGACATCTCACGCCACATGGCCGTTCTGACATCTAACGGCGTCAACATGCAAACGCCCCTGATCGACGCACAAGGCTTCCCTCTTGCCAACAAGGATCTCATGGCCATTCGAATAGCAAGACAGCGCATCAATGTCTTGCGGAACGACATGAAGGCGGTGCGCGATCGCGTATCCAAGCTGCTAGAACTTGCCATCAATGGTGATACGGCGCCACAGCCAGCATCGAGGAACAAGACCAACCAAGATGAGCAGCTCAAGGCCTTTGCACGGGTCAATTCGGTAGCAGAAAGCAGCCCAGCTCAGACTGCCGGTCTTCAGCAAGGCGACCAGATCCTCAGATTCGGATCTGTGACGGCGGAAAGCCCGAAAGGTCTCGGAGCACTCGCAACACCGGGAGTAGTCGTCGACGGAACAAGCATTCAGCTGTTGGTTAGAAGGGAAGCAGTCGCACAGGCAGTAGCGTTGACATTGCTTCCAAGAGCCGACTGGGGTGGAAGAGGTTTGCTCGGTTGTCATCTTTTGCCCTTGTAGCTCGTGACTCGAGTAAGAACGACTCGATTCGATCAGCAGCATATCGCTCATGACAACATCACTTTTTCCATTCGGCTGTGAAGTACAAAGGGAGGCAGGCATTCGAATATGCCCGTTGACATTTTTATCACGAGTGATTGTTCATGCTGCCATATGACCCACCAGGAGCAGTAGAGTTGCGACGACCTTGCTCCAACAGGCTTTGCTGATCTTCGTCTTCCTGTCCCTCTTCCCAATCGCTTATACCGCTAGTGATGGTGCTTCTCCTGCGTCTTGCCTGACTTCTGCTCCTTCCGCTACCGCCCTTCCTTCGTGTGTGGAAAGGCGCGCCGTGCTCTATCGTGTACATGCGCGGATCCAACTCGAGCTGACCCGTCTGTTCGTTTCTTCTCAGCTGGTGATGCGGGCCCAATTTGTGACCGCTAGATACACGCCAGGAGGCACGATCGTCCCAGGACCCATCAACGTGGTAAGCACCACTACACTCTGGCTCATCTCGGTGGCTGACACGCCGTCTATTCTCGGGACGATGCACGCTCGAATGACGGTAAGATTCCGAGTGCTCACTGTCGTCGGCGCGAGAGCTACGTCGAGAGTCAGTGGCGCTATGAGAGTAGCGTGGATCCCAGTGTGCGCCCTGTTCGTAGTCTTCTTCTACTTCGGATTCTTCGCGGCGGCTGCAGATGGGTCGGGCATAGTCTCGTGGGCGTAAATTGTCTCGTTGAGTATCGTTCTCTGCAGAGTGGTCTTCTTCGTCTTCGTCATGCGAGTCTTCGTGTTGCTTGATGTCATCCTCGTCGACGTCAGATTCGCCATCGAGCTTGATAGACTTGACGTCGAAATACTGGAACGCTATCTTGACGAGTGGGATGGCGAGCGAATGACCGATGATCGAAGACAAGATGAGCGCGTAGGTGACGGGTTTGGCCAGCACTCGAATGCGTTTAGCTACGGGTGATGGATCGTCCGGCTTGAACTCGTCCAGGATGACGCCAAGATAGAAGAGTGCACCAGCACCAATGGGAGCAAAATAGCCGATGAAGCAAGCTTCCGAGATATCATGAAGCGTTGGAACGTAGCGGTAGAAAGCGAGCATTGCAGGCAGTCGTCGGAAGAGAAGCACCAGGATGCACATCAGCACCAATCCTCCAGGTGTGATTCCGTTGTCGGGATCGTTGAACGAGTCCCACGGAATAGTAGCGCCGAGAAAGCTGAAAAACACAAGGTTGAGGAGCAGATCCAGGCAGTTGTCGACTTCGGACTCTTCGCACTGCTCGCGGTAAAAGTCGGTCCAAGAGAGCGCATTGCCAGCAACGAAAGCGGCAAGAAGATCGTCAAAGTTCATGACACCGCCAGAGCCAATGATGAACACTCCCATTGCTGCTCCGTAAAGAAGGAAGCTCTCCTTGTCGATCAAGTTGCGATCGGTAGAAAACTCAATCAGACGGCGACAGACGTAGCCAACGACAATACCGTAGAGTATCGCACCTCCGACAGTATATAGGCACGTTTCGAAGAGCCAGGCAGTCAGGGCGTCAGAGGTTGTCTCGAGCTTGAGAAGGTGGACTGCGAGGAAGAGGAAAGGATACCCGAAGCCATCGTTGGCGCCACTCTCTGCTGAGATGAGGTTACGAAGACGAGGTGAGACGTACTGATCGGCGAAGGCACCCTTGACGATAGCGTTGGACAGCACGGGATCGGTAGGCGTAGCAGAAGTCGCAAGGACGAGACCAGCGAGTAGCGGCAGCGATGGGATCACCAGCCAGATACAGAGAGTAGTTGCGAGCCACATGACAGTCATGATAGGAATAAGCAGCATGACAAGACTGCGAATCTCGATCCAAGGATACTTGTACGGCAATTGCACGCCAACCAAAGTGAGCTGGACGCCAATGACGACGCGACACAATCCGAGCGAGATTTCGTCCATGTTGACTTCCTTTGATGCCCAGTTGAAGATACCGCCGAGACCATAGGGACCCAGACCTATGCCGATGAGGACGGCTAGCGGCGCTTCACCGAGAAAGAGCCGCTCCTTGATGAGGTACGAAAAGGTACCATAGGGGAGAAAGAATAGACCAAACGCGGTGCAGAGCAGATTGAGGGTGGTCACCTCGAAGCTGAGTGCCATCTTGGAAGCGCAGGTACAGCTACGAATGGTTTAATCTGCACAAGATGCTAGACGGGAGGTGAAAGTCTAGTAAAATGATATCTGTTGTGCGACGAGGTCATTCGCTATTCTACTTCTAGGCTTGTTACCTTTGTCGATGCTCCAGGTGTCAGGCCTTAATGATGTGGTCGCCGTTGATCGTGGTTGTACATAGACAGATGCAGTAGCGTCCCTTGTCGGTGCAATGCTACGCTTCGTTGAGATGAGAGAGATGAGTTCAAGATGCCAAGAATGTCATGAGCAAAAAGGAGTCAGCAAGGTCTAGTGAGGCTGCATGTGCATGTGAGAGGGTTCAGGGTCTGCTCTGTACGGGGCTCGTGCGTCTGAGAGTCTTAGCTGTCGTCACTCGACAGATATGCACGCGTGCATTTCGAAGCCTTCGAAAATTCATCCCAAAAAGGTGGCACAAAAACATCTTGATTTCTTTACAAGACACCAGACCCAATTGATATCTGTCATCGTCAACGAGGCACAGTGGAGCGGTCTTTGAGTCGTAGCCGTACCCTATCGCAAAGTGGGCAAGTTCCACCATGCATCGATCAAGGACTCGATACGCTGCGCACTTGTCGACGGTGCAGCTAAGCAAGAATGATCAGCTCGAACGACAACAACTCTCGTCACGGGCTCACGACATGAACAAAGTTCTCCGCAGATACTATTGTGTCCTCACAAGTCCTTTCGTCATGAGTTCCATCGTGAGAGGCATCTGCATGTCTCCTCAGTATCCTAGCCAACACTTGGACTGAACTTGGAAGGTTGACAGAACGTCCGTGATAGCTTTCAAGCAATATCACAGTCTCAAAGAGCTTTAGCTAGCGTGATGATCCTACTTGGTCCACTTTACACTCTTGTCCAAGGTACAGTCTTGCTTCTCCGCTTCTCAAGCGCTGCATCGTTCGCTGCATGGCGCTTTAAAAACGATCTCGAGGATACAAAGCAATGTCCACCTCGTGCAAAGCAGTGCAAGGTCCGCGTGCGCAGACGACCTCGTATCTTCATCTAAGTACTGCTGAAGGTAGTGTTCGAGGAGGGCGGTAAGCCAAGCATTCGTGCTGAACGCTGTCTTCCTAGCTCATCCGCAACAAGATCAAGCGCGCTAAAAACAAACGTGGCAGGCTCAGATGATGCATCCGCACCCTTGCGCATGAGCGGCTATGGTTATACATCCATCGGCAGCCGCTCAAAGCACCGGCTTGTGGGGCTAAGTTGTACCGGTCAACCTTGTCAAAGACGAGGGAGTGGGCATAGAAAGAGGTGGCATAAGGGGGACCAAGCAAGTGCCGAAGACCGATCAAGGCCGTCCGACCGTTTCCGTTGAACGCCTTTCGCTTAGCAACAGAGTGTTGAGAAGGAAGTTGTTGCAGACTCGAGTACCGTAGCAACAGCGCTGCTGGACAAGAAATTTAGCCGAGTACAAGGATTGCATGATCCCCAGAAAGGAAAAAGAGGGCTGGAATGTCACACTGATGCACCTCTCCATCACTTGACACTGTCACAGAAGACAGAATTCGCCGCGGCTGTCGGAGTTCGGAGATCTTCTTTCCATTATGGCATGCCCTCTTGGTCCGATGCTGTATGCTGTACCCCGCAAGAGCACTCGCAGCACAGCGTCGTCGCTCTCAGTACAAGCCTCCCCCCACTCTCAGCTTCGCTTCGGACAGCCTCGGACGGTCAATTTTATTCCGATTCGACAAACACCGACAACGCCCAACACCTTTTGCTTCACTCTAAATGCGGGGTCACCACACCTCCTCATTCGCCCGTTCCTAATGATCGCTGCTTAGTGTAGCCTTAGCCGACACAGCATGTCCACGCCGAGGCATAGAACTGGAGCCCATGACTCTGTGACTGGGTCGAGGGCTCCGTTGAGAACGAGTCTAGTATAAAACCATCTCGTTCAACATTTGCTCATCTTCGCCCTCCTTACGACATCACCTATCTATTCTACCCTCGGCCTCTCTCACCCTCTACAAAGAAGTAAGAATGTTGGCCGGTAACTGGGCAAAGCTTGCCTCCTTTGTGGCATTGTTGCCGAGCTTGTCGTCCGCCTTTCCTAGCTCGCGCGACTTCAACCTCGAGTCCTCATCACTCTTCGCTCGAGACTACATCCAGCCCGATGTGGACAACACCAAAGAATACCCCTTCTCTCCAACCCGAAAGCCAGACACTTCGCGATGGCCAAAGGGTCTTCACTTTGCTGTCGACTACTACCCGGCGCAATGGCCCGACTTCCTCTGGGACGATGACGCCGCCAAGATGGCCAACGCCACCCTCTCGTATGCACGAATTAGCGAGTTTGACTGGGCCATCCTTGAGCCCACCGATGGCAACTACGACTGGTCGCTGCTCGACCGCTCTATCGAGGCACTGCATAAGCAGGGTGTCAAGGTCATCCTTGGGACCCCCACCGCCACACCACCCATCTGGGCGGTGAACAACTACGACATCCTCGGCGCCGATGCTCAGGGCCGTCAGAGGAGATTCGGCTCGCGACGACACTACTCCACTTCGTCGCCTGACTACCGCATGCTCTCCAAGCGTTTCGTAGAGGCCATGGCCAAACGCTACGGCAGCCACGAGGCGGTTGCTGCCTGGCAGATTGACAACGAGCTCGGTTGCCACTCGACCGTCCGCACATATGACCAGAATGCCCGCAAGCGATGGCAGGCATGGCTCGCAGACAAGTACAACAACAACATCACCCTCTACAACCAGATGGAGGGTCGTGTCTTCTGGTCGTCCACTTACCAGTCCTTCGACCAGATCAATCTTCCCATGCTCGAAGTCACTGAAAGCAGCCCTGCTGGCCGACTCGACTTTTACCACTTCTCGTCCGACATGACCATCGAGTACGCCAAGGACCAGGTTGACACCATCCGCAAGTACTCTGACAAGGCCATCACCACCAACTTCATGGGTGCTTTCCTCGACTTTGACCACTTCAAGCTTGCTCGCGAGACCGGTCTGGATCTTGCAACATGGGACTCGTACCCCTTGGGCAACACCGAGCAATTCTCTTGGATCTCGGATGCTGACAAGATCAAGTACGGTCGCACTGGCACGCCCGATTTCCAGGCTCTTCACCACGATCTATACCGCGGTGTCGCCGGTGCTGCTTACAACAAGACCGCGGGTCCCTTCGGTATCATGGAGCAGCAGCCAGGTAAGTTTTCGATTCCAAGCACCGAGAATTCTTCTTTGTTTTGACTTTACTGACGATCGTGCCTATTTTATCCCCCCCTTCCTCTTGAACACTGTAGGACCGGTAAACTGGGCTCCTTATAACCCGTCTCCAAAGCTTGGAATGGTCCGACTCTGGCAGCACGAGACATTCGCGCACGGCGGAAGCATGTCTAACATCTTCCGATGGCGTGAGGTGCCTTATGCCCAGGAGCAGATGCATGCTGCTATGCTTCGTCGCGACAACGTCCCCGATCACGCTTACCTCGAGCAGCAGCAGGTTGTTAACGAGGACCTGCCCAAGATGATGAGCCTCTTCAAGTCAAATGATCAGAACAAGAGGGATGTCTCGGACAACGCCCCCATGCTCAACAAAACCGAAGGTCAGGCTCAGGTCGCACTCGTCTTCGACTACGCCGCGCAGTGGTTGATGGAGGCTGAGCCACAGTCCGGCACATGGGACACTGACATGGAAGGCTTCCAGGATGCTTCGATGCAGTACTTCCCTCTCGTCTTTAACTGGTACACTGCTCTGCGCAGGCTCGGTCTCAACATTGATGTTGTCGGTCCCACTACGCCTCTGGATGGGTACAAGATGGTTGTTGTCCCCAGTATGCCTGTCATCAGCAAAGAATTTGTCGAGACATGGTCCAACTACAAAGGTCTGACCGTGTTTGGTCCTCGATCGGCATCCAAAGTCGCTGCACTCTCGATTCCCGATGGTCTCCCACCTAGCAACGGCCCCATTCGTGACGTGCTCCCCATGAAGGTCGTCCGGGTAGAGACCATCAAGGAGGGTTTCGGCGACATGATCTCGTACGGTGGCAAGCAGTACAACGTCTCTGGCTGGGTCGAATGGATCGAGTGCGACCGCGATGGCAAGAACGCTTCGGTCCCCATCGACCAATCCGCTACCTACTACGGCTACCGCAACGGCGCCCCCGCCACCTGCGGTAACAAGGACGGCGACAAGGAGACGCACTACGTTTCGGCATACACACCCGTTGACTTCCTCGTCTCGTACCTCGGCGACTTGGCTGGCAAGGCCAACGTGCAGACCATCTTTGGCGGGACACCAGAGGGAAGCAAGACGGATCTCGGCACAGACCTGCGATTCAGGAAGAACGGTAATGCACTGTGGGCTTTCAACTACGGTCCTGATGAGATTGATCTTCCTGCTGCTCCCCAGGGCGCTAAGCTACTCCTTGGCGGCGAAAACGGCAAGATTGGTCCTACCGGCGTCGCGGTTTGGAGCCTCGAGTAAATGTCTCTGTTGCTGCCATGCATTTTGCAGCTTTTGAACAACAGCATGGTAGTGCATTTCAGAGGAAATTTGTTAGAACGACACAGCATTGCTTATTTTGCCAGAATTTGGCGAGTAATATTATACATGAAGTTTCTGTGAGAGAGGTTTTCGTTGGAATGGTCTCAGGCACGGCGGAAAATGTGAAGGTCGGTTCGATAGGGGTATTCCCAAACTCCCTGTTGCTTGTCGATCCATTTCCTACCAAGCTTTTCATCTGGAGTGTTGTTAAGGTAGTCCGAGATGTCCTTTACCAGCTTGTCCTGCTTCTCCTGGGGCAAGACTGAAATGTACGATTTGGAGAGAACCCTCTCGATGACTGCTTGGAGAGTGGTGGGGATGATGCGGTGGTAGTGTCTTGGCTCGTCGGGTTGAAAGTGGCTAGTGAAGGTAGGGGCCTTGTACATGGCGTGCCAGTACATGTGCCTGTATTGCGGAGTGTTGTCTTCATACTGCTCGTAGAGGTCTCGGATCTGCGCCACCCACGGAGCGGCTTCCCTGTCTTCGAGGTTCCAGATGAGCGCGAGAATTCCGTTGGGTCGTAGGGCTTTGGCTACCTGCTGAAGGGCTGCGTCCCAGTCTGCGCACCAGTGCCATGCTTGAGCAACGACAACTGCGTCGTTGTTTGTGCCAGCGTCGAAGGATTCGAATGCACCGTCTTCGACAGAGATGCTGGTGGAGGGGGAGAGAAGGCCCTTGTCCTGCATCTCTTGCTTGAGGGAGTTGGGGCCGGAAGCGATGGCAGACTCAAAGTGCGAGCGCATACCAGCCGACGGCTCGATGGCAGTCAGAGATGCAATACCAGGAGGAGGCGTGCCATCAGCCGATGCAGAAGTGGCGGTCGCGAGAAGCATTCGAGTAGCGATACCTGTACCCGCACCTAGCTCAACAATGCGCAAAGGCGAGGGAGACTCTGCATTGGTCGCCTCGGCGATGATCGACGAGATCGCGGCAGGAGGGTAGGAAGGTCGTGCACGATCGTAAAGTCCAGAACCACCAGAAGAGTCAAAGCCGTTGCGGGCGATCTTGTGCATGGCTGAGCCGGTGGTAGCATTCTGAGGTTCGGCAACGCTGCTCATTGGTGCGAGATGGATTCGGTTGGCGGCGTTGAAGACGTTGCTTGTAGGTGCCCGTAGAAGAGAACTTGTGCTTCCGACTCGAGCAAAAGACAAAGTAGAGAGATGTTTCAAGGTGTTTCGTGCGATTGTTGTCGACATGTGCTGTTGCTAGGATGGCGTACGTACTTTTGCTATCTGCTGCAGTGTATATATAGCCAGTAGACGGGCTTTCAGTGCGATGCTGTCGATCTATTGTGCGGAGAAAGCGGTCGGTGACTAGGAGAAGAGGAGCCGAGCGCAAAGAATGGCCTGATCGTGACGACTAGCACTTTGTCGAGAGGAGAGTTTAAGTCCTTCTATCGCCTGAGATAGCTACCAACAGAAGTGTTGGCCATCAGGGTCTGCCGGCGGAGTTTGCAGACACCTTCTTGCGAGGTATTGACCGATCCCTTGTGTTGGCCCCAACACAAACAGGCCAAGTCCGCCATACGCTCTCCCCACCCATCAGCCTTTTCTATGTTGGACAGCACAGCGTGGGCGGAAATCCAAGATCCGTCCAACGCCTCGCACGGCTCTCGCGGATTTCAATTCTTTCGCGCGAATACTTGTTCGATGTTAGATTTCACTCTTGAAGAAGCCGCTTTCTAGGGTCCAATCGAGCGCAATGACGTATCGCGAAGATGCCAATCATGGCAACATGTCGTAGTTTGTACACCGCCAAAAAAGGGCAAAGTTGCTGCATCATTGTCTCGCAACCGCTTTTTTCATGAACGAGCAAGAAAGCCAAGCCGTCACATGGGCGCTCGATTCAGATCCAAAATAGCCACTGTGCCCATCGTTCGCATGACGTGCAGGTTGCCTCTCTGGGGTCGCAGTCTTTTGCGCTTTGTTGCTATTTTCACACGGTCCGCTCTCTGCTAAGTACTGTAAGTTCTGGATTGTGAATGTTTCAAGCAAGCGCCATCGTCCGTGGCCAGCTCAGCAATCCTTGGACAATATAAGCAGCAGTGTCTTTTTCTCCGACCACTGCGTCCTCATAACTACGACATTGATAAACACTTCTTCACTTAATCAAACGCCAAAGCTATCTATCCTCACGGCCAACACCGTTACGTAATTCTCTCGCAAGCCGAGCATCCATTCGCACGCCGCACTCAAGCTTCAACCACCTACACACATACCAGAAAGAATCTCTTCAAGCTCTTATCCAAGATGCCGCACGTTCACGTCAACCACCGCATGCACCAGTACACGCTAATCCCCCGCGTGCTGTATCTTCGCCGTTGGGGCATGAAGAGGTGGAGCTTCGCTCTCGGCAGGAGTGGAAGGATCAGTGTTGACCCTTAAGCTTCCCCTCGAAACTCATGATCTGCCCCAATGGGATCGCAAGTGATTTGCACTCGGCCTCGGACATATTGTCAATTTTGCACGACTTCACTCTGACATTGAGCAAGGCGATGATCAACACAACTGTCGGGTGATCATCTCTTGCCGCTCCTTTGCCGTTTCCTTCTTGTCTTGATATGATATTCAACGGCTTTCAATTGATACCCCAGACTTTCTCAACCTTTCAACCGATTCTTGACTGATGTCGTCCCCTCACTGCTTTGAAAAATCTGCTCGACTCCTCCCCCGAACCTCCCCGAGTGTCTAGCAAGAGGAATCGAGATTAATCTCTGCATAGTTCGACAGAAATGAACTTGTGAAGCTGATTGAGCTCACGTCGACGTGTGACTCTCTAGGAGGCGCGAACAAGCACAACTATCTGGGGTTAGCTAAATACAAATGCATCATCAAGCCGGACTGATGCATCTTTGATGAAGATGGCAGTGGCTCCTAATCTGCAGGACAAACACACGCTTCAGACGAGACCATCACGGCACTGCTCGGCTCAGTGTACAGGATTGCTCTTGCACCTCAGGATGCCACTTGATGAAGAAACAGGGATCATAGTATCAGGCTTGCTGGAACGCCAGAATACTTGGAGTAGTGTCTTCCAGGATAAACGGGGACTTTGGAAGCTAGTTGACAGGAATGTCAAGCCGATCACAGCAGGGACCTAATCAGAGAGCTCGTTTAACGCGCTGAATGAGGCTTCGCGACGCTTCTAGGCTGTTTCTGAGACTCCTGACCTGACACCACAAGGTGAGAGATGACCGTGAGAGACGCTGATTTCTGTACCTGCGTATCCGTAGGGCCGGATTTCCCACGAGGGAGTCACTGCCGACCAAAGCTAACGTCCCACAATTCTAGCCAGGTACGCTCTGCTATAGCTTAGGAACACTCGGATCTTTGGCGATGCTGTCTCAGAGGATGCTTGTAAACCCTTGGAAGCCATAAGTTATTCTTGACTGTCGCTTGCCTCTCTAGGGATGCTCTGTCGCGGGTAGCTTCTGTCAGATACCAGTCGAGGAAGCGTTTCGAGACTGCGTTGAACGATCGCAAAACTTGTTGCTGACGGCAATCTGCGGGGAAGAGTGGAGCGCATGCCAAGGCGGAGTCCCACGCAGCCCCGAATATGTTTGGTCGCTGGAGGATACGCTCAGACAGCCAAGTCGGACTGCTCGGTCATCAGTAGAAGAAAAGAAGCACGGAGCCTCGAAATGCTCCGACTGTCCCGGATTTTTAGGAGCTCCTTGAACTAGATTGTGGAAAAGAAGATGTCCGCCTGGTTTCGGGAATCTTGTTGATACTCATGCCTTGCTGACTGCCAAGCGCGGTCCGCGTGACCCTTCTTCGCTCGCTCTTCCTTCTCTTTACTGAAAGGCAAAAGCATGATAGTTGGACGTGTATCAATGGAACTCAGCAGAACGAGATGGCCGAGGGAGCTGAGAAATGACGGCTCTCAATTATACCATTCTCTTCCTTGTAAATGTTCCTTTACGCTTCTCAAAAAGAAAAGGCAAGCCGGACGTGGCCAATTGGAATTTGACTCAGGAGATCGTTCCAACAGCCGCAGGTGATCAAGGCACAAAGCAAACATCAAGAGGACATTGACTCTGACGCAAGGGACGTGATTGTCAATCAAGTGACAGCGAACAAGATGTCAGGAGATGTCCGATAGGTGGATAGAAATCCGGTTGATGGCTGGAGTCGAAGGCCGGCGAAGGTGCCGAACGATACGGCTTGGCGGAGTCGTTTTAGCGCGAAAAAGCTTGTACGACCCTGACACAACGCTGTGTACACCCTGACCGCTCTTTGTGCGACTCGGTGCTCGCACCACTGCCCCTCGATGGAGTTTCGCAGCATTGATCAGTGTACTGTACCGGCGCGACAGAGCGCTTGTGGCCGGTCCTTAAGGGTAGAAATCCGACAACAAAGCGATGATCGACACCACGTCGTCAGCCAACCGTTTGTTACGGCGTATGCAAGTGTGGACCAAGTCATAGCAGCAATGCAGCCGAGTTGAAACAGTGCGGGGACGTGTCTGGACGGTAAGGAGGCAACGACTCTCCAAGTCGCCCGACTCTCCTCCTGGGACTTGCTTGCCGGTCACAAGCGTAAAGGTTGAGGGAGATTGCCGGTCAGCAGCTACGTCAGCCTGGCCTTGTCTGTTTGCATCGCATCGTCCGAAGCCAAATTTTATTCTTTAGTTGATACTATTCATTAGCACAGAACGACTCAAGTTACACAGCCTTGGCTGTGATACGAGATGTCACATATTTCCAAGAAAAGCATAGTGTAGGACTGCTTTTTGGACGGACGGCGAGAGACAGTAGCTGTTGCACTGGAGCGGAGTAAGAGAATTTGACCGTCTTCCTTGGACGACCAAAGCAGCTTGTTTTTCCTGATTTGGAATTGCGAAATAGCCCGATGGAAGCCTCCCAAGACCGCCTACGTCCACTTTACAGTACAGTACAGCATCAGAAGCGCACCAGTTTACAAGTCCGCTGTGATGGTCCGCCATTCCCGACTTGCAAATTGTTCATCGTTGAAACTCCGCCCTAACAAGATGCAAGATGACCCCACAGCTCAAATGCGAACACGCTATTGTACAACTTGCCCGTCGTCCCAGTAGCTTGGAAGGATGGCTAACAAGGTCTATGTGGCGTGCTGCTATGAAGAGAAACAGGCACAAGGTTGCGCCCACATGGAGCGAACCCAAACCGCGCTAAGACCTATCGAGGGTCTCAAAGGTGGGTCAGGTGAAGCCAAATCAGGGCAACCGAGCTCGCCTCATTAATAACATTATCACCTTGGTTGAGCTGCGAATCCCGTCTGAGCCGGTTGGTCAAGCGCCGAAGCAAGCACGATCTCAGCGTCAAGCTCGATCAGCCTCGAGGTTGTACGGTAAAAGAGGTTGGCGTCGTTGAGACAACAAGCCTTGCTTTAGCAAGAGATCTCCGCACCACCGAGTTCGATGCGCAGCGGCTAGAGAAGGCATAAAGGCAGTGGAAGCGCCCCACGCTGATCTCTATTCGGCACAGGCAAGGCAGCGTCATCCTATAAACGTGTGTTGCACAAGAGTATGTGCTGTTTGCCGTGCGCGTCTGCGCTTCGCTCCAAGATTTCGCGCTAGCCGAGCATCGCTTCGCAGCCAACTCAACACCGGCGAAGGCCAAAAGATTGACTTTGACACTGCTCTTCCCCAGCGACACTTTTCTTTGCCTCGCTTGTTGCCCTGACTAGCCGACTTCCCAATGAGACCTTGAAGAGATTCCCGATGCAGTGTCTTCTCCTGTATGCCTACAACAATTTACCTTCCACTGTACTGTACAACATGTCGAATCAGCTGCGCGCCGTGCGGTTGCTAATGCGGGGAACAGCTTCGACATCGTTTGCGACAGCTGTGTCGCAGACAAGCCAGATCATGCTTCTTCATTCGGATCAGAGCTTGCCTCTTTTGAGTTCACCGATGATCTTGGATAGGCTTTCCCTGGTTGAGCAGCTTTTATCGTGCGCAGGGACATGGCCGCGGCTGCGATACCAAAGCCCTATTGACACCAAAATGAACTGCTCGCAGAAGAGTCTTGAAAGACACACACGCCCCACCGCCAAGCTTCGGAAATCTCCAACAACGTCCTCCTGACCCTCGATGGTGTGCCGTCGGATCGCTTTGTCTTGCTTGATTCGGCTTTCTCGCCCCACCGTGTCGCACGCCAGATGAAGTCCATGCACCCCATGCTGCAGCGCAGCAGCCTGTCGCATCCATCTCCATGTCTTCATCCCCACAAATCCCGTTGCCAGTGTGACTGACGACACTCCTTCTCTCCTTCATCGCACCGAGCTTGTCGACTACCAGCTGGAGAAAGTATATATCATCCCCCCGTCTCGCTCACAGATCTTCCCCTCATCTCTCTTCAACACAACACGACAACTCTCATCGCCGCTAGATACCCGCACCCCACCTTGCAGGCAGCCGCAGCCTTCAAAAGGCCTCTCGCCACTGTCTCACATCTCATCGTTTCACTGTGCACAACGAGTGCTGTCGCCATCATGCAGGGCACCCCCTCCAACTCGTCCCATGAGGACGTCTACAAGAATGAAAAGAACGAACTCAAGCTCGTACAGGCCGGCGAGGTCGACCTCAACCAGGTTCAGGGCTTCGATGCCCCCAAACCCTCCAAGATGACTCGCAGGGCCCAGATCCTCGCCATCGCCATCTGCACAGGCGGATTTTTGTTCGGATATGATATCGGAGTTATCTCGGGTTGCTTCATCATGAAGCCTTTCGTTCTCGCCTTCGGTAGCCCTTCTGACTGCGGTGTTGACGGCTGCCACCTCCCCGACTCGCGAACCTCTCTCATCAACTCGTCTCTCTCCATAGGTACCTTTGTCGGTGCGCTTCTCCAGGCTCCCGTCTCTGACTTCTTCGGTCGTAAGCCATCCATGATCACCTGGGCCTCGATGTTCATGCTCGGCGCCATCGTCCAGACCGCCACCGTCTCTTCTTGGCAGCAATTCTGCGTCGGTCGTGCTTTCGCCGGTCTCGGTGTCGGTGCCCTTTCTGGTCTTTGCCCTCTTTACCTCGGTGAAACCGCTCCAAAGCACATTCGTGGTGCCATGGTCACTTGCTACCAGCTTCTCATCATCTTTGGTATCTTTATCTCTTACGGCATCAGTTGGGCCACTCAGAACTTCAAGGTTTCCGACGCGTCCTGGAAGATTCCTGTTGGTCTTCAACTTCTTTGGGGAATCGTCATGCTTTCGCTCATGTTTTTCCTGCCCGAATCGCCTCGATACTGCCTCAAGAACGGAGATGTCACTCGCGCTCGTGAGATCATGGCCTCCATGCGCGATGTTACTCTTCAACCCATCAATGGCGAGCCTCGCGGCGACAAGTGGATGGAGGCCGAGCTCGCCGAAATGAAGGAGGGTATTGACGAGGAGAACCGCATCTTCGCTGGCCGCAGCTACCTCGGATCTTACCTTGTTTGCTTCTCGAGCAAGAACCAGATGTGGAAGCGCACTGTCAACGGAATGATGCTTCAGACTCTCCAGCAACTCAACGGCCAAAACTTCTACTACTACTACCTTCCCCTTCTCAGTTCGACCCTCGCCCTCCCGCTCGACCCTTTCCAGATTCAGTTCATCCTCGGCTCTGCCTCGCTCGTCGCCACCGTTCCTGCCCTCTACGCTATTGAAAAGCTCGGACGTAGGCCTTTGCTCCTCATCGGTGCCGCTGCCGAAGCCGCTTGCTCCTTCATCGTCGCGTTCGTCGGCCACTACAAGCTCGCGCCCAAGGGTACGCCACTCGACCAAATCACCGAGTCTCAACATGCTGCCGGTGCTGTCTTCATCACCTTTGCAATCGTCCACCTTGTGCTTTTCAGCTGCTGCTGGGGCCCAGGACCTTGGCTGTACTTGTCCGAATCCTTCAATTCGCCAACTCGAGCTAAGGCGATCTCCCTCGGTAGTGCATCGAACTGGGCATGGAACTTCCTCCTCAGCTTCTTCGCCAACAAGATCGCTTCACAGTACGGTAGCTTCATCATGCTGATCTTTGGAAGCGTCCTGATCTTCGCTTGGTTCTACGTCTACTTCATGATTCCAGAGACCAAGGGTATCAGTCTCGAGGACGTCGAGCTGCTCTACTCGCAGCACGTCAAGCCCTGGAAGTCGGCAGCCTGGGTCAAGGAACGTGGCCTCGACAGGTCGGTCGAGGAACGTGCTATCAAGGCCTGAGCACGTTTGCCAGTCTACTTCCACTTCTTTCATGTACTTTACGAAATAGTCACGTCGCACCGCTGATACCATCAGAGCCTCTTGCTCCAATCCCATTGTCATTTCTCGTAGTCTTGTCTCTCTGTGTGTTGCATGTGCTCAGAACAGGTCAGCAAGTGTGGCACCAGGGCATACGCTTTTGAGCAATTGCAACGAAGGTGGGACTCTGTCTCTGTTTGGGGCCGTGTTGATCGGGACGCGAGTAGTGGCAGTGGAGCATACGGAGAAAGCGCCTTTGAAGCCATCGTAAATGCCAATCGCCAACGGCAGACACAACTCTGCAGTGATAACCATGCCTGGCGAGGCTTCGTCACCAGTGTCCCCAGTTTAGCAACAAACAATTCTCCGCAGTCTGGATAGTCCAACCGAGAGGGGCTGAGTCACAGATCAGCATTCCCGCTGGTTGTCCTACCATTCTGCAACGGCTGGCACTCTTACAGGCAGGGTCACTTATGGCCTCAACAACGAGGCCAATCTTGGTTCTCACCTCAAGGCAAGTGAGAGCCCCAGTTTTACTGATGCTTTGTGCTGTTAGGCCCATCCCACATCTGCACCCAGCGGCCTTGCGTGCCCTGTGCCACTCGGCCAAGAATGCTGTGGGGCGCAGGTGGCCCCACGCCCAGGCAGGGCGCTGGGTCCCGCACCCCTGTCCTTTTTCATTGTAACTTCCCCTGTAACCTCATCAAATGTATTACATAGTTACCTCACCTTTATGGGAGTGTAGTTCAATACTAGTAGACCCTTCCTCCACCTATAGTGGCTGTGCACACCACTCATGCAAGCCCCATCCTTGTCCTAGGCCGTAAGACTACTCTGTGGTATTCAGACCCCTAGGGCCCTCCTAACAGAGCCCAGGGCACAATCCTAACAGTTTGGGTAGCACTCCTGGTTTTAAATCTGTGGTCTGAATCTTTATTAATTCTGTGTCCAATCTTGAAGGCATAAGTCTCTTAAGGTCAAACAAACAAGTTCCAATCAACAAGATGATGTTGTCAAACATGTGGCACCTCTGCAAGTGAATGCAATCTTATCACATCATGGACAGACAAGGCACTTGAGTTTGGTTTTTGCTCTGAACACGCAGCTTTGTATGCTGTGGTGGTAATGCTAAAACTTGACCCTTTTCCACAATCAAGCAGGTGTGTCTGTGCAAGGCTTGCTCAATTAATGTATGTACACTCCAGACAGCTGTTATGTACAGAGAAATTGGGCCAAAGAGTCTGCCCCAATTGCAGTGCAAGAGTCTCAAGAATCAGATGAGGAGCCTGTCTTTCCAACAAGCAGTCAACTGCCAAGCTTCTGGCCTGTTCAGCTGCCACCGCCATTCCCGGGTTATGATCAGATGATCATGATGCCACCTCCGTCACTGCCCCAGGCAAGCTCTAGTGCCATCCCCCTTGAGCCACCTTTTCCAAGTTGGCAGCGGCAAGGGCCCCTCCTTCCACACATGCCACCATTTCTGTAGCCAGTTGATGTAATGAATTGTGTTGATCAATGCCATGAGTGAATGATGCTATCAAGGAGGACAAGTTGACTCTGCCAGTTTTGATAGTGGCTGTGCTGCCTTGAAATTTTAAAAATTCTGACTTCCCTGGGGGACTTGCCTGTCCAGGGGCAAAAATTGGCAAAAAAGACAAGTCCCCCTCCGGATCCAAAATATTCCTATGTGATTTCCACATCTACGTTAATGAGAAAGGGTCCGGCCCACCGCCTACATCCCATTTGGTATGTAGCAACGGGCTGGACTTCATTTGCTCATTGTGGAGCGATGACCCCTTTTCGAGGGGGTTATAGCGCTGCACCGAGTCCTCGACTTGCTGTATAAGTAGCTTCGATCAGTGAGCTCGTTTGCCACCCTGTACTTGGTCTTCTCTTCTTACACCCTGTCCGTCTTCCACCGTTCCATACCACGCTTGTCATTGACAGCGATGAGTGATGTCCTTAGAGAGCGAAGCGCTTCATCTCACGTCGTTCTCACGTACAAAGACGACGAAGAAGACGAAGACGACAAAGACATCCACCCGCACTCTTCTCTCCTGCCAACCAGCGCTGAAAACCAGCCAGCTTCGTCGCCTGCAAAAGCACAGAGACGATCATGCTGGAAGCGAATTGTACTGGTTATTGCCATCATAGCCATGTGCGTGGGAATCTTTGAGATTGCTTTCCACGGGAAAGGGGCTGAATCGTTGGAGGCGGCAAAGGCTAAAATCGGTCAGTTGGAGAACGAGCTTCGTCATCGTTTGCAGAGTGGATTCGATAGGGTTATGAGTACGATGAATCGTCCGCCTGCGCCGGCGCTTCCAAACATTGTTGAGAACACTGCCGATATTTCAGCTAACGCTTTGGTCGAAGACAAAGATGCCAATGTCGACGCGGTGAAACGCAAGAGCGTCATTGTCCTCAAGACCGGTGCTAGCGTCCTGTTCGACCGTCTCCCCGTCCAACTCCTTCAAGCCCAGAGCACCCTCGACGCACAGATCCACCTCACCGGCCAATCAAACTACATCGGTCCTTCGCTCTTCATCTATTCCGACGCCGACATGAATCTTGGCCCCTTTACCATCCACAACGCCCTCGGCAACGTCTCCTCATTCGTCCGTAACGAACCAAGTTTTTCTTCGCGCTATTCCAAGCTTCAAGCCGTCCTATCTTCCGGCGAAGATTTGCGCGCAAACGCCTTTGAGGAAGGATGGAATCTGGACAAGTGGAAGTTCCTCTACATGTGGGAGGATGCATTTCGTCGCAACCCGGATGCAGATTGGTATATTGGATATGAAGCGGATACATTTGTTTTGTGGAGATCGGTGTTCAAGTATCTTGCTACTCAAGATTCGCGCAAAGAGCAGATCTACGGTTGCGGATCGATTTTGTTGATGAACAACGAGCTGTTTGCGAATGGTGGATGTCCATATGTTATTTCAGGATCTCTGATGCGGGCCACGTACGGAAAGGATCCCAACTTTGCATCAAAGTTTGACAAATCGGTCAAAGCTTCTTGCTGTGGTGATGCCGAGCTCAGTATCGCCTTGCGTAAGTCTGCTACGGTGCCCATCAACGACCTGAGCCCAGCAGGCGCAAGATTCCAGGGAGACAGACCGAGAGAAGTCCTCTATAGCGGTGATAACTGGTGCGAACCCGTATTCAGTTTCCACCACTTGAAGACGGAAGAAGTTCAACACTTGGCACAGATGGAACGAGATCTTCTCTCGACCAAAAAGCACAACTCGACCATTTTATACTCGGACATATTCGACCACATCCTCCCGCAATCCCTCAGCAAAGCTCTCCTCCATCTCTCCTCCTCCAACTCCTCCTTGACTACCCAAGATCCCAACAACGAATCCGAACTCGACACCGTCGAGCTCAACCCGACTCAAGAAGACTGGGAAGCCTTCGGCAGCGAAGACAAAGGCGTTCGCAAGGGACGTCGACACCAAGACTCGCGCGACTGTCAAAAACAATGCCTCGACAGCAAACGCTGCACAAGTTGGTTCTGGATCAAAGTAACCGAACAGGATCCAGATGGAGATTGCTACCTGATGCACGATGCGGTCAAAATTGGCAAATCTTACGAGGGCACAGGATTGAGGACGAGCGGTTGGATAGCAAAGAGGATCGCTAGCTTCAAGGCTCATCACTATTGTAAAGATCCTCCTTCCGCTTGAGTTAGGGGCTGTTCTTGCGCTTTGTCTTCTCTCACTGTCTCTAACTATCGTACAAGTGCAACCGTCATTTTGGCATTGACAGCAAACAAGTTCGTTTCCTTTGTGTGCGAAACCCACATGGACCCGCTGCGAGACGAGAATCTGCAAGCACAGTCCCCGAGACCAAAGACCAGGTAGTGTAGAAAAATGAATCTGTGATTTCATTCAAAAAACGTTGGTTCCATCTGAGCCATAGACAAAAGAACAAATATGCGTGAGGCAAGGCGTGAGGTGAGGAATATCGTAACAAAGTAAAATGCACATGAATCTGTTGTTGCGAGAAGGTGAGAAAAAGGATTCATCAGTCCATAGTCAAACGAGACTGACTCTCCTCCTTTTGCCTGTTGTTGCGTCGCAAGTCGAGTCAAATGACGTAAGGGAAAAAGTCTATTTTGCAGAAAAGATGACCGCTGTGTTTAGAGCAGGGTCAGGAAGAGTGATGCAGAAGCGATGGCCGCCATGACGAGCATAGGTGTTGCCGGGAGGTGGGAAGACGTGGCGGCGTTGGCGGCGCTTTGAGGGGTGCTAATGCGTACGACGTCGTTATTCTGGTAATCACGCTTTGCTGCGTTCATAAGCATCATGAATGCCAGAGATTCCGACGAGGTTTCACCCTGACGAACAAAAGAAAGCACGTCGACGACCGGGTATCCTTCACGGAATTGGCCAATGGGGTTGAGAGCGGTAGCAACCGAACGGTAGACGGTGTCTGCTTGCGAGATCCACTTGTTGTGACTGGGCGACATCGATGCCAACCTATAAGTCGCATACGCGATCAGTGCCGTTCCTGCAGTGTCGTAAAAGGTCGAAGTGTCGTTCATATAATTGTGGAACAACAACGCACGTTGGTCCAACAGTGGCCACGAGGCATCGAGGATCTCGGACATCCAGTTGACAATGTCGTTCTTCTGCTGCATCATGTCCAACGAAGCCTGACTCTGTTCGATGGTCGCCAAAGTCCTAGCCATTCCTGCGAGGACCCAACCATTTCCCGTTGCCCACGCTCCGCCATCAGTCCAAGTCCTGTTATCGGGCAGCACAATGTGACCCCACAGGTTGGTCGATGCACCGGTGGTAAGACGCATGCCATCGCGGTAGAGACGAATCTGATCATACGCAGCTTGCAGCAGGGTGTTGTTGCGAGTGATCATACCGTAAAACGAGAGAAAGGGAGGCATCATGTACATGGCGTCGCTCCAGAGGGCTACGTAAGTGTAGCGATGGCTGATGGCTCCAGCGCGCGACTTTGGCGTGCGACGCATGACCATGTTGAGGGTGCTACGTGCTGCGTTGCTGTAGAATCCTTGATCGGCCATGACGCCAGTGTTGCGGTTGATCTCGCCATCGAGCCATGCAGCAAGGAGCACCTCGGGTCCGGGAGAGGCACCGTCAAGGGAGCTACCTGCTCCAATCTGCTCGTCGCCAGTGATTCGGAATGCAAGTCGACCGAGCATGTCCTGGCGCGAGGCGGAAGCATAGGCCATGGCAATGACCTCGTTAGGCGGACCGGATGCGCTTCGTTCGTGTCCAGGTCGGTAAGGAGGGCCACCGCTTGCAGAAGAAAAGACAGACCAACCGGGATAGTCGAGCTCAAGCAAAGCCGCTTGTGACGCACCCTGCTCCCAAGAAGCACGCTGACCAACAAGCATTCCCATCTTGGCGGCGTCGCTCATGGTGTTGTTGATCGAGCTGGCGCGCTTGTACAGATTGCTTGCCGAAGCGGTGGGAGCGAGTGTGGCAGCCATCAGAAGCGCCGCTGACAGAACCGTCTTTCCTGCACCTGCAGCAACAGTGCGATTGCGGCGCTGACGCAAGACCGGCTTGCGAGCGCTGAACGTGGGAACAGCTACCACTTCCGCCTCGTCGGCATCACGAAGAACAACCAGGGTTCCATTTGATCGGAAGGCACCTAGATCGCCGGTTGAAACCCACTCTTCATCGATGTCGTCGGTGCCGGTGGTGGTGGTGGTGGTGGTGGTGCGAGCGACAATGTTGCCACGAACGACAATCTCTCCCATGGGATCGCCTGCATGGCCCGGCTGCCTCTCGCCAGTAATGGTAAAGCCGGCATCGGTGGCGGTCTTGGACTGGAGCAATTTAATCTCTGCAGAAACCGAGGGTGGACCCACATGGGCGGGGACCTGCATTCCGCCCGTCTCATGTTGGGCAAATGCTTGCAGATCGAAAGCGTGCGTTGCGCTGATGGGAGCAGTCACAGCAGCATCTGCGAGTTTGGGAAGGTATGCGTTGAGCACAGCACATCCGAGATGCGAACGAAGAGAGTCGAGCAGTGCTTGCGGGACAGTATCGCCTCGAGCTGCAATGACAAGGTTTCGAACCCGGTTGGATCCGGTGGTCTCGCGAGCCTTTTTGAAAACCAAAGTGTCAGCGAGGCCGCTCTGAGAGAAGATGCCATTGCGAAGGGTGAAGAGCTTGCTGTTTGTCGCCCACGAGACGAGTGGGGATCGGCGAGTGCAGGTGGCGAGGGCACAGGCGAGGGAGGATGCACCCTGGGCAGAAGCGTAGATGAGTGTGGGCTTGGCTTTGGCAAAAGCGGACGAGACGGCAGGGTTGGGATCGTCGTAGCTGGAAGTGATGAGATCAGAGGTGATGGCAGCACCGGTGTAGAGAGCGGTGAGAGCGAGTGCAAAGCCAGCTGGTGTGCGGGTGGCCATAAGAGGAGACGCTGGGGTTTCGAATGCAGCGCATGCCTCTACGAAAAAGTGGTCGGCAATGCTGGGGATCTTGTCAGCGGGGAAGCTTGCGAGCTGAGAAGTGACGCCGGCGACCAGGTTGGCGTGCTTGACGTTGATCCATTGAGAGGAAGCAGCGTTCCAGTAGTACGACTGAGTCTGGTTGATAAGCTCTCGATTGGCGGTTTCACCACCGAGGAGTGAGCCTCGGCTACCAGCCTCAATGACGGTGTCGAAACCGTAGATGCGAAGACGGTGTGAGCCGCCAAAGTGAGCATCAGCGTGCTTGTTGGCTTGATCAAGATCGGAAGAGGGAACAATGATGAGAGCGGAAGAATCGAGGAATGCGAGCTTCAAGACGGCATCGATAGTGTTTGCGGTGGTGTAGACGCCGATGGCCGAACGTGCGCCGGTGCTGGAGAGAGCGTTTGGAAGAGAGCTTGCATTGTGCTTGGTGAGCTGCTCGGGCGAAAGGACGAGGGTATGGAAGCGGGAGCTGACCGAGGTATGCGAGTTGGCGAGCAAGGCGACGAGGGATTGGTAGGTGTCAGCTTCTGACACAACTGCAAAGACGGTCTGTGTTACGGGAGCGGATGAGAGCTTGATGAAGCCGGTTGCGAAGGCGGTTGCATCTTGAGCTACGTCTTGGTTGGATCTGGTGCTGGCGTAGATGGACCTCTTGGCATTGCGCTCGGAGCCATTGACGCCATGCTTGATGAGGTCTGCAATGTCGTTTATTTCCTTTCGTGGCCTCAGAGCAAGCTCAAAGCCTGCGGGGGAGTTGGCATTGCGGTAGATGGCAGATTGGTTAGGTTGTCGAGTTTGGGATACATCTGCTTGGCGTGTGAGGATGAGAGGGTGGATGAGGGGCTGATAAGAACGCGAAATGTAGATCGAGACGGAGAGCGCTGCTACGAGAACAAGCAGGAGCACCAAAGAGGTGTCGTCAATGACCAGTGCGAAGACCATTATGATGAGATGTGCGCCTTGACGGCTCGCTGCAACCGAGAGGATCAAGCTGTTGTAGCAGAGGTCTAGATTGACGACATTCGGCGTGTGCGGGGAAAATGCAAGATGGAAGGATAAAGAGGACGGAATGGTCCAAGGTGATGGATGTAGGAGAGAAGACAGGACAAGACAAGAGATGACAAGAGAGTGGTCAAGGACGGGTTGGTGAAACAAAGTGTATGAAGAAGCAAGCACGTCGATCTGGAAGCAATCTCGTCTCTGTGAGCACAGTACATTACAGTACTATATACTATACTGTTCTGTTCTGTAGAGTATTTGACTCCCGCTTGGCATCTTATCGCATCTCTGCCAACAGCTTCAAGCAAAGAGGCAAAGAAAGCTATATCGTCACTCTCCACCTCTCTCTTTCTCTCTCTCTCTCTCGGTC
Source organism: Ustilago trichophora (assembly GCA_900323505.1). Taxonomy (NCBI): domain Eukaryota; kingdom Fungi; phylum Basidiomycota; class Ustilaginomycetes; order Ustilaginales; family Ustilaginaceae; genus Ustilago; species Ustilago trichophora. The sequence goes on along the minus strand of OOIN01000017.1, from coordinate 370,262 downwards.
CACAAACGAAGAATGGCCCCGAGAATTTTATTTAGTCTAATCTGATGCGTCATGCATCCATCACTTCTTTCCCCTCACTCTCAGGTCCGAGATGCCGCTCATTTTCGCTCTCCCCTACAGAGATTGCTTCAAGGCGCTAGACGATAGCACTATTGCCACCAAGACAGAGCGTAGCAGTCATTGGTTCGAACTAGGAAAGAATGGCATTGCTATGACTTGACGCAAAAGCACATGGAGAGAGCGTATTGTACTGTACATGCCATGCCATGCCATGCCACAATTCATGTCTGCAGATAGGTTGCAGCTTGGCCCCGAGCTTGGACCCGAGCTGCAGCAAGACTTTAAAAAAAAAACATTGAAAATCCCCTCTCTCTCTCTCTCTCTCTCTCTCTCTGAGACCTGCCTTTTCCAGAACCTCTGCTTGTTCTAAGATTTGGCTTGCTCCGCTTCAAACTCTTGGAACGCTTGTCGCCGATCAGCATTGCTTTTCTCGAATGCAGACATTGTTGCGCGCGGTCCGTCAAGTCAGCCAAGACTTGATGAATCCGAGACGAGGCGGGTCGTTTGGACTGTCATGTTGCCAAGCGAAGCGTTGCTGTCAGCTTTTTTCTTTCCAAAGGCGAAAGACTTAATTCCCTGTCAAAAGAAATGACTTGATTCATCCACGCTTACTCTGCCTGGTCTCAGCTTCGGCACGTCTCGCTTGACCATTCTGCTGTCAACGCACTGGTGCTTTTTTTTCCCGATATCAGAGCACGTTCTCACATCCTCTGTTGCCTAAAATGTGACGTCGACGACGACCTTCTTTGATTAGGAAAACATCTTTCGATCGGAGGGTGGCCGAATTGTACTCTATACAGTACTGTACTGTCTGTAGAGCGCGAAGGGTGTGGATTGTGAATTGCTTGGCTGCAGCATACCCAAATGCACACAGCTTGCCAAGACCGAGCAAAAGTGCGCCCTTCCTCGAACGCGACTGCACAATTCTTCGGGTCACTCTCCGAATCCAACTCTTCTGCTGCTGCTGCTGCTGCTGCTGCTGCTAATGCTGCCAAGGCAAGAAAAAATCGGTCAACGCTGTCTTGTCAGTCCAACCTCGGCGTTCTTGCCCCTGAATCGATTCCATACTGCCAAGAAGATGCTTGCACAGCCTGATATCAATTTCAACTGATCAACCTTCGAGACGCTGGCACGCTTTGGCTTGGCATCAAAGCGTCGGATGCATCGGATGCCACGAGCGATCCGGATGAAAATGTGCTGGTCCCAGAGGCCTCTCCTCATTCTACCCTTCTCCTCACTTCTCTCTTAGGCGACGCTCACTTGCGGGACTCCCGAGCCACTTCGCATGCCCCAAGCAGCAACATCTCCTTCCCCCGATTCGCCCCTACTGATTTGGGATCGGGACCATCTGACACTCTGAACTCAGTGACAATTGTCTCATCACAATCACAAACATCTTCTTGTCCTTGACAAACTACATTCTATATATGACACTGTTCTAACAGACCTTGATCTACAATTCTTTACGACGTTCGTCTTTCAAAGCTTGGCGCGGGGCAAGTCCGAGTCGAAATCAGTCGTCTCGAGATCCTGAATGTCGACGTTCCACTTTGCCGAATTCAAAGGCTCGCGAAGCGCAAAGTCGAACAGAGCCTCGTACACGTTACCGTCCGATCGGCCCAGTGCCGAGTTGAGCAGGTAGTCGGGAACCGCAAACGCATCAACCAGTGCAACGGCGTTGGGGCGCAGCTCGGTCATGATCTCCTGCACCTTGCTGCCCAGCAGGTGGAACTGCTTGCCGTTGATGTAACCCGATGCCAAGAAATCGGCCGATTCTTCGGCCATGGTGTGGCACGCCCAAAGCAAGAAGATCTTCTGAACAACCTGGCGCAGGGCGGGCTGCGAGTTGAGCTTCTCGTCCTTGAGGATGGCCATACCAAAGTTGCGCACAAGCAAGTACTGCGAGTGAGCCTTGGAGCATCGGTACAGCTCAACAAGTAGCGAGTTCCACGATCGCTTGGCATCGTCACGAAGAGCAAGAGTCTGCTCGGTCAAGTAGGCAGCACGATGACCGAAAGCGCGCATGAAGAACAGAGGGTCGTAAAGATCACCCGAGAACTGAATGTTGGCAGTCTCGTTCTTGTTTTCCAGGTAGCGCTTCATGTAGTCGGTCGTGATGTTCTTGTCCACCTTGCCACGACCGCTCTTGAGGCCACGCATCGTCTTGAACAGGTAGCGCGTGCACTGCTGCGAAAGCATGTACGAGTCACCTTCCCAAGTCGCGTTGGGCAGGTAGTTGGCGTACTGGTCCGGAAGACCCGAAGCCATGCTGTAACCGTGACCACCGCAAGCCTTTCGGCAAACCTCGATGGCGTCACTGGCATACAGAGTGGTGAGCGACTTGAGTCCCGAACTCGAGGCGTGCGTGTCGGCGAGCAGCGAAAGATCACCCGACTCAATGTTGGCCTGGTTCTGCTCGTACAGCTCAAACATGAAACGCGAAGTGTAGTGGAAAGCAAATGCCTGGGCCAAGATGGGGAAGAGACGGATCTGAACCATGGTGTAGTCCAGAACCTGAGTCTCGAGAGGCTTGCCATCCTGACCAAACTTGGGAGCATCGCGGTCGGCAAACTGTCTTCGCACAGCACAGTAGCGAATAGCAACCGTGACAGCGCGCATCAATACGGCCGAAGCTTCACGCACAATGTTGGCACGAACCCAAGTGAGGGTACCGTAGGCGAGCTTGGCGTTGGGTGGGGGGAGGTATTTGCCAGTCTCGGGTTCGACCTTGGAGAAACGCGAGAGGAGGTTAAAGTGAGGGACACGAACGTGCTCAAAGAGCATGAATCCATTGTCGGTGGTGTTGTACCCGGCCTTGGGTCCAATATCACCGATGGTGCGACCAGGGAGGACCTCGCGGGTCTTGACGTCACGAATGGGGACAACAAGGGGGTGAGGACCGTAGCTCTTGTTCTTGATGATGAGCTGAGCCATAACGACGGCATGGTCAGCAGTCCTACCGAGACCGCCGATCCACCACTTGCTGGCGGTGAGGGTAGGGCTGTGGATCTCCCACTCCTGCGACTCGGGGATCCAGGTGGCGGTGGTCTCGATACCCTGGACGTTGGAACCGTGTCCGAGCTCGGTCTGGGCATAACAGCCGATGATCTGGTACTTGGAAGCAGGCTCATAGAACGCCTTGCGCTGCTCGTCGGAGCCCTGGTTGTAGAGGGTGGTCAAGAACATGCTCTTGTGCAAACCCATGGGGCCGGGAAGATCGGCGAGCTTCTCGGCGAGGTGAGCCTCGGTCTGTGTCCACTCGTGCTCTGCTGCGAGCTGAGCGAGGCGCTTGTCCTTGAGCATGGCACGGCGGAACTTGTCGGCACGACCATAGTAGTGGTCGGAAGACTTGTCAAAGACAGGGTCAGAGCTGAGGAGGTTGACGAGACGCTCCTGGAGCTCGAGGTAGTCCTTGCCGTGAATGTACTCGGCCATGGCCTTGGAGTCGAAGGAAGCCTTGGATCGCTCGTGAGCCAGAAGCTCGCTACCGGAGACACCGGCGGGCTTGAGGCCCTCGGGGAGCTCAATGAATCGTGGTGGCGCCATGTTGGAATGGGATGTGGGAAGAGAGGACGATGACACTGAAAGGTTCTATATAGATTTCAATCGGAGACGCAGGCGGCGGCAACAGGAAACTGTGGGGAGCAAGTAGAGCCGGGAGGGAAGTGTGTGGGGTTCAGGAAGGAAAGCAAGGAGGGATAAGGCGTACGTATATATGACCTGTTGCCACTGTGCGGGGACGAGCGAAGAGGCTGCGAAGATCGAATGTGCTTGTACGGTCGCACACACGAGGGTCCACGAAAAGCTGACCGAAGGAACCGGCAGCAGGATGAGGCAAAAAGGCCAAGTTTTAGCCGGAATAGAAATGTGAGCCAAAAGCCAAAGCGGAATGTCAGCCAAAAGCGTCGTTGGGTCGGCCTGCAACCTAACCGGTCCCACGGCATTTTGTTGCTTTGTTTTTCCAAATTTTCCCAAATGCTCTTCAATCCTCCACACTGTATTGTACAGGGCGAAGAAAGCAGGATCCCAATACAAATCGGAGGCCAGCGATTTTGAATTGCAGCCGTACCCTCCTTCTCTCTGCAGGCTACTTAATCATGTAGGACGATGGCTCACAGTCGGACCGTGGTGCTCTCGCCAGTTGATAGTCTCAACAGACTGGAATCTGAGATTATGACTCTATGACTCTGTGTTAGGATTGTTTGGGGCGCAGCCAACAAGGCTTACATGTTGAGCTTGTCTCAACCCCGCAAATGGTCTGAAATGAAACCAGAGGAGAGCGGGTTGCGCGCACGGGAACCCCGCAAGGATGAGGTAAAGTTAGGGTCGAGACCGGTTACTGGTAGTGCAGCTCGCCGGAGAGGATGTTGCAGAGCAAAGGTGGGGCCAACCAGGAAACTGCTTACGATCTGTGCCACACTTGACAGCCAATCGGCCAGCGTCATCGACGTTTGCCGGATTCGTCGGAACTAGCCAATTCCCGGTGTTCACGCGTCCAAAGCTGAAAGATGTTAGACTCTATGTAAAGCTATTATTTCATCAAAAGAAAATTATAGCTTTACTAACATTGGGAAAATGACGATTCTCACGTCTCGCACGACTCGTGATGGCTTGCTGCTTCCGATGGAGAGCTCGCCGCCGCCGAAAATAGCGAAAAGAAAAGCTCAGTTTTGACTGTATTTCCTTGTTGGCTCAAGATAGAGTGCACTCGCATGTCCGACTCTGCTGCTGCCAGGGTTGCTTTGCACCATCGAAACTTTATGTGCCATCTTTTTCATGTCCGGCCATCTCCTCGGAGCAAACACTTTGTTTTCCTTTTCTTGATTGCCATTCAGCTAGCCCATCCACGCTCCGCAATCCAGGCACCCACACCGCACCGCCTCGCTCTTCATCATCCAGCTCACAATCAGTCGGCTACATATCTCCGTCCAAGCCTCGTGCTTCACATATCGACACGCAAACCTCATCGATCGACCAAGGACGCTGGTCACGTTCAACATCATTCTTTGCGAAAATCACTCTGATTGGACGCAACTTATCATCCACAAAGGTGCAAACAGGCATGTACTGTAGCTATTCAACTGTGCAGTGACTTAGCCGACCTTTTTTTCTTTTTCCATCCCAGGGTTTCACAAAGCGAGCTTCGCATGAGACTCGCAAAAGGCTTGTTCGCACGTTCATTCTTTCGCCTTCAACCCCACTGCGACAAGCCACAACAGCCGATCGGACATGCTCATACTTTGACATCGCCGCCGCCGACACTTTGATTGCTTCTGCTGCTGCTGCTGCTGCTGCTGCTGCTGCAACCTGTTCCGGAATCTGCATCGCAACCATCCGGTCAGAGTCATCAATCCACCAGCGCCTGCATCGCTCGACCCAGTCTACTGTATCCGACGCTCGCCGTCACTCTTGTGTACTGTTTCTGTACACATGCATATCAGCCACGCCTCGTTTCTAGATTCTATCGGCTCCGACTTTCTCCCTCTCTCTCTTTGTCGCTGTTGCCCTTGACAATCAGATATCCACCCCTCCCCTCCTCATCCCACTCTCCCTCTTCCAAGCCCTTCCTCGCTTCTCCGTCGTTCTCGGCTTTTGGCACCTGCCATTCATCCCTCCCCCACGCCGTCCTACATCCGATCAACAGAGGCTCAGTTCTCAATCTTGGTTCGTTCACAGCCTTGTTCCTTGCACCTGGTTGCTCCTCCTCTGCGTCCTCCTGCAGCTTTCACCCTTGTGTCCAGTCCTCCTTCCTCGGAGCCCGTGATCCTCGATTCCGCCATCTTCTTGCCATGCCCAAGCGTCCTGCTTCAGGGCCGCAAGCCTCAGCCTCTTCCTCTTCCGACTCGACCACTCACAACGCCAGAACGTCTCCCATCACCACCGCATCCACAACAACACCTCCTGCCTCGAACTACTACAGCGCCAGGGCTCCCAGACCCTCCTCTTCTTCCGACCTCGTCCTTCCACCTCTTCACACTGCTCTAGCTTCAGGTGCACCCCTTCCGTCTGGCTCTGCGCTTCCACCCCCTCTGCTCCCCACTACCTCCTCCTCACAGCGTCCAGACTCTTCCAACTATACCCACACTCGACAAACTTCCACCGCCACCTACAAACCCTTTGTGTCTCCTACTAACATCATACACGGTGGTCGTGTCACCATTCCCGGCACAACACGTCCGCCGCCGCTGCCGTCTGCACCTCCCGCTGCTACCAACCCTCGTCGATCTGCCAGCATGACTTCAAACACAGAAGATAACGCTGCACGACCCAGCAGTTCAGACGCCAACAACACAGAAGCAGCAAAGAAAAAGTCGACCAAGAAAGCTGTCTCTTGCGAGCCATGTCGTAGGCGCAAGCTCAAGTGCGATCGAGGCTGGCCTTGTGGTGCCTGTCGCGATCGTGGCGAGTCAAGCAAATGCGAGTGGGCAGAAGGTGTTCGTCCTCAGACCACAGGTCGAGACAGCGGTGACAACTCTCAGGTCAATGAGCGTCTCGATCGCCTCGAGGCCATGATGGGTGCCATCGCAGGCTCTCTTGGCGTAGAGCTACCCGGTGCCAAATCCTCTTCCACATCTTCCAACGGCGCCCATCGCAAATTCTCCACCACCAGCGCCACTTCTACCAATGCCGCCCCCACCTCAAAGCTCTCCACCCTCGCCGAGCTTGGCGCGTCTGAGGCTAACAAAGCTGCTCTTGCTGCAACCTCGAAACCCGACACACCTCAGCCTTCGTATGCTGCCGGCCCCGTCTCTTGGGGCTTCGGCTTTGGCTTTTCGCAAATGAACCAGATCTCGTCCGAGGAGCTCACGCGCAAGACCCTCTTTGAGCTTCTCAACCTCCTTCCCGACAACAGCATCGTTCGCAGCCTTACCGACTTTTACTTTCGCGAACTATCCTGGATGGCCCATCTTATCCCCGAAGAAAACTTCCGCAAGAGACTGCACGGCGTCGAGGAATCTCGCTTATTCTGGGACGGTCGTCCTGACGCCTACCGCTATGATGAGATGCGCGACTTGCTTCGACTCGTCGCCACCATCCACGCACTTTGCGGCGCGGCACTCGTCTTTGGCGAGCCTCTCGAAGCCGAGCTTTTGCTGGAAAAATACGGCAAGCAGGCCTTCACCGTCTTCCTCGACGCCTCGCAGCACGCTCTTTCCGTACTCGACATCTACGAAGAGCTTCATCTCGACAACGTCCGCACCATGGTCCTCCTCAGCTCGTGCTTGAGTGCTCTCAAAGGTCCTGCCGTCGGATCCGCCATGATGGCCAACATCTGCTTCATGGCATATGCGCTCCAGCTCGACATAGAACCCCCCGAGACGCTTCCTCTGGACGAGCGCAAGGACCGCATCGGTCTCTTTGCTACTCTCTGCATTTCAGACTGGTTCTCGGCAGGCAACGTCAAGCGCAGCTATCTCATCGACCCGGCCAACACCAGTCTACCCTCGCTGTTTGGTCCTGATGCGCACAAGAACGAGTTGGTCTCGGTCCCCATCCGGTACAAACTCAAGCTCAGCGATGTCGCACGCCGAGCTAGTCGTCGTATCCACATGAACGAAGACGAGGCGTACGAGTTCACCAAGCAGCTCCATCAAGAGGTCGTAGCCATCGAGGCCAACATTCCGGAACACTTGCGCTTTGACGATTCGCTCATCGAGACAGATGATCCTCACAATCCTGAGCGCTGGCATCGCACGGCCATGGCTTTGGCTGTGCAAATGCAGCTACTCACGCTGCATAAGCGCTTTTACGTTCAGTCATGGACCAACCCAAAGTACAAAGAGTCAAGAGACATCAGCTTTGCCGCTTCGATGCTCATCATCAAGGTCTTCCGCAACGCTTTCAAGTGGTTCACACCGCGTGAGAACGCTACGCTAGACGAGCAGAGAGCCATGATCGGCGAGGGCATGCGCACGCAGCACAACTCGGTTGCGCGACTGTGGTTCTTTGCCCAAATCTCGATCATTGCCTCGCTCGTCTTGATTCACTTTGTCTCGATGCTCGACACACATCCGCAAGAGTCGTGCGATTGGGACAGCTCGGAGCTGCGCGCACAAATCACCGATGATCTCAAGTTTGTGCGTTTGTTGCTTCAGGCACTGTCAAGCAAGTCAAAGCTCGCTCTGGACGGCGCGCGAGCCATCCAGCCTCCCGAGTCGAACCGCAACAAGCGAAAGGCTGATGATGCGCTGACCGGATCCAGCTTGGGTGCTGGATCGACGCGAGGTGGAGGCCCGCTTGGCAGTCGATCGATGGGCAGCATTCCGATCCGCAACCCGAGCTGGTATTCAACGTCGTCGGGCTACTCGAATGGGTCGACGCCCGCCTTGACGAATGCGCACCGAACGCCACCTGCTTACAACTCGCCCGGGTCGAGCAGCAACAGCTCGCACAGCCTTGCGCATTCTGCTTCCGCATCCGAGATAGTGCGACCCAAACTACCTTTCGATGGTCAGGTGGCACCTGCCAACGCCAACTCATTTGACGACATCGAAGCGCTGTGGCAGAAGCAACCATGGCAGACTGCCTCGCTTCGCATGGGTACCTCTCCGTCCGTGTCACCCAACAATGCCTTCTCTGGTGCCGGCAAGGGTCGCGCAACTTCCGGCACGGGTAGCAGTTTACTTGGCGCTAATGGCAATGGAAGCTACTTCCCTGCTACCGGCAAAGCCGGTCAAGGCCGACCAACATCCACCACCGCCATTCCTGGCCTCACCAACGCACCCAGCAATGGAGAGGGAAGCAGCAGCAACCCCGACTGCCCCTTCATCTGTGCTAGCTTCTTCGGACCCGACGCGAGCTGCAACGACATTGCGCGTGCTGAAGCGGCCATCGGCAGACAGGATGCAAGTTACGGCTACCCAGTCGCACCCCTGAGCCCCTTCACTGCGTCGTTTATCAACAGTCTCGATCAGTACGTCGCCAGTTTGGAAGAGCCTCTGCCGTCCAACAGTCCATCTGCGTTACCAATCCCGGTGGCAGGGACAACCATGTCGGTTCCTCAGAGCCACGCGATGGTGCATGCAGCGACGACCTCGAGCAATAATGCCAGTGCTGGGGCGAGGTAGGATTTCTTTCTTTCTTTCAAAATAAATGTGTTTCATGGCATGTTGATCTGTTTAATGTTTCAATGTTTCGGGTACGAATGGAATGGGAATTTTGACACCACCGCTAGTCTTTGGATAGATTGGAAAAAGCCATATCTGAGTGTGGGAGATGTGCTGTGCACTCAGCGGCAAGATCAGAGCTATTGGCCGACTGCTCGACGCTGAATAGTCCGGAAGGTACGACAATCATCCCACGTGAGTCGCAAGCTCGCCTCCCTTCTTAGGTTCAAACATTCTCTGCACAAGCAAAAAGCGGCTCAGACACGGAAAGCGGAACGAGTCTTGGCCCAAACTATCGATTGTACCGTATGAGTTTATCGAGTCGAATTGTATTGCCGAAAGGGGGGCAATTTCTACAGTCGTTGGTACAATACGCGGCTGCCAAAAATTCAACTTTGGCCGGGTTGAACACCGAGAACGAAGACGGCGGCTCTGATGGCGGGGGGCTCGGGCCATCTGTTGAGGTTGTCAGATGGTTCGTCCCCCCCGCATCTTTCGGCTTTCACAGCAAGCTGTTTTGCACAAACTGCCCCGCATCTCCTAAATTCACGCTTGCCATCTCCCCCACGCTCGTCGAGATAGCCCTTGGTTTGTTCGGCCACGGCTAGTTCCGCCTTGCACCACACCTCAAAACGTATTTCAACGCTTTGTCCTTCCTTATCTTTCCACTCTTTACCCCTCCTCTTCCCACGTCATCTCATCCCACTTCTATCTATCATCTGCCTGCCCACCCACTAGCATCCAACAATGACGGCAGCAGCACGCACCCCATTCGATTGGAGCGTAACCGATCCGCACTATGGCAACCAGTACATGCGATTTGCCTCTCGTCGATCCACCGTTCTCTCCACCAAGGGTGTCGTTGCCTCTTCTCAACCCTTGGCATCTTCTGCAGGTGTCGAAATTCTCAACGCGGGTGGAAATGCTGCCGATGCGGCCGTAGCTGTGGCTGCAGCACTCAACGTCACCGAACCTTGCAATACCGGAATCGGTGGAGACGCCTTTTGTCTCTTTTACGATGCCGAGAAACGGACCGTGCGAGCGTTGAATGGTTCGGGACGGGCTCCTCACGCCATGACCCTCGATGTCTTGCGCTCAAAGGGTGTCGACGGGGTAGAAATCCCGGGAAACAGCATTCACAGCGTCACTGTCCCCGGTGCCGCAGCTGCATGGATCGACACGGTGGAAAAGTTGGGCAGTGGAAAGCTTACGATGCAAGACATTCTCGCTCCTGCCATTCGACTTGCTGAACAGGGCTATCCCGTTCATGAAAGCACGGCTTATCTGTGGGGCCGTAGCGAGAATTTGATCAAAAACGCATCGCCCAACGCCAATGAAATGCTTTTCCAAGGCAGAGCACCGCGAACGGGGGAGCTTATGCGCATGCCTACCCTCGCACGAACCTTCCGAGAGCTCGCAACCAAGGGTAAAGAAGGATTCTACACGGGCCGAATCGCTGAGGCCATCGTCGATCTGGTCAAATCCCAGGGTGGCGTACTCGAGCTCGAGGACCTCAAAGATCACCTCGAACGCGGTACCGAAGAAGTCACCCCCATTCAGTACACTTACAACCACCCTGCCGAGGCCGGAGATTTGGCCGGTAAAGAAGGTGTAACCATGTACGAGTGCCCACCCAACGGTCAGGGTCTCACCACCCTTGTCGCCCTTGGTATTCTGGACGAGCTTCAGAATCAGGGCAAAGTCGGAGATCTGGCCAAAGTCGACCACAATGGTGTCGAGTATCTCCACGCGCTTATCGAAGCTCTGCGCCTCGCCTTTGCGGATACTCGATACCACGTTTCCGACCCGCATCACTCGGAGCACGATGTTGCCAAACTCCTCCTCGACAAGTCGTACCTCGCTCAACGAGCTCAGCTCTTTGACCCAACCAAAGCCTCGGTAGATCTGGAAAAGGGTAGTCCCGCCAATACCTGCGACACGGTCTATTTCTCCGTTACCGATCAGTACGGCAACGCCTGCAGCTTCATCAACTCCAACTATGCCGGTTTCGGCACAGGTGCAGTCCCCTCTGGTTGTGGATTCACACTTCAAAACCGCGGTGCAGGATTCACCCTCTGTGAAGGACACCCGAACTGTGTTGCTCCTCGCAAACGCCCCTACCACACCATCATCCCCGCTATGGCCACTAGGGGAGAGGAGCTCTTCCTCTCCTTTGGCGTCATGGGAGGATTCATGCAGCCTCAAGGACAAGTTCAGGTTCTGATGAACATTTTACATCACGGATTTAGCGTTCAAGATGCTCTCGATGCGCCGAGATTCTGTATTGGAGCTGGTATGGCTGGACCAGAAGGTGCCACGAGTGAGGTTTACTTTGAACAAGGAGTAGATCAAGCCGTAGTTAAAAAGTTGCAAGACATGGGTCACAAAGTAAAGATCGTTGATGGTTGGGGTAGATTCCAATTCGGTAGGGGACAGGTGATTCAAAAAGTTCAGAATCAATCTGGCAATCTTGTTTGGGCTGCAGGTAGCGATCCTAGAGCTGATGGACACGCTATTGCCCAGATTTAATTCCTAACTCGACTCTTCACAATCCTTCGCAACGTCAATCAATTTTCCATACCAATGCACACAGTCTGCTCGATTGACCCCCGTAAAATAATGCTCAAAACTAATCCCGTATCTAATGGTAATACATCTGATATCTCTCCTTCACAACTTGATCCCCATCCCATCCCCAAACCACCCTCACCACCTCTGCACTAAACCCCTCTTTCCTCTGAGGCACCTGTGTATCGTTGAACCAACTTTGTATCGCCTTGAAAGGCAAAAGTGGCCTCTTAATTTCGTTTTTATTGGTCGGTCCAAAATGAGCTCGAAAGTGATTATTATGAACACAAACGCTCTTTGGAACGTCGAAATAAATGCATCGTATCGATACGTCCAAATTTCGAGCCAGATCAATATAAAGTTTCCTCGTAGCTCGATCTCGATTCGTATTATCCACCACGCATGAAGTTGAACAAGAAATCGTGTCAGATACAACACCAAGACATTTTTCGCGTGTGCGCAGCGTGTCTTGATTCACATGGACGTAGTTGGCCGGTGCAAAGAGGCGGTGGTAGAGATGTGTTTTGCCGGAAGCTGGGGCACCCACAAAGAGTACGATTTCCGGTTTGCCAAAGTTAGGGTTGCCAAGGATGAGGTTGGAGGATGTCTGGTCGAGAGTTGAGAGGTCGACAGTGATCATGTCGTCTTCTGGCTCGGCGACCAGACCTTTTAAGGACGGACTAGGAGCGACGAGCGCAGAAGGACTCCATGGCCGAGAAGGAATCTCGTACTCCTTGCCTTTGCCTAAGAAGTACTCTTCGGGTGTGTAAAACCCTAATCCTGCATTCAGCGCCCATTTCAGATCCGTATCCTGATGATCTCTATACTTTTTTCTTCCCGCAGCGTCACCGACAAAAAAACTCTCTCCGCTATCGACCTCTATTCCACCATTCCACTTGCCAACAAACTCTTCCCACATCCCCAGCCTCGGCTTACGATACGTGTCATCTGCCAAACTGGCAAACACCCGCAGTGGTACATCCAACGCAGCCGCGATATGAGCCATCTTTTTCTTCCACGTGCTCAACCCTGATTTTGCCGAATACGCGGTTTGCTTCTGGTTCGTGATCACCACAATGGCGAATCCGTGCTCGAGATGTTGTTGTCGAATACGGTTGATGACGGATAAAGTGCCAGCGGGTGGGGTTGGGAAGAGAAAGTCGAAATCGTACTCATCAGTCTTGGAGGGAAAGGTTTTACCACCTTTGGGGCGAACGATGGTACCGTCCAGATCGAAGAATGCTACTTTTGAGCTGGGCGTAGGGTCTCCGTAGACGCCATGAAGGCAGCTTTTGTCCGGTCCGATCGGGTCTAGCCATTTCAACGACTTAGAAGATGAGGCGCCGTTGGCAGAGGACGAGGTCGAGGCAGCAGTGCGCGGTTGGAAGATTGATGCCAGTTTGAGGGCCGGCTTGGAGCTTGTAGAAGCCTTCTTGGGGGAAGCTGGCGCCTTGGTTGGCAAAACAGGCTCGTCATCATCGTCCGACTCATCTCTGGCCTTCTTCGCCCGAGTCGAAGTGGGCTCCGCTGCGAGCGTGCGCTTCATCTCTGCGGTGTTAATCGAGGTGCAGATCCCTATCGCTCTATAGCCGCTCCTGAATGCGCCTGTAGCGCTGGCCAATGGTACCCTTTTTAGCAGCCACACCGTCGTAGCGGCCTCGCGGTGAAATTTGACGACCTAGTTTTGTGATCTGCGGGGAGCAAGGCAGATAATCGAAGACAGGAGCCAAACTGGCGTGTGTTGAGCTGATAAATAGCGTGAAAAGCCTACACCCAGCGCCTTTAGAAGCTCTGAGATATGGTCTGCCAAGGCAGGGCAGAAGAGTGAAAGCCTAAACCTGGCTTGGTGGGGCTGTAAACGGCTAAACGGAAGCGACGATCCGTAGTAGAATGCCGACTCAGCAAGCGCTCAGTCGAGAGTGGTTTTGTTTCAAGCTTCTCTGAGCCTGGATAGTGGTTTCGCGTGCTTGGCGTACGCTTGAATGAAGATGGTGGTTGTAATGATGGTGCGGAGAAGAATGCCAGAACGGAAGTAGGGGTTTTATGCATGGCCCGTGACCCGTAATTGTGTTGCAGGAATAAAAAGACCCAATAGAAACTTTCGAAAAAATGCGTACAAAAATACAAGACCAAAAATCCTCGTCAAACAACATCATCACTCCTCACCATCTTTTCCTCGACCGTACACACATTCACCATTACGAAACCACGCAAACCGTTCAGAGCAAGACACAGAGAATCTATTCTACTATTGGGAGCTCTCTAAACATGAGAAAGCTGAAGCGTAGTTGGAGCGTAGTGTCTACTCTTCGGCAGAGCTAACGTTCTGCGCAATGACTGGAGGGCAATCAGGCCTGGTCAAGTTGGCACCCAACTGACCACCTAGCCAGATAGCTACTCCATTAGTCCAACCGAAGCCCGTCTGGACAGTATATTCACCTCCGGACCCAGCAGCGTTGATATCGCTGGCGTTGAACTTTTCAAACATGTTGCCGATGGCTGTGCTTGCGTTGAGACCGTTGGCCTCGAGAATATTATCGGCGACGGGCTGGAAGGCGGCATCGCTGGTGTTGAGTTTTCCACCGGTGGCCCTCCATGAACACAAGGCAGAAGCGACGTAACGGTTGGCAAGCTCGCGAACGAGCTCGTCGCGCCAACTCTCGCCGCTCGTGTTGTTGCCCGTGTTCAAGATGGGGTTAAGCTCCTTGGAGGGGTCGTTCGGGTCGGTGGCTCCGGCAACGGTCTCGTTGATCATGCTACCAGCCTCGTTCTCGAGACCTTGAACCGGAAGGCTGTCCTGAGTCTGGCCGAGCTGGTTGGTGTTGTTGACCATGGGGATGAGCGCAAAAGTGCCGTTCTCAGCAGGAAGCTGTGGTCCAGCAGCAAGGATGTCAGGAAGATTGCGAAGAGCCTCGAGAGCAATGTAAGTGTGAGGAGGCCAGGCGTTGGCAAAGTCCCACTGCTGACCCGTGGTAATCAGCGAAGCAGGAAGAGTGCCGTTGAAGCGGTCGATGATGTATCGCAATCCCGAGAAGACACCCTGCAAGTTTTGCCTGCGCTGGTCCAGGCTAATGGTCTCATTGACAAACTCCTGGGGCAAGATCTGTGCCCACAGAGGGAAGAATCCAGCAGGAGTGAAGAATGGAGCACGGTCGCCCGAAGTAGTGTTGAAGTCGTAGAAGAACTTTTTGCTAGGGTCCCAGAAGACATCCAGCACAGCCTCCTTACGAGCCTGAGCCTGCTGGGCCCAAAAGTTGGCACGGGTCGTGTTAGGCTGCAGACCGCTGCCGGACATCTTGTAGAATGCCGACAGCTTCTGCTCGCAGGCAAACAGGATCGAGTTGAGGTCAACAGGAAGTTGGGCAGCAGTGTTGAGGAAGCGCTGGGCAGGGATCGTATCGGTCAAGTTGATAGTGGGACGCTTCGACCATCGAGCAGCAGAGTAGTCACTACCACTCTCGGCACCGGATGCAATGTCCGAGTAGAGCTTGGCTCTGCCAGTGTCGTTGAGCTCGAGACTCGACTCGTTGGCGAACTGGACCGTCTTGTAATCCTCCAAGTAACTTTCGGGACGAGGAGCCGAGGTGTCGACCTGGTAGTGAGTGATATTGTGCGTCTTGTTGGTGAAAGGCGAGGTGAACTCGATGGTCCTGTTGTTCTTCCAGTAGTGCATCTCTTGCTCGAGCAAGGGCAAGAAGCGTTGGAGAACCGAAGTGTCGTTGTAGGCCTCAATGTACTTGTCAATCATGAGGGTAAAAAAGGGAGGCTGGGAGCGGTTCTCGTAGTAGATACGGTTGCCGTTGGGGATAAAGCCGAGTCGGTCGATCAGATCACCAAAGTTCTCGAGAAGCGCCTTGACGACCGACTGGAGCTGCGAGGTGATCAAACCTTCGATGACAAAGAATGTATCCCAGTAATAGAGCTCGCGGAATCGACCTCCGGGAACCACAAACGTTCTGCTCTCGTTGAACGGAATGAATGAGGTGACACAACCATCGCACTGAATGCCTGAGGGGCTGGACGAGTTGGTGGTACGGGCGAGCAGCTCCCAGTAGCTGTGAACCTGCTTTAGCCAGTCACGCACCACCTCGTCTTCGACTCCTTGCAAGAACTTGGGGTCCTCGACAAACTCGTCTCCCAGATCGGCAGGAACAAGCTCGACACCTTCGGCGACAAAGTTGTCGTCCACAAACTGGATGAGCTCGTCGTAGGTGATGTTGCTAGCGTTGCCGCCACCGAGCTTGTTAAAATTGTCAAGAACCTCGGATTCAGGCTTGGAAGTAGCCTTGTCTACGAATGTCTTGCTGTCCTTGAAGATGCCAGCAAGTTGCACAGCCTGAAGGAGAGGACCAGGGCAGTAGATGGGCGAGGTGCATAGCTCCTGTGCGGGTGGAAGGGGACCAGTTGGGATGAAAGCGGTCGGTGTAGTGGTCGCCGAGGGCACAGCTGCGGGTGGCTTCTCCGTCAGAGGGTTGGCTGACGAGCTGGAAGCAGCCGAGCTCGAAGTGGCAGTACCCGAAGAACTGGGCATGGCAGAGGAAGCAGCGCTGCTTGCATTCGAGGCGGCACCGGTGGACATGGCACTAGCCGTGCTAAGAGCACTGCTGAGGGAAGGGGATGCCGAAGAAGATGAAGCATCCTGAGCTGCGACGGCTGCCACAGCTGGCAGGAGTGCAACCAGCGATTTCAACACTGGCAAACGCATCTTGTTGTTGTAGGTCTAGGATTCGTGTCTAGGAAGAGAACTCGCAGACGACGGGAGGTTTGGGAGAGGGAAGAGCAGATCAAGGATGTGAATTGCTTCTTCTTTTTATATTGAAACCGACTCGAATCAACCACGAGGCTTGCTGGCCTGAGCTACAATGGCGAGCGAAGCATGAGAAGCTAAACTCCAGGAATAGAGCTCGTGCCAAGGTCAACACAAAGGCCATGCCAAGCCAGAGTCACTTTAGCCAACGTCACTGACTTGCATCTTGTGGAGAGAGGCATGAACTGACAGACTGCCGATGTCTCACAAGAACGCTATTTCTCCCCCATCCATTTCATTCTTTCGGACTGCTGTCTGATACTGCAAACTTATTTCACGGCGATTTAATTCTCCGGCCTCAACCTAAGCTCGAATGCTGCAGGAAAATAAAAATAAAAATTTGGGGTTTGCCCTTCCTAAAGAGTATGATTGGCGGTGGATTTTGCGGGCCTCCGCTTGTAAAGCAACGAAAAGCGATGCCGATCTGGGCTCTTGAGCGGGAAATGCAAATCGAGTCTTTTAGCGAGGACATTCACGGCGGAGCTTTGCAGCTGATTTGTTGTGCGATCTGTTTCGCTAGAGCTTTGCATCGCATGGCAGTGAAAGTGTCCACGCGAGCACCAGCACCACACGGCCAGAACCGAGCTATATCGTGATCGGGGAGAAGCAACATGCGAATCAAGTGCACAGACGAAAGATCGTTCTTGAGCAGAGTGGGCGAAGCGAAGAGCGCGAGGCGGATCTTCGGCGAAACTGAGCCATCCACTTCTAATGTTGGAGGTGCAAGTACAGAGAACAGTGACGCTACCAGAGTGAGAGAGTGTGTTGTGAATAGAGCTCCCGCGGCAGAGAGCTGCGTGTCCTGTGGATGGTACACTAGCGCGCGCCCTGGCGTGGGCAAGCGAGGTGAAGCCGATATAGCCGTATCTGTCTCGTGGTTCGTCCCAAACGTTCCTAGGGAAGTGGTAGCGTCGCTGGGAAACGGGCCAACTGGATGCCGATCGTATTTGCCAAGCATGTCGAGGCAGAACGAGGGCGTGATCCTGCAAGAAACACTGATCCAACACACACTCAGCTCGGTTCTTCCACCATCAACCCTCCTGGCAAAGCGCGTGGATCTACGACGTAGCGAGGCATGGCTCGTACAACCACTGAGGCTGTCCCCCACACAATCGGAGCCCGAACGTGGTAAAGCACGGTGAAGCGAGAGTGAGACCAGGTGTTGTGTGGATGACGAAGACGAGTTGCGCAAAGTGATGGCTTGGTGCATGAAGGGGTGAACACGAGGAACGACGCTTTGATTATTGCAACTCCGCCTTTCGAGCTGCTCACATGTCGAAGTCGCTCCCCTCCCTTTTTGAGGACCGCATCGTCATCGGTGCTACAGTATTCTCCGCAACATTTCCTCTCGATCCGGCTCCATCTACATACATGCTATCGATGTTCGGCTTCTGCTCGAGTCGGATCAAAAGTCTGCGTCTGCTCTGCGCACGGTTGCGTTGCTGCTTTGGAGAGGCGGAATCGATGCTCCAACATAAGCGAGGCCAGGTTGCAAACTTTCGCATCTGATGATTGCTTGCTTTACTATACTTCTCATCGCAGGGCAAGTGCAAGCTGAGACGTCGAGTGATTCAGAAGAGGCCAAAAAAAAAAAAAAAAAAAAAAAGCCGAATGAAACCCGAAGACAGGCTCTTTTGTTTGCTCCCTAACTCTGACGTCGACGTGCTTTTCAGAAATGAAATTTAGATCTCATCGCCGATTGATGCTTAGCTTGGCCATATAGTACAGATACGATCTGACTTTTTGAGTTGATCTGTCAGACCAGGAATGTACGCACAATTCGCAATTTTACGACCCCAACCGTAATTTCCGGAAACACTTTGCCGCCGAGGGTCCGCGGGCGTGTCTGCCCGCAGAACTGAGGGTTTGCGAATGTTGCGAATGTTGCTGCACCGCTGACACCATCTCCTTGGCCTCAGCAGAATTCGAAGACTGCAAAAGCATGCATATGTGACGAATGCAAGACTGGTGCAGGGCTGCATAGAAAGAGGCATCATCGAAAGTCGACAGCGAGAACAAACAGGCGGAGCTCTTCAATTTTTTTTTCTTTTCCTAAGATGACCCTGCTAGCGACCCAACGCGGATCCCTTGCTCAGGAACTGGTCGCAATGCGACCCTCTTCTGAGCTTGATGAACGAAGATAGCCATTATCCTCCGTGGAAATACGAAGAGAGAGGGAGAGAGAGAGAGAGAGAGAGCGGGGCCGATGGTGGTGGAGACATTCTACGCGATTGCAAGCGACCAAGATGACCCGGCATTGGTTTCCCGACAAGTGCTCTCTCTCAAATTGAAATTGGGCGAGAGCAAGCATTTGGCTGGGCTAGGCTTTGAATGTGGGCTCTCCCTCTGACACACCTTTTCTGAGACGCCTCACTCGCACGCTTTTACGCTCTCGTTTCATGCATTCCATCCTTGGATCGCCCCCACTTCGGCACGACATCGAGACTCTTTTCTCGTGAGATGGTCCCTTGAAGCCATGTGACGACCAGGGTAGATCATCCGCAATCGATTCTACTGCGAACTTGTTGCTCAGATCGCGCCACCTTGTCACTGCGTTGCTACTTTGTCTAGGATCGCGATGCAATCGAATCAAATTGAGTGCAGGCGCAGGCACACATCGGAGACGGCCGACATTGCGCAAACGATCCATCCGAGCTACCGTTTGCGTCCTGTCTTCTCTTGGATTTTGGCTGTGTTGGACACAAAGACGAGGGCTGCTTCTGCATTACCGTGCGCCGGATCAATTATGCTTTTGGACCCCACGATAGGCTCAGCGTACGTGCGCGCAATGCGCCAACCTCAAATTTTAGCCGTGGCTGCAGAAGGAAAAAGCGTTTTGAGCGATAGGTGGGGGCTTGGCAGTGCAATGCGAAAACGTAACGGATACAATAGGATGTCGTGTTGACCGGTCAAAGGAGTCAAAGCGAAAATGAAGGAGTGAAAAAGAGGGGCCCACCGCATCCTGGAATTTCGCAACGCCGGCTTAGATCCGAAGTTGAGCTTTGTGTCATCGCTCCTTTTCCGTCGGCCATATTACAGAGTGTACTGTAGTATGACTGCCATCGCGATCGGCTTTCTGTAGACCCTCTTCTCTCTGCTTCATTCCAGGCTTGGCTCATCGCGACACACCAACGAGTCTCTACACACACAGAGAGTGGGATTCCGACGGCATCTGAAGCAGGGTCGGTTTTTTTTTTTTTTTTTTTTTTTTTTTTTTTTTTTTTCTTTTACGGAACTTTGCTGCCAAGATGAAATCAGTAACAATAGGTTGCCGCTGCAATCACGCGGAATGCTGCTTCCAGACCGACCGGTCCGGCTAAGTGGTTTCGACAAATGTTATCTCTTCTGATCAGAACGGCGAAGCGTGGTCGAACCATAAAGTGACACAAAGCAAAGATGAATTCCAACGCAATCAGCTCTGAGTGTCACATCAGCCAAAGCTAAGGTAGCCGGTCACTGTTGCTATATCGGAACATCTCCGCTCCACCTGACAAGGGAATCTCCCACTTTTGCCTGCCTATCAATGATCTCGAGAGGGTCCCCTAACCCCCCTCTCTCTCTACAACCTCTCCTCGGCCCGCAGCCGATGAAATCTTGCATCTAGTCGGCACCCTCTCGCTGTCTTTTGTCCTTCTCTCCGTCCCCTCCATTCCCGATCCGACTCGTTTCTCACGCTTTGGTCACTCGTTCCCAATCGCTATCTCCTAGCTCCTGTCTCGCTCTCGAATCACTTTCGGCACTTCCTTTCTTTGGTTGGTCACATTCACATCCCACTCTCGCTTCTTTCACTACCCTAATCATCCACAAGCACCACAGTCAGCAACCATCGGATCACCCGCTCCGACTACAGCCAGTCTCTTGCTCTGCAACAACATCATATCAAACCAACTATCAATGCTCGACCTCTGATCATCTCCGCTTCCAATACAAGCGAACTCCAACCATGACTAGCTGCGACCAGAGCATGGCTCGCAAGCGCACCCTCGCGGATTCATGCTCATCATCACAGACAACATCAAAGCATCGAAGAATAGCTCCCACTTGCTCGTCGACGTCATTCACAGATCCTCATCATCCAGCACCGTCAATAGACGACGCTGCTAGCACTGCCTACTCGGGCGGCCACCGCGACAGCTTCGGCTCCCAATCTTCCTCATCATCCGACTTTTCTACTACATCATCTTCAATTCGTCGCGCCACCTCCGACCCTTTCCCAAGGTATGCTCTTGGCATCCCGCATCTCGATGTTCTCCTCCCTTCTCGTGATGGTCTCGACCTTCTCCATGCCTATCACCAGGGTATCGGATGGATTCACAACCCAGTCGACCGTACCACCCTCCTCGAGACTCTCGAAGAGGCTCAACGTCACGGCGCCGACTCGATTCATCCACATCGACTCGCTTGCCTCTTGGCCGCGCTAGCCCTTGGCGATCTGTTCAGCTCATGCTTCCCATCATGTGCATCGAACTCAGCACAGCCCATCGATTCGCCCTCCAAGCGTGGCAGGATCTGGTTTGGTGTTGCCTCCGCATGCCTTGCTGGCTCCCGCACCGAGCCAGAGCTCATGCACAACCCCACTCCCGATGCCTGCTCGGCTCTCTACCTCATGTCGACCTACTTGCTATGCTCTAACGACGAGGAGCTCTTCCACCGTTCTCAGGGCTTGACTGGACTTGCTCTCATCCTTGCCAAATCAGCTCTCGTGCCGTCTTGCCTTCCTTTGGCGCGTCCCCAGTCACCCTCTCAGACAGCCGCACCTTCTTTCCCAACAGCGGAGTCTCCATCCCGTGCATCCTCGCCAGCATCCCCTTCCCAGGCTGCTACCTCCCTTGGCCACAACAACAAGAAGAACAACAACAACGACACAGAGCAGGATCGTCTCCACTGCAACAGGCTTCTCAGCGACCTAATCTTTCATCTTCGCTGCCAGGTCCTCACCTTTGCGCTACCCTGCCCCTCCAGCCAAAGTGCTTCGTCCCAAAACAGCCCATCCCTTACCAGCTTCCCGGATGTCCCAACAATAGAGGCCATCTGGACTGCCTTTGGAACACCTCTCTACGCCAGTCTGGACGCCTTTGGCAATCGATACAGCCCCAACATCTTTCACAACTGGAAGCTCGGCCTTGCCGATCTCATGCACCAGGTCTCGTGCCTCACCAACCAGTCCATGTCCCTGGAGCAGCTCTCCTCGGCCTCGCCAATGCCCTGCGAAATCTCTGCACAGACAGCGGGCGAAAGTGCTTCGAGCCAACGCGCTCAGAGACAAAGCATCATGCTGCCAGATCACGGCCAGATTGTGAAGCTGGACGAGAGGATTCGCCGCTACCATGCCAGTCTTCCCGACTTTCTGCTTTTGCATCGACCGCTTCCCATCGAGATGGCTGGCAAGGTCGACGAGGATGAGCTAGGGCAGATTATCTGCCAGCGTCACATGGCTTGCTCCATGGTCCATCGTATGCTCATGGCTCTGCATCGACCCTGGTTCCTCTCGGCGCTAGCCTGCCGATCTCGCTCATCGAAAACAAAGCCTGCTCAAGAGAAGCAAGATCGCACACCGCTAGCGGCAGAGGCATCTGCTTCTTTGGACGCTTCGCTAGCAGCATCAGCTACGATCTCGGAACTGAATGAATCCGAAGAGAAAAAGGCAGAGCCAGAGAACGGAATGCAGCCATCACCACCTGCCATGTTCTCGTTGTCGGCAGTCTTGCGCTCGGCAACGTGGCAGACAGAGACTTTTGCCAGCGCTGCGGCCTGCGCCCCGCCGCAAGCACTTGCATGGTGGCAATTCACCAATAACGCACTCGCAGCTGCCATCGTTCAGGCAACAGCGCTGCTTCGCCTATCATGCCCTTCGGCACGGCCTTCTTCTACTGGATCGAACGAGCCGCCACAGGCAGAGCGGCCCACGCCTGCAACACACTTCCACAACCAGGTGCGCAACGACCTGGACAAGAATATCTGCTCTTTCCAGAACGTTGCCAAGCGCTGCAAGCTCGCTGCCAAGGCATTGCCCTTCTTGCAGCGCGTCAGCACAGCGATCGACTTGGGCATATGCAAGTCGCAGAGTACAGCGACGTTCAACAAAGATGACGCGTTGCAGAGCAGTCTTTCGCCCCAGAACACTTGCCACGTGGACTCATCAACGACAGCATTCACGGACACTGCGGCCCAGACGCGCAATCAAAGCCGTTTGGAGCCTTTCACTTGTAACAACAGCAACAGCATCAACATCATAAGTCACAGCAACACCAGCAGCAACAACAACGGCAACAGCAACGTCCCTTGCATCCCCGTCACCGGTCACAGTAACAGTAACAGCATCAAACAGCAACCCATCCCCCCTTCCCAGCATTCCTCCACCGGCGCCCGGCACCACCACAGGCATTCAGAGACGCCGAACCAGCCGAGGCGCGCATCCAGCGCCAAATCCGAGCTAGAAGCCATCTTTGGACCCCTTGCCTCGGGTCTGGAGTTGTCCACTCCTTCGGAATCGTATGGCTCGGCCAAGCCGCTGTATCGTCAGAACCTCGATCCGCTCCCTATGCCTCCAGTGATAGCACGCGATCGCGACGAACACAGTTCTCAGCCGACTTACAGCGAGGATGGAGGCTCTTCATCGACTTCATCAGGTATACTTCCTTGCACGCCAAGATCGAGGTCGCCTCAATTGGACGTCTCGCAGCAACCTACCGATTTCAAGGGCGCAGTTGCAGAGGAAGGAAGGGGCGGCAACGCGGCAGAAGGAGCGACGGGGAAGCAGAAACAGAATCAGGCGTCGGATCTTGTGCTTCAGTGCATCCGATTCTGGCAGCCGGACATGCTCGTCACCCCCTCGTCTCGCAATTAGAAATAGAGCTGTTGGCAATTTGACATCTTTGTACTACTTCTTGAGCGTCTGTGCGTGTGTATGTGTGGCTGTATGAGCTGAGCATTGCGATATAGTGCAGAGATGATGGTAACATCTGACCATGTGGAGTGAGGGGTAATCAGTCGAGAGCGGGAGGCTCTTCACCAGCCTTCCAGGCAAACTTGGACGCATAGTGATCCTTCCTAAACGTCTTTTGACCTACACCGTACAGCTTCTCCCTGGACGTGATGCCCACCTTTTCACCCACACCAAATCCAGTCTTTGGACCATCCTTGATCTCGTCACTGTTTGGCTGTTGCACCTTTGGATAATTGGCCCAGACGAGACCTCTTTTCTTCAAAATTGGGACCACCAATTCTACAAAGTCCTCAAACGTTCCTGGAGCCAGGGTGTAAGCCAGATTGAATCCGTCTACACCGGCTTTGTCGATCCAATCCTCAAGTTGGTCTGCGATGCTTTCTGGGCCACCTACGATTGTAGGGCCTAGACCGCCGAGTTTGATCTTGTTGGCAACGGCTTTCTTGTTCCATTTGGGAACGTGCGGGTCTTGAGAGGCAAAGTTCTCAACAGCAGATTTGATGGCGTTGGATTCAGTGGCTCGGAGCTCTTCATCTTCGGAATAGGTCGAGAGATCGATGCCGGTCCATCCGCCAAAGAGAGCCAAGGCTCCTTCGTCGGATCCGTGTTCAAGATTCTCCTGATACTTTTGTTGAGCTTCTTCGTCCGTCTTGGCGATGATGGGACATAGGAGAGCGAGGACTTTGAGTGATGCGGGATCGCGGCCAGCGGCAGCGGCTCCAGAGCGTGCAGCATCAACGCGTTTCTTAGCTACATCAGGTCGATGTGCAGCGATGAAGATCACTTCTGCATGTTTGGCTGCAAATGCCATACCCGGTCCCGAGGATCCGGCTTGGTAGATTACGGGACTTCGCTGAGGTGAAGGCTCGCAGATGTGGGGCCCAGGAACAGATTCAAAGTATTTGCCCTTATGGTTGATCTGTCGTACTCTCTCAGGACGAGTATAGACGGGTGTGCTAGAATCGTGAATGACTGCGTCATCAGCCCATGAACTCTCCCAAAGCTTGTAGACGACGTCCATGTATTCATCCGCCACCTCGTAGCGCTTTGCGTGAAGGTCTTGATTCTTGGCTCCGAACTGTCGTGCTGCACTGTCGAGGTAGCCGGTGACAACGTTCCACCCCACACGGCCGTTGGTGAGGTGGTCGAGAGTGGAAAAGCGACGGGCGAGCTCGTACGGGTGGACGTAGGAGGTGGTTGCGGTGATACCAAAGGAAAGGTTGGTGGTGGCTGCAGCCATAGCTGAGATGAGAAGCAATGGGTCTATGACTGGGAATTGAGCTCCTGAGGCGAGGGCAGCGTCGAGGTTGCCAGCGTACACGTCGTAGCCTCCGAGAACGTCGGCGAGGAACAAGCCGTCGAAATGGCCAGATTCGAGAAGCTTAGCGTGATCAATCCAGTATGAGAGCTTGTTGTGGTGACGAGAACGGTCGGCAGGGTGTGTCCATAGACCGGGCGATTGATGTCCAGAACAGCCCATCATAAAGGCGTACAGGATCATTCGCTTGCCATCGTTGCTACCGCTGCCGTTCAGGCTGAGCGAATCAGTGGCCGAGGCCAGGTCGGTGGTCGCAGTGGGAGGCGTCATTGCTACTACTGCGTGTCAGATCAGTATGCTGCTAGATGGAAATTTGAAGCAACGCAGCGGCGATGGTAGAGAAGATACTTATACCGAGAAGATCGTGTGATTCCCATCGCCAGATTGTGACGCACAGACACCTTTAAGCTACTCGTTTTCAAACAACGATCTCAATGAACAGCCACCGCCGGGTGCCACAAAGCGACCCTTTCCACGAGGTTATAGTACATTGAGGTCTGTTACTGTATCTTTGTTGAGATAGATGCAAGATCTTCCTACCGGTCTCCTGATGGGGGGAAGGAGATTCACAATCATCTCATCGATTCAGAGTTAGCGTTGATCTAGCGACCCTCGCGATGGCGCCATTTCACCAGCTCTCACGCGCGCTGCACCACTTTGTCTAAGCTTTTCGTACCATGGTATTGTACTCTTTCATCATTTGTTTCGCACCATCCTTCCAAGCACGAGTGACAGTGTGCGGGGAAAGGGTACGGCATCGAAAAGTGGGCGATGTGTGCAAACGAAACAGCACTAAAAAGTCGCAAAAGATGGCGTGCTGTTCCCCTCTCGCATAAAGACAAGGGGGGCATTGTTGGACAGCTCGACCTCTTTAACGCACGCACGCCATCGCACACAATTTCCCATCCTTTCCCCACTCTCACCTTCTAATCGAGATTCCGCTCATACTTCTTTCAACATCGGGCCGATTCGCAGAGGTACAACTGCTCTCCACATTCATTGTCGAACAAACGAGCGGAGGCTTCCACGCGCTTGTTCTCTCGCTGTTAGTGTGGGGTTCAACTCCTTCTTCCACATCAACACATATACTTACTGTATTCTTACGATAGATAAACATGGCAGCAGAGCCATCGGCATTAGTCGATTTTATCGCAGGTACCGCAGGCGGTATCGCTTCTCTACTGGCTGGACATCCTTTTGATACTGTCAAAACTCGACTTCAGGCACAATCATCCATTCTGCCAACCGCTCCTTCCATAGACGCTTCTACGCTATCCCATCACCCGCGAGCTTCGTCCTCAAAGCTCCTACCAACCGTAGCATCCCCAACAGCATCTTTGTCAACACTGCATTACTCGGCCATAGCATCACGCCATGGATCTTCCTCTACAGCAGCAGCTGCGCTCACCTTTCCTCAACATGCATCTGGCACGGGCACAGGAGGGTTGAGGCTAACCCTCCCGATCTACCGCTCTGCAACCGACGCATTCCGCATCATCCTTAAAGAGGAACGTATTTGGGGCCTCTACAAAGGTGTAACATCCCCCATGCTCGGAGTTGCCATTATGAACGCTTCCATCTTTGGACTCTACAACATCTCGCTTCGATACCAGACCTCTCATCATATCCTCTCTGACTATCCCGTTACTCAAGTCTTTATCGCCGGAATGCTATCCGGCTTGGGAAGCAGCTTGATAACTTCTCCGATAGATCTGGTCAAGATTAGAGAACAGATGAATACGAGCCCTATGAAGCCTAGTACGTGGAGGGTGTTTACTGAAGTGCTGAAACAAGAAGGCCTGTTTAGGGGTGTTTACAGAGGATGGTGTACAACTGCGATTAGGGATCTAGGTTATGGGCCTTACTTTGCTTCTTATGAGCTGCTCAATGCTCAAATTACGGGATGGACGGGAAAGCCATTGACAAATGGGGATATGGCCTTGAGCGGCGCCGTTGCTGGAGTGGTGGCTTGGGTCAGCACTTTTTGGGCCGATGTGATCAAAACCAAGATCCAGGCTAGTTCCAGATTTGACGACGTGGCAAAGGGAAAAAGTCTATTTTGGAATACAGCAAGGGAGACGTATGTACAGGGTGGATGGAGGTCGTTCTTCGTGGGTGTAGGACCAACAGTGTTGAGAGCGCTTCCGGTAAACGCAGTGCTTTTTGTCACGTACGAGGTGACAAAGGACTATCTCATCTCTTCAGGCTTCTAGAGGTGATTGGATGCAGCATGTATTTCTATTGTTCAATCTTACTTTTGCACACACAAACGACTTTGAGGGAGGAGCATGGGGAGGTGGGATTGAATGACGTGTATTCGCTTGGTACGTCAGTCAGTCTGAGCGCATCAGTGGTGGTGACGAAGGTGCCTTCGCAGACCTTCGATGTGCTGAGCCAGACGACGAGCCTCCTTGTTGACTCCTTCGCCGTTATCCAGCGTGATAGCCTCAGTGACACCGGGGAAGGTAGTGGCTCCGTACCCGAGCCATCTACCAGGAGCGGTACCCAAATGCTTGTACCATTCTCTACCCTTGAGACCTTCTTTGCTGATCAGACCCTGCTCGAAAGTCCTCAGCTTTCTGTTGACGCTCATGATCTCTCCTAGCACTTTCCAGAATTCCTTGTCCTTCTTCTCAGCCAGATGTGCTAGCTTTTGGCTCAGCTTCACTTTCTGCTTTTCAAACTGTCTTGCCTCCAATCCAAGCCCATGAACGGCCTTCCTCAGATCCTTCAACCAACCGGGCTGTTTGGCACCGACACCTCTCGGAATTCCCAACTTCTTCTCCGCCAAACCCTCGACCTTGTCCAGATACTTGCCCATCGCATCGGCATAATCCTTGACATTCAAAGGGGCAAAGAGCTGAGTGGACGATTCGATCGCCATCAATCCGACGATCTTGGCTGCAGCTTCATGACGCTTAAATCCGGGATCGCCAAAGTTGTCCATCCAGTAGAAGCTGTCGTAGTTGGAATGGTACATGTACACGGGATCCGTGCTGGAGCGCTTGAAACCCAAGTCGGTGGATGCGATACCGAGATGCTGTAGGAACACTGTGTAGTCGGAACCAGAACCCAAGGGGTTGAATGCGTCGAGGTTGATCTTGTTCGAGGTAACATTGGTGTTGGGGTCGGAAACCTTTGCTGCTGCCTCTTGGACGAAGCGCGAGAGGGATGGGGAAGAAGAAGCCTGGATGACACTTCCAGAGACGGAAACGTCGACGTTGTGGTATGCGACGACGTGATTGCGGATCCACTCGGCGTAGTCTTCACCGAATTCTGTGCTTCCCACTAGACCGTACTCTTCGGCATCCCACGAAGCAAAGACGATGGTACGCATCGGTCTCCATCCGCCCTTGTAGAGCTCGGCAAGACCTTTGATAGCCTCGTGGAAAGCAGCGGTTCCCGAGTTGGGATCGGCGGCACCAAAAGTCCATGCATCTCGATGGTTGCCCAACACCACAACTTCATCCTTAATGTGACCGGGAAGCACAGCGTACGTGTTCCAAATATCGCGCACCTGCAGGTCGACAAAGTTCTCCAAATGCACCACATCTTCCGACGGACCAGTCCAGTACTCTACGCCATCGATGGCTCCTGCCAGCTTATCGTTCACATCTTGCGCTTTCAGGCCTTTGCCCTTCATGCTTTCGAGCAGGACCTTGGCTTCAGAGTACGACAGGGGAAGGGAGGGAATTTTTGGCAGCGAATCTGCGTCTTCAGGTTCCAGCCTTGTAGCGTTGCGGTAACTGGGCTTGCCAGGAGTACCAGGGTCACCAGGGTAGAACGAAAGTCCTTGCACAGACCCACGCTGAACCGCTGAAGGGTTGCGCGCAGGTCCATCAGGGTAGGCCTTGTAGCCGTTGGCCTCGGTGATTTCTCCATCTTCGATAGTGTCCGTGTAGATGATGACGCCTACAGCGCCAGCTTCCTGGGCAGCACGCACTTTGAGACCGCGGAAGTTGGATCCATAATCAACGAGCACGATCTTTCCTTTGACGTCGATGCCTTTCGCTGCGAGATCGGCAAAGTCTTGCTTCCTGCCCATTCCGGCGAATACCACCTGGCCAGAAACACTTCCTGAGGCAGAGTAGCCGTGGAAGAGAGGGACACCGCGAGAGCTGGTCGGATCCTTCTCCAGCACATCCTCCTTCAACGACGCTCGCCAGTAAGGCTTGTCGAGCGAGTCCGGCTTGGCAAGCGTCAAAGAAGAGTTGAGCGGGTAGTTGAGCCAGACAGAATACGTATCCGTCCAAGCTCTCACGCCAGCCTTGCCATGAGACCCTTTGAGATAGGCCTGACTGGAAGACGAACCTGCATCGAACACGAGCTCCTTGAGGTTCTCAGTGAGGGGAGCACCGATAAGTTGGCCCCACTCTTGCAAGATTTGAAGGGCGGAATTGTAGTCGCCTTCGGTGCCGGCATAATGAGTGACATTTGTGTATCGTTTCAGGGCTTCACGGGCGCCATCGGCGGTAGGCACGGCGAGAAAGTCGGATTCGAGCTTGGCGAACCACTTTTTCCACCTGCTTTCGGGTGTCTCTTTCTTCTCCTTTAGAGCGACCATGTCGGAAGAGAAAAAGCCAGCGCTAGAGAGATGCGACGAGTAACCCTGCAGAGATTGGAGGGCATGATGGCATGGCCCGGTGTGGTTGAAATGGAAGAGCTCAGACCAATGGATAGGAATGAAGAAGTAGCACCAGATCGCGGCGAGCACGGTGAAGAGGCGCCATCCGCTGAGGGTGTATGGCGTTCCACCAGGTGGCCAGTAGACGGTCACACGCGTTCCTTGCTGCGTATGACTTGTTATATCCAGCAAAGAACAGGATTGCTGAGGAGCCGAGATTTTGTCATCGGGATGGTCGGAGTTGATCTTGAGAGGTGGAGCAGCT
Source organism: Ustilago trichophora (assembly GCA_900323505.1). Classification (NCBI taxonomy): domain Eukaryota; kingdom Fungi; phylum Basidiomycota; class Ustilaginomycetes; order Ustilaginales; family Ustilaginaceae; genus Ustilago; species Ustilago trichophora. The sequence goes on along the minus strand of OOIN01000017.1, from coordinate 340,567 downwards.
GACGCCTCCTGGTCAAGGGGCTGTAAACGAGCCATGTTGTCGACAAATAACACCTTTTGGCGTAGATTGTCGGACGGACGGAATGGATCGCGATGATGGAGGTGGTGGAGAGGGAAGCAATGACAAAAGATATTTCAGCAGGGGAAGGGTAGGAGTGCGCGAGCCAACCTCAAGGTCGAGAGGCGCACAAAACGCCGTGCCAAACGCCGGGCTTGTGCATAACTGCCTCTTCTAGACCAACCGGCTTTGCATTTCTCACTTCCTCCACCACAATGCTCTCCTCGGTGCCCCAACCCTGAACATCGCATTGCGGTATGGTATTGTGGTACGTAACACTCAAGTTGACTGACTGCTTCTGCGTGGGGGAAAGGCGCGGCAAAGAAAACAGCGGGCATCATACTGTAGGCGATCTTCGGCTATGAACAAGACGGAAGAGAGGCGTCCGATGAATGTGTATCAGAGGCATGTGGACGGTGCATCATAGCCGCTTTGTTTAGATTTCATGCTCTTGACGCCATCAACTTTTTTTGACGCAAAATGTCAGACCTTTGAATTACTCGTACCCGATGCGATTGGGAAGAATCTGAGATCGATTCCAGATTTGCCCTTATTTTTTGTGGAAAGGGTCCTTTTTCCTCCACCTGGGAAAGCACAAAGCTCATCGTCCACACATGCTCTCTATCTTCCACTACCTTTACACTCACCTAATCGGCTATACTAGAGCTGCGCGAGGGAATCATGTCGAACCTGACCTCGAGGGCGACCTCTTCAGCTGTGGCTTCCAGCTCCACCTCAAAACTAGCCCATATACCAGGTTGGACCATCATCTCACGCTACTCACGTTCGCATCGCAAATCCACCTTTCTCATCGGCGTCTTTACTGGTCTGGTCTTGGGTCTTGGCTCCATCACCTCCGTATTCTTTTTCGCAGAACGACGAGAACGTCGGCGCAGACGCAGGAAACTGCGCTCGTACGGCCTAGATGACGAGGACGAAGAAGAGCGTCGTCGACGCGAACTTCGGGGACGCGATCCAATTCAGATCCGATCCGGCCAAGTCGTCCATGGAGTCGAAGGTCTGATCGGCAACACGCCACTAATGCGAATCAACAGTCTATCTGATGCCACTGGCTGCGAGATTCTGGGCAAAGCAGAGTTTCTCAATCCCGCAGGTTCACCAAAGGACAGAGTCGCATTGCAAATCTTGAAAGATGCAGAGGAGGAAGGATTGCTGTATCCGCACACGGGGAGCTGTATTTTCGAAGGTACGGTGGGAAGTACGGGTATCTCGCTGGCAACGCTTGCAAGAGCCAAAGGGTATAGATGCTCGATCGTCATCCCCGACGACGTGGCCAGGGAGAAGGTGGAGTTGTTGGAGAAGCTCGGTGCGGAGATCCAGTCGGTGAGACCACGGGGTATTGTAGATCCGCGTCACTTTGTCAACGAAGCGAGGGCTCGCGCAGAGGCATTTGGCGATGTAGAACTCGTTGGTCCCCACCCGACCGGTTTGGGAACATCAGGATATGCTGGATCCGACGGAGGCCAGGGTGAGGAATTCGTACACCGGGACGACCTCGTTGTCTCGACCAAACGCTCTGCTTCCAACCAAGGCGAAAATGGTGAAATCATCAATGAGTCCCAAGCACGCGGCTTCTTTGCAGACCAATTCGAAAACCCTTCCAACTTTTGGGCGCATTACAACGGTACCGGTCCCGAAATCTGGCGTCAGACTGGCGGACTTATCGATGCCTTTGTCGCAGGTGCAGGTACGGGTGGAACGCTCTCCGGATGTGCGGCGTACCTGAAGCGCGTTTCGTGCGATCCCGATGAATCGAACCGCGGAGGAGGATTTATCAGGAGGCCAGGATCAGCTCAGGAGGTCAAAGTGATCTTGGCTGATCCGCAGGGCAGTGGGTTGTACAACAAGGTTAAGTACGGTGTGATGTACAGTCCCACCGAAGCCGAGGGGAAAAGGAGAAGACACCAGGTGGATTCGGTGGTAGAAGGAATCGGTATTAACAGGATCACGAGAAATTTGCAGATGGGTTTGCAATGCATAGACGACGCAGAGAGAGTTAGTGATGATCAAGCTGCTCGTATGGGCCGCTATCTCATTCTCAAGTACGTATTTACCTGCTTGCCCCATCTCGACACCATACACATGTACGAAAGCTGACATTTCCCTCACATCACCTATGATTATGATTCACAGTGATGGACTCTTCCTCGGCTCCTCCTCAGCAGTAAATTGCGTCGCTGCCGTACGAACGGCTCTCAAACTCAAACGCGAGCGTGGTGACGACCCTCCACCCGTCGTAGTCACCGTTCTGTGCGATTCGGGATCTCGCCACCTGTCCAAATTCCACGACAACAACGCACTCACCCGTCTCGGCGTTTCAGACGCTGGAAGCAGCGACATTTCCGACATTCTTGCTCTCGACTAGCCTTCTCCCTCATTCCAACATACCACACGTAATCTCGATAAAAATATACTGCATTACATTTCATACTAAAGCGATGCTATGCTGAAGCTAGTGGAGCGACGTCGTACTTTTTGAATAGATATTGTACGAGTGAGGAATGTTCTTCCCACTGCCACTTTTTGGCCTCGTTTACATCTCTTTGTGCTGCACAAGCCGTAATTGCGCCTTTATTCGAGGTTAATCTTTGGATCATGTCTACAAACTGTTTTGCGCCTTTTTTGCCCTGAAGGTTTCTTTGTTTGTACAGTTGGTCGAGGAAGGGATGTGAGAATTGGTCGAGCCACCATTTGGAATTCCAAAAATCGGCTTCTCGACGATGTAAGATGGAATGGATCAAATTGGAATCGATGTTAGTATCATCTTCTTGAACCAAAGTGTGGGCTGAGGAGAGGTCGTCGTTGAGGAGGTGGAGGATCGCGATGATTGGGATGGGGAGGTTTGGGGTGATGGTTGAAATGGTGGATTTGTGAGTGGGAGAGAAGGGTTTTTGCGGGAGTAAAGGTGGGAGTTGTGACTCTGGTTGGTCGCGGTTCAACAGTGGGAAAAGCTCAACAGGCAAAGTGATGGATGAGGATAGAGGCATCGTTGATCAGATTTGGGTTGGGTTGTCGGCGGTAGTGGTTGTGTGATGTTGAACAGGAAGAAAAGGGTCAAGGTGGGGGGGAAAAGGCGACTCAGCAAACAGACCAAAACCTCCACTTTTGGCTCAGATCTGGACTTGTTAGGGCTTCTCCTTGAAACACTCTCGCGGCTTGGTAATGGTTTGCCTTGCTGTACATACGACCTTCATGCATCGTACGCACCTTCAACCGACAAGCATATCCCAATCTAATGCCTTACTCAACTACTCTAACGGCAAGGCGTTGATCTCTAACCAGTACGACATGTATACAAGCTTTCAAGCAGCATCGTTCCAAAATGTAACCATTCGACTGGCCTTTATACCACCGCACAGAGCGCGCGACTCATGAGTGTTGACCAAGAGAGAGTGAGAACAGCACCATGGCGATGGCTATTATTGTCAAAACACCTCATTCCTACTCGAGGTTGAAGCAGTTTGACTGTGGGATGGGCAGTTAGTTGTGAGTGTGCATTTTGAGTTGTGTTGTGCTCGAATGGCAGAGACGCCCGATTAGATTTGGGTATGTGAGTGGGTGGGTGAGAACGAACTCGGTTCTAGAAGCAGATGACGTTCCTTTTGGTTTCAGGTTGCCGTGCCGAGAGATAGATCTACCGAAAGGCGGTTCGCTCGCCGGCGGGTACCTGTCGAGTTGGTGCAGAAAAGAGAAATTTGGCACAGAGGTGCCAGACAAAAGCAGAGTGACGAATGAGGTTGGACAGGATAGGGGGCTGTGTGGATGCATAAACAACGCTACTGCAATTGGGAACGAGGCGTGTGACCGATTCATGCACCATCTTATATAGTACAGTATCGCCAATCACCTGTGCCAGTGTGCCAGTTTGCCGCGGAATTCGACAGCTGCACAGCACATCATCAACACACTGCTCAAGTGCCAGGCGGATAGGCGCTCACTAGAGATCCTTTTCCATCCCTTTATAACTACCACCATAAATCATCACAGCTTGATTGGCAACTTTCATCACCATCACTACCGCCCACTTTGCAACCATGACGAATACCATCTGGTGTGACATTGTCGCAATCAGCTCCATCCTTTCCCGTCCGCTATCCAGTCTATCCATAACATGTCTTAACTTTGGTCTCGCGAGATCATCACGTCTCGCTCTTTACATTCCCTCCGAGACCCTCGTTCTTCTGTGCATTGTCTTTGTATGCCGCTATCGCTACATTTTCAGCGATCTTTTTTCCGCCTCTCACTTCAGCGAGAAGGCTGACTTATTTGCACTTCTCGTAGCGACCACAATGACCCTTCACAACCAGAACAAGGCGCGCTTCCCCAATACTGCACCAAAGTCACCTCTCTCCAGCTCGACCACCGCACCTCTCATCGATCTCGACGACGATAAGACAGCAGATGAAGCTCAAGTAGAAGCTGAAACTGCTGCAGCCGTTCCAGGCAATGTAATCGTTTCATCGCAGAAAGACCCAAAGACGACAAGCGAGCTCACATTCAGCTGGCGTAGATTCACCAATGTCATCTTTTGGGCCTTGATCCCTACGCTATACACGGGTCAACACTCGGTACTCTCCCGTCTCATGAATCATTTTTCCGGAAAAACAAACGCTTCCTTTTGGTCCGATATGGCATATCAATTAATCTACCTACTCATCCTCCTCGAGATCAACGCTTTCATGATGGTCTACACTCGAGTAATGATTCTGCGACGTGCTCAGCTGTCGGAACCACCCGCGGATCTCGAATCAATCGCAAACATTCAATTGGAGGAATACCAAAAAAGGATCAAGATACCTAAACCATTGTGGGGTTTCATCTGGTGCTCGCAGTTGGGTGCGGCATTTGCGTTGCCCTGCTGGATCATGCAGGTAGCACAAGCGCGAAAAGATGTCGATGATACTGTGGTTTTTGGTCTGGTAGGTTGCCTTATGAAGGTGGTTTTCTTCATTGCGTTTTTGGCTATGTATAGGTGGATGCGTGTTGGCAAGAGTGAGCCTGCTACTGAGCAGGTTGGGAAGAGTGAGCCTGTTACCGAGCAGACAGAGAGCGGTAAGGATGCTTCTTTGATCGAGGTGTAGAAATCGCTATTTTTTTTGTTTTTTTTTCTTTCTCAACCATGTGTACCCGCACTTGCAACGATTTGAATCAACTTTACCTAGTTTTGTACGCAAGAAAGCAAGAAGGCAGGGTGCGCTGTGTATGCTCTCGAATAGCCATATCTGAGGGCTAGATGAATGCTACTGTACAGTAATATAGAACAGACTTTCCCCGCATCGCATGAAAATCTCGCTACAGTGAACTCGCGATCTTTGAATGCCTCAATAAATGAATATTCCACATATTGGATAAAAAATTGGCTGGACATTTTTGGGCGCAGCCAATTATCAAATAAATTCGCTTTTCAGATAATGGATAGGTCAGCCGCAGTCCCAAATTTGAATAACCCGGCACATGTCAATACAAACCACAGCTTAGTCTTGTTATTATCTGAATGGATATAATGTGCTTCTTAATCACTCACTGGAAATGGCTTTACAGGCATAAAATGGACACAGCTCTATTCAAAAAACTACAGTCGCGTCCAAAACTGTCCCATAATTTTGTTCTGAGCCAAATATCAATGAGGCTCCACACCAGTCATTTTTACAAATCTAAGCCTCCTCACAAGAATGATCACCACCATAATGTCGATATTTTGCTAGCTCATATCTAACACCTGGATGTGATAGATGCTACCCATAGCTACAACTTACTCACCAACAAAAAAAATAGTTTAGTCTTGGTTATTGAACGGGAACAGCATCAAGATAGCCTTAAATTGGGGTCAAAAATTTTGTGAAATTCAACTGCACAGCGCAGTATTGCAAAAAAACACCCCCCTTCACAAGAATGGAAATCACACTATGATCAATGTTGCAGCTCACTTGCACCATTCATGGTGTGCGTAGCTGGTATGTATAGCTACAACTTTCTCACCAACATATAGGCAAGTGTCTGCTGACATTGAGGAGAAAAAGGCAGTATAAGGAAGGGTATCTTCAAATTTTTGAATTGAAATTTCCAGAGACTGATAAAGTGCACAAATGCGCAAATTTTGGACTCAGATTTCCAAAAAAAGAGAGCCAATTCTGCTACAGCACAATAACTAAGACTAAACTATTTTTTCTGTTGGTGAGTAAGTTGTAGCTATGGATAGCATCTATCACATCCAGGTTTTAGATATGAGCTAGTAAAATATTGACATTAAGGTGGTGATCATTCTTGTGTGATGTGGTGTTTCAGAGCTAATTGTGTGCTGTGCTGTTGGAAATTTTCAGAATTTGCAACTCAAATTTGGTAAGATATGGGGCAGTATTGGACGCGACTGTATAAAGGAATTGCAGCAATTTGTGATAAAAAAGGGGGAAAATGATATTAATGCGAAGTAATTGGATGTCTCTAGTCAGGGAGAAACAGGCTGCACAGCTCAAAAATGCGGTGCTAACATAAATCAGTCAATTTTTTCCAAATTCTAGCTCTCAGTAATTAAATATTTCACACAATGAATAAAATATGCCTCCGCCCAAAAATATTCAAAGATCGCGAGTTGACTGTAAATTCTTTCTGGCCCGAGGGTTGACCTTCCAACGACCGGCGGCACTTTTTTCAATTTTTTTTATCTTTTAACGTTTACAATACTTGTCCATCTACTCTTTCCCCAAGGATGACCGATGTTGACGTCGATATCAACATGAGCAAATGGACAATACATGTCAAAACAAATTTGTTGCAATATCTCCTCATCTTATCCACATTTTTCCCTGCTTGATAGCGCAGTCCAAACGTAGAATTGTTGCACATTTAACCCGCCGCAAACGCGAATTTTTTTCCTTTCGATCATCCCAGCGTCACGGTTTCAACGAGGTATGGTTTAGTGTGGATTCCGTCACAGTGGTGCTAGAAAAAGCTGCAGATATCGACACATGTTGTAACTGATTGGTACATTGCACGCCAGCAGAGGCGGGTCAATTTATGGTCAGGATAAAGAAGATGCCGAAACGCTCCTCATCACACTTACCAAAAAATGAATTAGGAGAAGAGAAACAGGAAACCAAAACTCCAAAACAAGCTGCACCGAAACCGTTTTCAACCCAATGAATCTCACCGCAAAGCAAGCCAGATCTTCACCTGCATTCCTGGTGCCCACTTGCAAATACTGTACAGTACTGTACACGACTGAGAGTACAATTTCTGAATGAGAAGGACGCGGCTATGAGCCTAGCTCAGCCCCCCGAAAAGCTGCTTTGGCTTGATCCTGCATCACCTGTCTGATCCGTTGTTTCGCTTCAATCCACTCCGGCTTCGCAAAAGTAGCCTTTTCCGCTTCAGCCTCCAGCCGAGACTCGATGAGATCCATCAGCGAGGTCGCCTTCTGCATGTCTTCCACCTTATCCTCCGTCGCAGCCTTCACAACATCAGCCAAGTATGCCCCAATCCGTTCAACATCCCCTTTCCTCGGTCCCTTTTTAGCAAACGCAGACACCCACTGTCCAATTAGCTTCTGAACTTCTTCGTACCTGCTCAGGCCTCTTATCGCTGGCATAACTGCTGTACTTCCAGCAGAGGATCCATCGGCAGCGCCAAAAATCTTGGCTTCCTCGCGTGGGATACGCCATTTGGGCCGAGCTACGAGAAACAGGGGCGGATTGCGACGCGCTTCTTGCTCCTCATCCAGCCCGGCCACAGAAGCGGGTTTCTTCTTCTGCTGCTGCTTCACGATGCCGTTGTGAGCACGCACGCGTTCTTCCATCTGCTTTTGCGCCAGAATCTCGTTTTGAGCTGTGCGAAGGGTGGCTCTACGCCTTTGCTCTGCCAAGGTGAGCTCTTCGAAAGTGTTTGTTTTTCCTGCTTTGAATCGTACTTTTTCCGACTTTCTCTGCTCAGAATGGTGTCGAAAGGTCTCTCGCTGCAACTCAACCGGTAGGGCGCGAAAGACTTCGGCGTCGATTCCGAGAACTTGGAGCGCTTCGTCAGAGATCTTGCTCGGATCCATAGCAAGCACTGCGTCGCGATCGACGATGGGCTGGTCTGGGGCTGGATAGTTGCCCGCCGCTTGCAAGAGGCGATGGACGACTCGCTTTTTGGTCGGCGATTCTGATACGGAGCGAAAGAGTGTGCTTCGGCGGTCAGTGAGTTTACTATCCTGTCGGAGAAAGGTGCTGAGTCTCGCAGTGGTGGCATTTTTCTCGCGCGCTGCGGAGGTCGGGGTGCTGTCAACGGAGGATGGGCCCGAGGAAGATTCGTGCGAGATGAAGCCGACTTGTCGCTCGATCTCTTTCCGCACCGAATCGGGAAGCTCGGCGAGGACGGCTGGGTCGATTTGAGACGCAGAAGGGAGCATGAGCGCTTCAGCCATGGCTGGAGAGGGAGCTGTTTTGGCTTTCTGCGGTGTCGTTGGAGTGGAGCGTGGCAAAACTCGGGGTCGACTTTGTGAGCCAGGTTGAGCTCGTGCCATCGATAGAGTTGCTCGAGGTGTTCGATCCACATCGTCGTCAGGAGACGCCTCGCGTGGTTTATCCAACCTTGGTCCAAACTTGGCTTCGATCTGCTTACGGTACTGGCTGGGGAGTGCATCGAAAACGTCTGGATCGATTTGCGACTTCGAGGGTAGCATAAGCTGTGTAGCAGGCGGTAGCTTCATTGGAGAAGCCTCGGTCGCTGTAGAGAGTGTAGCGGAGGATTTATGTGCGTCCAGCAGTCCCAGTCTCCTGGGAGTAGCGCCTTCCGGACCTTTCTCAAAGGAAGCCGGCATCTCGATGCCAGGTTCATCTGGCTGCTCTACATCACTCACACCGTCGTCCTCATCTTCCGCCATCGAGTCTTTTGACACCGTCGAAAATTTTCCGTTTGTGGCACTGCCTTGCGCCGACTTTGAAGGTGCAGACGACATAGTCGAGCCAAAGCGAAGCACCGACTGACCACCCTTCGGCTTAGCAGGTGACAAGGCGTTTCCCTCTGTTGGCTCGAGCTTATTGAGACTGATAGCGATGCCACGCAACTCCTTCGGATCGGCCTTCAGATCTCGTATCAACGGCCACGCCGCCGCCCTGATCCTCATCTCATCATCAATCGCCACCCCACCAGGCCCACTCACCTGCACGCTCCTATGGTGTGTATCACACACCCCATGCCCCAAGAACTTGGGGGCTTCTACCGGTGCATCCTTCGCCCGCACCATCACTTGCACTGACACCTGCCTCCCGCGCAGCTTCACCGCCCTCGCACGTTGTGCAACCTCTTGACACATGCCAGTGACAAAGTTTTCGGCCTCCTGCTCCGTTAAGAAGCGGATGCCGTAGTTGACATGCGAGCCTACCGATTGCCGAAGCTTGTTGCCTTCGAGCCGGTCGACATCGATCCCGTGCATCTTGTCCCAGATCATCTTGCCTTTCTTTGGGCCGAACTCGGCGACAAGTTTGCTTTCATTTGTTTTCGTGTTCGACAAAATCTCACCAATGTTGATCGTCTCGAAGAGCTCGCGCATCCGATCGCGAAGGCTCCAGCCGATACCGTGCAGATCATCGACATCGAGCGCGTCCAAGAAAGGTTGCTTTGCGTCATCGGTGAGGTGAAAAGATCCACCCGGTTTGGCTTTGCGTGTAGCAAGGCGAGCGAGAAGGATATTGGAGCCGATGCCAATGCTCGCTTCACATCCGCAGCGCTCGCGGATCTCGTCCCTGAAAGCTTCGGCGAGCTGCTTTTCGGCGGTCCAAACTTGACCTTGTGAGCCGAGATGGTCGCGATATCGATCGTAGAGCGAACCTTCGGCTGCGTCACCATCACGCATGGCTTGCAAAAGTAGGCTCACGTCGACGAGCGCTTCGTCCACAGACACGGCTTGCAGCGCATCCGAATGCTCGAGCAGGAACGTGTAGAATGTCAGGCTGATCGAGTTATACGCATCAAAATCGTACGGGATCGTCTCGACTTGTGGGCAGAGTCGCTTAGCCTGGCCAAGGCTCATGCCGTTTCTGATGCCAAACTCACGAGCCTTGTAGCTGCAGGACGCGATCTCAGAGGTGCTTGAGGACTGATTGTCCGCGGGTCGATTCTCGTCACCAGGCCTCGCTGCGGGAAGACCGAACCCTGTACCGTGACAAACGACGACGGGCTTGTCTTGCAAATCTGGGCGCTTCTTGAGACCAACAGCAACAAAGAAGCTATCGAAATCAATATGCATGATGACACGCTGTATGCCCTTGGGCAAGTCTGAACTACCTAGTGGACGACCGGCTTCGCGAAGAGCTGAGCTGACCATATCTTGCAGACTAGTCTTCCAGGTACTGAGATGGTGAAGACGGGACTTGGCAAAGTAGCCAGCGAGGAAGCCTTCGCTGGTAGCTGTGTTTCGCTCTCTCCAGCTTGGGCTTGCGAGTAGTCGGGCGGCGTGGGTGTTGGAGGGTCTTGAAGCGTAGTGGCCTCTGCTTAGGGCAAGAGCGGCTTTCTTGGAAGCAGGATCAGTACCAACCTTGTAATCGAGCTTGTCTGTGGGTTTTGTTGGGGTGACGATGGTCACGTCGGGTGTCTTGACCTCTCTCAGCGGAGTCGGGGCGGCTTGGGCTGATGGTGCAGTTTGAGATTCCGATCCGATGGAGGGGCTAATGGTTGTCCGAGGCGCGATTCCGGTTGAATCCGAGGCATCCTCAGACTCAGTCGCAGTTTTTGACGCAGCCGGCTGGATAACCTCTTCCTCACCGAAGCGAACGCCTTTACTCTTAAGTGGTTTCTCGGGTTGCCCTAGTGGTGGCGGTAGCGATACTTGCTTCTTCGACTGCATCACAGAGTGTATCTGATCCAAATCGTCGTGCGATGGCTTCTCCTTCCTAACGAACCGATCTAGCAGGTTGGTTTGATTCGTGGGCTTTCCCCATGGACTCTCTTCCTCGTCTCCGATGCGTGGTAGCTGTCTAGGTAGTCTTGCCGATCGGTCAAGATTACGCCAGTCACCCAATCCCTGTGCACTGGACGTCGCGCCACCCGGCTTGCCAACCATACTATTGGAGGTGTGCCCATTGGAACCCGTAATAGCGTCACATCGCCACTTGCGCCAATCGGCCTTTCTTCCCAGCTCAATACTCTCCAAGATCCATCCCGGTAGTACCACTTTGTAATCCTTGAATTCGATTCGCTTCTTGGGCGTCAGATTTGATGCGACAATGTGGGTGACGGGTGTCTTTTGGTCGAGATAGGCCATGAGATCGCCACCGTGCAACACGAGCAGGCGTCTCAATTCGCTATAGGGAGGATGGGTCTGACCGTTGATGTAGACACAACAGCCTTTGAGAGCATCGGATCGCTTGCCACCGTTCGCTTCGATATCTGCTGCAAGACAGTCTGGATTGCGAGGCTCGCGAGCGTCGGGATCTCGAACGCGCAGGAGGGCTTCTTCTTCTTGCAGAAGGGACGCTTCCTGCACCTTGAGCTTGGCACGTTTGTGCTTCATATAGGATCGAAAATCTCCATACTCGATCGGATTATAAATCTCGGACGCGAGGTATTGCTTCTGCACTGTCTTGGTTTTGCTGCCTGCAGGGTCGATGGGATCTGCCTTGACGGAGTCATCTTGCTCTTCGGGGTGGGTAGGAACGAGCATCCCGTGCTGGTCGACGAGTGAGCCGGCTAGCTCGTTAGCATCATGATCCGGCTTAAGTTCCAGGATAGATGATGTCGCAAGCTCTTTGGACTCGTCGTCCTCGTCAGCCCATTGCACCTTGCGTTTGCGCCACGGCCGGACATTATTGCCGGCATCTTCTTGTTTCAGGTTAGGTTTCTGCATGATGCACGTAGCCTCGCTGTCAAACGCTATGTGTCGATCTTTGGAGCGGCAATGGGCTGCCCCTGTGGCTGCAAGCTGTCGAACATGACTGCTTGGTAGTAGAGAAGAGCAGTGCTGTGCTGTGATAACCAGGGAAGTTCGGTTGGTGGAAGAAAGGTGCAAAGGATGCTTCGTGCATATGGCTGAGTTATGCGGGCACATTCCTCCACTTCAGCTAAATTTTCTTTCCTAAAGATGTTAGACCCACATTTGGATTGCCGTCGGACCAACCGAAAACCGCTCGCTCAGGCACACGGCCACGGCATCGGATGGTCCGACACACACCAGACACCCAAAATTAAGTTAACCTCGAAACAACAAAACACTCTCTTCTCGTCCTCCCTCCTCCTCCTCCTCCTCCTCGTCACCATCAAAACCATCATCATCATCACCTCGACCTTCGTGGCGCCGCCCAATCCAGCACACTGTAGCTCTCCTTTCTCCCTTTCTGTGGAAGGCGCCACCATTCGAACCTTGATTGAACAAGTCAACCGACTCGAGCTTAACTCTGTTCCTACTCTGCATTCTCCGATAAGATACTGCTGCAGGTCAGCGTACCCCTTTGGTTCACCACACGATGGTCACCCTCACCTACGCCCAAGATGAAGCACGACATCCTCCAACACCATCACATCTTCGTCATGCCTCTCGGCGACGCAGTCAACGCATCGTCTCTACCGCTTCGACCTATCGAGAAGGCAGTGCCAGCTTGATTTCGAGCATCAGCAATCTCACCAACACAATCATTGGCACCGGTATGCTCGCCACTCCTGGCGCTTTCAAGTATACTGGTCTGTTGTTAGGACCCTTTCTGATTTGCTTCTGTGGCTTCACTGCCGCTTTAGGGTTGTATCTGCTCACACGATGCGCAGCAAGGGTCGGAGGCAGAAAGAATAGCTTCTTCACCATCGCCTCCCAAGCACTGCCTGCAGGGGCATGGTACTTTGATCTTGCCATCGCACTCAAATGCTACGGTGTCAGCATCTCATACTTGATCATTTGTGGCCAGCTGATGCCTCAAGTCATCATCAGCTTTTTCCGAGCTTTCCATCGAGACATTCATCAGATTCCAACAATCTTCCTCGACCGCAGCTTCTGGATCCTGGCCCTCATCATCTTGCTTATCCCGCTTTGCTTCTTGCGCAGGCTAGACTCGTTGCGACACACCAGCTATCTCAGCTTGCTAGCTGTCTTCTATCTGGTCATCATCGTGTTGCATTACAGCTTTAGCTCGGATGCCAAAGCCTCCCTCCCACCAAAAGGTGACGTCGAATTGATTGCCGTCTCGTATCACACGGTCAGCATCTTCCCCGTCTTTGTATTTGCATTTACCTGCGCGCAAAACATGCTACCCGTATACAACGAGCTATTCCACAACGTAGAGCGACGGGTCAACACAGCTATCGGCTCGTCGATCGGAACTGGTGGTATCGTCTACCTCATCGTGGGTGTACTGGGCTATCTTAGCTTTGGTAGCAATGTGGGAGACAACATCATCGCCATGTATCCAAGCACTAGCTTGTTCGTCTGTTTTGGAAGGGTCAGCATTATCATCCTAACCATCTTTAGCTACCCCTTGCAGGTGCATCCCTGCCGAGCGAGTCTCGATAAAGTCTTTTCAAAAGCCAGCAGAAGACAGCAGATCTTGGACCAAGCTGCAGCATCTGCCGTTCTCATCCCTGAAGACAGGGAGGAAGACCAAGATCAAGGTGACACCATCGAACCTTATCGAGACGACGAAGATGCACCGCTGCAACCAAGCTCATGTCCACAGGTCCCTCTGCAGCCAGAATCGGATGAAGAAATCCCGTTGGCAAAATGGTGTCTCATGACAGCAGGAATTCTCAGCACCACCTTTATCATCAGTCTTCTCGTCGATGATCTATCCATCATTCTCGGCTTCGTAGGCTCAGTGGGTAGCACAACTATAAGCTTTATCTTGCCAGGCATTCTCTACGCTTCGCTGTTTAGCGATGAACCCAACTCCAGGTTGCGCAAGGCCGCTATCGCGCTAGCAGCTTGGGGTTGTCTGGTACTCGTAGTGGCTTTGTCGGCAAACATCTTGAAGTTGATCCATTCTCAAGTACCAAACTCGCTCATTGTGACCAAAGTAATTAGCAAGACTTAGAGGTCTCTCATACATTTATACACTCAGCTCTTTGGGGGTTAGATTGCAATAGAAGAATCAACTTTCATATACAGCTCTGCGGTCTTTTTTCACGGGATGATCAGTCATGAAACTTTTGCGATGAGGTTGAACGAAATAAGAGAATGTGTAGACAAGTCAAGTCGCGCGGCTAAAGGAGTGAAGATAATGATAACGGGTCGTTGTTCTCCCTAGGAAATGGTTTGAGTTTCTATCGACGTCGGTTTGTCGATGGTGAGCGTTTCGAGTTGTATGGATGGGGATATGTGGGGATCGAATCGGGACCGCTGAAGGTTGTTTCGAGATCTTGGTGATCCATGTGGATGCTTGTTTCGGTAGTGATGAGCACTTTGTTTGTGTTGTTCCTTTGGGGATGGTGCGATTTTTCATCGCAGTATGCAAGTGTCGTCTCGGAAGAAGTACTGGATAGGGTGAAGCTCGGCATGGGTCGAAGGAGAACAGGCGACAAAGTTTCGTCGAACGTTGTTGGTGAGGGCGGGACGATGGTAGCCCCGAAGAACTTACGATTGATTGCACGAGAGTGTTGAGGTAGGGAGGAAATGTGAGTTTCACTTGACACTTGACTTTGTTGGCAGTTCTGTTCGTTGCCAAGGCCTGATACGGCGCGGAAAATTTCGTCGAAGGTCAAGGTGGCAGATAGGCCTGTGACCCAACCAGCTAGGAGGAAGGCAACCGAAATCACATAGGTGATCATAAACATGATTTGATGATCCGAGCTCCTCCCTGTGTAAGCGTTTGTCCAAGGCACAAGGAACAGAAATATCGGTGGAAAGATGAAGCTCACAACGCCTCCCAATAGCAAAAGCGACTGTGAATGGCCGATCATGGTCATCATCCACGTCCTTTTGAACGCCGCATAATGAATACCTTTGAGGTTTTTTGGCCAACCAATACGCCATAGCATGACCAGATTGTCCCATGCACTCCGGTGCTCCTTCTTCTCCGGAATCGAGTCCGGAAAGATGCTGCAGAGTTTATCAACCAAGAAAAGGTGGTTGGGAATCGACCAAAGTGCAAGCAAGACTATGATCATGATCACCAACACAACAAACGAGCCCAGAGCGACACAGCACCAACGGAAGACATTCATCGTGTCACACCAGTAGAGCTTGACCAGCGTCAGCATCTCTTGCGTCGGTACTGCGTCTAGAAAGGCTTGCGTATGCGAAGGGAGGAGGAAAATCTCGTCGACGCTGCGACTGCGTATGCGGGTCAGGTTTCGTTGGTGCCCGTTGAGCGAGGTGATGGCCACGTTCCAGCCAACCATCGCTAGCCCGACGATGATGATGAAGGTGTTCATCAAAGTAGCAGAGTGTGGAATCGGTAGGTGCATCTTGCCAGGTTTAGCATGACCAGAGAGGTTCGATATGGGTGAGCGCGGACTGCATGTCAGGACGAATCCGTAAGCTGGTCAAGTAGAAGAAAAAGCTGCTTCCAGCGTCAGTGCCGCCCTAGACAAGCGGGCTTCAGTCACTACATTCTGTTGCGCACTTACCACTGTAAAATGCCGGTAGAGCGAGAGGTAGCCTGTGTATCGACATGCAAAGCAAACGTCGCAACGATCCGTTGTGCAAAATTCCGTCGTCAGTCGACAAAATCAACAGAGTCATCTGTGACCCTTCACAACTACAGCTCAACTGACCAAGGGAAAGGAATGAACCACAGCCATTCCGAAAGTGGCCTATTCGTCTTTTGAGCATACACTATGTAGCTGCAATATCCGGCCCACACGAGCAGAAACGTGCACACTCCTGTCAAAAGTACCCAAACGGCGTTGGGCACGATGAATGTTCCGTATGCACTCTTGCGAAGCGTAAAGATCTTGACATCGCGCATGCGGCCTTTTTTGACCACCACGTGTGCGCAGCCTATAAAAGTGATGACGCACTGGATAATGTCGATGATCATAAAGACTTGGACGGGTTTGCTGAGGGTCGGGCGTACCATAAATTTGGCAAAGTCGATGAGTTGGGCGTTGGTTTCCATAGGATAAGGAAAGTGCAACTCTTCAGGGGTGATGGGTCGCATCATACGCATGGGAACGTTGTAAAACATTTTGGGCATCGGTCGCGGAACACGCCATCGGATGAGCGGCGGAAGTGTTGGAGGAACGGGATGCTGTAGGAGGAGAAAGGACGAAATGTCAGAGTCGAGATGAAGATGTACATCTATCTGATTGATCCAGGGTCACCTTCTTATACTGTCTCTGAAGTGTCTCTTATCCTTCTGGTGCGCTGGCTTGTAGTCAGATCTCCTTGCGAGCCGCTTTGCTCTTTTCTTCAAGTGGCGTCACCAAAAGCGCAGCCAGAGCCTCCGACAGGCGTGCGCGGATACCCACATACCGAAGCCGCATAGATGCATCTCACTGCAGCCCCAACTACCGCTGGCAATCAAAGCCTTTCATCAAAGACCACTGCAGAAGCTTGTGCCGGCCAACACTTCTCTCTCGCAGTTGCGATGAGTCCCGTGCTGTAACAATGCTTGCGAGTAGACACCCTCAGGCTGCTTGGCTTGGTGCTAGACTGGTCGACCTTCGCTGAGAAGCGGCAAGCGGGCCCGTGACAGACACTGACAGGCAGTGACAAGCGGTCCAAGCTCTTGCTTGAGCGTTACGAAGGCGGCTCGCCTCAAGCATGGGAACGACGAAGTCCAGCTGCATCAGATGGAAGTGCCAAGCCATCGGCGAGATTGACAATGTAAGATACAATGTGAGAGCTCCGATGTCAATATGCACCTTTTATAGTATCTGACAGCAGTATAAGCAGCGCTGACAGCCCGGGGAAAAGGCTACAATTTGCCATATAAAGGAAGACGAGCGAATGGATCGAGAGCAAGCGGGATCGAATGAGCGGTTCATGTAACCGTCAAAGGGTGTGAAAGCGAACGGATCGGAGGTAGTGCTGGCTGAATCGAAGCGAGGCAGTGGAGGGAAGCAGCAGGATACCGAGTTTGTTTCAAGTCAATCGACTATCCCACCGTCACTGAGCTTATCGGCATTGGCTTGTCGTAGCACATGCTCGCTACAGGAACCGATTCACATCCATCATGTAATACTCAGCGACACTAGCGGTGATGAGCTCAACTTGAGAGGTCAAGTGGTGAGAGAAGGTGACGTGTCGAGTAACATGATGTTGAAGCATGGAACCCGCTGTGAGTGAAAGCGGTAGGTGAGGATGCCAAATTCGATGGTATGTCGTGCGGATTTCGATGCTCAAGCTGAGACCTATCCGTGGGAGGTGACCGAAGAGGACCGAGTTGAAACGCCCCCTTCGCTTGCTCACAGACGAGTCTGTCTCAGAATTGGACAGGTTAGAAGACACTGTGGAAGAAAGGGCCTCCTCGGATGACGGGACGAGGTTGTCGACATAATCGTTTTGTTCTTCGAGCAAGGCGAACGGTTATTCTGTCAGCAGGCGTGAATGGGCGCCCCGAGCACTCTTTCGAACATTCCCTTTTCCCATTCTGATCTGCTTCGTATTGTCGCTTAACATTGCTGCCACAATCTAATCCAGCGGCCATCAGCAAGACACATCAATAGCAAGGTAAGAAGCACGGTCGGCGTAGTTGGGACGCGGCCGTCCACGATATTTTATTGTCACTGTAAATAAAATCAAAAAGCAACGCTAAGCAGAGTCAACATAAGCCAAAGCTGAAAAGTCACGCTGTGTCAAGCGAACGGCAATCCCAATTCTTCAGATTCAGTAGTAGATGGCGTAAACCCAAATCAATTCATGGGGGGTATAGCGGTAAAATTGGATCAATTACAAGGCAAGCGGGGGCAATCGTGTAATGACAGTGAGATAAAGAACGAAAAGAGGTCGAAGAGCAGGACAAAGGGACTCGAGGTGATTCGATTTTGGAGGGGTGAAACAAAAAAATTTGGCTTGAAGGGAGGTCCAAGCGTACAGAAGCGATCCATGTTCGCTTCTCTTTCGCAAGCAGCACGAAGGCGAGGGAAACGATTCGATTTAAAGACGAATCGAAGCGAATAGGGCGAGCGATTCCCTCGCAGCAAAGGGGATCTGAGCCCCAACACCTTGTTCGCCCAAATTTTTCGATACCATTCGGCGCTTATTTTCCGAGGACACACTTGGAGTAGATGTCCGAGGGGACACGAGAGTTGAGGTAAGTGATGACCTTCTTGAGAGGGGTCCAAGAAACGTTGCCCTGGTCATCGGAAGCAAGGTCCTTGACAACGGTCTGCATGGTCTTTCCATCCTTGAGGATGCGAACAAAGTGCTTGCCGTTCTGCTCATAGACCTCAAAGACAATCTCGGAACCCATGGCAGGCCACTTGAAAGCACCGGCGAGACCAAGCGACTTGTAGAGCCTAACCATGGTTCCGTCGTGACCGACGTAGTACTTGAGCTTGTACTTGTCCTCGCCCGAAACGAAGCGGTGGAAGTTCCTGCTGAGCTCCTGCATGAAAACACCAAAGCCGTACTTGACGTAGTTGTCAGCACCGGAGCCCGAGTTCCAGATGTAGTCGTACTCCCAGTGACCCTCGTTGTAGGCCTGGTTGGCGAGGTCCTGGCTGACGGCCTTGCCGGTGATGGGGTTCGAGGGGAGGTCGTGGCCGTGGCACTGACGCGAAGCCATGGCGTCAAAGTGGTGGTCGATCCAGTTGTTCCAGCTGCTCGAGTTAGCAGTGCCAACAACATAGTTGAGAGCAGAGAAGAGGCTAGCCTTGGACTTGAGGTGGTCGCTCCAAGCAGGGAGAGCCTGTTCAGCATTCCTGAAGCTGTTGGCGTAGTCGCAGCTGTAGTTGGGGACAATGTCGTCCATGTTGCTGGGCTGCTGGTGGACGGGGAAGTTGCCAGGCGAGTTGTGGCCGTTCATACCAGCGATGAGACCACCAGAAACCTGGTAAGTCCTGTCGCTGTTGGAGGTCCTGAAGTAGACATCGTGTTCGTTGACACCACGGACGAGAAGAGGGTTCTTACCCCAAGGGCCGTAGACCGAGTAGAAGTCGCGGCCGTGCTTGATGCTGTCACGGAGACCGTCGGCAGTGAGCATACCCTGGTCGCAGGTACCATTCCAGATGATGGGGTTGAGAGGATGCCACGAAGGGTTCTCGATCTTGCGATAGATACCGTGACCCTGGAGCTCAGCATCCTGCTTGGCACCGACACTGTACGAGATCTGCTGGTAGTTGGAGCAGTCCCAGCCGGAAGCGGGGTTGAAGATGTTCTCCTTGGGATAAAGGTTGTCGGGAGTACGCTTGTGATGGCGCTGGACGACGTTGACAAAGACGAGCTTGGCGTCCTTGGCCTGGGGAGGGCGCTCGTAGTGCTTAGCGTTGACGTGGGGAGCGTTACAGTAGTCTGTATGCGGCATAGATGAGCAAAGGTTTGAGGTCAACGCTTGTCTCGAGACAGCATCGGCCGCAGCAAAAGATGCTTGTGATACTCACTGTAAGTGTCCCAAGGGAGCCCAGCGGGGGTGTGGCTCGAGTTGAAGATGCCGGGGAATGGGGTAACGGCGGAGGAGCTCATTTTTGCGGAAAGGTGATTGGAGAAGGTGATGACTAGCTTGGTGGTTAGTAGATGTATCATGTTTTCTCGGTGTGACCCTTGCTATTTATGTTGCCACAGCCTCCCTCCTCCAACATGATCTCTACAGCTAGCGCAAGCTGTGAATGGTTGCTAGCTACCGTATGCTGCGTTATCTGTTGAGAAAGCATCGAGTAGGAAGCGAAGGAAACACAACGTGGACGCAGTTGCAACAGAGCTAAGCGAGGGCCGTTGTCGCATGGAATCAGATACCCGAAAGATGGATGAGAGTGGATCTTGCTCAAGAGAGACGGATGGCAGCTACCGAAACATACAAAGTCCGACTTGCGAGGAGAGAAGAAACGTTGTTTCCATGAATCGGTCAATGTCGGAATCTAACTTTGACTGATGCTTGGAATGCAGGGTCTTTGCGAAGATCTCTGGATTTTAGAAGCATTCCTAAAGAAGCAAGGACAAGATGGAAGGCGGACTGAGAATTGGTACGTGCGCTTAAAATGGAAGGATTCTCCATGAGAACGTGCGCGGGGTTGACCGGCGCTAAATCGGTCTGCGGCGAATTTATTAATAGTTGCGTGTTTGATGGAATTAAGCTCAGAAAACCACTTCCAACCCGCCGTTTCAAAAGAAACATCACATTGTCCGCAAACACGCTTTCAGCCTCCTCTTCCATCTCTGATTCAACGGTCCGACGTCGGCGGTCGGCGACCCTCCTTCCGACCCTTACTCCTCTCAACCTCACCGGCCCACGTGCCCCCCTCTCCCATACATCCACACACACACACTCACTCTCTCTCTCTCTCTCTCTTTAACTTACCACACTGCACTAAGCTTTGCAATTCGATGGAATTAGGGTATACAAATGAATCACTAATTGACAGACCACCAAAAAAAACACCCCTCCTCCAAAATGCTTGAAGGCTATAGAGTCACTATTCGGCCGTCTTGACAGAAGTAGTAGCAATAGCAGTCTGCTTCTTGTTGTTAGCGCCGATGGATGATTGCGAATCATAATGATCGTCTTGAAACTCTTCGTCTGTAAGCTGTTCCTGAAGCTCAATACCTGCATGTTTTCCGCTTAAACCGCGACGTTTTGCAAAATGCCAACCGTCCGAGTAAGGCGGAACTCGCACGGGGAGTAGGATCGTGTACCATCGACTGCAACAACCGCATGCAAAAGATTCGAGAAGAGAGAAAACTTGCGTGTCAGTTGATGAGGAATCTATTCCCGCACTAGATTGTGGAAACAAAGAGGTTTCCAGACAAGAAGAAAAACTTACTAGGGCGATCCGGACCCAACGTTGAAAAACAGCTCAAGGTTACGACGCCAACCTACGTCGTACACGTTGACAAACTCTTGACCGCGCTTCTTGGCCAATTCTCGATAGTGTGCTGTCTCGATCAAAAACGTGCCAACCAAGCGATTTAAAAAGTCAGAGTCTGCGCTTTTTTGCATTTCCGACGACCAAGACGACGACGACGAACGATGGACGACCCTCGCTGCAGGAACGAAAGGAGCAACTTCCGCGTGGTGTGGGACCTGCATTTCGAGTGCCTGAGACCAAAAAGAAAAGAAGAAAAAAACTTACCATTATCCTGTGACTCTACACTAGTCTCACCTCTACCCACCAGAATCACCTGCCATCCAGCCATGACTGCCAATGCCAAACCCATCACCAATGCCAAAATAAACAGCAGCATCACAAACACTCTCGGCGTATACGCATACTGCCATTCTTGACTCCAACTTAAACATCTCCTCATCACCCCCCATCCGGAATACAGCACGATCCCGCATCCGAAACTCAACCAAGACATGAAGAGTACAAAGTACCTCTCGTTGCCCAAACCAACGCACTGGTTGAGCCAAGGACAGTGATGGTCGAACTTCAACGTGCATGTCTTGCACGTTCGACAGTGATGGGCTCGTTCGGGTTTAGGTGGTGCAACCAAATTTTCGGCTGCACTGGCGCCTAGCCAGGAACGCACTTCGGCTTCGCCTTCGTCCATGTCTTCGGGAGAGAGTTTCGAGGTAAAGGTCTGACAAGGTGGATGGGTGCGGATCTGCTTTTCGACCTTGCGAAGTTCGGGTGGAAGGACGGTAAGCGCTTTGACGAGCGGGATCTGGGGACATTTACGACACATGCCAGCCAAGGGGAATAGGTCTTGGTCGTCTTCGTCAATCTCAGAATCCTCTTCTTCTAGCTGGAACGAGATGCTGTCGTCCTGACTTGAACGCAGGTTGCTGAGGCTGGTACTACGAGGGAAGAATGGGTTGGTAGATGGTTCGCCATCGATTGGAGCAGGGGTGGTGACGATGCTTGGGTTGAGGTCATGGATGGAAAGTGGTAGATCGCTCTTGGGTATGCGAGGGGTGCCCGTTTCGCTGCTCGAACTGGATCTGTGGGAAGAAGTGGCCAGCGAAGCGCCGCCCAATCTCGCTGCTGGAAGACGATCCGAGCTCGATCTCGAAGCGGCGGTGACACTGGCACTTCTGGCCCTATTGCTATCCAACCCATCCAGCGCCTTGTTGAGCTTCTTCAAATCCGCCACCGACGACACCCTGACGGGTGCTGCGGCTTCATGAGCTTCATGATGAGCCATCGTGTGACCATGTGCACTCTTCAAGTCGTGCATTTTGGGCCCACTTGCCTTGGCCGCCCTACTCCTGTACCTCGCCCACCAGATACTGCTTCCGGGACCACTCCTTCTCTCCGGGACTGCATCGCCCAACCCTTCCGCCACGGTTCCTGGCGAGACGGTACACGCCATCCAGTAATGCCATCCTATGCTGTACACTGTGAAACAGCAGAGCAGCAACCAGAAAAAGAAGCGCAGCGTCGACCACAACTCCTTTTGCAACGAGTCGAACAATGTCGGTACCAGACCCAGTGCAATATGAGCGGGCGAGTAGGTGCGAAAGAGATTGGCGAGCTCCGTGGGCACGGGGGCGAGCTGGAGAAACATTGTGGTGAAAAAGGTCCAGACTCCACCGACGACGAGGGTGATGCAGATGGCGATGAAGACAGGACCTGCACAGCCGGTGAGCCAGTCAGCGGCCCTTTCTACGCGACGGAACGAGGCGTGGACGATGGATGCGATGGACCGCATGCTGGACAAGCACAGGGGCGATGAGGTTGTTCAAGTGAGATGTGATCCAGACCAGATGAGGTGAGAGAAGAAAACGAGGTTCGGGTCTGGATCCTGTGTGCGGTTGAGAGAGAGAGAGAGTGTGTGTGTGTGTGTGTGTGCAATTTGTCGAAGGTGAGTGAGCGATGCTTTCTGCCAAAGGTTGATTCGAGTCGAGTCGAGGCGAGAATCTCAGCCAATGATATACACAATGTGTCCAAGAGCAATGAAAGATGGGAGTTGTCCAGAGCGAAAAGAAGAGACAGCTGGCACAGGACCTGGCTACGTGGACCGAGTGGGGCCTATTGATTGGTACAGTACGTCAGATTAAACACTGAGAGAATGTGACTTGTGGGAGGCTTGCTAGCGTGGGTATCAAAAGAGAGAGAGATCAAGTCGTTGTCGGTGGTGATTGTTGGTGGTGGTTGGTGGAGACGAGATGAAGTTGGTTACTGTTGTTGCAACAATTGGAATGTCAGGCGACCTTTTGCATTTTTTTTTTTTGTTTTATTTCCGATCCCCCAATTCTGTTTTTCTTTTTACATTTCTCAGCTCACTTTTTCCAAAGTAAAGTGACAGAGATGCCAATGAGACCGAAAGCGTCGATTTTTCAAAGTCAGCCGAGATGCACTCCACCGGTTTTATTCTGTCCGCCGGTCGCAACTTACAACATCCTTTCGCTTCTCTTCACCATAAAGTTAGTTCAGAACCATCTCCTACTCTCACAGTGAATTTTCCTCGCTTTGTACTGTATGAAACCGACTCATGGCTGGAAATGGGTGACTCACAAAAAGAAGCATCTCAACGTTTAGAGGTACGCGGGAACAAATCAAGCTGAAAGTGGATAACCGAGGCCACAGAGTCGGCACGCGCCATCGACGCGGATGATGGATTTTAAAGCGTTTTTTTTGCGTCTGGTCGGCGTGTGCTTACCCGCCTCCGAAATTGCTGACTGTTTTCGATTCTTTTAGTTCTTTTTTTTTTCCGAGAATGCTGACAGCTCCCGTGTGACATTGCCGCCATGAAACGTTGGTTTCTGTGCTGTAAGCAACTGCATTCCAAAAACAAAGTGAGCCTACAAAGCGAGCCTACAAAGCGAGCCTGAGAAGAGTGGATTTCCAATGGGTAGTCAGCTGCGATAGTCTTGAAGTTTGGCTGTGCAAGCTGTCGAGTCGTTTGATGGTGGTAGAGCTTGGTGTGTGAGAAAGGTCATGGTATCAAATAAGCGAATGGTCGAGTTGCTGCTCGCATAGAGACCAGTCACGGATCGTGATATCCGGTCAGCATCCGTTGTCATCCATCTCGCCTTTGTAGAAATGGCGTTCATTCCATGCGAAAGCTTGGACAAGTTGCGGCTTTTGATCCTGTTACTTCTCCACGCTGCTCACCGCTATCCACCTGTCTACCTGCGTGATTCGAAACCACCAGACCATCGCAGCCCGCTTCTTTCGCCTTGAATGCATCGCTTGCTGAAAGAATGCCTTTGGGCAAGAACAACTTTCCCCCACTGATCCTCTTCCACGTCGTAATGACCCAAAGCAACGTCTCCCACTCGAACGCCTTCCCATGCCAGATCTCATCGACCCACGTCCGACCCGCCACTTTGACATCTTTCTCTTAATTTATGCCTCTTTCTTCCAAAATCTTGTCAAACACAGAATCGTTGAATTCCATATTATTCCCTATACCCCATATTGGGCCAAGGAAACGTCCAGGTGGCGCCATGCAAGTTGCCAAGTATCAAGCGTGAAAATGCAAGCTTCGAAGCCTGAATCGCGGGCACATTGAAGCTTTGCGCCAAGATGGTCTTGATGAGGGAGATAGAGCTGGAACCGTTGTAGTCCGCTTTCATACCGCGCTCCTTTTCCGCCTTCTAACTCCGCCATTGCTGCCGCGGTATCCACCTCCCTAGCAGCTTTGATGAATACTTAACCTGCCGTGGACCAGGTGTACGGAATTTCCAATTCTCCCGCAACACGGGCAACAGGAATCTCACCTTCAGGATGATAAATCTTGTTAATCCCAATGGGACTGATGCAGATGGGAGTCTTCCGCCTCTTCTTGTTCTTCTTCTCGCCGGCGGCTCACCCCACACCCATCAGCCTTTTGGCCTTGCCGTAGTCAGACACATTATTGCAGTCGTGATTGCGATAGTTACAGTGCGGCAATGCGGAGATAGCGATTGGCGAAAAACCTATTGTACAGAAGCGGTGGGTCGAAGTGTCAAGAGCTTTCCGGACAAGGTCCAAGTTCGTGAAGGGATCGCCTTGCCACCTTTCCCAGACTTTTCTCCTCCCATACCAGATCCGCGATCCTGCGTACGCAACCCATCATCACTCTCATCCTTAACAAGCGGAGATCCGTCCAAAGCCGTAAATGGATCCTGAACCACCATCTTTTCCATCTCTGCCTCTTCCAACGTCTCTTTCTCCTTCACCACTGTAGCTGGCTTGGCCCTGGGCACTTTAATATGACTCTTGACTTTATGCGTCTTCATGTCGAGACTGAGCACCTTTGCCGTCCTCTGTGCATCGCCTGCGATCGCTTTTGCCTTTTGCAGTGCGCCGTGTTTGCCCACTACCGGACCGGCGTGCATTGTGTTTCCACTTGTTGCTACAGAGGCATCCATGCCGAGCTTGGGGAATAGCGCGGCTTCGTCTTCGCGTGCACTTCGGGCAGACGCCTTGTTGAGTTTCTTTTGCTCCCTCTGCAGCTGGATTTGTAGCAGTTGCTGTTCAAACAGGATTTCGCGCTCCGAGGTAAGCTTGGATATGAGATCTGAGCGCGCTGCTGCGCCAAGAAGGGGGCTCGAGGAGCAGGATGGGCATGAAGATAATGGGCTGAGAGGGGAAGGATGGATGGCGGAGCATAGGATCAGACCGCATTTGTAGCAGAGTGGGGCGTAGGGAGCGAGTGGGTGGCGGCGACCTTGACAGAAACATAGCTTGCGAATGTTGATGCTGGCTGAAGAGGAAGATGAGGGTGTTGAGGAAGGGGTAGAGGTGAGCTCGGTGACGACGGCGTCGATGGCAAGCATTTCGGCTGTGGGCGGTGGTGCTGGTTGCGACGATTTGGCTTGCGATGTTGATGGATCTTCGCTTTCGATAGAGTGTAGCTGGAAGGGTGTGGCATGATGCAAGTCGGCGATGGGGGCAGGTTCAGAGGCAGAAGGATGCTCCTGTGGTATGTTGCTCTCGACAGCTGGCCCGCTTTCTATGCCCGGCTGCTTTCCCTTTTTCCCCTTCCCCGACCCCACAAAGAAATCTTCTTCGTCCCGCTTTTTCCTGTATACAGTCCCCATCCCACCAAAAGCCTCTGCCAGCTTTGCCATCTGTTCTTCCTCACCCAGGGTCGCATCTTCCAGCTTTCTCGGCGCCAGCGTCTGCCCAATCCCCGCGCGTTCAGCTAGCGTCTTCTTCCCTCTCTTCCGCTGTCCTGCATTCGAGCTCACCTGCGCGGCAGAAGATGTTGGCGTTGTTGAGCCCGAAGCATTTGCACTCATATTCGCTGCCTGTTGTGGAAACCTCGAGCGGGTGAAATCGCGCACAAACGACTTGGCTAGCGGCGTATCCGTGCCTACTAGCCCCTGCAGATGTGTCCGGAGAGAAGACTCGTCATCGAACGAGTCGAGAAAGGGAAGGATCTGCGTCTTTACCGTCTCCTTGTCAAGGCCGAGTAGTGAGATGAGCTGGTCGATCCATATTGTGCTGTTTTTCGCCATCTTGTCGAGGCCGTAGGTATTAGATGGGTGAGGGTGAGAAGAGGAGAAGACGGCTGAGTCGTGCGTTGAGCAATTGGTGTTGGTGTGGAGGCAGTTGCTAACACATCGGTGATTGGATGAAAAATCGGGCGATATTGCCATTGAAAGTGGAGTAAAATGCACTTCAACTTTATCCCCATTTGACTTGTCTTTCTCTTTCTTCTTGACCTCATCCAACCCTTATATCAATACGGCACAAGATGGAATCGTCAATAGATCAAGTCGCAGCCAAGTGCGGAAAGCAGCTGGGTGCGTTCCACCTTCTTGTTTTGATCCAGCGCTTTTGACACTGACTTTCAATTCTTCGTCCTGGTTGCACATCACAGACACGTTTCAACGCTGCATCCTAGCCAACCAACAAAACCCCGGTGCATGCGAGACGTACAAAACCGAACTCTCCCGCTGTGCCGCTTCCGCCGTTCCTCTACTCAACGAGATCAAGAATCGCTGCGCTGCCCAAGTCGTCGCTTACGACAGGTGCCTCGAGCAATTTACTTCCAAGGGAGATGAAGAGTTGGAGAGGAACTGTACGCCCAAGTTGCGAGATCTCTGGTTCTGCACCGAAAAGGTCAAGAGAGATATCGAGGGAAAGGATGATGAGGTCATCAAGAGCAAGATGGCTGGTAGAGAGGCGCTATCTAAGTAAAGTGTAGAATGCACTCAAGCAATTGAAGAAAATTCAAAAGATAAAAGGATACGGGTGTGGTATTGCAATAGAGGTGTGCGGTCGCTGCAAGGGTATTCTGTATACAAGGTAGATTGGATGGTTCATCGAAGTTGGAGCAGGATGAGACATTGTCCGTGATGGTATCGTAAGAGCGAGCAAATGGAGAAGAGGGTGGGGGAGATGCTATACAGGTGAAGAAGTATTTGCTCGCGAGAAGGGTATGGTATCATAAGATCCGGAATCCGAGAACGACTAGGCAGCGATAACAGGAGCTGCGACGAGTCCACTCGGTTGGACCTTGCTAGCGTCAGTGTTGGACACCGGCTCTACAGTCTCTGCGGCAGTGGAAGCCGAATCAACGGAGCTGAATAAGCCTTGCGCCTCTGCCGCTGCTACCACCGTATCATTAGTGGCAATTTCCAGCGTGGTCGGGGATGCGGGCTGATGTTTGGGAGCAGTGATATTCCTCAACTTCTGCCAGACGTTGTTCTCCTGCGATCCAGCTTCAGTTTGTCGAGGAGCGAGACTCAAACTGAATCGCTTTGCGAGGGAGATTCTTCGCTGTCTCTTTTCAGCCTTGTTTGCATCCTCCATCACATCTGCTCCAGCGACAACCGGCTCTCTCAATTCTGCTTGCCCATCATCGTCGCTGATCACCACCGTCTGCGCTGTTCCGTGAGTCTGGCTTTTAGCACCGAACAACCCTTTCTCGGGCAAAACCGTCACCGTGAGCACCGCCGTCAACCCATCCACTGCAATATCATGATTGACCCCTTGCATCCCTTGAGGCATCAAACCTGCTACAAACTGTACCTCTGTCCTATACTTGGTCCACATAAAACTCGTCTTGCCATCCTTGGCCTTCCCCAGCGCTTGTTGTACCAACTGATTTCTACCAATGTTGTATCCGTTAGGGATGATCATATGGTTCTTACTTGCATCTTGTTCCCTACTAGTCGCCAGAAACCAAGCGCCTGAACCCTGTTGTTGCCAAGCCCTGATATGGTTTCCTCCGACTAGAGATTCGATGCAAGTCCCAAAGACATGATCCAGTGGTGTATACACTTCTCGATAGATAAACTCCTGATCGCGCCATCCCCGTGGATCGATATAGGCCTTTTGAAATCCACCCGCATGCAAACCAAGACATTCTTTGTCAAAGTCCAACGAGCGGCAGTACGACTGAAATCCTTTTCGAGTCAAGATGGCAGCGGAAGAATGAGAGGAAATGATGACGTTGAGCGGTTCATGCATTCCGTTTCCGACCAAGTCGAAACTGGTACCTCCATACAGGCGGGGGTCTACAAAGCCGTACTGGTTGACATCGACCACGCTTGTCTCATCCGTTTTGATAGGTGTCGAGAAGAGTGGAATCGAAGTCTGTGCGCCATATGTCACCTCGAAAACTTCTTCAAGGAGTGCTGGATCGCTAACGGAGGATGTGGGGACGATGAGGGGGCGAGCGGTTGCACGAAGGGCTGTATTTGGATCATCCTTCAACGAAGGTTCGTTGGGATCTTCAAGGCCTAAAGTCCGACCTTGAGCATCGACTTGAGCTGTGGGCAAGTCAACGAGGATGGAGGCACCTTGCTTGCGAGAGAGAGTGGAAGCGACCTGGGCATCCACTTCGGCTCCGGTGGGGCCAGAGGTGGTTCCTTTGGCTTCGGATTGGGCTTGAACGCGTGCACGATGAGAGGTGATGTATTTGGATACAGCCGAGGTGAGCGGCTTGAAGCTGGGTTTGATCGCGATTGGCATCTTTGCTGTCTTTTTCAAAAGAGAGAGTGAGAGTTGTGATAAAGATGGAGAGCAGGTCCAGGAGAAGGGACACGCTTGGGTATATGTACAAGCTCACTCACGGCAGGCGACTATGGAGGCCGAGAGTGCTGTACAGTACAACACGGGGGGACCACTGTCGTAATGTACTACATGCATTGCACATGACAGACCATCCTCGCGCAATAGAAACATCAGCATATCTAGCAGCGCCCGTCCATCAAAGGACAACACCTGAACTGTGCAAAACTCTCCGATCGGCCACCCTAGTCCTCACCTCCCGCACCACACACACACACACACACACACACTAGCTCAACCTTCTCAGCTTCAACCCCCTAAAGTCCAAGGCTAATCCAAATCTGAGGATGTCGTCGCATGCAATCCGGTAACAACGTGAGGCAAAGCCAAGAAACCAAGCCTCATCACAGAGCAACCTGCAAGAGAAAAGACTCTTCGGAAAGCAACGCAACGTTGCGCATTCTTTTTTTGACAGCCTTCAGCCCACCTTCTTTTTTTATTTATTCATTATTCTTAAATAAAACAAGATGGCGGGGCGCAAAACGTTTTCAGGGGCAGCCGTGTAAAGGTTACTCGCTTAAGCGTCTTAGTGTAGATCACTACACGGACTGCCTAGAGTGTGTTGTCGCTCTCTTTCTAGAAGACTGATTGTCGATCCACTCTCAACTCAGCCACCGTTTGCATCGGGATACAGATCATCCTTTCAATCGGACACACTTTCTTCGCAACTCGCATTTGACTCTGCGAATCAATGTCTTTGCATCTTCACGTTGAGTAACAACCAAATCCTAACCCTGTCGTTGCGCGCGTTACACCTTAACTGAAACCTGTAGGGAATTGCGGTTCGAACACTGGCAACGGATGAGCCTCTGTATTCAGAACCCACTTATTGAGCGGTAACGTGTCGCGATCGCTAAAGAGCAAGTAGAGATACTTGAGCGTCTCGGACAACCAGAAAGTTTCCATCTTATCAACCTTGTTCGGCTCGTCTGCATCTACATCGTCAATGCTCGAGTATCCACCGCTCTCCACTTTGCAGTGCTTTTCAAAGGCTTGGAAAATGTGCCATCCCCACTCGCGATAGATCTCATCGCCGGTGAGGGAGAAAGCAACAAAGAGCGATTCGACCGTCTCGGGGCGCAAGATGTTGCGCGCGTCGATCAGCGGGTTGGGCCGACCAGAGTAGGAGGGAGGTGGCTTTTTGATGTACCAATCCACGTTGCGGGGTAGAGGGGCACGGTTGGCGGCGATCATCTGTGCATCGGGGATGTTGGCGTCCTGTGGGGTTTTGAAAAAGGCGATTTCGGGAGAGAGACCGGTGCGAGTCTTGGTGTAGGTGTCCATGCAGGTGCGGACGAATTCGTGGCCAAGTCGCCAGTCTTCTTTGTCCGTCTCGTCGGCGGTGGATAGGTCAGAGATGGGAGGGAGCGGTCGCTTGGTAGGGTCGCCAAAAATGTCAACGGCGGAGGTGGAGCCGAGCATCATGGCTCCACCGAGGAAGCAGACGAGATGGTCCTGTTTAGGGACCAACTGCATGAAGGGCCTCCCATCCATGCCTCTTCGCGGTGCCAGCTCGGCGGTGAACATGAGCGGTGGGACAGAGTGCACAGATGGCTTAGTGAGAACCCGCTTGATGCCGCGCACAGCATTGTTGTACATGTCCCTGTAGACTTTCTCTGTGCGACCCGTCTGCAGCCACTGCTTGATGAGATACTCATAGTAGGAATCACCTCTGGAACCGAGCCGAATCTCGCCGTTGTAGAAATGCCCATTGATCGGGTTCAAAAAGATGGGCAACAGACCCTGAAAGTGTGGCAATCTTGCAGTGGCGTTGCGCACGGCTTCCATGGGACGTTCTGCGATTCGCCAGTATTCGTGCTCGCCGGTGAGGTGGGCGAGGTATTTGAACTCGAGCTGGAGCGTGGTAGCTTCGGCCAAGCTGGACGAATTGTTATTGTTGAGGTCAGGGAAGGCTTCTCCTGTCTCAAGATCAACCTCTCGCAGAGGAACGCCAGATGGGGTGTCAAACGCAGGTTTTAAGCGATTGGCAAGCTCCACAGCGCGTGCGATGAACATCTGGGCATCTTGCTCGTTGGGCGTAAAAGCAGGATGCGGCGGGTCTCGGATCAGCGCTGCTGCAGAAAGCAAACCTCCGAGCGTACGAATGGTGGTCTCAAAGACGTTCATTCGGCCTGGTACGTTCCAGTCCAAAACATCCCTCACCCAATCGCGCGCCTGCTCATAGTCGTCCTTGAATCCCATCAAGATGAGCGTGTCGAGGGTGTCTACAATGGTGTAGCCGATACCTTGGCCATGTTTGCCGCTCAGGTTGGATCCTTGCTTGCTGATGGGATGATACTCGTCGTAACCCCATGCATCGCGCTTGTATGCGAGCCAGGAGTGATTGAATGCATCGAGGACGGCGGTCTGTCGATCGGTATCGGCATTTCGAAGAGGTTGCTCGGGGAGAGGCCGCGTTGGTGGAAGGGCGTATGGGAGAGAGGGCTCTCGTTTTGTGCTAGGGTAATAGGTCTTACCTTGACTGCCCCAGTTGTCTTTTGGGGTCGTTTTCTTGGCAGTCGATGCTTGTTCAGGCGATGGCGGCGCGAAGGGTTGGTGGGTGTGCTGCTGCTCGTGTAGTTTTTGCGGTGAGAATGTGTTGAGCAAGTGGGTGGGAAGCTGACCATTGTTCTTGTATGTAAGATAAGCCAAGAAGAAGAGGGCTGCAGAACATGCCCAGGAGATCAAGCGCCATGTGGATATTGAGCGTGGCTTTGCCTGGGGCCGTTGCTTTGTGGATGGCTTCTTCGATGTAGCCTTTGAAGATGTTGCTGGCGACGACTGAGCTTTGGTGGATCGCTTCTTGAGCCCGGCACTATTAGTGTTCGAGTAGGCCGGCATGGTTGTGGGAGGAGACGGTGCCGGCCGTGTGATTGGAAGCGACGAGATGGCAGTGTTTTCGCCAAGTGATGATGGACGGGAAGCAAGTCGCGTCGGCTGTGGCCAACAAGGCTTCAGTCCAACTCGGTTCGGCGTTTGGTGTGGGCCGTAGCGTTGTCACTCGATGCACTTTTGCGGTTGGTAATCTGAATCCAAGACGCTGTTGCAAGAATATCACGGTCAGTGCGGATGCAGATGAAATGCAAATGAAGAGGCTACCTATGCGACCTTGTTGACGCAGCAAGATGATGGGAATGTTGGAATGCCAAAGTGTCGAAAGCGAAAAACGAAAGGGTCGCGTGGTCAGAGCGGAGGCCGAAAATGAGCGGCAGAATACAGTATGTCAAATTTGCGCATGGCTCGACCGCGCATTCTTCCTGAACAAGGCCACACGACCGCATGGTTGGCATATCGGTCTAGGTGTGATTGCGCCTTTGGTGACAGCCTCAAAGGCGCACCCTACGGAACGCAGAGAGCATGTAGATCGAACGAGAGATTGATTGAAGGAGAGATTGATTCAGGTGACCATGAAAGACCGTCTATGTTACAAGTAAAGCCAGAGCCAAAGATCCGTTTGCTGTGTAAGTTGAAAGCAAATCAGCCACCGTGCAAAGTGCTGATGAAGACCACCTCGTCACCGTCTTGCAAGACATAGTCGCCTTCTCCTTCGAGTTCCCAATCGCTATTGTTGATCAGAACTAGAATGCCAGGGCGACTGTAATGAACGAGAAACATTAGGAGAAAGGGTCAGCTTTGTGAATACTTTAGTCTAACGGCAGGCAGGCAGGCTTTGGGGAGTTAGAACTTACACCGAATCACCATCGACAAAGAGCTCCTCTCGCTCCGTGATCAAGTTTTTGCGAATGTATTCGATCAGCGCCGTGACATTGGTCTCGTTTCCTGCTGCGTCGGTGCGTGGTAATTGGAGCTTGTGCTTCTTGTCTTGCGGTGGGGCGAGCAGCAGTTCGGTTCCTCCTCCGAATTCGACATTGATCCTGACTGTTTCTTTCGACATGGTGCGCGCAATTGAGCTGCTACTGATAAAGTGCGCCGTATGTATGAATGCTAGCCGTGTTGCAATGGTTGGTGGGATAGCAACTTTAGATTCAAACAGTTCAAGAGAAGCGTTCAGACCCAGATCACATATTCGGAAATCGGAATGCAGTACCTTGGCTTTGAAAAACGCTCTAACATTTCACAGAAAAAACCACCCAGCCAGGGTCCCGAAAAAGCGTGCACAATGACTTCATCAGACCGACCTAATACATTGGGCACAACATTGGCGCTTTGACACTGATCAATGCAATCTTGGTCACATTGACGGGGCAACTCGAACGCCATACAGTACAGTACAGTTATGCCTGCCACGCGAGGTGGACAAGCGAGAGAAGTCATCGACCGGCGGCATCGCACAAACCAACGCATCGGTCATCTCAAATCTTCTGTGGTGGTGGTGCACTGCCTCATTTTGGAATGTCCAAGATTTGATGAGGCAAGGAAGGGCAGTCTAAGCGACCGGCGGCAACCGTGTGTGATCTGGTGCTTATCTCGATGCTGATGACGTTGATTCACATGTCCATTTTGGTGAAACAGGTCGCAAAGAGCCCAAATTTGAGATGTGCCTGTTTCATCCCCGCGGGCCTAAATTTTTCCCCCCTTTCCGTTTCTCTTGTTGGCTGTTGACGAGGGTCTCACTTTGAATCCAAGCCACGCCCACGCCCCACGTTAACACCAACGCCTATGCATCCTCTCGACTGAGCATTCACTCGTCCTTCCCTCCCATCCACAAATTACCATCACTCCCTATCGCGCATACATTCTGGCGCGGCTACCCATGCTATCGCCATCATGACTGCAACACAGGTACAAACTGTTCCTCCGGTCATTCAGGCTCAGCAAGCCTCCAAGGACAACGATGCCCCATCTGAGCAAGATACAAGCAACAACAAATCATCCTCCGAGCCGTCAAACAAGGCAGACCAAGATACCCAGCAACAGCACCAACAAGAACAAGAACAACAACAAGCGCCGCAGCACCAACATGATCATGACAACGACAAGGACAAGGCTGCTGCTCTCCTCATCCAGCGCAACTACCGAGGATATCGCACACGTCGCCAACTAGACGGATGCAACATCTCTGCTGATACGCGATGGTCCGATGCTGTCCATCGCTTGCGCCTCGAGCAAGCCAACAAGCACTCCAACACTGGTCAAAATGATGCTGCTTCCAGGTGGAAACGAGGAAAGCTCCTAGCTGGTCAGCTCTCGGGTGCTGAAAAGATGGATGCTACCCCGGAGAGCGAAGATGGCAATGGGCGCACCGATGATCCTGTCCAAGGCGGTCCTTCTCTCGCACCTGCTGACAAACAACACGACGAGCACTCAATCGTCCAAGCAGACACCAAAGTGGGCGACGTCCCCGGTGCACAGGAAGGCGGCAAAGTTGACAACATCCGCAGCATCGCCGATCCTCACCAGAAAGGTCTCAGGCTCATCGAGTGGTGGACTCGCGGAGGCAAAGCGCAGGAGCTCAGCAAGATGATGGAGGAGCAATACTGGCTCGAAATGGTCGATCGCAAACACCGTTACGGCTCCAACCTTAAATACTACCACCAAGCTTGGCAACAAGCAGATACCCGCGACAACTTTTTCAAGTGGCTTGACGAAGGCGATGGCAAAGACGTCAGTCTCGACGACTGCCCCCGTGACCGTCTCGACTCGGAATGCGTCATCTACCTCAGCTCCGAACAGAGGCGCAACTACATTGTCGACATAGAGAATGGCAAGCTCATCTGGCGTCGCAACGGAAAACCCATCGATACAAAACGCAACAAGCACAAAGACCTCGGCAAAGGCAGAGGCATCGTCGATATCGGACAAGAAGAGCAGCAAGAACTGCGCAAAGATCGCGAACGACGTGCACTCCAACGAGGCGTATCCGAAAGCTCCCTCGACTCCTACCTCGACGCCACCTCTTCCTCGTCATCATCCTCTTCCAGCGATGGCGAAGAAATGTCAAAGGACGAGAAAACCAAGATCGCAAAGCACTACCAGTCCAAGCGCAGTGGCAAATCACGTCACCTCGACGCATTCAACTCGTCCAACTGGTCCGATATGCTCCTCCGCAAGACGATTGGTAACAATACTTGGATCTATGTCTTCAATTCTCGCCATGAGCTCTATGTCGGTCTCAAGCAGACTGGCTACTTTCAGCACTCTTCTTTCCTCTATGGCGGTCGAGTCCTCTCGGCTGGTTTGCTCAAGGTCGACAATGGCACCCTGACCAGCCTGAGCCCACTGTCGGGTCACTACCGCGCCGGAACAGCACATTTCAGATACTTTGTCAAGAAGCTCCAGGACTCTGGGGTCGACCTGGATCGCGTCACACTGTCAAAGAGCTTGCTGATGCTAGCGGGCATGGAGAAATATGGAAAAGTCATGAGCAAGGCCAAGTCATCCAAGAAGCAGGATAAGAAGAAGGAGGAAAAGAATCGTACTAAAGCCAAAGGTGACCAAGATGAAAAGCGAGACAAGGAATCGCTCACCACTCGGATCAAGAACAAGCTTCACATTGGCTCCAAGAAACGTGCCGACGACGACGACATGGATGCCGCAGAAGAAGCCGATACCGAACAAAAGCCTAGCGGGCTTGCTAGGCTAAAGGAGAAGCTAAAGCCTTCTACCTAACCCATCCAGCCCGTTCTTATTGCTTCACATGATACCATGATCTCAATCACACACACAGCTCAACTCTCTGATACGAATGCGAAGAACGCTGATTGGGCGATATATGGATACAATTACAAGATTGGCGGGTGGAGCCGAGGCTTAGAAAAAGCCATAACATCTTTCTGAAGAAGCAAAGCTCTCTACCGACTCCCTTCTAATAGCCTTTTCACCGGCCTGTTTGTCGTGGTTTTGCTGTTGATCGAGATCAAATTCGAAAGGAGAGACCGACGATCCTTCCACTTTGTCTGACCAAGAGTGGCTTGAGTAAAGGCTATCGATGGAATCCATCTCGTCTTGGGTTT
This sequence comes from Ustilago trichophora, assembly GCA_900323505.1. Taxonomy (NCBI): domain Eukaryota; kingdom Fungi; phylum Basidiomycota; class Ustilaginomycetes; order Ustilaginales; family Ustilaginaceae; genus Ustilago; species Ustilago trichophora. The sequence continues at coordinate 304,628 of OOIN01000017.1, read as the reverse complement.
GGAATTGGGTCTTGTCAAAGTTGTCCTGGTGAGTCTGGTGGTTGGGGATGGGACGGGAGATGGAAGCTTTGAGGGCGACTTTACGAGATTCCGATCGCTTGTCAATGTTGATGATGCTTCCGTAGCTGGAGCGAATAGTGTTCGAGGCGTGTTTGAGAGAGTTTGGAATCGTGGAGAGCAGAGCGACTTTCTCGTCTTGGCTCTCGATCTCGAAAGAGCTTTCGCGAGAAGAGCGGGAAGAAGTGCTAGAAACCGCACGATAATGTGCAACACGCGGCAAAGAGTTGATGACCGAACAAGCGATAATGACCATCGACTCTTTCTTTCCGCTGGTAGATGGGTAACGAGGGGCCGAGATGAGGTTCAACATTTTCGATATTGTTCTTGCTGATGTTTGAAAATTTGCGTTGGGTTGAATGTAGTGCACAGGGAGTTGCGTTGTGCGTTGTACGAGGGTGTGTGTGTGAGTGTTGAACGAGGAGAATACCTCAGAACCACGCCTCCTTATATCCCTCCATTCCACCCTCTCCAGCATCTCCACCAACGACACCAGCTACGAAGAATGATCGCGATGAGGCATCTGACATATGGAGGCGCAAAAAAAAAAAGCGTCAAACTTTCTGATGGTGAGGATTAGACAGATGACATTTGATCAGCCTTCGACACGGGGGGATTAGGGTCTTGTCATATGCACGCCTGCATGAAAAACCCACCTTTTCGACTGATTAGAGGCTCGACACAAACATGCATGCTCATCAATCCGGGGATGAGACGGATGAAAGGGATGAAAGCGAACGTTTGAGTCCCTTTGTTCATCACGACGCGTGTCCAACTGTCTTTTGTGGAGACAGGCTAGGCGCGCTGTCAATTAACGCCAGATGAAGAAAGGCTCCTCGTGAGACAAAGTTTGATGATCGACACCTTCTCTCGATGAAGAGAATGCGACCAATCGGTGATGCCAGCAAACGAAAGCAGCTCGCACGACACACCCAAACGGTTCTCAAAACACAGTCACGAACATTACGCTTGGACCGACTCGCTTGTGCATGTAGAGATCATTACCAACTTCCATATATGGGATGAGGGTTCGTACAGAAAAGGAGCTCAAGTCACGAGGAATCAAGGATGCCAAGCTTGATGTTGACATTGTCACGAGTTTATGATGGCGACACATGCGTAGTGTCTAGAAGCTGGATGGCTGCTATAGACAATGTGCATGTATCAAAACCCGAGAGCAGACTTGTTCGAGGTCTGATTCAGGACTAAATGATGTGAGCAATGCTCTCTATCAACACGATCGAAGGCGCGAACAAGGAATTGGAACAGTAGAGCGGCTCAAAGAGGTACATGACACAGAGTGTACGGATAGGAATCGAATCAGCAACACAGGGAGAGGCGTGAAAAGGACTGCACCGCCTATTCGTCATCGCTTTCGCTATCACTATCTTCGTAAGAGATGATGTGAAGCGGCTGGCCATTGAATTTGGGTTTCTTGCGCTGGCAAAAGTTGCTCCAAAACACGAGCACTTCTCCGGTGAAGACAGGACCACCTTGCATACCCTGCACCTCGTAGAAGCCGGCCAGAATATTGATCAAGCCCCTACGACTACCGGTGAAGTTCCTGCAGGCTACAGAGACCTCCTGCTCTGACATGGTCTGTCCATCCGAAAGACCCCAAACGGTGACGTTCTTCCAAGGCAGACCACGAGAGACAAGTCTGAGTTCCTTGCCGCGATAGACCGGGGGTTTTCTCCAGAAAGACTCGAGAAGAGCCGGATCGTCGATAGTGATGAACACTTCTTCGTCGACAAAACGCACACGCGGCTGCTGCGGAACCTAGGTAGAGGCCTCCTTCATTGCGCGCTTCAAGACAGCCAGGATGATGTCTTCTCGGCGCTTTCCAGCCGATGGTTTCTTGCTTTTGGGAGTGCTGGTGGGATCGTCGACGTATACGTGCGTGTTGGCCTCGTAGGACCAGGGAGTACTCTTGTCCAACAGATACTCGGTACTGAAGCCAGTAAAGAGTCCCGTCATGTCCTGCCACCACAAACGCATGGACAATTCGCCGCCTGTGTTGCTGACGATCGTACCGTTGTCAACATCGCAGCCGGCCTCGTCTATCGAAGATCCGCGGAGATTGATGGCAGAGAGCTTGTCGATGACCTGGATTACACGAGAGAAGGATAAGAAAAGATAGCATATCAATGAGCTGGCTGTCGTGCCAAACAAGCCTCCGTGTGCCTTTCGCCATACTTACAGACTCCATTGCGAAAGGATGGGAGACGAGGTTTGCCCCACACGATCGCTTAGCTCGAACGAGATGTCTAGAGAAAGATCGAAGTGTAGCAGAAGATGCGGAGGCGAAGCGCCAGAACGAGATTGCTGAGTTGGAAAGGAAGGCCCTGTCAAAAAAGGGAAGCTTAAGTACCTCTGCGGCACAGAAGAAGCGCTTTACCAAAGGGGCATTCTGGTGCGACAAGAATTGATGTGTGTATCGGAATGATTTGAGGGCAAGTTTCCTCTGTTGATCCGCCCTTCCGAGCCGAATTCTCCCTCCTTAGAGCGGATTGCTCTCCATCGACTCAGCTCTGGACAAAGGGATGCATCTGCACCAAAGGCCAAGGAGGGTTTTCATCCGACGACACCTGCCAACATCTAGGCACGACATTGAGACTCTAGCGCGGACACAGGCTAACAGTGCGCAGCGGATGAGCAGAATGACATGGAAGGACGACAGTGCGCAGCAAGGGTCGATGGTGCTGATGGCGCCTCGAACCCAGTCCGACGATGGACGGAGGCTCTTTCTCAAGATTTCATGAAGCACGTCGGAAGCGCACTTCGCATCTGTCCAAGCAAGGGCCGAGGCGCGCAACGGAACGCTTGTCTTCATTTACCACAACCTTATCCCACATTTTTGGCACGCAAAAGGCGAACAGTCTACACGGCGCAGCTTACTGCGCACCAATTGACTGACTCTGGAAGGAATGCTTGATTTAGAGGACAGACAGTCGCATCAAAGTGAAAGATTGCCGCACTTCCGACAGACACTGCACGTGGAAAGCAAGCTTGAAGGGTCTGATGTCAACTTTCCGCTCAGTGAACGCCAATGATCTGCCGAAGTGGTTTGAGACCCCACTCAAGCTCTTGGTGATATGTGAGACTGTCGACGCTGATCAACTCTTGAGTGTGACTTGTTGCTCTCTTCCATAGAATGAGTGCAACTTTGTCTCGGAGATTCATGTCTCTTGCCAAATCGTCGTTGGGCCGGACCAGGCTGGTGAAATATTCCACAATGCGCGGGCGCGGCTGTCGATGTTGTGCTTTACCGACGAAAAAGACACCATGTTGCCCAGCTAGAGCCCATGCTTTCTCCTCGAACTTCTCGATTTGATTGTATCGCTCGAAGTCAGCATCTCGCGGTTCGTAAGATCTTTGCTGTGTTTTGTGGATCTCTTTGTACTTTTCGATTGCTTTCTCCCACATCCCGTTCTCTTCGGGCGGCAAATTGGGATTGATTGGAGCAAAGACACTCGCGAATGCAAGGAAGCCTGAGAGGAGAAAGAGAAGAGGTCGAGTTTGGATCTTCATGTTGAGCAGTGGTCAATCCAGCTAATCGAGGGATGTTGAAACGTTGACAGAGAGGCTGAGGTGCGGTCGATGGGTTCTTTGGTCCTTGTACTTTCACTTTCACTGTCACTTTGTAGTTGCGCAGGGAGAGCCCTTTCCACGGTCCCGCTATTCTTTTGAAGCATGTAAATCGCTTGATCCCACGAATGCTGCACACATGCCCGCTTGACCAGCTAAGTCCCGCACCAATGGTCCAACACAAGGCTGTGGGTTCAACAACGTCTTGCATGTTCCAATCGCCCACCCGGAGCACTGCGGGTCTGACCAAAGACTTCTATCTAGGGAATGTCGAGCGGGAAAGTCTGATCAGCTGCAACGAGGAGAAAACCAGTCTTGTTCGAAGTCTGCCTCTTCGTTGTGGGCTGCTCCAGCGTTGGAAGTTGGGGTGGACCCACATGCGCTAGCGGCAGATCCTTGAACGTGGAGCTAGGAAAGCCACGCTCGAGCGAGTCTACTTCTCGCTATTCTCTTTGCCCCACTTTTCCGCGTGGGCAGCACACAAGAGAACCGCGGATCTCCGCGCCGACGTTCTCACTCCTGGAGGCTTTAAACAGATGTTGTTGTCTACTGTATCTTGCCTGAAGTTTGCTTTCTATATATGGCACGTACCACACTAACAGCACCGTTGAAGGCAGCATAAGGCATCTAAGTGAGAACTAGGGTAACCCCACGTCTCATTACTTTGACAGATTAGCGCAACTTGATCAGCCGACTGTACGATCTCAGTGGCCAGTGGAGCTCTTGGTCGACCATAGCATCGATATCGAGAAGCTTAGTTCCTTGGGGATCTCGCCTCCAGAAAGCCAGCGCAATCTTGTCCTCCAAGTTCATCTTTCGCCCGAGTGGATCCGTTGGTCGGATGAGAGTCGAAAAGAAGAGTGTTTGCAGTCCAATTTTTACCCGCCCGAGTCCGTCCAATGTAGAGAATACCCTTTTGCTGCCCAAGTCTGAGAGCCTCGGCTTCGAGGTCGGAGATGTGTTTGTACTCGGAAAGATGGGTGGTGTACGGTCGAAAGACTGCGTGCTGCTCCTTATGAACGGAGGCATACTTTGAGTATGCATGCATCGCCATGTCCTCGTCCAGCGCCTCTTGTGTCCGTCTTGAAGCATCGACTCGTTCTGCTCTTGGAGGCTCGGCGTTGTCCCAGTTGCTGCCAGAGACGCCAAAGGCTAGTATGATTAGGCCAAATGCGAGAAAGAGAAGTTGACGAAGGACTGTCATGGTGACAAGCAGGTGATCGACACACACAGGATGGTACGGCCCAACAGGTCGCAGGATGGTAAGGAAGGAATTCCACCTGCGAACACCTGGAGTCGATCTTTAAGTACACTCACTCAGCCCACTTTTCCTTATTCAGCAGCAAAGTCCATGCTGACACTGGGGATCGAGACGCACAACCCCTGGAAACGCTCCGAGTCTGAGCCTCACGCTCACTGCACGTACCCCTATGTCAGTACGGCTGCTACAACAGTGGGCTCAAAGTACCTGTCCATTGATACACTTCGAGCGCGACCCCTGTTACCATTACTTTCGTGTGGACCTCTACGTCATCGCGGCTGTGCCACGAATTTTACTATCATAGATATAATCCCCCGATGTATCTTTCTTACAAGGGATTTTGGGACAGCTACTCTCGGAAGAGAAGATCAAGCTTTTCGTTCGCAAGGTGCTTGGTATCGGAAGCAGAGTAGGTACAACCTAGATTGGCAGGAAGGGACCAAAATGATCTCGGAAAAGGTCGATAACGTGTGTCAAGGAGACTCAACAGGCTGATCAGAATCGTCCCAAGACGGCGTGCAGATCCTCCAAGCCCAAGCGGAGATTAAGGTTGGGCACTGTATCGATGGTGAGGAGCTTCTCGCCGTCTTTGTCTTTCCTCCAAAGTGCAAAAGCCAGCCTGTCTCCCAGCATCATTTCTTCGGCGAGAAAATCAAGGGGATGGATCACGGTCGAGAACCAGATTGCTCTATTTCCTTCTTCTTGCGAGCCCCTCACCCCGATTTTCATGGCTCCTGTGAGTCTTCCTGCATTTTCCGCCATGTACAGAATCTTTCCTTTCAGGTTGTAAACATCATCGAATGGAGCCAGTCCGACATGCTGAGCAACGTAGGGTTTGCCTTTGTGTGCCTTGCTGTATTCTTCTTGTGCTCCCAACCACATCTCGAAGTCGTATTCGTGGGGCATCTTTGGTGCGATCACCTGTACCACCAGAAGAAGAAGTGATGTTGTGAAAATGAGCAAGTTGCATTGCGGTAGGATCATGGTCAAACGATATCCCTTGCGTCTTTCAAGCAAATGACGTTGCTAAGAGTTAGAGAGGTGGAGGACGAAGCGAGGAGGCATTTGGCAGTAAGGATTGAGCAGATCTAAAAGTGAAGCCCACTCGAAGCTTCGGGTAGCAGCAGGTGGGTTACTTAACCGGCTGACTCAAGTGAAGCAACGGGTGGGTTCAGCACACATGTGAACCACCGTCCCACCCGCGGCTCACTGCGGCTTGTAGATTCTTTTGCTTCTCGCAAAATCAACGTCCAGGCCGAGCGTCACAGGCCATGGTTGCTCAGAGGCATGGATATTACAGCTAAATCTAAGCTCAATGAGAATTTCGGCCCTCCAGGAGGAGATAAGAGGAGGGAGTACAGGCGAAAACGGGTTGAATTGGCTGCGCCTGATTGCGGAGGATGAAGGTAGTGAAGATGAACATAGATTTGAAAGGTCGATGCGGCGATGTGGTTGAAGTGGATTTGAAAGCTCGCAGCGCCCAGAAATTCAATCCATTGCGCGAGATGCACTAATTGAACAAGAAGAGCTCTTGAAGAAGCGGGGACAGGAAGGAGCACAAAACGGAAGGAGTCAGTGGAGAAGGCAGAAAGATCGTTTTCGATGACCATTCAAGCGGTCCGACTAATCCCTGTTCAAAAGCGCCCCAGAACGGTGTCGAGGTCCTGCAATGCCCAATTGACGCCTATGTCTTCCGTCAGGGCGATGTCCAGAAGTTTCTCGCCGACCATATCTCTTTTCCAAAATGCGAGAGCAATTTTGTTTCCAAGATTCATATCCCTGGCAATATAGTCGCGCGGATGGACTATGGTTGAGAACCAGATAGCTCGTGAACCATCATAGCGAGAGCCTCTTACACCATGCAGCATAGCACCTTTGAGGTGTCCCCTTTCTCTGGCCAGGAAGAGTAGATGTCCTTGCAGGTTTCGGATACCCTGGTAAGGTTCCACTCCAACATCATCCCGCCAAAGGATTTGTTCCTTGTAAATTAGCCTGTAGTCGGATCGAGCTCCTTCCCACATGAATCGGTCGGTGCCATCTAGGGAGACGGCTGTAATCGCTTGTACCGCTAACAGAAGCATTGTACAAGCATACAGGATGCATCTTGGTACGATCATGATCGAAGTAGAAATGTTCGCTCAAACAAAAGAAGATGCCGAAGAGCGAACCGGATGGAGGAGAAGGATAGAGGAGAAGCAAAGGGATGTTTTACATATTGGCTTGTCAAAATCGCACCTAATAATGTGCAGACATGAGCGAGGCAAACAGGTGGGTCCAGCACAGGAGTCTGAACTTAGCCAAATCTACCACGGTCCCCACCGGCTGCTTCACTGTGCTTGCACATTGCAACTCTGCTCCCGGCTGAGCATCACTCGCTGCATGGATGTGAGAACGATTTGATTGCGGCTGAGGCCTGTGGCGAGACCAAAGAGCTCGATGAGGCTCCCTGCCCGCCGGAGAGGGGGCTGGACGAGCGCAAGGGCGAGCAGCATAAGGGAGGGAACACAGGGAGGGGGAAAAACGTGCACTAGGCGATGACCAGCCTAGCGACGACAAGAAAGATGATGGAGGAAGAGAAGAAACCTAGATACATGAAGAGAGGGCATATGAAAGGTGGGGGGCGAGCTCTGCTTGCCCAGACGCCCTCGCCCTACCGCACGAGAAGCATTCCCGCTTTCTGCTTCATTGTGGCTTGCAGATTCCTCTCAAGGAGAGTTGGCGAGATGACGTGGCGAAATCTACTCGATCTACCGAAGGGAGCTTGGTGTGGGCAAATGACAAAGTACAGCCTCTGCTAGCGTAAAGAGCTGGAATGAGGCAAAAGATAGGTCGACCGGAGCAACTGGCAAGACGTTTCAAGCTGATTGAGCGATAGGCCTACCGCACATGTGCCAGGACGGAGTCGAGAGATTCCAAGCCCAAGTTGACATGCTGGTGGTACGGCGCAAAAGAGATGTCGATGAGCGTATTGCCAACTTTATCCCTCCTCCAGAAAGCAAGAGCAAGTTTGCCGTGGAGCTGCATCTCCGATGCGATGCGGTCGTTTGGGTGAATCACGGTTGTAAACCACATCTTTCGGTTGTTTAGAAAGGAGGAGCCCCTTGCTTCATGCATGATGGCGCCTTTGAGCCCTCCCTCTTCCTTGGCCAATACGAGGAGTCTTTCTTGCAGGTCTTCGATATGCTTGAAAGGCTCCAATCCACGGGAGTCGTGCAGGAACGTGACATCTCCGTATTTTTCCCGAATATCCTTTTTAGCTTTTTTCCACATTGCAAAGTCTTCAGGCTCCATGTAGTCAAAAGCAAGCACTTGTACCGCTAGCAACAGAACCAGCGTCGTGCAGAGAAGCAGGCAGAATCTTGGGACGACCATGGCGAAAGAGAAGGTGTTGGTTTCAGCGAAGGTCGGTGTCGAGAGATTCGAAGAGATGGAGGAGAAGTAAAGCAAAGCAAAATATTTCACCGAAGAGCATTTTAAAGGATTTGGATCGAGAGATAACCAAAACTTGCATTCAGATCCCAGCAAAGCGAGGCAACTAGTGGGTTCAGCACAGACGTTTGCACTGCCAGAGTTACCAAAGTTCCCACCCGCTGCTTCACTGTGGCTTGCAGATTCATTTGCATCCTGCAATAGCAACGTGGACTCCTCGACGGCTTCCTACTGGATCTCAGAGCCCAAGCTGATCTGACTGCAAGTCTCTTTGATACACATCTTCAAGTTATTCTCGGGCTTCACTACCTTGGTGGCATACATCAACATAGAACTGAGACTTCGGCCAATCTAATGCTCGCTACTGGTTCAAGGCCCGCAGATACAGGAGAGTCGGGCTAGCGTCAGATTGGCCTTGAGCTGCCTAGGAAGGAAACGCATAAATGTGCCTAAAGCAGCTTGACCACGGGATTGAAGATCGATGGTTGCATCGTGAGAACTCCTTCCAACACAGTATCGATGCGGAGAAGATCTGCACCGTGCTTCCTCACATGGAAGAAAGCAAGTGCGGCGCGATCATGTTCCAGGCCCATTTGCCCGTGCAGTTCGTCGTCCGGTCGAACGATGACGGTGAAGTATGGCTTGCTTTTACGAATACCAAAGTGTTCCAAAATTGACTTTTTTGCATCAAAAGAGTTGACTCCCTTGTCTTTTGCAATTGCTAGCAATTTTTCCTTGAGATCTTCGACCTTGTCAAACTTTTCAAGCCCGTCTTCTCTGAGGTCGATGTCATAGCCATGAATTCCCGCATAAGTATATCGTGCGATCTCCAAGTGCTTGAGGTCGGAGGCGGTCAAGGGAGGTTGCGCTTCGATTAGCGTGGTCGCTGTGATGAAAAGTAGAAGCAAAAGCTGAGCTATGGAATGGGGTCTATAAAGCATGGCGTGCAATTATGGCGACGGGAGAGGTAGAGGAAGGAAGGGGCAAGGATCGCCAAGTCGCGTGTAAATAGGGTTTTGAATCACAGTCTCATCCCTCGACGGCAACTATCGCGAAAGGGCAAGAGCTTCTGGGAGAGCAGAGCTCGTCCTAGCCACTTCACTTAGTCTGGCTCGTTGCACCCACACCACCTATTCACCAATCCTTCGCTGTTTCTGCCCAGTTCACTCACCCTTTGGCGCTTGTTCTTGCGCTCGACCATTCCTCCGACAGTAGGTCAGGTTCCTCACCATCGTGACCTCACACGTACATCGGCAGCCAACCTCTTCTATGATCCTGATGCATGACAAGCAGGCAAGAGATTCCAGGAGTAGAACCCACCTTGTGTAGCATCAGTAGCGACGGCTACTTTTCCACGTTGAGATGAGGTAGCAGCTGCTGTTAGGCCTCGAAAATAGGGATTGTTTCTTTGTGCGCTCCAAAGATCCAGCAACAGTATGTCAGAGATCCAAGAATCGTAGCAACCCCATCACATACTGTATCTCAGCTCGTGCTCAAAATTCATGTTAGGCTCCTGTCTCTCATAAATTCTCAAAATTTAAACACTCTTGGTCATCATACTAAACTTTGTGAAAAGCATGAGTGAAAGTAATGAAAGTTCGACAGAAGTGGTGCTCGCGACGACGGCAGTGGAGGCAGTGAAACCCATAGGGCCTCAGTTTGTTCATAAATCTAAGAGCGCTTGATCATCCCCGAAGAAGTTTGAGCGCATCCAGGAAGGGCAATTCAGGCAATTTGATTGCCTCATTCTTCACAGTATCGATGTGTATCAGCTTGGTCTCCTCCTTCGTCGCACGGAAAAGAACCAGCGCAGCGCGATCTGCGTCGAGCTTCATTCTTCCGTGCAATTCGTGACCTGGGCGAACGACTGTCCAGAAATACAGCTTGTTGGTCCCGAATAACGACCTTTTCTTGCCGATAGGGGCTATCCCATAGGCCTGAGAATGCTTCAGCGCCTCCACGTTTAAAGTGTGTATGTTTGAGTTTTCGACTGCTGCAAATTTTTCAAGTCCTTCTGCTCTGGCATCTAGACCTTGGCCGTCGCCAAAGTAAAGGTTCTTTGCCTTTTCCCAGAACTTGAGGTCGGAGCCTTTCAGAGGAGGATCCTGAGCAGTTACCATAGCAAGGGCTACTGAAAGGAAAAGGATCCAGAGCCGAAGAAGTTGAACACCAACGGAACGCATGATGGTGATTGGCGGAGATTGCCGAGGTGAAGCGTTGTCTGGGAGAGGCAAAGCGAATCGTCCAGTCTATTATTTATGGGCTGTAGGCCTATTTCTCCTCTCTGACGGAGCTGAAGAACCCCAAGGTAACCGACCTACATCTCTCGGCTGCATGTCACTGTCCAGGGACTGGGCAACATTATCAGGGGGCTCCTTCGTTAGGCGGTGAGTGAGACTCAGCTTCCTGCCCCGTAGGAAGTGCCCACCTCGTGCAAGGCCAGTCACAAAGCCCAATCGCCCATTCTCAAATGAGAGTGGCCCCACTGTCTCCACTGCTTTGAGGATAGGGATGGCTTTGCTATTCCCAAGGCATCGATCCCACTGCAACCCCTTTTTCCTAGAAAGCTCGCAACGCCGTAACAAACGCATGTACTGGTCGAGCTTGGTGGTGTGGTGATGTCAATTGTCTTACCATTGGAGCTCAAAGGACATGAAGTCATGCAGTAAGCTTTCTCTCTTCACAGGCGCTCCTCAGTAGCCTCATCTGTATATGACGGTCCACTTTCTTCGACCCACTACCGTCCCATCCAACGAATTTTTCACAGAACTATTGTGCCACGGCTTCTTACCACGAAGCAGCTGCATCGCATGGTTTGATCGTGTGCAGCAGGAGCTCGCCATTTCCTGTTACCAGGGATACCACAGTGAAGCTGCCTGTCTGGATACTATGCGAGGTGGACCTTGATGTACCCTGTACAAGTCAAAACGCCTCGAGTGGCGCTGAGTGTGGCGTTGGCTTTGTTTGACAGCTCGGCTGCTGCCCCTTCGTGAAATTCCCCCACCTTTTTTTTTTTTTTTTTTTTTTTTTTTTTTTTTTTTTCCCTTTCGTTTATTTTTTGTGGTTGTTTTTTTTTTGTTGATTACATTTCATTAACGATTTTCAATGTTCAGCATTGACCCTCCCGAGTGCATTTCTCTGTTGCGTTTCCGCTTTCTTCTTTCTGTCCTTCACCCATGGCAGAGGCTCGAGTCTTCCGATAGTATAGTTTAATCCAAACATCAGCTGGATGAATAAGCGGCTTGTGCTTAGGCAGAATCATATCTGTGCTTTCAGCTTATGTGGGAGCTTGTTTCGCTCGCTGCTTGAGCCAGCCTGATATTTGCACAAACAATAAGATCAGCGGACTGGCGAGTGCATGAGCCCAAAGCCGTGATGCCCACATTGAGTCCCACAGCTCCTTTTGAAAAAATGCACAGATTCCTGGATCACTCTATCACCTTCGTTTAGGCCTTTCTTTGACCTTAGGCATTCTCTTGAGAGGCAATACCTTCCCCGCTCCCGCGATACCTGAAGCTAGTGCATATCTATACTGTATTCTAGATGACTGCGCTCATGAATTGCATAACCACTCGCATGAGCGCTGACGCAATGCGAAAGGATGTATGCCTACTCCTAGAACCATAGATTTCCCTAGGAAGTATGTGGACGCTGTTTTTCTGGTCCCCACTGACTGTACCCCCTCATTTCTTACCACGTTTCATCCCCCACTCCTTTTTACGTCCGACTCTCATCTTGATCAGTCATTGTTGCCGCTCGTCTCGTTCGGCTCCACCAGCGTGTTGCTTGCTTCCTAGTAGCTCGGGCCACACCACTACACATCATGAGCACCAACGCTGCTGCAGGATTGGGCTTGCCAAGTCAAGTTCCCTCTCTCTCACTTTATCATCGGTCCGAGCAAAATATGCGTTCTTCATCGCGGCCAGACGCAAGAACAAGTCATCCATACTCTGTATACCACCATGTATCAACATCGCTCCTCAAGATCTTCCTGCTGGCTAGCAAACTCGAAACCAAACTCAGAGTCCTTTTATGCGCCTTGGTGATTGGCAAGAAATAAAGGGGTTCGGTAAGCTCTGAATCATGACGAAGCGAGAATCTTCGTATGAGCCTTTCTACATGGCCAACTGCGTCATCCAATCGGAGCCTTGGATAAGCACATTTTAAGAGCTCCGAGCTAACAGACTTCAATGAGACATAGCGTGGTTCTGATCGCTGGCGAAGCTCCTAAACGTCTCATGCGGTACGCTTTTCAGCGTTGAAACAAGTCCTGTAGTCGTTTTGCCACGACAAAGTAGGACGTGCTTCGCACGACCTCTTTCATTGCTACTCGAACAGCTGGTAAACGCTCTTGCAGATACTTTCAGCTTCTTTGTGAGCTCGCAAGGCTGTTTCTGTTGGAACCTGGTCAGACACCCAATCTCACTTTCAATCGTTTGCTTTCCTGATTGTTGTGCAGTGTCTCATGTCGGTATCACGCGTGATAATTTTGTGAAAGACTTAAGTGAGGAGAAGAGACATACTGATCGGAGCGCAAGATGCTCGTTCTGGTGGAAAAAGCTTGGGGCGGTCGCAAGGCACGAGGGTCAGACTTGGATGGACAGTAATCAGTGGAGCTTCAAAACGTTGTCGAACGGCTGGAGATTCCATCCGATGACTTGAGAGCCGAGAGTGTCCATTTGGAGAAGGTGAAACTTGTTGTTTTCGTATTTCCAAAAAGCGAGCACGTTTTGGTTATCCAGAAGTGTGTCCTTTGCCATCTGCTCGTGAAGTGTATGGGGCGGATGTATAGCGCTGAGAAAGTAGATTTTCTCTAAAGGAGAAGCATGGGCTGCAGCAGACTCTTCAGCCGTGTATCTGGCCACAGGTATCACACCATATGTTCTGGCATGTTCGAGGGCTTTTTCTTCGAGATCTGGGACGTGACCATACGTAGCAAGGTTGCTTCGGTACGATTCGAAGAGACCTCCGGGATGGTGTTGCTTGTATATTTCGACAGCTTTGGCCCAATTCGTCTTGTCGAAAGCGTCCATTTGGGCTGAGACGAGAAGGAAGGCCGCAGCCACTAGCGTGAGTAGAAGTCGAATGGCTGACATGTTGAATGGCGGAAGAAAAGAAAGGCGTCTGCATCAGAGTCAAGCCCTGTTACACAAAATGAGCTCAACGGGACTTCGTTCGAGGTCCACACATTTTTATTTCAGCTCAGCATTCCACCTATGCGGCAAAACGCCAGAAAATCACGTCCTGTCTCGCCAAATTTGCTAAGTGAAGGCAAACAAAGAGCCTCCGGTCGTAATGTGGCGCGAGATCTTTTCCCACACCACCAAACACAAGGTCGAAACCCACTGCGTATTGATCACGCCATCGGCTTGACACTGTCGTTTCCATGCTTGAGGACCATTCGAATCGGTCAGTGTCGATCCCCGAAAGCGAAGGAATCAGCCCGAAAATAAGTCGTGCTTTTACGCTGAAGAAAGTGCGTTTTCACGGGGTGGGGCTTCTGTGCTTCTCCAGTACCGGTCTCTGCGGTTCCTGATTCGAGTCGAAACATAACCTTGCGAAGGTTCTATCATGCTAGGAGGCTTGGAAAGCATAGCGTGGGTTTTATTTGTCAGAGATAGGAGGTTGGGCTGTGCGAGAATGAAAAAGCCGAGAGCAAGTGTGGCTTACCACGTGCAATGGCAAAGAGGAGGTTTTCATCACGCTGCCCCGCTGTCGCGGCTTACGAATGGGGGACCTGGCTTGCAAAACAACTCTCATGGCCTATCAAACGAGGATAAATCCTGTACTCTTAAATTCACTTTTTCTTCACAAGCTGCATGAAGATGGTTGGCATTGCCTTCTTTCTACTTTCTTGAAAAATGAGCAGTGCGACGTGGAGCAACTGAAGGGACTTGACTTGACAGCCTGGACCACTGAGATGCCCGACAATTCTTGAAGTAGTGAGACCAAAGGCCTTCTTGCAAGATGCTGGAGGAGATGACTACTTTTCTACGTAGGGCGGCGTGAGACTTGGTAACAAATGCTACAAGCGAGCCGAAGGCAGAAAGCGAGACATAGGGTTCAGTAGATCGCCTGCGGTACTCTCGAGAACTTCACCAAGCGGTTTGAGGCCATATTCGGGAACTGGACCGTGAAGAGTGGTGACCCGGATCAGATGAACTTTGCCATTCTCGTGCTTCCAGAATACGAGCGCGTGTTTGGGCTCACCCCTCGCCGAGAAGGCCCCGTACTTAAAGTTCATCTCTTTGCCCAACGGATCTTCCGGCTTGATGATGCTTGAAAAATACGTGATCTTGCCGTCCTCGGTCGAATAATGTCCTACCTTCATCCCGCCGTAAAGGTCAGCAAGCCCCAGGGCCTTTTCGTCAAGATTCGGAATGGCACCCCAGTTGAGTTCGTTGCTGACGGGCGTGTAGAGTTGGTGAACGTGAGCATGTCTGTACCCGACCACAGCTCTGTCGTACATTACTTGGTCTAGCGGTGTTCCGATTGGAGCGGCAGCAGGCAGCGACTGGACAACCAACATGGCCGCCAAAAGTAGGGCGAAGTACTTGTACAGAGCGAACATGATAGTTTTGGTCTTATATAAGCAACGGAGGGCCGTGATGGGCCTCAAAGACGATTACTGGCAAGTCTTCTTTTGAGTGCAGCGATTGAATCCTTTTGTCGTGTCTACGATACGATTCTGAGCTGAGCTTGGATTTGTGAGAAAGATTGTGGGACAGCTCGAGGTTACGCTGCCGAATGTCACAGATTTGTCGTCCACACTCCCTTTTTTCTTGGCTATGATGATAAAGCCGCTCTTGTAGTAGCCAACGACCCTAGCCCTTAAAGCCCAGCCACACCCACCTCATTCAACCACCGCATCCCACCGGCTTGTATGCAGTACCTGTTCATTCCCACAACCTGGTCGTAAGGCTAGCCTCGGGGTCGGCAACGGAATGGGTCCAGGCCCAGGTCGATGCGCTTTGTACGTGAACGAGCTCCAAGAGCGTTGTATTTGCAACGGCGGGACAAGACGGATGAAGTACGGCAACAGTACGAGACAACTACGTTGCCCTGCAGCTCAAGCCATTCAGCTCAGAGCAAGGGTGCTTGGAAGAGCGGTGAGCTCACGCAAGGTCCCACTGCCTCGTGAAAGCGGCGATTGCAAAGCGAAGGATGGTCTGTCTCGTGCGTGTGAGCTGCGAGACAGCGTCTGTTGAGCGAGTGGGGGTAGCAGCAAAACCTCACTTGCTCCTTCCTTCCTTCATCTCTCCTCACTGCGCTTGTTTTGCTGCGCTCACCCCAAGCTCGCTCATTGTTTTCCCTCCCTGTGTTCCCCCCTTCTCTGTATGTTTCTGTCCCGCTGCGCTCGACCAAAACCCCCTCACGGCGGGTCTGGGAGCCTTGGGATCTAGGAGTACGCTCTCACTTTCGCCGCAATCCTATGCTTTATGGTCTCACTGTTGTTGTCTTTGTCTGCACCTGCTCGCGACAGATGGCAGGGTGAAAAGAAGTGAGGTTGCGATGCTTCATCGGCCAGGCTCTGAATTAGAAGAAATGTTCAAGTAGAATCGGGATACGAGGCAAAAGATGAAAGAGATGAGGCGACGAGCTTCCATAAATCATCTCAAGGGATCTCACCCGAATAGGGGACCACTCGAGTGAAGGATTCGTGTAGAACGTCTTTCAGCGGTTCAAGAGGGTAGTTGGCCCGATGATGAATCAAAAAGTCCACCTTGAGTGGCGTGAATGCTTGACCAACATGCTTCCAGAACACAGCAGCTTCCTTTGGGTTGTTGCCACCCTCGACCGGAATATCTCTATTAAGGCCCATTTCAATAGTAAGAACGTCGTCTTGAGGCACGATGATGGAGGAAAAATACGTAACTTTGCGACGTAACCAGTCCCTCGACTCTCCGATGTGGATGGCGCCCCTATGTTCAGCATCGACAAGCCATTTGTCCTTCATAGGTCCTTTTCGCCATCTTTCTAGTGCATCTGGCTCCCAAATATGTCTATGATAAAGCCCTACACTCTCTAAACTAGCTTGCTGATAGCGATCCAGAGCCCGATTGTACATTTCCAGGTCGGTGCCTTGCAGCGGTTGTACCGCCAATACAAGGGGCGCCAGGGTCGCGAGCAGAATCGAGCGAAGGATGAGTCGATGAATAGCGGCCATAGTGTTGACGTGGAGATGAGTGGCTTGCTCGAAGCGACGATAGGAACGTTACGGCACCTGAGCTTATTGCTGTGTTGAGCTGTGCGAAAGAGGCTCATGGGGGCAGTTCGTCGCTTTATAGAGCTGGCGATTCTGGAAGCTGCCAAGTGATTGATTGCACGACAGGATCCACTGTGGGTTTTGGTCACAGCATCGGTTGTTGTCACACTTTTCCAGCAACGTGTCGCACAGGCGTCTCACTGACTCGACCAATGCGGTTCGACGGACGTATCTTCGGATGCTGGCCAAGTCGTCAGCATACGCCTGTCAACCTCAAGAACACTGGACTCACCCTCTTCACTCTCGGGAAATAAAAAGGATGACAATCTCGAATGCATTTTAGGAAAGGCAAGGAAGCGAAGTGAAAGAAACAGATGTGGGTGGACCGCTTTCTTTTTTTACGATTGCTACGAACGTAAACAGCTCATCGTGGTAGTTGATGAGCTGGAATTGGTCAATCAAATGAAATGCAAACCACGGAATTGCTCGTAAGGAATAATGCTTGCAAGGGTTCGCAGTGGGTAATGGACGTTGGGGTGGAATGGATGAGTATTGATGGCAAGAAGCTTGGCATGGGTGCCAGTGTTTTTCCATATAGCGAACGCTTCCTTGTGCGGCTGGAGGTTAGCGATCCTCAAGCCCATTTCTTCGGCAAGCTTGTCATCCGATCTGACTCTGGTGGCATAGTATACGTTTCTTCGACCTATATCCCAGACCGGAACTGCCTCTTCGAGGTATATGATATTTTTGGTAGTACCATGGTTCTGTTCAGCCATCCAGTGGAGTCGTTGAGGCAATCGGTCTACGCTGTTGAAACTGGAAAACTCGGGACTATGGGGCTCATATCGTAATCCGACCATTTCGTGTGCATCCCTGAAGATACCTTGGGCTTTGTTCACCATTTCGGCTTCGTCTGGATCAAGATCAGGCGTTCTATAGGCTGCAAGGACCAGGGCCGCCAGCATGAAGGCTCCCAAAACTGAGCAGAAGAGACGCTGTGCGATAATCACCATGTTATCAAACGGACGGCAAAGTGTGGGAATACTGAGGTGGGAATGTGTCTGGTTGTGGTTCTCAATGAACTTGATGAGGGTCTGAGGGGGAGGGTATGCTAAGGCCACCTGTTATATACATGTGGGTTCTTTCGGAGGGCGTATGCCAATTGGGCAAGCTTACTGTGTGGCATCATGCCCCTCCATTCCGATGGCAGCGCGATCGTCATCAGCAAGAGTGGTGGGGTTGGTTGTGGGGTGGGCTTTGCCCAGTCAGCCCACGTAGCGCTCTCATAGCAACCGTGCCACCATTTCATTGATTGTGCATCCTGTGGCTCACAATGTCTCACCAGATGTCGGATTTCAGCACATCGACATCGCCAAAGGAGCGTGGGAACTTCATCACCGCCAGTGCAGCTGTTGATGTTGACTCAATGATATGATGCCTCGGCTTTTCCGGAATGACTTCCACAGCTGTCTCATGCTCACGGTCTGGACACCTATTTTTGACGGTCTGGATACCGGATGTGGGACGCCTCTTGAGCTTCAGCTTCATGTTTTCCCCCAGTGTAACCATGGAAGGGTAACCGGAAGACCTCGATCAGGATAGTTTCGATATCAACGGATGCTTAGTATGAAGGAACGGCACCGAAGCAGAGGGAATGAATGATGATGAAACGAGTGTTATGGAAAAATCTCGAAGAGAAGCTCATGTTGGAAAGGAAGAATGACTTGGGTAGGATCTAGGTTGAATGGACGTCGTTGGCCTGAAGCACAAAATTCTTGCGAAAGAACCACCCCATTAAGCATGTGGAAGCCAGTTCGAACGCAACGGGCACCACAAGGTATGGTAAGCGGGGGAAGAGCGTGAATCAGACTTTGATTTGGAGAAGCTCTTTCATAGAAAGAAAATTCGAAAGGGAAGTCAGTGGGTACTTGGCATCGGGGACTATGTCAAAAGTGTCTATGGCAAGAAGCTCCGGCTTGTGTCCAATTTTTCTCCAAAGTGCGAAAGTTTCTTTACCGGGCTCGCCGTTCGTGGCCTTTAAGCGCAATCTATCTGTGGGGTGGTCTTTAGCTTCAACTCTGACTGCGTAATAAACCCGCTTTCTGCCATAGTACAGGCGCCAGTTCCCGAGCTTCCAATATGGTCTCTTCTTTCCAACATCTATGGTCGCCTCTTGAGCGCCATCTAATTGAGGCCAAAAATGGAGCCGCCAATTCAGAACGTCTTCGCTGTTGAATCTTGAGATTGGTATATTGGCAATCGTGGGTGCCTGTCCGGCTTCCTTGTGTGCAGCTTTGTAGATACTTCGAGCTTTTTCCAGCATTACAACGTCAATGGGATCGAGTTTGGGCGGATGGAAGTCTGCGAGAGTCAGGACCGCAAGCAGCAAGGTTCCGAAAAGTAGGTGTTGGATATGTTGTGTGATGGTCACCATCTTTGAAGAAGAACAGGGAGTTGGGCGTTCGAGTGAGCGAATGGTCAGGGTTCAAGTGAGGTTCTGATGGTTAGATCAAGTATGTCTGCGTTAATAGGCACGATGTGAGGGCGGTCAATGCGGGACTCTTCGACCCGATCATCCCACCTGGGGCGGGACCTCAGCACATAAGGCAGATGGCCAATGCGGGACTCGCGAATCAGATCATCCCACCTATGGCGGGTCCACCGAAAAGAATTCACCAGCGCCTCTTCTGCAAAGATGAATGGGTATGTCACCACCGTTGCTGCAGCCGCCCGAGTTGATTAAGTTTGTATCTCGCTAATTGCAGGCTCCTTTTGCGGAGCACTGACTCACTTTCGCTGCTTCCCAGTCGAGGACCAGATGCCCTTTAGCTCTTCAGCTTCGAGTACATCGTTTCAAACACATTGTCAAGCAGGGACGTTCGCAAACACATTGTCAAGCAGGGACGTTCGAAGGAATGGATGGAGGACAGTCTGAACAGGAGCAGATGCGAAGTGAAAGTGACAGATGAGGTGGGTAGGGTGCTTAAGACCTTGAGGAAGTGAATAGAGGGCAAGGATTTCGAGGCGGGAAGAAAGAATTTGAGATGGAGTAGGATATTGGAATGTCGATGATTACGGGCCGAGAAGGCTTTGAGGTAGGACACTGCAGCGAAGAAATGAACGCTGACTGCCAATGTGTTCAACTATGTTGGGCGATTGGTGCACCTCGATCAAAGGATTTCACGAACTTTTTCCAGAGGGATGATGTGTGACAGCCTCACCATTGGATATAAGGCGCCTGTGAATGCATGCGTGTCGACTGCAAGTAGTTTAACCCTGTGGTCACTGTATTTCCAGAGGGCTAGGACTTCCCTTTCCCAAGGACTGTCGTCCAACGTACCCATCAAGCCCATCCTCATGCCCAGTCCCCTTGGGCCGACTCTGGTCGCATAGTACGTGGCGGGCTTACCCAAACGGGTGGTAGTGTGTCCAACATACATGGCCCCTCCTCCTTGTAATTTGGGCTCACTGGCAAGCACATGGATATCTCGTGGCAGGTTATAGACCCGAAAGTCCGATGTCGTCGTCGTTAAAGGTAGGAACGGCCTTCCGCTATCTTCGTGAGCTTCCTTGTAGATTTCCCGAGCCTTAGTCCACATCTCATTGTCGGTGCCTTGAAGATAGCGTTGATTCCAGGCAAAGGCCAGAGTAGCCAGAATCAAGCTGAGCAGAAGGAGGTGGACGTTGCGATAGGCGTTAATTGTCATCAATGCTAAGTACGGCCGAGTTTTCCACGCCATCACGGAGAAAGAGAATGATCGATTACTATAAGGTTGCCTAACTACTGAGGAGTCGCTTGCGAGCTCCCAGCCGTGGCCGTAAGGGACACGGGTGGTCGAACGTCGCATGAAAGCGGGGCAGAGTGTGCGTGAGATCAAAGAACGATAGAAGATAAAGTGGGAAATGAGAAAGGGACGGGCGGGCGGGTGTAATAGAAAAACACTGCCTTGCGAGGCCAGTGTTATGATGATGATGATGGAGAGGAGAGAGAAGAGAAACAAGAGAGAGGGAGAGACGAGTGCGCGCACTCGACTGAGCGCGTGTACACGAGCTTTGCCGAAAGCCGGTGTTTTTGCACTCGACTGAGCGCGTGTGCACGTGCTTTACCGAAAGCCGGAATATTCTGTGCGGCTGAGACACTCGGCCGACACGACACATTGAAACAAGCGAATAACATTCGCTACTCCACCATGTTGGAGGACCGAATTTGATGGGCAATTTGTGTGGTTGAGGAGGGGAGTCGAGCCACTCTGCCACAAACACGTGCTTTTATAGCCACCAAGTAGCAGTCCGAGTCTCCTCGATCGGTAGAGCGGTGCCTGTGGCATCTCTTGGGCAAGGCGATGTCTGTGCTGTGTTGAGGCATCTTTCTAGGTACGTTGTGCTCGGAGGGTTGACCTTGCAGGTTAGTTCTTTGTCTTCGACCGTCGAAGTGGGGACTTTGTGGCTCAAGTTAGCCCACCAGACGTGGGATCATAGCACACGACCCACCGGTGCGGCATTGTCCACAAGGGCTGGTGGGGATGTCACCAGCATCTATTGAGCCCTTCGGATTGTTCAACGTCATCTGACGGCAGAACGTGGACAGCAGAACGTATGAAAGTCCAAAAATTCCGTGCTGCAGGCGATCGGTCCCACTTCCGGTTCAGTTGCTACTCTTTCATGTGCCCACTGGAGACGCACGCCAGCTTCGTTTACATTTGGGGGGCAGTGGGGTTACGATTTCTTCCCACAAGGCAGTGACAATACGCACCGTCGATGTCATCACATTCTCACTATAGCAGTGTTCGACTACGTGCGAGGCCCAGGACGTTCTGGTCACGAGGCAGGTCAGCGTGGATACGGTGGAGAACGGCACAAAGAGGGCTGAAACGAGGAATGATGACAAAAGAGGCAGGTTGAAGCTGCATTGTTAGCGAAAATGGCAGATAAAAGGTACATGATGATTGAAGACGAAGAGAGGGGTGAAGACATGGATGATGAAAGTGGAGGGTTTTACCTTTTTGCACGACGGACAAGATCCGATCTGGTGAGGTTTGGCCTTTTGGTTGAAAGCTTCATCATAGCGAATCGAGTCTCGAGAACTATCAACCTTTTTGTGTGTGGCAGACGGGCTCCTGTCGTTAATGCGCGCAAGTCATCTTCTGTTTTCACTGCATAGCTAGAATGTCAACCTGGTGATTCATGGCTGCTAAAGCTTGACTTGAATGCGCAAGTATCGGTCAGAAGTCGACACGGTAGATGTCCCACAATTTTTTCTACGTTCGTAAAAGCAATGAACGGACTCGGACCCCTTTTTCACTCCGGAATCAAGCTGAACTTATTGACTCGGCCACGCTCGGATCCTGTTTCTGCAATCCGGTGTACTGGCCACTGACGTGGCTTCATTACGCTCGGAGACGGTCCTCGGCTCTGCAAAACATGGTTTGCTAAGCCCATCCAAGGTTAACCTCTAAGGAGCATAAGCCGATCTCATTTCCACGCCGAACATCTAAACATTCCTATATGCGAGGAACCGTGATTCGAGAACCCCACCGACAAGGCGCATGCACAGGGACGGGTTCGTTTACCGTACTTGGCTCGCGCTCGAGCCTCAGAGTTAGCACGTACAGTGGCGCCAGTGGTTGCAGGAAAATGGAGTGGGTCGATGATGGCTTGCCTTTTCGAATGCAAGAAAAACTATGTCTAGCTTAAAGTGTGGCAGAGCTCTAGTTGAGTCTCTGATCTAATCTTTCTTCAGTACCTCCAAGTGAAGCATTCGATAGACTGATCAAGACTCTCCAAGTACCTCAAAGTGTCCTTTTATCCCTGAAGCAACGAAGGTGGGCCGAGATTTCCTGTACGACTTGTCCCATTTTTCTACCCTCTCGCATACAGAGACCCTTAAAAGGCCGTCAAACATCGATCGATAAGGATGAACGAATACCTCGAGGTCAGAACCGAAACCGACAGCGATCCAAACATGACTTCAGTCGCCTCATTGCCTTGTGTCGATGCTTATCCTCCGGCCACCCACAACAAAGATGCACAGCACACAGCGTACATGTCCAAGCTCACCAAATGGTGGTCTGATGACGAAGAAGCTGTGCTTCGCCGCAAGCTCGATGTACGCCTCGTTACAACTTCCTTCTTCCTCTTTCTCTGCGCTATACTCGACCGCTCCAACCTCGGCAATGCCAAAGTCGCCGGCATGGAACGCTCGCTACACATGTCGGACAAGCAATTCCAATGGCTTCTCACCATCTTCTATATCGCCTACATCATTTTTCAATTCTCGATCCTCGCCTACAAAATCGTGCCTCCTCGCGTCTGGCTCGCCCTGTGTGCTGTCGCATGGGGCATCACTGGCATCTGCCAAGCCGCTACAACTAGCTGGGAGGGCATGATGATCGCTCGCTTTTGCTTGGGAGTTAGCGAATCCGGTTTCGGTACTGGCTGGGCTCTCTACCTTTCTTTCTTCTATCCCAAGTCAGAGATAGGACTGCGATTTGCCATCTATGTTTCAGCAGGAACGCTTGCAGCGGCCGTGGCTGGGTCAATGGCTTACGGGATCGTGCATGCCCACACGTCGATCGAGTCATGGCGGCTACTCTTTCTCCTTGAGGGCATTCCGACCTTGATCATGGCTCCGATTGCCTATTTCGTCCTACCCAACAGCATCCAGACTGCAAGCTTCCTCACAGATCGCGAGAAAGCCATCGCTGAAGCCAGACTCTTTCGACCTCCGCCAATTGAAGCCTGGAACGCTGTCAAGCCTCACACATCACTCTGTAGCCGCGCTAAAGAGGAGCTCAGATGGCCCAAGATTGCAGCTCTATTTATGGATCCAACCACATTGATCTCCTCGATCCTTCTATTCATCTCTCAAACCGGCAGCGCAACATTTCCCGTCTACGTCCCTACTCTACTGTCGGAGATGGGATATGGCGGTATTCGTGCTCAAGGATTGTCTGCCCCACCGTACCTGCTGGCATGTGCTATCACCCTCCTGGGATGTTGGCTCACGGATCGCTACCAGGTGCGAGGTCCAGTCTTTGCCTTCTTCATCTGCACAGGTGCCATCGGCTATCTGATGCTCGCTTGTCTCCGTGCCACGACAGCGAGATATCTGGCAATCTGGATCATCATCAACGGAATGTTCCCCGCCCTTCCTGTCCTCTACATGTGGTTGATGGCCAACCAAGACAGCGAGAGAAAAACAGGACTGGGCTTGGTCATCTTTGCCACAGTCGGACAGTGCGGTCCTTTACTCCCAGCCAGGCTCTTTCCGGCCAGTGACAAGCCATACTACGTCAAGGGCACGGCAATCAGCGCCGCTCTCTTGTTTGTCGGCGTGCTCATGTCTGCTGGATTAAGCTACAGATTTTGGAGGATTAATCGACGCCGAGATCGACAGGATGCGGCGCTGGATGAAAGAGGCAGCGTTGACGGTGGAGAGGTGGCTGGAGAAGAATCCAGGGCGAGAAAAG
Source organism: Ustilago trichophora (assembly GCA_900323505.1). Classification (NCBI taxonomy): domain Eukaryota; kingdom Fungi; phylum Basidiomycota; class Ustilaginomycetes; order Ustilaginales; family Ustilaginaceae; genus Ustilago; species Ustilago trichophora. Next base: position 280,618 of record OOIN01000017.1, on the reverse strand, counting down.
ACGATGAAGAGAATAGCAAAGCTGTAGACAACACTACGTTGAGCGAGGCGGATAGACGGAAGATTGACGTGTTGCTGCGCGGCGACGAGAGCCCTTACTTTCGTTACACTATCTAGCTGTCTTGCTTTTCCTGCCTCTCTGTTTATTCATGTCGATATTTCTCAAGCTCCTTCAACTTGGCTCGTAGAAAGAAACAAGCTCGAGTCTGTGGTCAAGTACTCAACGGTCGAACAGTCTCAATTGAGGGCGTCTCGTGAGACTTGATTACACATCATTCTAACCATGTGCTATAAGGTGATAGTGCTTCAACAAGGTGCCAATTTAGTCCGTGACTCGATCGCTGGATCCGCAAGACGTAGTCACGGCAAGTTTGTAAGGCAAGTAGTAACGTCAACAAAGAAATCGACAACAAGGACATCGATGAATCGGCAAGTCTGGATGCCAGGCCGATCTCGATAGTGGACTACATTCGACCATAATATCCGTCGAGCTCCTCACCAGGAAATGTTGGCCGACTCAATGCATTGATCGAACTCTTTCCAGAGGAATCACCTCTTCCAACCGCCTCAATGTGTATGGAAACCCATCGTGAGGGATAGTTGTGATTCTCAGGAGCCGAACCCTGCCTTTCTTGTACTTCCAGAAGGCCATTGCTGTCTTTCCGTAAGGCGTTTGTTTCGTGGTCTCGTGCAGACCCATAAGTCTTGAGAGTTCATCCCTGCGATCGGGAGCGATCCAGGTCGAGTAGTACTTGGCTCCTCGCAGAGGAGTTGGCTCGTTGCGTCCGATGGGCTCAACAAATGGTCCTCTTTGCGCATGCTCGTGGAGGAGAATCTCAAAGCTAGGGCTATACGCAGCTCCTAGACGGTGAAGTTGGTTCTTGTAGTGTCTCAAGTCCTCTGGAAAGGTTCGATAATTTTCTGAACCTAAGAGGGAAATTCTAGGGTAGGTCATGCGAGCGTTTTAGAGCATATCTTGATCAGTCCTAGTCAGCTCCGGTCCAGAGTCCGCGGCGAGAACCACGATTCTGAGCAGCAGACTGGTGAAGAAGAGACACATGTGGTACTGACCAAGGAAAAGCATACTGAAAGCTCGGTAAAGCTGTACGCTTCCGGGATGCTGATCAGCTTTCCCCTTCATCCAACAGAAGGGTTCGTGTCTGCCTATATAGGCCCGAGAAAGAAGTCCGTGCCACCCTAAGGGATATGCAGGAGCCAGAGGGGCACCCTGACTAATGGTTGTCCCCTCCCAGAAACGTTATTGTTGCTTTAATCAGAACAGACACCCCATTCGATCTTCGAGCGTTGGAATGCTCCGATACATGAAACAGTCGAGCAGAGCTTCAAGTCACCGGCGAAGCAAGCGGCGCGAGAATCTTGAAGAGCAATATGGCTCTCTCGCCACACAGACTTCATCAGCCGAAAACAGTGACTGTTGATGTTCACAGACGCATGTGACTTGACATTTTCGCACGAACCCACCGTTAATCTTTTCAAAGCAAGCTCGTCTACATCGATGAAGCCGTCGGACTCTTTTTTGCCACCGCTCTATCTCGGAATTTCTATACGCTGCTTTTCTGGGTGGAGCATATCTCGTTCCAACTCATGAAGTGGAAGACACCCGACCTGGAAGTAGAGAGCATTGTGATCGGATTGAATGCAAATCGAAGCGAGGGCAAGTCTGAGAGAAAGGGAGCCTGAAGGCTCCTCAAAGAATCTTGGTCACCTCATTTAGAGGAATGAGACTCACTAGAGGCCTGGCATTGTATTTGGCACCAGTCTGAAGGGCCGTGTCCATCCTGAGCAGTTTGATCTCATCACCTTGGTGTTTCCAAAATGCGAATGCTGTTCTGTCGAAAGGATTGCCAGGAGAAGCCGGCAGGCCTATAGAAGAACCGAGCCTGGTTCGGGGAAAGATGACGGTTGCGTAGAAGTTCGTCTTTGGGACAGCTGGAGATTCATGTTGGCCTACTAGAATTGCTGGACCCCCTCTAACCCCTTCGTGGAGCTTCGTTCGCAGCTCGGGGAATTGAGCCTCGTAGAACTTGAGGTCTTGCCCTTCCTGGAATTCAATGTTGGCCTCAGCTGGAACATTTGCGTAAATTTCCCGGGCCTTCGAATACATCTGCTGTTCCAGCTCGGAGAGCTCTGGTCCAGAGGCAAACGCAAAGGGCGACCCAGCTAGAGTGGTGAAGGCGACGAAAAGGAATTTGACAGTTCGGAAGTTGAAGACTCTCATGTCGACAGGGTTGAAAAAGCGATGGGAGTGCTGAGCTGGACTTCACTCGAGTGTCGCTCTTTTAAGATATCGATGATGCTTCCAGAAGGGTTCTGGTCAGGATGCGCTTTTGGCCTTAAAGATGAAATGTCCCAGGCCATCGAAGAGCACCTTACTTCGCCGGTCTGCATGCTCAGCGTCGTTCTCACGCCACGTAGAAATGAAAAATGGCTACCACAGTTGAGCGACTGCAACGCACTAACTCAGTGGGAAGCTGAGAAGAGTCAAAACCAGAATCAGAATCAGGATCAAGATTCCATCGATCTAAACTTTTCGTCTGATGTCGAACATACGGCGTGGAACTGGAAACACCCCTCAAGCTTTTCATCTCTTCTACTGAGACTCAGGCCTTTCGGAAAACGCAAGACAGATTGGAGACATGGTTCAAGTTCCGACTTGGCACCACGCCTTGATGGCATAAAATGATGGTAATGCCGCTAGACCTGTGAGGTCTTGAGCTCAATGAGGCTCCCATCCCGTGGCGAGCTCCGCTTGCCCAGATTCTCTGGCCCTTCTGCACGATTTGCATTCAAGCTGAGCATGAAATAACATGAGAGCGCCTGAGAAATCCTGTTTGTCCCACCCAATGGCACCATTGATGCAGCAAGTTCCGCCCATTCCCACAAGATGCAGCTGTACTTCGCCGGTCTACCCACAGTGTGAGGGTCATACTTTGCCAATCTACACCAGCGCTAGACCACGTTTGAATTCGATGAGTAAGCAGAGGGAGAGGTGTAGTAAAGGACCCTCGTATGCACATGTGATCATGCTAGAGAATGACTGACGATGTAGTCATTTTGTATGAAATGTCATTGCTTATAGCTCTAGTGATGTAGCAATTGGCACCATCGACAAAACCGAGAAAATTGATTGCTGTTTAAGACTGATATTTGATACTGTGAGGGTGCCTTTATGGCTAATGAACCTTGATCACTTGCTTCAAGGGTATCGGAATTACTTCGTTCAGTTTGCGAAGATTCCAATCTTTGGGTCTTCCTTGAAGAATAAAGGTATTCATACGGAACAGCTGAACGTGTCCCTTATCGTATTTCCAGAAAGCGAAAGCTACCTTTCCATACGGGTGTTTTTCCGTGGGTTGCAATCCACCACGCTGGCCCAAAGAGCTTTCAGGAGTAATGACACTAGAGTAATAGATGGGCCTTTTAGCCCGAGATTTGGGCTTGAGCCACGAAAGTATCGACTTGCTGGAAGAAGCCTCTGGATCTTCCCAGACCATGACGCCAGGACCTTCCTTAGCCTGGTTATGGAGGTCTTGGACGAACGTGAGAGTCGTTTCGGGGCTGAATTGATGTGATTGTGCTTTGTCATTGTCATAACGATCCCTGTAGTGATTCAAATTCTCACGTAGGGAGGCTTCGAGGCGTTCATCTCCCCAAGCGTACATTTTGGTCATGTATCCTACCGGAGAGGCCATACGGTACATCCGAAGGTCTTCGACCGATAGCGGTGGACCATCGTCAACGGCGAATGCCAAGGTGAGAAGCGCAAATGTAACAAAAAGGTATTGGAGAATGCCTCGATGCGGAAGGGCAACCATGTCGAAGACGACAGACGATGTTGAGAATGACTCTGATGGTCAAAGTCGTTGGCGATGGAGAGACAAGCTGCGCTTGTCATTTTTTCAGGAATGTAGCTATAAGGTATTCTGCGACAGGATTTTGAAATCGAGCTGAGCATTTGCGTGAACGGTGGGGAAAGAACTGCAACTCGCACGGAGGGGTGAGAGCGTCTGGGCAAGCAGAGCTCGCCACGTCACCCACTTCATTATGCCTCTATGTTATTCGTCCTATGTTATTCTTCTATAGTACCATCATCTTCTACCTTTCGCTAGGCCTTGCCTAGCGAGCTCAGTTGTTATTTTCCCACCCTGTACTCCCTCCCATGTTCTTGTTGCTCACCCTTTGCGCTCGACCGGCCCCCTTAGGGCGGGCTGGGAGCCTCATCGAGTCTCAGGCCTCACAGGCCCAGCCGCAATCACAATCAATTTCCAATATGCTCAAGGCAGCGATGCTCAGCCGGGAAACGAGTAGACGACACTGGTGAGCTCTTCGGAGAGTGGACAGAGACCTACAAACAATCCGCCTCATGTGTCCTTGTACAATCATCACGCTAGAAAGCATGAAATGGAAAGAATGAGATGATTTTCAATTTCGATATCGTTTCACCTCGGAACACAAAGCTGGGGTGAAGATGCCGAGATCAGTAAAGACCGGTTCATGCTTCAAGGACTTCCTGCTGCAACAAGCACAGGCGGATACACACACGTCAGATTCTGATTTCTTGAACTGCAATCATAAATATTGTAAATGATGTGGAGATGACTTTCATCCCACCGGATCATGAGGCCAATCAAGATATAAAACGACAGCGACCAAGTTTGCGAGCTTTGCTTGTTGGAATGCACCGCAACCCAGCTGACTGCTTCCAAGCTCTTTCGGCCTAGCCAGATGGAGCTAGTAGGACTCATCCATAGGCCCTGATCATTCCCATGCTGTGGTTAGCCGTGCCAAGGCGAGTTTGCGACAATGCGGCGAACTTGGTCCAAAGGGATCACATCTCCAAGATTCTTGAATCCATGATTCACTTCGCCAAGATAATGAGACATCGTAGTGATGGAGACCAGATTGATTTGCCTTTCTTGGTATCTCCACAACGCCAGAGCCTGTTTTCCGAAGGGCGCAGTATCGAAGTGTCTGTTCAGGCCCATTCTCTTTCCTGCAGGGCTGTCAGGTGGAATGACGCTGACATAATAGATGGGTCTGGGGCCCTCAACGGGGGCGACTTCAGGTACCTGATGCTCAGACGACGAAGCTTCGGTGTTTCGGAACGGCCTCTTCTGGTACCAGCGCCTGCGCGGCTCGCCCCATTCCCGAGTTTGAGGTGGAGGCGGAGGCAGTTCTAGGGGAATGACGCCTTTGCCAACCTGAGCGTCATGACTGAGCATGCCTACCAAGTTTTTAACCTGCCCTCTATGGTAGTTAAGGTCTTGATGGGCAAACAACGTCGAATCTGATGGGTCGGGACCGTATTGTCCCAGCTGATTGTTGATATAATAGTTCTGAGCGAATCGATGCATTTCCTCGTCCAGAGTCGTTGGATCCGTGTCCACGGCGAAGACTAATGCAGTAGCTGTTAGAATGATGGAGAGGGACCAGAAAAGGCCCGGGCTGATAGCGACCATGTTGAAAGCACTGGTTTGGGAGCACAAGAAGCGTTGGGGAAGAGTTTGATGTTAAGGACGATTCAAGAGGGGTTGAACCTTAAGCTATTTATGCCAAGAACCATAACTTGACAGACAGCCAGTCAGAGTCCGAGAAGCAAAGACACCAAAACTATCAGTGAGTTGCACCTGTAAAGTCTCTAGCAGATGCGACAATGATCAACCCTCCTTTCAACCCCATTTCACAAAGCACGTTGCAAGATCCAGTGTAATTGTGAATATGGTCCTCGTCAAAACAATAGGCCAGTTCTCTGACCAAGGCTCCAAGACAATCAGACTAATATATCCACTTTGATTGACGAAAAACCCCACTTTGAGTATTGTTGTCAGGACAATGACGAGGCTCAAGACAAAAACCTATTTGGTGATGCTGATTCACAGTCACGATGCTTGATGTCCTTCAGCACAATCCCACCGACTCCAACACCACTGATGCTGAGGTGGGCGAAACATTTTCAGAACACAAATACAGTATAATGCACCGTCATCGACTTTCCTGCGAAGTTTGATGGCGCGGTAACTAAGCTCGACCGCGTGTCTAGCTGCGTGTTGCTTTTAAGGCGGTCTATTTGAAGGACGCACGATCATTGTCTATTTCACCCTCCCTTTGGATGAAAGAAAGGTTGCGTGCTAGTTTGCCAGGTGGGGGAAAAGAAAGGCTCACAAATTCAGGGATCTGCGAAGCAGACAACTGGTTGCCTTCATTCTACTGCACGTGGGCTGATCACGCCGGTGGTTTTTTTCTCGCACTCCTTTCCTCCCTCTGGGACGCTGCGAAAGTGCTTGACGAAGAGCATCCCAAACCCATCTCTTCGATCGCACAGTACGAGGCTTCATCGACTGAAGGCTTGGCTAAAAACCCCACATCAATGAACCTCAAAGCGTCCACACGCCTACACAGACTCTCACAGAGGGAATACTGTATCTCATTGGAAGCACCTCTTCAATCAGCGAGCGCAGCAAGCGAACCGCTTTTGAAGTTGAGCGGTTATCAGCTCGATAAACATGTTGGCGTGACTGAATCAGTGGTCAAGAAATCACGCTCTCCCGCCCACTCACTTTATTTGCTGTAAATACCACAGTCTCTTCTGCTCGCTGCGGCATGGGGCAATATCTGCTGTCTCCCACCCCTTCCCTTTTAGTTCTCGTCATGCTTGTAACATAATGGCTCGGACTCGCCAGGCTCTTGAAGTCCAGCTGGTATTGTTGATGCCATTCAATCGAGATGTGCCCTTTAACACAAACGATAGGGAGATAACTAGCTGCTTCCCCCTAACTTTGCCCTCGCTGCCCATCTACATTTGGTCTTCTTACATCCTAACGAGCAAGGATCACAGAAATGAAATTGTAGAGAGCGACAAAATCTGTGCTATATGGAAAATGAACGGAAGGGATGATGGTGAATTGTAAGGGAATATTTGCTCAGCAGCGCCCAAGCTTGACCTGCGTTTGGCATTGACGTGCGGGCCACCTCAGACTCCAATTGGCCGAGAGATCGACCGATTGACCTCTGCATTCGCCAAAGCCGGGACCGAGTGAAGGCTAAATGTGCAATATACCTGTGTCTGGGAGGTCAAACCAAGGCACTGCATTTGCGACGATCTCGCGAACCTCTCCAACCGGAATCACTTTTTTCAGTTTTGTAAGTTCGTGCTTGACCGCAGCGCCAGGCGCGGACCATGTGTCGATAGCCACTAGGTTCACTTGGTTGTTTTCATAACGCCACAGCGCAAGAGCTTGCTTTCCAAAGGGAGTTTTCGTGAAGTCATCCTTTGTCTGTAACCCCTGCTCCACTGCCTGCTCGACTCCTTGCTTGACTCCCTGCCCCTTCCCCAGCTTCATTCCATCACTCGTTGGCCTAAGATGCAAGAGACTTCCTAAGGGATCATCAGGTCGGATGATGCTGACGTAGTACTTGGCAGGGCTCTGAGCAGAAGGCCTGGACGATGAAGCTCCTTGATTCCTCAAAAATTTTCTATGGAACCAGCGACTGCGAAGCTCGGCCGGATCGGTACTCGCAGCGGAAGATGCCGTGTGAGACTCACGCAGCTTCGAATCCGGAGATGAAGGCGGTGAGCTACGAACCGGAAGTAGTCGTGGGGGCACATCCAATTCAATGACACCTTTGCTGTCTTTGGCGTGACTGTGAAGAAGATCTACCAAATTCTGCCCAACCGTCTGTTTGTAATAGGCGAGTCCTTGATTCGGAAACCAGATTGAATCGGCGGACAAGAGACCAGTCTTTCTTTTCCGACTGTTGAAGTAGTACTCCTTCGCCACTTTATGCATCATGTCGTCCAGATCTGTCGCCTCCGGATCCAAGTCGGCTGGCTCCGGATCCATGGCAAAGGCAAATGAAAACATTGCCAAAATGATGAATAAACATCCGAACGCGCTCCGACTGACGGCAACCATGTTAGAAGCGGTAATCTGAGGGCAGGAGAGTTGCGAGAGAGGATTGAGTTTCCAGGAATGGGTAGCGAGGGGTGATTTACATCCCCTCTTATATAGAGCGGCTCGACCGGGAGCAAGTCAGAGCTCAAAAGGTGACAACAATGCAGGAGGCAATCTGAACTTTCGGTGAATACGCTGGTCCAACCGAGACGCTCCTTCAAAACCCATCTCATAACAAATTGACGAGCAAACACACATCGCCACAAATTCAGATCCACTACGTCGTGCTATCGTGCCCCGCAAGCAAACGATTCCACCAACAGGCCACAGACTCTCGGGAAAGAAATTTTACACAGCGAGGACTTCACGAACAGCGCTTTTCAGAGAATGTGCATTCTGAAAGTGATGAAATTTTGAGGTGAACTTTCGACTACGGCAAGGCTAAGCTCCCGCTAATCAAGGCCGACGTGGTCACTCGGTGGGGTATATCAAAAGTTTCCGGTTTCCTCGATGCCAGCTGGTCCCACAGCCTGCCAGGAAATCAAATGCGATGGCGTGCACAACCGAGTCGTGCAAGTCCCCACCGGCAGGGACGGCTGGCTCAACAGTCGTTTTGCCTCCCTATAAGAAGAATGAGTCCCCCTGTTCCCCTTCCCTGATCTTTCTTCCTCTCGTTTTCGGCAAAACATCAGCGGCTCCTCCGCTACAAAAATGCTCGCCCTTCTCCCACAAACATTTCTTCTGCTTTGCGTCACCTTGATGCTAACAGTCTCTCCCCTGGTATCAGGTACAGAACTCACTGAGCAGGACAAATTTGCGCATCAGCAGCTTCAAGAGTATCTCATTGGGACTTTAGACCATCCCTATCTCCGAGGACCCCAGTTTGATAGCTTGAACCTACAGTACTACATGGACAAACACCCTAACTTGGTTGCCCGACTCAAGGAACATGCCCAGACTGCCCGCAGCATCATCCATATCCCTTCACCTTCGCCTTCGCGTTCTGCTTTTTCATTCCGTAGACGACTGCGCGTCCATGTCATTCCCACCTACTATATGAGCGTCATAAAGTCTGAGGGCGACTTCGGCCCTCTATTTGGTCTACGACACCTGCGCAACAATCTCGCTGGTGTAGTATGTTGATCTGATGATGGCACAGGTGGCCGGTTGGTGCGCATACACGCTAGTTTGGTAGAACGCAGCTTGTATTCCTCGACAGTGACGGAGCGGTAAGTAAAGACAGTGATGGTGGTACGGAACACAGAGACAACGGAACTGACAAACTACTTTTTATTTTGAGCGATCTACCCTGTGAAAGAAACACGGGACATGCAGATAGGGCGTGGGCCCCTATCGCTTCTTCGGGTACCGGGCATATCCAGCATGCCGGTACCATATATGCTGGGTCGGCCTGTCGAGCCGATATGGCATACATACCTCCAACAGCGAGAACCTATCGAAAAGCGCCACTCGGTGATTGTGCATCATTGTTCTCTTTTGAGATGAATTTGAGGTGAGTGTTCGAATGCGGCCGTCGATACTGCGGCTATACGGTCACTGCGAGAGGTGGGAATCATCCAAGCCCCTTTCTCGGTACAAAGCTGCCCCCACCTTCTGCGAGGAGATGAAGTGCTGACCCACCGGCAGACGATGGGTTTGACGGTGATTTCACCTACAGGATAAAAAGCGCAGTTTTTGTGTCCTTGCCTCATCTTTCCTCCCTCATCCTTCGCACATTTTCCAGCTGGTCACACCGCCAGTATGGTCGCCCTCGGTTTTCACAGCCTTCCATTGCTCTGCATCACATTAATCCTCACTGCATCCCTCTTTGCAGCAGGGATCCAACTCACAGAGGACGACGAAGCTGCGCGTCAAAGACTTCAAGATCACCTCATCAAGCAACGAGGCATTACGCTTCCGAGAGACAAGGTTTTCAATAGCTTGGACCTGCAACCTATCGAGGATAAATACCCTGGCTTTGCGAGCATGCTCGAGATAAGTGCCTGGAATGGTGAGAATCCTAAGATTTACCATGTACCTGTGCCTCAGCCCTCACCTCCGTTGTTTTCGTTTCGCCGGAAAACGCGTGTACATGTCTTCAGGCCCACCTACTACATGAGCGTCGTAGATCCTCAGGGCGGTTATGGAAGTCTACTCGGAATACGAGATACTTCGGACGACTTCATGAGACCGCTGAACGAAGACCCTAATCAAAATCCTAACAGGGGAAAGGAAGGCCTTGTGTTCTGGAAACACGAAGGGGACACAAAACGCTTGCTCGCAATCGATCTATGGTCTCATAGAGTCGATCCCGAAAAACTTATCCATTTGACCCAGCTCATTCCAAATCACTTGCATGCTGCGGTCCTCTAGCGCAATCGCTCGCGATTATATTTCAATCTGCCATCGACAACATGCTGTCAGCTCGTGTATGAAATAGCCCTTTTCCTCTTTCTGACCGTTCCTCCGCTTGAGGCAAGCCAGCTTTCTCGAAAAGACTGTGCACAGAGCTCAAGCCACATCGGATCTCGACTAGAAAAACACGGCACGTTTACACCACATGTGAAATCTTTATGCCAAAGCCCATCGAACCGTAATCTCACGCTCGTTGCCTGCAACAGTAGCCGTCACGCTGACGGCAAAGGGCGGCTGATGAGTAGACGCAAGGATTTGGATCGAGTTGGAGCTGTGTGGGATTTTCGCCTACCGAGTAAGAGACTGGACGCCCACTCCGAGAGGTGGGAAGGATCCAAAGTTCCCCTTTCTCCTGCTTTTGATTGATACGTCCCGGCTGAGCATCGCTCCTTGACATAATGGAACAATTGTGATTGCGGCTAGACCAGTGAGGCCTGAAGCTCGATGAGGCTCCCAGCCCGCCATAGAGGGGCTGGTCGAGCGCAGAGGGCGAGCGACAAGAACAAAGGGAAGGAGTACAGGGTGGGAAACAAAGAAAACTAAGTCCGCTAGGCGAGGCCTAGCGAAAGTAACGAGATGATGGTAGTAAAGAAGAATGATAAGACGAATAGCTTAGAGGCATAATGAAGTGGGCGACGTGGAAGGGTGAGCTCTGCTCGCCCAGACGCTCTCGCCTGGTCTGTCTCGCGCGAATGAGCTGCGAGACAGCGTCTGTTGAGCGAGTGGGGGTAGCAGCAAAAACCTTTCACTTGCTCCTCCTTCCTTCATCTCTCCTCACTGCGCTCTCTTTTGCTGCGCTTTCCCCAAGCTCGCTAATCGTTTTTCCCCACCCTGTATTTCCCTCCCTTCTCTCTTCGTCTTTGTATGTTCTGTCCCGCTGCGCTCGACCGAACCCCCCTCACGGCGGGTCCGGGAGCCTTGGGTCCTAGGAGTATGCTCTCACTTTCGCCGCAATCATATGCTTCTATGCTCTCTCCCTCTGCTGGCATCGCTGCCTCTCAACACCCGCTTGCAACAGACTGTTGCACGAGTTGCAGAAGTTGCTCCCACCTTCTGCGAGGAGATGCTGACTCACCGCTAGACTTGGCTGCTTGTTACTGCTGTCTTGTCTTCGCTCCTTCATTCTTCTCACTTCGCACAACTGATACTGCCGCCAGAATCGAGGTGGCTCGTAAGCGATTCGCTACAAAAGGCTTCAAGAACGTCCAAGCTTGTCTGCCAGCACGCCAGCCTGTTCAACATGCCTGGACTCAAGTTGCGAAGTCTTCATCTGCTCTGCATCACCTTGATGCTCGCTGCATCTCTCTTCGTATCAGGTACTCAGCTCTCGGAGGACGACAAACTTGCGCATCAGCGACTTCAAGATCGTCTCATCGAGCAACTGGGACTTGAACTTCCAAGAAAAGACGTGTTTGAAAGCTTAGACCTACAATTTTACAAGAACAAATACCATAACTTTGCAGCGAGACTCGATGGGCATGCCCGGGATGGCTACAGAATCTTTCGTATTCGTACACCTTCGCCTTCGCGTTCTGCTCTACCATTCCGCCGACATTCTCGTGTCCATGTCAACTGGTCCACTTACTACATGAGCTTCATACAACCTCAGAATCGCCTTGGCTCTCCACTTGGTCTCCGAGATCCGCACAACGATTTTGATGCGGATCCTACTCATCTTGCTAATCGCGGAAAGCGTGCACTTGCTTTCTGGAAGCATGAAAACAATCAAAAGCACTTGCTCGCGGTCGACCTTTTCCCTCATAATGTCCCTATCCAACATCTCGATCGGCTGAGCGAGGTCATTCCAGGAAATTGGTTTGCTGAGATCCACTAGTGCAATCGCCAGCGATGTCACTGGTGCTTCCAGCAAAATCACCATTGCAACATGTTTTCAGCTCACTCCCTCGGCTAGGCAGAAAGTAGCCAAGGCTGGCCAAACGGATGTGTTGCTCTTCTTACTCTGTTCGATTGATGCCGTACATGACACCAATGTATCTCCACTAGAATAAAAGCGCATACTCGAACGCACGGATGTGAGCCCCTGGAACTTCAGGAGAGCAGGCACCCTGTGACTTCAGCAGGCACTACACAAAGAATGCTTTAATTGAGATTCGACCAGCAGCGCGAGCCGAGGTCCATTATCAACAAGAGACATGTGAACGCTGTCTTGAATTTGAAGCAGGCCATGATGACGGTGTAGAGGCCTTTAAAGGTAGCTACGTCTGTTTATACTCGACCTTTTCAGGAGAAATGTTCTCAAATAGCGGAAGTGGACCAGACTTTCGCCTTCCAGCAAAGAGCACCAGTGTACCTGTGAAGACCCTCTCATCTTCAAGACCGTTGTCGAATGCATAGTATTGGGCTAGAGCAATCAGATGATCGGTGTTGAGACGCTTTGAGAGTTCCCCGACGTATTTGGCAAACAGTTGCTTGAGAGAGGCAGAACTCTTAAAGTACGAAAATCGATAGATGTGTGCTTCGGGAAAGTCAGCCTTGAAAGGTTTGCTGATGACATCCATTGGGAATCCTTTGTGGCAAGGAGGTTGCTGGAGAAGCCGCTCTGCCATAAAGTAGCTCCGACACTCGATGTAGATGATGGCCCCCCTGAACCAGATGTTAGGGGCAGGCGCTGTTTTCGCGATGACTTCGATCTTGCGCAGGTGGCAGATAATATCCCGGATGATTTGAGCTTTTTCGAGAGGCTGAAGGACGTAATTCTCCTCTTTTCGTTCGAGTCCGATGACGTCGGGAAGCTGAAAGACCATCACTGCCTTTTTCTGAGACCAGGGAATGCTTTTATCCAAGAGGTAGTCGACACCAACTTCGTCTTCTTTGGCATTGTAAATCACCTCCCACACTAGATCGGTCTCCGATGGACCAATCACGCTGCTATTCTGCTCTGCGGCGTTTGCATCGACGTTCTCCTCCTCAGCTTCTTCGCTAGAAGACTCCTGCGTGTTGCTTTCCGTCAAGATGTTGGCCTGTTGTTTGGTCGAAGGATCCTCGGAGGCTTCGTTGTCAGCGTCCGGGACATAGTTGAGACCAGTCTCTGATGTTTTCTCGTCTGAAGCATCTGACATTTCCGATGATGCTTCCGAGTGAGTGCTCTCTGATTTACCCATGCTGAACAAGCTTGCTTGTTCCTGTTGTTCTAATTAGCCGTCGCTCTGTGTAGAGGGGTGGCTAGAGTGAATGAGAAGCAGAGAAGAGGGGAAAGCTTGCTGTGGAGACGTTCCAAAGCAATTGCTCGGATACCTCAACGAATCTTGAGAAAGATCAACATCCACGCGGAAAAAAAAATTCACCCCGGCGTGACTTCAAGATCAGCAGTCATAAAGCTGTCGAGGATACGTTCCCACTGGAATCTGCTGCGCGATTCGCCTTTTATTCTTCGTAAAGTGCCAGCAATTGCGCCTACGAGCAATGCAGCTTCATGTGACATAAGCAGACTTATTCGAGGGATGCCGAAATGTGATTGTGTGATCTTATGGAAAACAAAATCAGGTAAATGAAGTCGGCCTACTCGTGGGAGAATTCTTTGCCCAGTCTATGGTTCGTAGAAAAATTGTTGACATTGATGGGACACTTTTGACAGCTGGGCTGACGCGATTACAGAAACAAAGTAAGCCGAAATACAAACGTTCGGCAAGGAGGCAAGCCTACATAAGTCGCTGTGGTTTCTTAACCCGGACAGGTCTGGCGTCATAAAAGCCGGGCATGACGGTGGGGCTCTTGGCACGAATCGTCACAGCATCGGTGACGAGAAGAATATTGCCCGAAAAGACGGCTTTGGAGCCCTGACGAACAACACGATAGAAGCTAGCATAGGCAACTTGCATCTTTCCCAAGTACACCTGGTTGCGATTAGCATAGCTCTGAAGTTTCTCCATAACCACCTTCTTGTTCGCATTGGCTGGAAGGCCTTCTAGAAGCCAAAAGCGAGGGATAAAGGGCAGACCTTTGCACACAGGCTCCAACTTGTAGTTGGCCAGAGTCGACTCCGTGGAGGAGGAGAAAATCTTCCAGCTGGCCGCAAGCACACTCTGAGTCGAGCATGTGACGAGCATCATGCGTCCGTTAAAGGTGATTACGGGAGTTGTTTCAAAAATCGCCCAACGACAAACTTTCTTGACAAAGGCCGCAATGATAGCGTCCTGCTCCACCTGGTCGATATGGAAGAAAAATTCATCCTGGTCAAGATCGGAAATGGGGGAGAGTCGAAACTCGTGCGTCATGGGACGAGTTGAGAAAGGTTTCTCGTCAAAGATGTACTGGTCCTGAAGCTGATAGTTGGAGGATAGAAGCTTTTCCCAGTGACGCTCGACTTGAAGACCCTTGGGCGCTTTGGTCTCGGGTGCAGCAGGCGTCTGCTCCTGTAGGGCTGAATCGGATGGCACCAGAGCTGATTCACGACCAACCAGCTGAAACTCGCCTTCAGTATCAGCCGCCCAATCGACGATCTCGGAGTTGAAATAGAGAGCCATCGTGAAATCGACAGCCGGTCGAGGGATACCTGTGTCGTTCTGCGTCGAAATTTTCTTGCTACCGAGGACAATGTGCGAAGGGCAGGGACTGTGGAGTATAAGATTGATATGTTGCTTGTTGCTGAGGAGCCATGAATCTGTGTTCGCGGGAATGAGGCACAGCTTTTAAGAAGATTGTATCAGCTGCCATTTGCTCAACCTCGGTGGTCCTTGACTAATGGAAGCTGCTCTGAAGAAGATCGCCCGAGATTGCCGATTTGTTGGAAGCAATGCTTTGTTCTCCAGCCTCGTGGCAGACGCTGTCTACCTTCCGCATGAGGTTCCTGAGAAGACAAAGAGCCAATCGCGGAGAATCATGCTGCCTTGCAACTGTCAAAGCATAAGATTGCTGGCATGGCGGCGCCATCTCGGTCGGGGCTCGGAAAAGGTGAGCGCATTCAGGCTGACTCGTCGTGTGATGCTGCGCTGGTAGCGACGTGCAGCGAGAAAATTGGAACGCGATATGTGTTCAGCGCACGATTGGATGAGGCGCCTCTTCTGCTGCTCCGCACTATGCCTTGAACCCAACCAATGCACTCATGCGAATATAGAGGAACAAGGCATTGTCGAGTCGTGCAAGGTGCAAACCTCGGCGGACGATTGGCGGGAGTGACATGTGCAAGACACTCTGTTGTCGATGGATGATAAAATGCGATTAGACGATGGGGCTAGAAATACAAGAGGCTGGTAAATGCAATGCGATACGATTAGAAGACGAGTCTAAGGGGAGGTGAGGTTGCGAGCGGCGGAATCAATCCGACTTGCGCGTGTCGCTGGCGCGGGAAGAAGATCGTTGCAGCTCTTGCCTGTCGATAGGGTCCAGCTTCTCGAGATCGTGCATCATTCGATCACGGTTAAGGGCAAGTACTTTTGCGGCTTTGCTTCCGACAGACTTGGGTTTGCCATCGACAGTGAGACTTGAGCGCTTTGAGTTTGGCGATGACGAGAGGCAGTTCTTGAGCGAATGTGTGTAGCCTGCGTTGGCGTCCGGATAAGAAGTGTAGACGGAGCCGCCTCTGGAAGTTGTGCTGAATTTGCTGTTGATCTTCCACGTCGAGCCAGAGGCAGAGTCGGAGGAAGCCGAAGGAGCGTGTGGCGCGCTGCGAGCCGAGGAATGAGATTGACTTTCATTGAAGGCGTCAAGCAGCTGCTCCTTCTCGTCACCTACTTCGTCTTGAAGCTGGTCGTCGTGGTCGGTGAAGCCGTTAGCTTGCGGGAACTCGGAGGGTTGACTGAAGTTGTACATGATCCATGCGAAAGCGGCGACGAGGAATATGCATGGGATTACGAGAAAGGCCCACGACAGCGAGATGATACCGTTTGGAGCATCCTCGTGCACTTCTGTGCTGGTGACTGCTGCGCCAATCATGTCTCGAGCTGCTTTGACAAAGGGCATGAGTGCGCGAGCTGGTCGGGGTCGTTAAATAATTGCGCTGAATGTGTCAAGGTGGAGACGTGTAGGGTAGTCGCAAAATTGTGGCGAGAGATACAAATTCCCCAAAGTGGCAGATTCGAGCTGGAGTGAATGGATGCCAAGGAGTAAGAGCCGAGATGAAACGAAAGCGCCGGGTGGGTGCCAGTCAAGTGATTCCGCTTACAGCGCCGAAATGAATCAAGGCTGGGAAGTTTGGAGTACAATGAAGAAGCGCAGCTAATGATCCATGCGGGATGGAAACGGAAGATGGTGCGGAACGCGTGATGGTGGTCGAATTGAGGAGCCAAGATCAGATGGATGAGCGTGATGGAGATGGAGTCGACGGATCACATGGAAAGGGTTTCTTTTGCCAAGAGTACTGTACAGTACTGTACATACGCATAAGAAGCGAAAGGGTCAAGCCAAGCAGCACGCGGACTGTCATGCGGCGCGTGCGGCTCGAATCGGGAAATTTGCGCAGATGTGACCTAGCTGCGCTGGGCGTCGCGCTCTTTGAATGCTGTGCGCACCGACCTGACGCTGCTTGGACGCCGGAAATGCGATGTAACGAGCCTGCGTCACTACGCCTTTCCGTCCGAAAAAATAGAAACGAAAATCTAAAAGGCTTGTGCTCTTTTGAAATGTGTTGCCGAAGTGAAGCCACGCCGCTGCCGATCCAAAGTACATCCTTCCGCCGAAAGTCGCCGTCTTGAGTCAATACCACGAATCGAGGGAACAGCGTGAACCATTGATCAACGCTCGATGCTCTGTCCCGAACGAACGTTAGAATCCTTCTCTTGAACTCGTGGTATTGTCCAGACACGCGATCTTGGCCGTACAAGTCCATCGCAAACGCATCCTGTTTGTGTGAGAATGCAGGAACAAGTCCTGACCAGATTGACTGTAGAGTGACCCAAGAAAGAATTCGCCGGAGATGAGGCGTTGTCAGAGGTCAGACGAGCGGGAATGTGCATGCGAACGTTGTGTGCTGTCCTGTATGATCACGTCAAGAAGCCGAAGAGTGCGTTTGATGACCTTGGAAATTTACCGCTGCGCCACACAGCGTCACACATCTACCAACACTTCGGATCGCTCACTTGTTTCTCTAAAATCACATAGTATTCCTTGCGCACAGACACCAACGCTCGATCGAACTTGGCTTTCAAGAAAGCTTTCTTTTTCTTCTTTTTCAAGACTCGTAGCAAATTCAACAGCGCACACACCTGTCAGCTCGGATCGCTTTCCGCTGTTTCTGAGCTTCCTCTGCGCTGATTCAGATGACAGCCAGACGGAATCCGAGCTGTTCTCTTGGCGAAAGGGGTTACGGTCGACAACGTACACCATACCCCATCCATCCATCTCTACACTCAGCAGCGACTGAGGATCTGACAGAATGCAACAACAACAACAACAACAACAACAAGCGTGCTAGAGAAGACACCAAGCTTTTGATGTTGAGGAGGGCGTGTGACTGATGGTTTCAGAAGCTGAGCTCTATTTGCAAGCACTGCTCGGCTGCGATTGGAATGCCCCGACGTCTTCTCGCAGATTTAGGGGTTCGCATCGTTTCAGCGCCCCCTTTTTCTCGATTAGGTTGACTAGACTCAGTCACGCTGTACTGTACTGTACCGCCGTTCGAAGCTTGTTACTTTTTTAAGCACAGTGCACAAATTTCAATTAGATTAAAATTTAAAATTTTTCAGAGCCAAAAAGCAAGACGAGAGACAGAACAACACTCAGAACTGACAACTGACAGGAGAAGCAGTAGCACAATCATGCAACGCGGCTGCAGCCTGCACCGACAACAGAGCGTGTCTGCCAGCAGCCTTCCTCTTCCTCGTGCCTCTGAATTCCCTTTGATGGTTTCGGCCTTCGCATCATCTTCTTTTCTCACGACAACATCATCTTCTGTGCTAGGGAACATCTTTTCTGTTTCACCACCACCACCTCTTCCGTAATCCCATATCGACCCTGGCCCAAACATTTTTCTCACCTCCGAAACCTTAGATCTTTTTACACATCACCACAATCATGTCGGCGCCGTGGACTCGCGTGCCCGGCGGTGGCAGTCCAACTGCCGCACACACAGCCAGGCCCTCGGACGATAGCGCCACCATCCATCAACCTGTTCGCACCTACGACGCGCCTCTGGCTGGCCAGAGTGTTAGCGCCAACACCTATTACGACAACATGGCCGACTACCCTTCCGAGAAGGAATACGACAACTATCCAGCCAATTATGGCGGTTCAGGTCAGTGGGCCAACGATGCAGGCTCGGATCTCTCCAACACCTACCCGCCCTCGCAATCTGCGGCTCCTCAGACCCGACGCAGACAAGAGTACTCGCAGTCGACCGATATGTCCAAGCGTCTCGAAGCTGCCATGGGCAAAGGCAAGGCTGCTTCGGCTGCCAAGCGTCCTGGCTTCAGTCGTCAAGACAGTGACTCGTGGGAGCGCCTTCTCAAAGGTGCTGGCTACTCGCATGAAAGTGCCAACGCCAGCTTTGTTGGTCTCAACGGCCGTCATGCCGCAGGTCCCAGTCTTGGCCATCCCTCTGTACGATTGATCCTCTACATTCTCATTCCCACCGCTCTCTTCTGGATCCCTGGTATTCTCGCTCTCCTCGTCTACGACGCCAGACCCGCCAACCAGTTCAAGAACCCCAAAGTGCTCGACGTCGGCATCTTCTGGTGGTCCGTTTGGCTCAGCGCCATCTGGATCGGTTGGTGGGTCTGCCGGGTCGGTGCCATCATGATCCCCCGCATCCTCCGATGGACCGTCGGAAACATTCATCAAAAGATGCGCAGGTATACCGAGTTCCTCATCGTCACCGAGAAATATGTCGCCTTCTTCCTCTGGACCATCCTCCTCTTTGCTCTCTGGCTCGCCATCGTCATTGGCAACTTCCAGGGTGCCGATAAAGCCGCCATCGAACAGGCATCCTTGACGCCCACAAACTCGACCTCCACCGCTGGCTCTTCGTCCTCTTCTGGCCGCACCACCGTCGTTACTCAGAAGAGTGACAGCTCATGGCCTTCGACCAGTGACATCATGCTCTCCGGCTACCGTCTTTGGTTTGGTGTCTGCCTCAGCGCTGCCATCTTGCTCTGCGAGAAGCTCTTTATCCAGGGCATTGCATACAACTTCCACCGTGTTTCGTACGAGGACCGCATTCAGACGTCCAAGTTCAACGTCAAGGTGCTCACCACCCTCTACGAGAATTCCAAGAACCTCAACCGCAAAGACACCTACATTGCCGCCGAGCACGAGGCCAAGCGCAAGTCGACCGGTCTTCACATGGCACGCAACCGTCTGCGAAAGACGGGTCAAAAAGTCAGGGATGTTGCACTGCAGAGCACCAGCGTTCTTGGAACCGTCGCGAGCGAGATTGCTGGTCAGGGCGTACTGCAGCCAGGCAACGCCCGTTCCGTCGTCGCATCATCGCTCAACTCGCGCAAGCAGACTCAAGCGCTCGCAAGGAGAATCTGGTACAGCTTCTGCCCGCCCGGAAAGTCCGAGCTGGTCGTCGACGACATCATCCACTGCTTCCCCGATGCCACCACCGCTGAAGTCGCTTTCGAGATCTTCGACCGTGATCTCAATGGAGACATTACCAAAGAAGAGCTCGAAACGGCCTGCATCGACATTCACCGCGAGCGACTGGCTTTGCAGCTCTCCATGCGCGATGTCGACTCCGCTGTCGGACGACTCGACTCGATCTTTATGAGCGTCTTCATTCTCATTGCTGCCATCATCATCGCCGCAATGTTGTCTGTCGCCTTCAGCACACTCGTAACTTCGTTCGGTACGCTGATCCTCGGTCTCTCTTGGCTCATCGGTTCCACCGCTCAGGAGACGCTCGGTGCCATCATCTTCCTCTTCATCAAGCACCCTTACGACGTCGGTGACCGAGTCGATGTCGGCGACGACGCATACATCGTCAAGGAGATGCGATTGCTCACCACTGTCTTCAAGACCACCAATGGCAAGAACGTCATGATTAGCCACAACCAGCTCGCCACCAAGCCCATTGTCAATCTGCGTCGATCGGGTGCTATCGAAGAGACCTTCAAGTTTGAGGTGGCCTATAGCACTTCTTTCGCCCAGATCGAGGCGCTGCGAACCAAGATGGTGCATTGGCTCGAGGGCGAGAAGCGCGACTTTTTGCCTGGTTTGGACATCAACGTTGTCGATTTCCAGGAGCAGGGCAGCTTGCTGCTTTCGGCTGGCATCAGATACAAGTCCAACTGGCAGCAGGGTGGCCTCAAAGCGCAGCGTCGCAACCGATGGCTCTGCCAGCTCAAGGTGCTCATGGCTGAGTGCAGGATCTACGGTCCCAAGGGTGATCCCAACTCGACCACGCTCAACCACGTCACCATGGTCCCCTTCCCACCTCCCGAGGATTTGGACAAGGCCACTACTCCTGAGGCCGGCGTCCAAAGCACTCTTGGAGCAGGAGAGCGATCGTACAAGTTCATGGACACCGGTGCTGCTTTCGGTGGTCATGACGTGTTTGATGAGGTCGGTGGCGAACACGGTACCGCTCCAGGCACTGCTCCACCCTCGCGCCCCTTGTCGCCAGCTAACGCACTCGAGCAAGGCCGACTTCGCAATCCCACTGGTCTGCCCACATCGTCGGCTGGACCTGCACCACCTTATGCTGCTGTTCGCCGTACTGCAGGCATGGGCGAGTCATACGAGCTCACTGACCAGCCTCGTCGCATCTAGACCCTCATTTTCACTACAGCACATTGGATCCGCCCCTCCCATTCTTCCGCATTGCACCAACTATCATCTCTTGCTCCCCATACATCATTGATACCTCGACCCTCCATCATCATTACATGCACTTCACAAATAGCACATGGACCTTTTTCTCTGTCATTCGCCTCTCAGCTTGCTCTCAATTGCAAAAAGAAACCTGTTTCGGCATCCATTGAGACTGTAATCCAAACGTTCGTGAGGTTTGTGATGAACCGTGATTCGATTTCGCATGTATCCCTACCTTGCGAGGTTCGTTGGTTGGTGTTGGAAAGCATAGTGACTAGTTATATATGCATAATGTCGTAAAATTTGGCGAAAGGCCAGTAGCAAAGTGGTCAACTGCGTGAGATTTAAGGCGTTCTTGTTCGTTTACCTTTTCCTCGTCCTTCGGGTTCGTGGGTTCGAACCCCACCTGGCCTAATCACTTTTTGAGGATTTTTCATCATTTTCGCATGTGTGCTTCTTCAGCGGATTTTTCTATTTTTTTTTTCTTTTTTTCGTGGGCCTCGGTCTTTCTCACACCGACAGGACAGTTGCACAAAGCTGAACGTGGAGGTAGCTCCTGCTTACTTGTGTTGTTCTTTGCATTCCATTTTGGGATAGCGAGGTGGTTATAGAGCACTACTGCAAAGCTTTGATTGGGTTGAGCTTTGTATGAAAGTCAAACAGAATCTCGGAAGCGGCCTTCATCCCTGTCTCATTTGGATGAAACGCGCCACCCTTATAAAAATTCCACAGCGAGCCATCTGAGACCCAAGGTTGCATTGAACCCAAAGCATGTCTTTGCTTACTCTCTTCTGCCAGTGGTACGACATGAACCCTACTCCTTCCTTGGGATGCTTTTTCGTAGAGCCTCTGTAACAGATCTGCCGTTTCCATATATCTTTGCACCTGCTGTTGATCCCATGCGACATGTCTACCTCCTATGGTGTTGGGTCCCATCATGGCAAAGTACTCTACTAGATAAATAGTGGCTTTTGGGTATTTTTCTTGAATCTTGTCGAGCAGAGTGGTGAATCGCCAAGATATTTCGTCGGGTGTGGCAATGGTAGGATGATCCAAGCGCTCCTTTTCTTCGGGTGTCTGGACGAGGTAGGATAAGATCTTGCCCCATAGAGTATGTTTTAGCGTGTAGGCGAACATGGAGCCTATGTAGAACATGTCGTTACCTCCACCGGTAATCGTCACAATTACATCGCTACCATCGTCACCTGCCGGAAGAGGGGGGAGAAGGTCGACCTGTGGCGGGTAGACCTTCTTGCCCGTATCCTGGGGCTCGGAGATCAAGTTTAAGAGCGTGGCACTGGACACGGTAAGATCAAGGAACTGCGAAGGATCGGTGGGATCCAAACCGAGCTTGCGAGCAAAATAGTTGGGATAGTTGTTGCTACTTCGCCCCGCATCGGAATCGATTTGGGGCGCAATGCCGGGCCCTGCGGCGAAGGAAGAGCCCAGTGATATCAGACGCATCTCGATGCTAGAAGGATGATGGTGTTGGTAGAGAGCGAAGCAGAGAAATAGGCTCAGTTTGGTGTGGTATGGGCACAGCGTGGGCTTGAAGGTCGAGAGAGTTGCTCCGCGGATTTCGCGAGGTAAGAACAAGTGAAGAGGGTCCGTGCTGTCTACCCCGCATTGTTATTTTTAGGCAGAAGCGCGATTTAACAATTCTACCGGTAATCGGAAATGAATTGGGAGCCGTCGACCGGTGAGCGGTGAAGGGGAAACTTCTAAGAATCTGGCTTGTGCGCGCGTCCAACCGATGCCGCTTATGTGTCCCATCGTTGGGACAGTCGTTGATCTTGGCTGCTGCTCCTTCGATTTGAACCATTCTCACAGCACTGCTTTGGCTTGAAGATCGACTGCGACTGTGCTTATGCTTCTGCTATTATACAGAGATTTGGTGGATTGATCGAGCGCCTGAACCACGCCTTGAGCAGGTATAGCATTCTCGACGATGGTAGGCAAACGAATCACAGCAGCAATGGCGCAAATATCATCTGCTAGTCATGCTGCTTTGGTTCGGTGTCCGAAGAGGCGAATAAGAGATGCGTCACGTTGGGTGTGTACTCGGCAAAGTCAAACTAAGCAGCGGCGGTCTCTCTTCACCATTACCCCACACAGATATTTTCGGTTGGGAAATTTATGCTCGGGTCAATCAAACCTTTGGGCTGCTGTAATGTACCGCTTAATCCGTGTTGGCCCAGCCAACTTTGACCGATTGCGTTGGTAGCATTCCTTCCTTTTCCCCTCTTGGCATCACAAGATAGGCTTAACCGGAGCGGGCTTTCTCTCTAGCACTTTGCTACTGCCTGCCTTAGCTGGTCTGCTGAAATTCCTACTTAACCTCCCTCGCCTTGTGACCTGCACTTCGGTGAGTTCCCTCTCACCATCATCACCATCACCCTTGCTTACGTCTAAGTCAAGACAAAATATCCGCAACGATGTCATCCTACAGCCCGCCGCGCTCCTCGCGCCCAACCACATCGATTCCCTTTGAGCTCTCCCTCGCTCATCACCCTGCCACCCCGCACCACCGCTCCTCCCTCACTCCTGTCTTTTTTCTTCTGCGTGCAGCTCTCATCGCACCACGCAAGCTAGCCATCGCCCACCCTGAACGCGGCTACTCGTTCACCTACGAGCAATGGGCTGCTCGTACACTTTCGCTCACATTCGCTTTGCTTTCCGTTCCCGGATTCAAGCTGGGCGATCGCGTTGCCGTCATCTCGCCCAACGCACCCCTGATTGCCGATGCCCACTATTCCATCCCGGCCGCAGGAGGCATCATCACCCCAATCAACATTAGAAATACCCCCAAGGAAGTCGCTTATGTTCTCGAACACTCGGGAAGCACAATCATTTTGTGCGATCACGAGTTCACCCATCTCCTCCCTCCCCCTGCTGCAGGGATCACAGTGGTCATCAGCAAGGATTCCGGTGGACAGGATCCCAGCGATGATTATGAAAAATTTCTCGATCAGGGCTGGCAAGCATGGCAAAAGGCCGAGCAGGCCGAGCTGGAAAAGTACAAATCTCGCACCAAGCCTTCTGCAGAACCCAGGACCGGTTGGAAGCTCATCTCTGCTCCTCAGGATGAAGAGCAGCCCATCGCGCTCTGCTACACTTCAGGCACAACAGGTCGGCCCAAAGGTGTACTTACCAACCACCGTGGAGCCTATCTTTCCGCTGTAGCTAACGCTTTTGAGAGCAACATCACCCAGGATAGCGTATATCTTTGGGTACTTCCCATGTTCCACGCCTGTGGCTGGACATACCCCTGGGCGGTCACCGCGTCACTCGGCACCCATCACACCATCCGCAAGGTGGACAATGCTGTGATTTGGGATGCTCTACTCAATCATGGCGTTACGCACTACTGTGGAGCTCCCACAGTCCAGATTGGTCTCGTCAACCACCCCTCCGCACGCAAGCTCAACCGCCGAGTCAACGTAGCTGTCGCAGCCTCGGCCCCAACCGCCAACCTCCTCGCCAAGATGGAATCACTCAACCTTTACCCTGTCCATGTTTACGGCCTGACCGAGACCTATGGTCCCTTCACACGACGTTACTTTGAACCGGAATGGGCGCAACTCGACGTCGACTCTCGTGCACGCATGATGGCTCGTCAAGGCCACTCCTACCTGACATCGGACGAAGTTCGCGTCATCCGTACCGAGTCATCTAACGATGCATCTACCGACGATCTCGTCGACGTGGAACGCAACGGCAAAGAAACGGGCGAAATTGTCATTCGCGGAAACATGACGATGCTGGGCTACTACAACGATCCAGCTGCCACATCAAAAGCCGTTATGAAGGGCTACTTCCACACTGGCGACCTTGCCGTTCGTCATCCTGGCGGTGAAATCCAAATCCTCGACCGTGGAAAAGATATTATCATTTCCGGAGGAGAAAACATCTCCTCCCTCATGGTGGAACAGGAACTAGCCGCTCACGCCGACATTCTCGAATGCTGCGTCATCGCTCGACCGCACGAGAAATGGGGCGAAAGAGGTCAAGCCTTTGTCGTCCTCACCGAACAAGCAAAGGGCAAGGTCAACGTGGACGAGTTGAAGAAAAAGGGCAGCAAGGAGAATGTAGCTTTCGTCGAAGCGCTGAAAAAGCATTGCAAGGAGAGAATGAGCGGGTTTGCTGTTCCAGAATGGTTCGATGTCGTCGACGAATTGCCAAAGACCAGCACGGGTAAAGTCCAGAAAAACGTATTGAGGGCCAGGTTCGCCAGCAAACTCTAACCGCACCGACTCACCAACAGAATATTGATCTCATGGGAAATTTACAAACTTGATCATCGTGAATGAATCTTACATGTGCCATTGTGCGTGGTGATGTGTAAAGTGCAGAAAGCACCTTAATGTTGTATTTGAAGCGTCATCTGTCCAAGCTGGCCCGAAGGAAGGTTTCAATCGAGAGCAGACAAGATGGAGAAAAACGAGCTCAAAGGCCAAAGATATGAGAATGGAAACTCCCAGTATGATATGACAAGTGTCGAATTAGCTTTTTGTTTGGTATTGCATCGTTGATGGATCTAAAAGGTTGTGTATGGATAGTGTAGTGAGTACGACAAGAATGATCTACCCTTTGCTATGCTTTTCTAGCTTGCTTTTGCAACGAGATCCGAAATGTCTTATTTCCCAATCCATGTTGATGACCTTGCACTCTCACTTGAGCTCGGGCAACAGCGTCATAGCCCCCTTCAACCAAACGGTGATAATCCAGATGATACCGAAATTGAAAACCGCCGTCCTAGCGAAACTATTCGCTTTTCCACTAACATACAAATACAACACTGTAAACACAGCTCTACTTGTCAAATATCCAACGACAAAGTTATTAATCGTTGCGGTTTCCAACTTTGTAAAATTTGCCCAAATCAATGTTGCGATGAAAAGCGGTACATTTTCAAATGCGTTGGCTTGACAACTTTGACCTCGAAGAATTTGAAGTTCCAAAGGGCTAAGTTTGGTCGTGTTGGATTTTGCGATTAAACGTTGAACCCAAAAACGCGGGTTAACGTTGGACCATCCTCCTTGGACCTTGTTCGATTCGGCGAGATAGATGGTGTACCAGTGAGGAAGAGCGGCCAGGAGGAGTGAGAGGGGTGCACCAGCCCAAGAGAGGTTGTGAAAGGGATCGCGACCGCCAGTAATCGAAGATACAAGATCTTTGAACCCGGGAATAGAGTATAGCGCAGAAGACATGATGTATCGCTAATCTTGTAGGTAGTCGATGAGGGAAAGAGGAAGAAAGGAGAGTTGATTGATGGTGGAAGAAAGGACGGATGCAAGACGTTGGAAAGAGAATCTGATACGAAATGCGAATATTATAGTGCGGATGCGGCTGAAAGCAGCAAAAGTTGACAGAGCCTTGTTTTGCTCCACTTTGACCTTGACCGGCTTTTGCTTTCGACTTGGCACTTGAGCAGAGCAAGTCTCAATTTCACGCGCCACAATTTCCTGTTCTCACTTTCTGCCTTGGCTTCCTTTGTTTCCAGAGAAGCGCGGCTCCCTCTTTACGCCCTGTCAAACCGGATCGCATACAGTAGTACACTTACATCTTGCATTTGGGAGTTAGCCTGCACATCGATTTCATGTGGTCAGAACCGCACTCTTCCGCTGCATAGAAAGCGATTGCCGGACTTTCATTCATTCATTGTGTTGATATTTCAGGCTGAACTCAAGATTGGTGTGTCACATCGTACGACCGAATCGGCGAGATCGGGATCCAAAGAGAAACAAAGTTTAGTACGACACTGAGCAAGACAAACAGAACAAGACAATGAAGGAAGGTTAGCAACAATGCCAAAGCTACGCAGGCTCAACAGGATGAAAGGTTAGGGTATAATACTTACGACTCTTTTCCAAAATTCTCGCGAGATGCTCATGTCCATCGGCACCCATCACATCGCCGATACCTGGAGCCAGATCCAACACCCTCCTCTGAGGGATGGTACCTTTGACTAGAGCCTCGACGTGTTCATGCTTGTAACCGATCTTTTCCAGACCTCTGGGGACTCCCAGGTCAGCCAAGAATTTGGCAATTCTGTCGTACACCAATCCGCCAACTTCGCTGTCGGGAAGACGGGCGATATCGGTGCTTTCCGAGCCGTTGTTGTAACCGTCAAAGATGGCAGCTACCTCTCTATGGCGGTCTGGAGCGGAGGGTGCGGTAAAGTCGAAGACCGCCGGACCTGTCAGAGCCACCGAGACACCGTGGGGGACGATGGGGTGATCGACTTCATACCCTGGATGCTGGTATTTTCCGAACTTCTTGTTGAGGCCAGAGATGGGATACGACATTCCATGGCAAAGATGGACACCTGCATTTCCGAATCCGATACCGGCAAAAGTGGCGGCGAGGAGCATCTGCCCGCGGGCTTCGGCGTCGGTGCGATCGCGTGCAACACGCGGGAGGTACTTGACCGTCTGCTTGAGCGCCCACAGGGAAAAGACATCAGAGATGGGATTGCGACCTTGATAGGCGGGTCGCTGGAGAGGGTTGGCAGGTCGTGGAGTGCGCTCGTTGTAAGGGATGGCGGTGTACGATTCGAGTGCGTGGAAGAGTACGTCCAATCCGGCAGAGACGTGTACGGCGGTAGGGCATGTTTCGGTGTTGAGAGGGTCGACAATGCCCAAAAGCGGACGAAGCGCTCGTGAAGCGATACCGGTCTTGGACTCGGTAGCGGTGTGATCGAAAATGGCAGTACCCGTCGTCTCGGAGCCAGTACCTGCCGTCGTAGGAACACACAGCAGTGGCCTCAACACCTTGTCAATAGGCGTACCTCTACCAATTGGAGCGTTTACAAACTCCAACAGATCCGCTTCAGGATAACAAGTAAACAGATTCGCCACTTTACAAGTATCCATTACACTTCCACCACCTACTGCCAAAAAGTGACTGAAATCGTTCTCCCTGGCAAACTTGATCGCCTCTTCCCAGCTCTTCTCGTTAGGTTCGACCCTGACCTTGTCAAAAATCTCGTATTTGATACCTGCTTTCTCCAAGCCTTCGATACTCTGCTTCATGGCGGTGAGATTGCGCACGGTGGCATCGGTGAATACGCCAACTTTGCGAGCCTTCATGTTGGCGAAATCCATTCCGACTTCGTTGGTGACGCCTTCACCAAAGCGAATGTTGGAAGCAGCAAGTTCGAATGCGTACTCCTTCTGGACGAGGTGGTCGACGGGGGTGGCGTAGCCGCGAGAGTTGGCACCGGGTTGAGTGTTGTGTTTGTTGATCATGTTGAGACCGGCACGGGCGAGGTTGGCTCCTCCGCGAGCGACCGAACAGCCGTGACAGGGACAGCCGGCAACATGCGAGAGCCGCATCAGGTTGGCGATGCTGCTTCGACTTGCAGGACCCGGTTTCGGCATCGTGGCTGGCTGGTCGATCGAGGGGATATAAAGCTGCTTTCGATTGGAATAAGGAGGAAAGGCAACACTTGTGCGTTAGCGTTGTGTGACGAAGTCGAAGTTGGTGGTGGTGGTTGGGTTTGAAGAGGGAAAGAGACGATGAGCCATATGTGCGACGGGAGGAAGTGGTTGTGCACGGGACACACACACACAGCCCCTCTGCTCGAATCGGTCTTGGGTTTGGCCTGAAATGCGGGGTGTGGGCATGGTCGGTCATTCACCGCTCACACGGCTACTCCGAGTTGCCGATTGCAAATAGATGCGCGCGTCTTTGTGCGGGGAAAACGGCTTTTTCTGCCATTTCGCCCATTCTCTCGCCCGTCCGCACACGACAGCTTCCTCTCTCTTTCTAGAAAAACACCGCTCAAAGATCCGATTTTCCGCCCACCTCTTTGTCTCAAGCTCAGCTTATGGCACAGCACATACGGCTATGCATAGAAGCATAAGCAATGATTGTTGTACTGCGGTATTGAAATAGTCTACAATGTCCATCAGAGTGTGTTTTGGCATTTCCTGCGAGCGCTTGCTTTCTCAACCAGTAAGAGCAGCTCAGAGCAAGCTCATAGCAAACGCAAACACCGCACCAACACCCACTGTCACGGCTCCACCTGTCATAATTGATGCCGCCGAACTTGCCGACCCACTTCCACCCTTCTTTGCGCTGCTTCCACCCTTAGTCGCACCGCTCGCAGACGAACCTGCCCCGCCTGGCGACTGCTGGAACAACCTATACAGCGAGATGTTGTAGCTCAACATTGAGTAATCCTGATGGGAAACGTTGGGCATAAAATTGGCCGTCTGTGTTGCAGGCAACTTTCCACCACTGGTCAAAGCTGCCACCGATTCCACAAAGTGGCATCCACGCTCTAAATGGTTTGCGCCCTGGTAAGAAGCAGCGCAAGCCGTATCGCCCTGACCGTTGTCAAGTAGACCATAGTTGTAGTGGACGTTGCGCGATTGGAAGGTAGACAGTAGCTGCTGCTTGTTCTTCCTGACATAGTCACGGGCGTAGTTGGGCAGTCCAGATCCGTCCAGGCCGTACGCCCAGTCGTCGTAGTCGCTGGAACAACTAGTGTTGCTCTGATTGGGTCGGGTCGAGCTGAGCCAGACGTAGGATCCTGGGTTGCCGATCCAAAAGGTAACGTTGCCGTCGTAGGGAGAGGGTTGCTTGACAACGGCGTATCGTTGGACCATCTGGGCTCCCATCGAGTGACCTGCCACCACGACAGTGTCGAGGGCGGGGAATTGGGTCTTGTCGAACAATGTATCCATGAACGAGTCCATGACCTGGTATGATGAAAGAGAGGTCTCTCCAGGACCACGCGAAGCCATTCCCGACTGCCACTGCGATCCATGCCAGTAGAGCTCGCCCGCCTGAATCGCACCCGCTCTTTGATCATCCGAGTTCATCCAGCAAGGTCCAAGAATCAGCACTTCATCCTTGTCTGTTCGTGTCGAGGCATCACCAGCATCAGACCCATCAGCACCGCTACCCGAACTCTGCGGGTTGGTCACATAGACATTGAGCGCGTTTTGCACCAGCGACGTGTACTTCCAGCAATCTCTCGGCTTTCCTGGCATAATCATGACTGCTCGCTTGATCTTGCTGGCATCGTAGCCCTGCGTCTGGTAGAAAGGCATGACCACGTTAGGTTGAACCGCAAAGGTACGGTTGAGCGTCATCCCTTCGATCTCGGGAAGTGCCTGCCACCCCTCGTCAGTGCTTCCGTTGACGGCAGCTTCGGCGATAAAGGGGACATTGGTGTTCCAAGGAAGCTGTCCGCTGTCCGTGGCGAGGTTGTATCGATAAAGATTGCCAGTTGCGTACTGGCCAGCGATAAAGGGGAGGGCATTGGCGGCTTTGGCAGCAGCTACCGGGTCGGTGAAGGCCTGTTGGTAGATCGAGATCTGGTCGGCGGTGCTTCCGCTAGATGTGGTGGCTGCTTGACGTCGATGCAGGTTGGATGGTCGGTAGGACGAGGTGTGTAATGCTGGCTCAGCAGTGACGGCCGAGATGGAGGCTAGCCATGCCAGGCCCAGCGCCAAGGCTGATAATGTTGATGTGGGATCGAAGGACTTCATGATTGCTGTTATTCTTCCTCTTTGGTCCGGGATTCCAGGGTGGTGCTGGTAAAGAGAGAGGCAAGATGAACGAACAGACAAAGAAAGGGGGGAGAAGGGAGCAAGTGTCTGTTTGCTTGTGACTTTTGAATATCTTTTCACCAGACCATCCTCGTGCATGTGCGAGAGACGTTCCTGAAAGGCGGTACACTCAAGAAGCGGTGCTGTTGATGCCAATCGAAGAAGCTTTACACACAAGTACAACACAATCGGGTCGGAGCCAACGCAGGCGTGTGTACTGTAAGGCGATTCCAAAACCCGGAACGCAAACAGTCAAACGGTCAGGAAGCGGCAAGACTGAAAACTTGTTTCTCTTCAATCATACCTCTTGCTGCTGCTGAAACAACCTGTGGGTCTGCATCACAATCCCAAAAAGCGAGCGCATCACTTTGATCCGAGCAGAGCAAAGCAAAGCAAAGCAAAGCAGCAGAAGAAAGTCGGAGCGCATCTGCTGGCAAAACTCAAGATAACCGTTGCCTAAGCGAGCTAAGAAAATACAAAAACGCGGATCGCGTTCCGAGAAGTCAGCCAATTCATATCTTGCTCGGCATGTCGGGCGCTTTTGTGATTCGCTCCTGTCGACGTTCGAGTACATCCCCCGTCCTCATCATCATCATCATCAACAACAACAACAACAACACAATTCAAGACTTGACAATATTGTCAAACACATTTTCCAAGAAAGAAAAAGGTGGAAACAAGTAGGGATACGAGCACCGAGCCACACGGTTGGTGCTGGCAACTGATTGTTCTGCCATGAATTCGCCAGAGAGAGCATCTTTCCTCCGAAGAAGAATCTGTTTCTTTTCTTTTTTGTTTCTTTTTTTTTTTTTTTTGGGGGGGGGGGGGGTCTGTTTACTGTACATGTGCGGTGCTTACGTCTGCCCAGCTGCTTGGCGGTGCACAGCCTCCATCTCCCAGGTTTACTTCTCCCTCTCCAATGCGTCTACTCGTGACAATTCAAAGGCAAACCAGGCTTTGTGGTGAGATGCAAAGCTTTTCTCGGAATCAAGTATTGTTGGTGTCAGAGAGACAACAAAGGTGAGACCAACACTGACAGAGCTTGTGCCGAAATCAGTTAATGTTAGCAGCGACGGCCGAGGAGGAGGAGAATTTTGTCGGGCTTGTCCAAATCGCGGATGCACAAATCTGCAAGCCAACCAATTTGGCCCTCCGAACACAGTTTGCAGCCTTGCGTTGCTTCCGTAGGAAACAGTACTTTTTTTATCTCAATCGGGACTGTTAAACCCGATTCAAAAGTGTGTGTATGTGTATATTCCATCGTTGATACTGATAGTCATGTCTACATGTAGCACTTGCGCCTTATAGCGTTCACTCGCAATCAACAGGGTTAGGAGCAACAGCACCCTTGGCACCCTCATCTTTGCCATCCAGCGTGGCCATATCCTCGTCATCCAACTCGAATCCGTACAGATCCGCGTTGCTTGCAATCCTGCTCGGGGTATCAGACTTGGGCAGCGGAACAAAGCCCTTTTGCAGCGACCATCGCAAAAGCACCTGGGACCAGTCCACCTTATGCTTGTCTGCAATCTTTTTCACATCGGCATCGTCCGCATGCTGTCCGCGCACAATCGGGCAGTAGGCTTGCAGAACAATGTTGTGCTTCTTGCAAAACTCGACAATGGGTCGCTGCTGACACCAGGGGTGAAGTTCGATCTGGTTGACGGCGGGCTTCTCGTTGCGGTCGATCAATTCTTGCAAGTGCTTGACGCCGTAGTTGGAAACACCGATCGTCACAGCCTTGCCTTCAGATTGGAGTTCCTTGAGAGCTTCCCAGAGGTGCTTGCGTCCCGCAGGGCCCGAAGTAGGCGTGTGAATCAGAAAGCAGTCCACGTAACCTGCAATCGAACAACAAAAGTTACAGAATCAGTGCGTGTTACAAATGGTAAAATCGTCATGGGGCCCAAGTGAGCTTACCATCGAGGTTGACCTTGTTGACAGACTCTCGCAGCGACTCGAGCGTCTCCTCCTGCGTCTCCTTCGGGAAAATGATCTTGGTCGTGACAAACACATCCCTTCGAGAAGAGTGCGTCTCGAGACACCAAGCACGAACAGCATCTCCAACCCTATTACATCGAAATAACAACACAGCGATCTTGTCAGTATTCGCACTCAGCTTCTCCAAGGACTCCCTCTACGTTTGACGACTTACTCCTTCTCGTTTTCGTAGTACTGCGCACTGTCAATGTGACGATATCCGGTCTTGAGCGCAGTCGTCACCGAGCGAACCGTGACGTCGACAGGGCTCTTGTACACGCCAAAACCCAAAACGGGCATGTCGACACCATCGCCCAAGGAATAGGTTGATTGGAGGGTGAGTTTGCTGTCCGACATCTTGCTGGTGTTTCAATGAGGTAGAGAAAGCGAAGAACGGTGGCTGGATAGATGATGGAACCAAACAAGGAAAGGAAGTGATGAAGCACGAAAGAAGTTTCTGATGATGGAAGAGGTGGTCGGTGCGCAAAATCGTCAGCTGAGATCGAGTGAATGGTTGGACCCTGAATTTGGCCAAATTTGCTGCACGGCTTGCTCAGCATCTCCGCCGGTTTTTGGCGGGCGATCTTGATGCGCGTCTAGACAAGTCGGCACCTCACTTTCCACGATTGGTGAGGGTTGATATACCATGAAATACTGCTTCTCCTCTCGTCCTATCATCATTTCAAATGGCGGTGTTAGGCGTCGCAACCTCAATCCTCTTCATGACGAAGAAGGTGCTTCCAAATATCTCAGATGATGGTGAACGGGCAAGCACGAGGCGTGGAATTAGCATGGGACTCAAAGATGAAAATTGAAAAAGAAAACGAAAAAGAATAGGAAAAAAATAATGAGAAAAGAAAATCTGAATCCGAGGCAACAAAAAGGAACGCAAAAGTCGTAGACTCTTGCGCTGAGCCGCTATCGACTCTGAACAGATTCGCAAACGTCGACATGGTGACTAGCTTAGCGAGAAGTATGCTTTTATGGCTTCTTAGCAGGATTTGATTGCGCAGGTGCTGTCCCACCACCGGGAAGCGGCACCACAGGATCATTCGGATCCACTGCGCCTTTTGGACCACCCGCACCTGCATCTGCGCCCCCACCACCGCCGTTGTTGCCACCAGCACCACCGCCAGCAGCAAGATTCGTACTACCTGGTGCCACAGGTGCAGCCGGAGAATCGTTACCGTTTCCGGCCTCACCAGCACCAACATCAGCGTCGCCGGTATGGAGACTAAAGCCACCACTACCAGGCCTAGTATGAAGTGTCGACCCATCCGTACCACGTAACTCCATACAGAACCGATGCAAGTCAAAAGGAGGCTCATCCGCCCAACTTCTCACGGTATGAAGAGGGCAATCGGCTCGTACGGCAAGCGTCAGCTTGTTCTCGCAGAAGTCTTGAAATTCGGAAATCGCCGCTTCCAACTCGGGATCATTAAGGTCGTCGGCATCGGGGATGTCAGAGGAGAGAGAGGGATGTGCTGGCTGGGGCTGGGGCTGGGGCTGGGGCTGGGGCTGGGGCTGGGGCTGGGGCTGGGGCTGGGGCTGGGGCTGGGGCTGGGGCTGGGGCTGTGGTAATGGTTGGGGCTGGGCGACGTTCGCCTGAGGGTTCAGGACAGCGGGTGCAGCAGGATTATGCTGATCCGGAAGAGTGACCCCAGCATCATTCGGATCGTAAGCGCCCTGACCTCGCTTTTGACGTGGTGTCAAGCCGTGGTCTCCTCTCTTTCCTGTTGCTCCTGGCTCTCGTTTCGTCCAAGCGTGGTTGTTGCCCTGCCTTCCACTTGGAACCTTGCTCCCCGTATCCCTCTCAACATTCGTCCCACCCTCCACGACCCCATTCGAACCTCCGCCTCCCTTCAAATACCCAGCCTTCCGCCTAACCGCATCGCATCTTTGGCAAGTCGGCAAAGCTATGTGGCACTTGACATTCTCTGTACTCTGAAAAGCTGCCAAAGTATTACACCAGGCGATCGCCTTGTTGGTTTTCTCCGGATGATACAGTACCACTACACTATCTCCCATCCCCGTCAATCTCTTCTCGCCCGAATTAAACGGGCTGTGCGTGTTGAACTTGGGCTGGACACCTCGAGGCTTATCCGGAGGATCGGGTTGATCAGATAGGCAATAGGTGAAATTTCGTGTTGCCAACCAGCCAAAACTGCTTGCCTGTGCTTCCATGGGATCTTGCACATGCTTACCTGCGCGAATGGGGACGGCGAGGATGGAGAGGGAAAGAAGGATTGGGATGACAAAGAATGGCGCTGAAGTGAGCGCTGCGTATTTGTCGGACATGGTGAGGAGTTTGCGGATGCAGGAGAGGTGGTAGTAAGGAGCACAGCCGAACGCGGCGAAACAAGAGGAAGAGAGAGAGGGACGAATGGAAAGTAGGGGGGAAGAGAAGGAGGAAGGAAAGTGAAGAAAAGCTCTTCGCGCCGCTTGAATCGTGTGGCTTAAAGAGATGTGGGCTGAGAGGAGGTGGAATCAGGAGAGTTTATTGTACCGTTGCGCGAAGTCGAGTGGCAACAGGTTGTTTGAAATTGACCAGATGAAGTCGGTATTGTCCCACGCAGCCGCCACCGGTGCCGTGACAACACGGCAAGCTCCACCGCAACCCTACTCGGTTGTCGTGGTCTTGACGAGGGCATCACAGCTGCATGTGGCCTTTTCTTACTCTGTTGCCCCTATCGCCCGTACCGCACTCGCAGGTCATCGGAAAACGAGGCTATCTGGAGCTTCATGAATTCCACTCCAGCGCACTTCTTAGTTGAAAGCATGCAACAACACGAACTTTTCGGCAAACAAATGTCAAACAGAGGCAAACGAGACAACAAAATGTGATGAAAGGCATGAGCAAGTGATGGTTCAGAGTGTGTAGGCAAAAGAGAGAAAAAAATGTTCTAGGGGTGCAAAGGCAATCTACTTGTATGACTCGCGCTGGTATCCCCAGTATCCACCATAGCCACTGTGCCTACTGTAATCGCTGGATACCGTGTCTTGTCGATAAGTACCTCCGTATCCACTCTGAATGCTCCGGCCGCTGTATACCGTCTCCTGCTTGTAAGCAGAAGGGCCGAATTCCTGACTATACCTGTTATACCCAGAGTAGGCATTCTGCCTACTGTAACTGTATCCGTCTTGCTGCAGAGAGATCTGGTTGAGCCTCTGTCGACGCTGTCTCTGACGAATAGCATCCATGATAGACTGAACCGTAATGTTGTGCTGGCTGGTACCTTCGTGAATCTTTTCAGAGGAATCGTGGACTCGAGGGGCGTCCAAGAGCTCGATCGAATCTTCGGCTCCCTGAAGGAGTTCTTCTTCGAATTGACGTTTGTGCTTGCTGCTGCTGTGACCAATCAGGTCTGAGGGATGCCTGGCGGGGAGAGCGCCGGTAAAGAGTATGATGCCGAGCAGAGAGCAAAGTAGGAGGAAGGGGAGAAGAGGGATGGTTATGCAGCGCATCGTTCTATCAAAGAGCAAGGTTGCTGGAAAGAGGAGGAGGAGATGGTGACGGAGAGGCGCCAGGCACTCTGTCAAGGGAGTAAAGGGGAGGCAAAAGAAAGCAAAAAGTGTCCAATTGAAGCAAAGCAAGGGTTGATGGTTGTTAGGAGTGATGTACATGACCGTCTTATCCTGTTTCCTTTCTTCTCCCAACCGCCGGTCGGAAAGACGGAATCTACAAGGTTGGTCCAACGGATGTAAGGTACAACTACCTCTCGTCTTCTTCATGTGCCTTGTTGTTGAAAGCGTTGTCCGTTTGTTTCTTTGGAAAAAAGAGCATTGCTACCTCTTCAAGGTCAGAGGCTGTGCAAATTGGCGTCACCACCAATCCGGCGTCACCAATCCGGCGGGTTTCAGCATGAACTCAGTGGGCTGAAAACCAAAGGGGTCTCCACCTTCAAATCCGTGTAACCGTCACCCACTTGCCAGCATGGTCTGTCTCGCGCGAATGAGCTGCGAGACAGCGTCTGTTGAGCGAGTGGGGGTAGCAGAAAAAACCTTTCACTTGCTCCTCCTTCCTTCATCTCTCCTCACTGCGCTCTCTTTTGCTGCGCTTTCCCCAAGCTCGCTAATCGCAGCATGGAGTCGAGCGTGGTTCCGCAGGCTCGCGCTCCCCGCACACGCCGCTGCACCGGCTGCTTTGAAGCCAAGACTCTCGACCATTTCACCTCTCGCCACCGATCCGGTGGTCTCACCAAAGCTTGTATGGCATGCCGCATCCGTACAGACGGTGCTTGCACCCGCACCCGCAATCAAAACAGACGTGACTCCAACTCCTCGCTTGCCACGTCTGTCAGCTCGCTTGCCGCTCCACCTGAGTCAGCCGAGGCTACTCGAGCTTTCCATGAGCAGCTTGCAGTTGCTCAGCAGGCGATGAATGCGTCCAACCACCCAGTCCATCCGATGCCGCTCCAACCAACCACCCTCACGCCAGACTTTGCAGCCGCTTCGGCAGCGGCTACCCAGCGCCCATCGGCTGCAACAACCCCAATGGCCCAGCAGTCTGCCCAGCAGCCACCAGCCTCTGCTCATACGCTTGGCAGAGTGCCCTCCCAGCCGCAGCAGCCAACCCAGTTCGTCACTCGCGCTGTGTTTGAGGAGCGCTTTGGCTCGTTCACGGCTGCTGTCTCCCGCTCCGTCAATAACGCCCTGTCCACAGTTTGTTCGCAGATGGACACTATTGAGGCTTCGCTGGCCCGCATCAGCGCAGCCCAGACCGCCAACCCGCCACCACCAGCCTCCAGCAATGCCTTCCCAGCGCCATCAGCTCCCCTACCATCGCAACCAGCGGGCGGCGCACCACCCAACTCTCTCCACGCCCACGCCGCTGTGCCCCAGCACGCCGCAGCCACCTCCAACATTCTTCCTTCGGCACCATTCACTACCCCAGGTGAGTCAGCAGCTCCACGCCTCTTCCCCTGGGTTCCTTCCGACCTCGCCGACGCCGTGTACAAAGATCGCCTCTCTCCCCTCGACCTGGGTAAGCTTCGCGACCCGTCCAACCACTCCAGTGCTGACGCCAACACCACTGTCACAGTTGAAGGCGTTGAGCTCTCTGTGGCCAAGAAGGACGCCACAGCTGGCGTGAAAGCCTTCATCAAGGCGATGCCCGATGTTCTGAGCTTCACGCAGGCGTGGGTAGTCTACATGACCCTGCGCGCCGCTGCAAGCGCGGAGCCAGCTCTCGGCCCAGCTCTGGCTGAGTTCCTGATCGAGGTCATCGAGCTTGACCGCACCCATTTCTGGGACAACGTGGCGGATTATATCCTGGTCGTTTGCCAGAAGCGGTTTGGCCACGCCTCAGCTACCACATGGGCCCAGCAGGATCAGGAAGTCTTCAACAAGAAGCTTACTTTTGCCCCACTCAAGCGCGATCGCCAAACATCGTCTCAGCAAAAGGCCAAGTCAGCCGCTCCGACCCCATCGTCCACCACGGCGCCTTGTCTGCGCTGGAACCATACGGTCTGCCCCAACAATGCCAGCTGCCGTTATGCGCATGTCTGCCTGACCTGCAGAGGCAGCCACCGCGCAAAATCCTGCCCTCTCGCTGCCCAGCTTCCGCCTGTTCCTTCTAAAACAGACGAGAAAGCGGGTAGCACAGCCTAATGGCCCCCGTTGCACCTGGTGAGTATCGGCCACCTCACCTGGTGCCCCTCCCCGCTCCTGGCCTCTCGAGTGCACGCTTGCCTCACTTGCTGCGCCCAGCAACCCTCTCGACCGCTGTTGCGCCACGCCTGGCGCTATCCCTGCCACGCTTGGCGCCATCCTCGCCCACGACAGCCGTTGGCACCGCTGTGCCTCTGCTGCCCTCCCCATCATTTGGCACCGCAGTGCCAACTTGGTCCGCTGACCAGCCTCGCAAGGCATCGCTCTCCCCACCAGGTGTCCTGGCTCCCCCTCACTCAGCTGAGAATCATGTCTTCGACCTGCCCGACGCTGACTCCTGCCTTGCTGAGCTTATTCAGGCTCAGTTCTGGTTTCCGCCTCCTCGCCCCAACACACATATCGCAATCCCGATCTTCTCGGCTTCTGACTTCGCCGCACGCCATGGCTCTCTGCAGTCTCGCCTCCCAGCCTGGCGAGCGGCACTGATAGGCTACCCCAATCGCCATACAGTCTCGCAGATTCTGGGCGCCATCGCTCACGGCGTTCGCATTGGTTACGACGGCCCCCTTCGCTCGGTCGGTCGCTCAGCAAAAAACCTGCCAATGGACGAAGCTGGCATTGCTCACATTCGGCAGGAAACGCAACAACGCCTTGCTGAGGGTTGACTCACTATCGTCACGGATCCTTCGCTGCTGGTCTGCTCTCCTGTCGGCACAGTACCCAAGCCGCATTCTTTGAAGCTTCGCACCATCCACCACCTCTCCCACCCACGTCGCCACTCCCCGTCCCAGCTCCCATCAGTCAACGACGGCATCAAGCCCGAGTTCATCCACCTGCAATACGAAACTCTCCAACCGCTTCTCGAATTTGTGGTAATGCATCCAGGATGCCACCTCTGGAAAGGCGACCTTCGTGACGCTTTTCGTCATATTGTGACTACGCGCGGTGACGCCCGCCTTTTGGGCTTCTCCTTTGATGGCGTTGCCTACCAAGAGAACGCACTCACGTTTGGCGGCAAGAGCTCACCCTGGCTGTTCAACTTGTTCGCCGAAATGGTCCACTGGCTTGTTTCGTCTTGCACCCCGCACCCAGTCTTCCACTACCTGGATGATTTCTTTGGCGCCGTCCCTGCCAACGCCGACAATACCTGCCTGCCAGCGCGATTCCTCAGCCTCGCCTGCAAGTCTCTCGGTTTCTCGCTAGCACGTGAGAAGACGTCGTTCTGCGTCACCAAGTTGGAGATCCTTGGCATCGAGGTTGATACGGTCTCTCAGACTGTCAGCATCACAGACACTCGTCGCGCTCGCATCCTGGCAACATGCAAGTCACTCCTCGCCAGTCCGCGCGTCTCGCTGCTGCATCTCCAACAGATCGCTGGTCTCCTCCAGTTCGTCTCTCAGGTGGCCCCGCTAGGCAAGGTCTACATCGGCCGTATCTACGCTGCCTTGCGCCGTGCACACCGCTCCCCGCTGTCCCAGCTCCGCCTTTCCAAGCCTGCCACCAGCGAGCTGCGCTGGTGGCGTGACCTCCTCTCTGGCTGGTGCGGCTCGACCATTCTGGCCCACAGCCCATTGATTGCGGTCCACATGTGGACCGACGCCTGCCCTCGCGCGCTGGGAGGCCACCTCGGGCCAGCCCACAGCCCACTTGCGACATTCTTTCGCGATGTACCACGCTGTCATCGTCACAAGAACATTCGTTTCTTGGAAGCGCTTGCAGTCTTGGACAGCCTGCGAGCCTTCTTACCGGACATAGTTGCCGCTGGCGCCTCCCATGTGGTCATGCACGTGGACAATGAGAACGTCGAGTTTGGCCTCCGCAGTGGCCACTCTCGCGACCCTCTCACACAGACGCTTCTGCGAGAGATTTTCGGTATCTGTTTCCAACACAACCTCGTCCTTGTCCCTGTGCGAGTTGCTAGCTCTGATAATGTGCTTGCTGACCTCCTCTCTCGTCGCCGTTTCCAGCAGGTGGCAAGGCACTTCCCCATTTCCCATCGTCATCTCTTCTCCCAGGCCGCTCCTTCCAGTCGCTCAACCAAGTCCCGGTCGAGTTTGCAAGACAGCTCGGTCGTTCCAGCCACGTTGCGTACCTCCTCTGGCATGGCCTCAACCTCCAGTCTCGCTGTCAATACTACTCCGCCTGCGCAGCCTACCAGGCCTTCTGTTTCCGCCACTTTGGACCTGGCATCATCAGCTTGCTGGCCACCGACGCCACACTCATGGAATGGATTGCAGCCCTCAGCCGCGAGGGCCGCACCTACCACGCCATCAAGAATCGCCTCACCGCTCTCCGCTCCTGGCATGTCGACCTCGGACTCAATGCCGCTGCATTTGCCGATGCGCGTGTCCAGCGAATGCTACGTGGATTCAAGCGACTCTTCGGTGTCCAACAACGCGGCCAGAAGCTGCCCATCACGCTGCCGATCCTCACCAGTCTCGTCGATCAGCTGCACAGACACCCCTTTGCCTCAGCTCACGATCGCACGACCTTCATCTCCGCGTTCACACTTGCTTACGCCTGTTTCCTCAGGTGCGGCGAGTTTACATGGTCCACGTTTGATCCTGCGACCACACTCCTGGTCGGTTCTGTCGCCTGGCACAACGGCTATGCCACCGTCCTTCTCCCACGCTCCAAAACCGACCCGTTCGGCAAAGGCACCAGTCTTGTGGTGCCAGCCACCGGCGGTGCCACTTGTCCATTCTCAGCGCTCAAGGCCATCTGTGCTGGCCGACCTGCCTCCGCTCCGCTCTTCATCCTTGACGGTGCACGCCCGTTCTCTCGCTCCAGGGTGCTCCCCACTCTCCGTCGCCTCCTCTCCAACCTTGGTCTCGCCGAATCCCGTTTTGCCGGCCACTCCTTCCGTCGTGGCGCAGCTTCGTGGGCAGCATTTGTTGGTGCACCTCACACAACCATCCAGACACTTGGTCGCTGGTCGTCCGACTGCTACAAGCGGTACATCGACCAGCCCGATGACGAGACAAGCCGTCTTTCCGCCAAGTTCGTCTTTGGCTTCAAGTCCGCTTCCTCTTGATTCGAGCCTCTTTGGCCCACGCCAGGTGCAGGCACCCGGCATCTCTCCTCCAGAACCGGTACTTGTTGCACAACCGCTCTGGATCGGCTTGGCGGGTCCGGGAGCCTTGGGTCCTAGGAGTACGCTCTCACTTTCGCCGCAATCATATGCTTCTATGCTCTCTCCCTCTGCTGGCATCGCTGCCTCTCAACACCCGCTTGCAACAGATGGTCTGTCTCGCGCGAATGAGCTGCGAGACAGCGTCTGTTGAGCGAGTGGGGGTAGCAGAAAAAACCTTTCACTTGCTCCTCCTTCCTTCATCTCTCCTCACTGCGCTCTCTTTTGCTGCGCTTTCCCCAAGCTCGCTAATCGTTTTCCCCACCCTGTATTTCCCTCCCTTCTCTCTTTGTCTTTGTATGTTCTGTCCCGCTGCGCTCGACCGAACCCCCCTCACGGCGGGTCCGGGAGCCTTGGGTCCTAGGAGTACGCTCTCACTTTCGCCGCAATCATATGCTTCTATGCTCTCTCCCTCTGCTGGCATCGCTGCCTCTCAACACCCGCTTGCAACAGATGACAAAATGCGGACTAGTTAGTGGGGATAAGCCATATAGCACTGTATTGTACCATTGGTCTAATGATACCAGATTCCGATAGCTCAACCGGTCCGACAGACCATTGTGCCCAATCTGCATGGTT
Source organism: Ustilago trichophora (assembly GCA_900323505.1). Classification (NCBI taxonomy): domain Eukaryota; kingdom Fungi; phylum Basidiomycota; class Ustilaginomycetes; order Ustilaginales; family Ustilaginaceae; genus Ustilago; species Ustilago trichophora. The sequence continues at coordinate 238,725 of OOIN01000017.1, read as the reverse complement.
TGGTACCACAGAGCGGGTACATCGTCTGTCGGCTCGATCCATCTAGGTTGGATATTGTGTTGGAGCCTTTGTCATTTCATCTACTGCTGCTCAGGACCACTCCGCCGGCGCCACTGTGAGTTTTCACGCATGGCAAGTGTGTGTCGTCACTGCGACGTGGGCACAGAAAGACGTCCGACTGTACAGTACGAGGGTCCCAAAAATTATCTAAGCGGAAAGCGTTCGAGAATTTTCGCGAGACGTGTTACACCTAGAAACAAAACAACTTCTTCCGGAAAAAAAAAGAAGAACGATCTCAGGGTTCGGAGCTGCGGTCCGGACACTCCGCAACACGGCAGTTTCGCAGAGACTTGTGTTCCCCGCGGGCAGCCAACTTTTGGCTCTCTCTTTGCTGTGTGTTGAACTTGTTTTCCTCCGCACCGAACCCATTGCACTCATCAAGAGCGGTGGTGCGACGGCATTCTTCTGGGATACATAAAGAGCACTCAATCCGTTGGTCTTACTCGGTCGGTCGGTCAAGCCTGACTTGTCCAACTTAAACCTTAGCAATCTCCTTCTCTTTCATTTGACGGGAAGCTGCCTTCCTTACTTCCTTTCCTCTTCTTTGCTTCTACCTCTATCTCTCTCTCTCTCCAAAAGTATCATCCGAGCAAAATGTCGGCCACGGATGCAGCCTGCGAAAAGACACCCTCGACTTCGTCGCTCGGGCTTTTTGACCTCTCTGGCAAGACGGCGCTGTTGACTGGTGGTACTCGTGGTATCGGTCAAGCCTGTGCTGTTGCTCTTGTCGAAGCAGGAGCATCTGTCATTCTTGCCGTTCGACCAGGCACCACTTTCGAGTCTGCCCACCCTGCGTTGGCACCTCTCACCTCTGTCGCCAACCAATCGTCCTCGCAGAGGCACTCTACTATCGATGCCGACCTGGCAGATCTCGAGCAGGTCAAGACCCTCTTCGACCGAGCTCTCTCCCAATCCCCTACTGGAGCCATTGACATTTTGATCAACTGTGGAGGAATTCAACGCCGTCACCCATCCACCGATTTCCCCGAATCCGACTGGGACGAAGTGCTCAACGTCAATCTCAAAGCCGTCTGGCTGCTCTCCCAATCCGCCGGTCGACACATGGTCCCCCGTCGTTCTGGCAAGATCATCAACTTTGGCTCGCTCCTCACCTTCCAAGGTGGTCTCACCGTCCCAGCCTACGCATCGGCAAAGGGTGCTGTGGGTCAGCTGACAAAGGCGCTTAGCAACGAGTGGAGTAAGCACAACGTTCAGGTCAACGGCATTGCTCCCGGTTACATTGCTACCGATATGAATGAGAAGCTGCTCGCCGATCCCACCAGGTTGAGACAGATCAGCGAGAGGATTCCTGCGGGCAGATGGGGTGAGCCTGCAGACTTCAAGGGTCCATTGCTGTTTTTGGCCAGCCAGGCAAGTCAATACGTAAGTGGCGAGATGCTCGTTGTCGATGGTGGTTGGATGGGCCGTTGAAAAGGTTCTGCCATCATACACCTGTTCCAATAACTGTTCTTCTCATATAGAGTATTCTCAGACCGCATTGTCAGCTCCTTTCAATAGTACCAACGACGCTCAGAGAGAGAAAGACAAGTGATATGGTGTGAGAATCGGAGAGATCGATTGCCCGATGGTATCGATTAATGTGGGGCTGAAACGTGAGATAGAGTAGCCGGTTGCGGGCCAAAATGCACGGCGCAACACAAAACAAAAAGAAAAGGAAAAAATAACAAAAAGCCCAACAACACAACGCGTGCACCGGTCCCCCAAAGCGCTTTCTTTCCGGTCCGCTCTTCCTTTCCTCGCAAGGGCCATCAACCGACTCCACTTTTTATCTTTCACACACTGCCATTTTTAAGGGTCCCACCATCTTCCTCCCCTCCCACATTTCCTTTCTTCCCCTTTCTTCCCATCTTGCTCCACTTGCACAACACACCAGCATCTGTTCAAAACACACAGCACCTCCTTCATCATGGTCACACAAATTGGAGTTCGGTCGCTCCTCAAACAAACCTCCTCATCCTCAAGCACCGTCATCCGTCACTTTTCATCGTCCCGACATGTTGCCTCCAACCAAATGCGAATGCTGATCGTCGGCTCTCCTGGTTCTGGTAAAGGCACACAGTCGACACGACTGTTGAAGCACTACACATTCTCGGTGCTATCTGCAGGCGACGTGTTGAGGTCTCACATTCAGCGTAAAACCGACATCGGTCTCAAAGCGGATGCGGTGATCAAGCAGGGTGGATTGATGCCCGATGAAGTTATGATGAATTTGATCGGAGCGGAGGTAGAGGCGCTGGGTGGGAAGGATTGGCTGTTGGATGGGTTTCCTAGAACGCTAGGACAGGCAAAGATGCTGGATGGCATGTTGGAAGGTCAGGGAAAACCTCTCGAATTGGTGGTCAACTTGGATGTGCCTGAGTCGGTCATTCTGGATCGCATCTTGCGTAAGTAGCCTCTCCCCATTTCCCCCCTGTTTCGCTTCAAAATCCGTATGAAGAGCTGAAACCTATTCCAACTCTTCCCTCCAATTTCCAATCTCCGATAACAGAGCGATGGACACACCTCCCATCAGGCCGAGTCTACAACCTCACCTACAACCCCCCTCTCAAAGCAGGCCTCGACGACGTCACAGGAGAACCCCTCTCCAAACGCGAAGACGACAACGTTGAAACCTTCGGAAAACGTCTCAAATCCTTTCACGCACAAACCGAACCCATGCTCCAACATTATCGTCAAAAATCCGGCTCCATCATCGACATTGACTGCAGAACAGAAACCGACGCCGAAGCCACCACACGATCTGGCAAAAAGGAGCTCTTTGTTAATCTAAGCGGAGATAGCTCCAACCAGATTTGGCCACACTTGCTTAGAGTCGTACAGGATAGATTTTCATCGTTGAAGCCCGCAGCACAATAATGACCAAAAAATGGACCAATAGATTCTCTGATAAAAATACAAGACATTCCCGATAGTCTACATAAGGATACCTCATTCCCTCACCATCGATTCTTCCTCCTTCCTCAAAGACACTATTGGTTTTTCAGACAGCGACAACGTTCTCGACCGCTCCAATTGGTTCTGCTTAAACCCTTCCACTCGATCTTTCAACCCCTGAAATTCGTCCAATAGTATCCGAAGATGATGTTCAAACTCTAAATTGGCCACCACGAGTTTGGCCACCTTTTCATATTCGGGGTTGGCAGTTTGCCGGATAGAAGCGTGCAAGTTCTGTAGCGCTGTCTCTGGATCCAGCTTTTCTATTTCCTTTGATTCTGGTCCAGATCTTTCCTTCGGTGGCTGGCGCGAGTTGTAGTAGTGTCGAAGAGCAGGAACGTCTGTCATGGCTTGCGAGATTATCGATTCGTTGAGTTGCAGGACGCGGACGGAATGTTGAAACGTTTGCAAGGCAGCAAGGGCAACTTTTTGTGGGGTCGAGACTAAGGTGTCTTCCACTTTCGCGGCTGCATGCTGTGGAATTTGAATCTGCGTCGTCAACAGGCTTTCCCCAGTCGAGCTGGTGCGTTCGAGGGGAAACGAGGGAATCGAAATGTGTGGGCTGGTTGGTGTTGAGTCCAATGTTTCCTGCTCGACGGGGCAAGGGGAGCCGGTCAGCGCCGATCTCTCGATACAAGCTTCCATGCTCTTTCTCTCGGGAACTGCGGCATCGTCAGGTTTGGGAGTTTGCCTGCGTACATCGCCTTCGCTCTTTCGGTGCGGATGTCGGCGCCTTCGAGGGTGGCTGTTTCTTGGTTTGGATGTGGTCATTGCTTCAATGTCATCCTCTTCGTCCTCTTCTTGCTGCTCTTTCAATCGCCGCTTCTTGGCACGTAATTCGGCACGGTCGAACAGTCTCGAAGTCGAATTGGTCAGCAATCTGTGGAAGATACTGCCAAACGCATCCTGTACGACCGCCAACAGGATCGTTAGCACGGCGACACCCATCAAGCCCCAAATCACAAAGATAGCTCTTCCCAGCTGCGTTGAAGGATGGTAATCACCGTAGCCGATGGTGATCATGGCGATGAAGCAAAACCACATCGCTCCACCGTAGCTCCACCGTTCGGCATAAGTAAAAGCGACCGCGCCAAGGAGCCAGAAGGCAAGTGTCATCGATGCGGCAAGAGTGAGCTTCATCCGGGCAGCGACGATCGCTTCGTGGCGTGCATGCTCTTCAAATTGGCGAAAGTCCTCTTCTGTCCTCTGCTTTGCGATCAACAATTGGTGCTGGAGGGTGCTAATCTCGCGTTGAACGGCTGGATCGCCTGCGGTGGCGATGTGAGATTTCTCGCTTTCAGGATCGGCTGCCCCGTGTTGGTTCTTGATGGTATCAGCGGTGTTGTCGGACGTGATAGCAGCGATTGTGTCGACGGATTCAGCTGTCACTCCACTGCCAGCGGGCGAGTCATTCTCGACGTGATGCTCAGCGGCTTGCTTCTCCATCTGCGCAAGGGCCTCTGCAAAGTCGTTTCCGTCATCTGTATGGTTGCCCGCGGCGCCGGCGCCCGGCCCAAATGTGAAAGTGCGAGGCATAGCTCGGCGCAGAGCACGACCTTGGCGCTTGAGCTCCTTGTGAGCCGTTTTACGCTCGGCAATTCGCCGACGTCGTTCTTTGGTGCGTGCCAGCAGCGCTGCCTGGAAGGTTTCGAGGATTGTGTTTCTTGCAGAAGAGACGACGAGCGCGACGAGCACGATCCCGATCGGCGCATAGAGAATGACGAGGACCTTGCCGCCAGGACTTGCTGGTACTACATCACCGAATCCGACCGTAAGAACCGTAGCAGTCGAAAAATAGAGGGCTGTGATAAAGTCAATCTGAATGACAAAGACAAAGATGAGCGAGCCTAGCGACAGATACAGCAACAGTCCCATACCTGCCAAAACCAAACCCTTCTGCAGCTGAGTCAGACCGGATCCAGCATGTCGGAAGTCCTTGGTTCGAACGTAGTCGGCAATCAAACTGATTGTGACGAGTGTCGAAGTGATGGTAGATGCGCATACCATCCAGTAGGAGGCGCTGAGACTCAAGCCATCGTGCTTGGGTCCATAAATGCCACCGAAAGTAGCGAGCGCCACAACGTTGATCAGATCATGCAGCCCGAAACCTGCAATCGCCAGGGCAATGCTCTGGCGCGGACGAAGCACCTCGAGGAAGCGAAGGATGATGACAGCGTTTGCTACAACAGCGGCACTGAGCGAGATGGCGAGACCGACTGTGAGGATAGTTGGATTGTCAATGAAGCGTTCCACGATGCCGTTTTCGTCGATCTTGGCATACCACTTGGAGGTCAGACCGGGGATCTCGAGCACGATCGAGAAAGGTGCTACGAGTCCAGAGAAGATAGGCGTCTTGCGCACTCTCCAGTTGTGCGTTTGAGCTGTTGAGTGTGGTGCGCTCCCGCTATTCGGAGCATCGCTGAGGTGGTTGGCGTGACCATAGTGTGGAACGTCAGTGACAGTCAGAAATGTCTGAAGCGTGTTGGTGGTTGGGAAGGCCTTGGTTGAGCTTGCCGGAGGAAGGTCATCTTTGCGACTTGGAAAGGGTGAACGAGCCCGGCTGCTGGTATGATTGGAAGTCTGAAGCGACTTGAGGGGCGGAAGACGAGAAGTGATGTGTGTAGGACGTAGCGAAGCTGCGCTGGGAAGCAATGCTGGCCTCTCGGGCAGCTCATTCTCTCTGCTGTGAGCACCTGTGTTGTTCATGGCCGGCAGAGTGGAGTCGATGAATGCATATGACAAGCAGAGTCAAGGCTGGTGACTGTAAAGGAAGCGTGTGATCGCATTAGTTGGCCTGAAGGGCCAAGTTGATGAGCTGCTATGGGCATAGAACCCGGGGCGAAGCGAGCATTGGTGTCATTGCCGAATCATTATGAGAGATGTCTGATCGATATGAACCTGGTCGGATCAGAAGATGAATGGGGGTCAAGATGGTGGTGGTTAAGGGAAGGGAGATGAAGTGGTGACATTTGACAATGGTCCGACACAAAATCACGCCCGCCGGATACTGTACTGTACGTGCATCTCGGATAAACGCTTTGTGACGCAGGGTGCCACCGTCTTTTAAAATTCTTATTTCTAAATATTTTTCTCAGAAACCGACCGCTCTTTCAAGCTTTTATCACTGCTACCGAGACTGTGCGAGCAGGCCCGAAACCGTGGCTGTCGACGGCAATGTGACTGCAACCGCCCGTGATGTTCTGAACCAGATGCTTATCGTCCTTCTAGGTATTCTGACGCTAACTGCCGCGGCTCATGACTGACGAAAAAGGCAGAAAACCGAAGATCTGCGTTCTGTTCTTCGCATTGCACATGTTGCCAGCTGCAGCGTGTGTGCTGTTGAGAAGAGTTTCAATACAGTATCTTTATATAGAGAGAAGGGTGTCAAGATGAAGGGAGCTTCATTCGTTTACGATCGGGACAGTAGTGAGACCAGAGTGGGCAGGTAGTAACCTTCAAATAGGATCATACTATCCGACGAAACGTTGCACAAAAGCGGGTCGAAGGACTCCATCCTCAACAAGATGGGTAAGAGCATACTTAGGGAGAAACATGCCGCCGAGCAGCGCCATCTTTGCTTGATGTGGTGGCTCAGAATGAGTCATCGCCTCGTAAAATACCCAGAGGTCCGAGTTGACACTTGTGGACGGCATGTCGGTGAAAAGACTCGTATCCACCGAGGTCATCAACATGTGTCGTTTTACAGCATGGCCTGATGCTCTGCCCGGCAATGTCAGATGGAAAACTGTCGGAGAGCCTGGTGAATGATGCAGAAATTTTGCCATGACCCCTCCCCACAGAGCTTGTCGTACATGCGGCGCCATGTACAACTTAGCTGGCAATTGTTCAGCTCTGAGGGGCGGCCATAAGAATTCGCCTTGCTTGATCTGGGTATCTCCTGGCGCCTCCGCCACCCAGCCCCTGCGGTGTAATGGCGTTGTGACCTGAATCTGGATCCTATGCAGAATGTCTGGATCCGGGCGAAAAATGGTCTTGATATTATTAAATGGAGCTCCAAACAGCTCAAAATTGGATGGTCTCATCTTGACTCTAAGGTAGCTATGGGTGAGGAAAGGAAGATCGTGTGGATACGGCTTGGTCTCGAAACGCTCGCTACCGATCTGAAACGGCCCAAACTCGCGTCCGTCTTGGAGTCTAAATCGGTTGAGTCTATACCAAGCTTGTGAACGTGTCCTTGGGTCTCGATTCTGGACCCATGGAGATTGTGTCAGGTCCCACGGCCACATTCCATCGTATTGGCGATATGGCTGGAATGGAGTGACCCTTGATGTTGCCGTCATGGCTCGAGTAAAGTCAGTTTCCGATGGAAGTGAGCTGCTCGTGGAAGACTCTCCTCTGAACTTATCGCCAGCTGCTCGAGTGCAAGCCACCAAAAGCGCAAGAATGAGTCCAACCCATGATGAGATTGTCGGAACCATCGTCTTTTTACTGATACAGTGTTTGTATCTTCTCTGAGAAAGAATCCTTCTTTGCAGGTCTTGATGGGATGGGGTGTCGTTTACAAAAGATCCTCTCGCCTATAAAGGTTCAGGTTCTTGCTGCTCAGCCCATCAATTTTCGACTTTTACCTATCAGCGATTCTCGCAAGCATGGTCCCACTCGTTGACTCCAAACTCGACTCCAACAGCCTGCAGGGCCTCGACACTGTGGGTCCTCGAGACGATTTTCCCAGCCTTTACCCGTCACACCGCGCATTGTACAGCTACTGCAACTGCTGTACTTGTTTGACACCTCAGTGGGACTCTTGTATCCTGTTAAAAGCCTTTGCTTGGCAAGAGGTTGTTCACCGATAGCACGCAATCTGTCGCGAGCAGGTGCAGACAAAGACAACAACAGTGAGACCATAAAGCATAGGATTGCGGCGAAAGTGAGAGCGTACTCCTAGATCCCAAGGCTCCCAGACCCGCCGTGAGGGGGTTTTGGTCGAGCGCAGCGGGACAGAAACATACAGAGAGGGGGGAACACAGGGAGGGAAAACAATGAGCGAGCTTGGGGTGAGCGCAGCAAAACAAGCGCAGTGAGGAGAGATGAAGGAAGGAAGGAGCAAGTGAGGTTTTGCTGCTACCCCCACTCGCTCAACAGACGCTGTCTCGCAGCTCACACGCACGAGACAGACCAGAGATGAGATCATGCATCGGCACTACTATGGTGGGATAACTTAGCCTTGAAGCCTCTCCACGATTAGCAACGCAAGAAAAACCTTTTTCACGGATACAAGAAGCGTCATGACATCTTTATTGCTATGAGACGATGAGCATGGGGCAAGGCAAATCATCGAGCTCACAGGTGAGGAATGGCAGGTCGAATGACACCACCAAGCTGAAGGGCCTGCGCACTAACGCTGGGCAGGAACATTCCTCCAATAAGCGCCATTTTGGGCTTGAGAATGTGAGTGTCAATCATGGCCTCGTGAAACAGCCAGAAGGAAGATTCGCTTCCGTTTGGAATCTCGGTGAACGACGTCGAGTCGACAACATTCATCATGATATGTCTCGGGCCCAATGAACTACCCACCTGTAAGTACCAGTACCTGGGCGTTGACTGCGAATGCTCCGTCCACTTCGAGATTGCTCCCTGGTACAGCCTATGGCGAACAGCTGGTGTCATCCAAAGACTGTCGTGGTTGTGGTGTTTCGCGACGGGAGGCCACAGGAAAACACCCTGATTGACCGTGATACCGGGACCAGGTGGTACGAGTGGAATGTGCTGACCAAGTAGTGTACCTATAATTCTAGTTTGAATAGCCTTCATCAAATCAGGCTCTGGGCGAAAGATGGATTCAGAAATGCCGAAGTGGTTGCGCCTGATGTATTTCTCGAAGTTGGCCGGTTCCATTTTACCTTGGGCATAGCTGAACCTGAGGAGCCGATGATCGTCAGGGTACGGCAGAAGCACGAACTTGGCGCCGCCAGTTGAATAGCGTAAACTTGTAGATCCATAAGGGAGCAAGATTCTGTTTTCTGGGACGGTACTTCCGCCTGTTCGAGTCACTTTGTTGTCGCCTGTAGTCGCCAAGGTGGGGATCGATAAATCTATCATTCCCGTATGCTGGAAACGCGGCTCAATCGGACCGAACTGATGATAAGCTGTCATGTCACCTGGATGTACTTGATGGTAGCCGACAGGAGCCAAGGGGTGGTTCCAAGACGTTCCCATTCCCATATGCTGGAAATGCGGCTCAATCTGACCGACCTGATGATATGCTGTCATGTCACCTGGATGCACTTGATGGTAGCCGGCAGGAGCCAAGGGGACGTTCCAAGACGCTCCCATTCCCGTTTGCTGGAAATGCGGCTCGATGGGACCAGTCTGAGGAATCGCTGTCATGGCCGCTTCAAGCTCGATTTCCGAGGGGAGCCCGTCAAGTGTGGATCGAAGGCTGCCCCGACCTGGGCTCCCAAGTGGGCCCATTCCACTAGATCCTTGGCCTCCAGACGCACTTGCTGGTCGAGCAATACCACCCGCATCCCCAGGTGGGAACAATTGATACATTGGAACTCCTTGGCTGCAAGCTGCCATGAGCTGGATCGAGAGGCTAACCCACGAGGGCAACGGCAGAATCTTCATTCTCTTGGATCGACCAAGTTGCTGCGGATTCTCTTTGTGTGAAATCGAAGAAGTCGCTGCCTCGACCTTGAAAGTGTCTTTGCAAGCTTTGTTTGGATGACTCGTGAGACAGGAACAGAAGATGGTCCTGTATTTTGAGAGCTGCGACGGCGATCCCTTCCCTAAAGACAAGTGGGCAGTCTAAATATCGTTGCTGAGTTGGTCTGCCCGCCAAATGGCTTGGACTTTCTTCAGATCCAAGACAAGTCTATTGCCTTATCCCATTTCAGCATCCCGTTGGCGAAAATTATCCAACCACAAGCGTTGAATTACATCTCAAGTCCCACTTGCGACTCGATACGCTCGGTCGTCGAGCTGATTTTCCCCACTTTGACCCATTGAGCGACGTAGCGTTTTATGGAACGGGTCTGTTGCCATTGTTTGCGTCAGTGGGACCGTGTTGTGATCAAAAGCTGCGATGCAGTTCCGGTGGATTGGTGGAGCACTTTGCGTTGTTCACACGACTCTTTGCTTGGCATGATATCACCCACCAACACCATACAAGTGGCGGAGTCACCAATCTGCAACCTTTTTGTTGGTCGGTCCAGCCTCGTTTTCATGGTGACTTTTCAGAACTTGCCTATGCATATCAAAGCGGCGCACTTTCTTTCAATGAAAAGCATTATTAGGCGCAAATTTAGCGTACGCTTACGAGACAGAAGTAGCGAGCTATCAACACAATTGTCTGTTGAAAAGGTCTATCATATGATTAAATTCTAAGCCAGAACCTCCGGGGCGTAATTGAACAGGTGCTGAAACGCCGGTTTGAAAATACCAACCTGCTCCAGAATCTTCGGGGCGTCCTTTGGTAGGAATGTTCCACCAAGGATAAAGTAGGAGGGCTTCCCAGTCCGATCAGCCATGACCTCATTGAGAAACCAGAATTCTGAGTTCTTGCTGGGGCTTGACATGGTAGTGTATTTGACAGCATCTCCACGGAACATCATTATGTGCCTGGATCCGAACTGAGCAGAAGGCACTCTTAGGTGATAGACTTTGGGAGGTATCCCAGATTGCGACATTCTGAGCGCATACCTTGTAGCCTGGTGCAGGTGTGACCGAGTACTGTAAAGCATATTCAAAAGGCTAGGATTCCCCTTCGATATCTTGACAGGAGGCCACAGGTAGTCTCCTTGCTTCAGCTGGGTGGTGCCACTCACCAGTTCAGGCTGCAGGCCTGACTGTTCCAGCGACCTGTGAAGGAAGGATTGAATGTCGCGCAACAGTCCTGGCTCCACACTCAAATCAAAGTTTCCAGGAATGAACTGAATACCCTGCGTGCTACGCACAACGTAGTGTTCAAAGTCAGCGGGAATCTGCGATTCGAACCCCACGGGTCTAATGATGTGTGGAAAGCCAATAGGGTAAGGCTTGGGCTCGAAGTGCCAAAGGCCGACCTGAAATGGACCGTATTTCCGTCCGTCCTTTTCGAACTCGGGGATATCAGCGATTGGATGCCTGGATCTGTCCGACGGTCGTATGTTGACCCATGGAAGTTCCTTTTTCAGCTCCCACGGGAACTGATCGTTACGCTTCAAGCCCGAAGTACTGCTCGTGGCACTACCGAGCTCTTTGTTTAAAGGAAGATCCGAGTGTAATGAGGGAGGTTTCATTGGAAACGTTCCCAAGAATCGATCCTGTGGGAAGAGTCGATACTCGGGGGTCTCGCCATGTCCAGATCCTTCCATTGCTAGCGTTTCTCCGATGAAGAACGTAGCCATCAGGCCTAGACAAGCAACCAAGGCTAGCACCCGCATCTTGTATAATTGTCGATGCGGTGACCGAGCTTGAGGCATAGAGGGTGTTGAAGCAGTGATGAGTTGGAGCGGATGAAGAAGGCGATGAGATGGGTTTAAATACAATTCTGCCACAGCCAACCACAGCTCAATCGGCCCTTATGTCAAAGAAGATTTCTTTCTTGTGTCCTTGTGCCGCATGACTAAGGCTCAGTGCACCTCTTCTCATTGTCATCAGGGCCTGAGGCCCACCGTGTCCCGCTTTATTTCTGGTAATCTGAGCCTGAACTGCTTGGCCGCCACCTCGTAATGCCAAGCTCGCCTTGCACCGCAAATGAAGCTGCTAATGACCCTTTGTTGCTGGTGGGCCGGTAGAGATCACGATGCTGACGTAATGCGCTGCCTCTCGGCATCAGCGAATGTTGTCTCATTGTGTCTGGATGATATTAGGAAACTGATGAAGCCTACGTCAACGAGTCCTCTTTGAGATCCTCTTCTGATCACACAAAAGCAGAGCACAGTCACAAAACAGGAAGTCCGAGAAACTCCAGACCGCTGTGTTCGTGAATCATGGCATGTGCACGCGTTGACATAGCCGGCCGCAGGATTCCATACATAGCTCTTCAGCGAATGTAACTGAAGAAATGCATGAAGTCTGTTGGAGCACACCGTCCTGTCGAAGAAGCTCAGGTCATTTTTCCGGTAGAGACAAGCCAGTATGGCAAGCTTAGGTTTTGCATCCACTTCATGTTTCGGCGATGTCTCAGACATGAGCCAGAAAGGCGTGTTTGGCCTGTCTGTAAGAGTGTTGGAGCGATCGAGTGGCTCCATGCAAGTCATCAAAATGCGTCGTGAGTCTTCCTCTGGTCGATCTGAGACGACCAACGACCAGCTGCATCCCCATCAAGTCCCCTGTGTGATCTCAGCTAGCCTGCCGGAAACCCACGTTGAGATCCTGTTCTGGCCAGCTTATTCGGCATGCATCAAAGGCAGCCACCAACAAAAACTCAAATTCGGACAAGCCCCACAATTTGGGCCCGGTCTGTAGGCTACCTGGCTGGCGAGCATATGGCACATGCGCTGCCTTCATCAAGTCATGGGGGGAAACTTTATTGTGTTTGCTGACTTGTCTCTTCGTTCTATCTTATCATCATGTCTGAAAAGATGGTGCGAAGGAGCTTATCAACATTTTATCGGCAGATTCAGCCATGCAGCCATGCAGCCTTACCAGTCATGGCACCATACCTGGTGCGTCGTACATGATGTCTTCTTCGAACTTGCAGCACGATGCTGCAAAACGCGGCAGCAAGGTTCATTAATGAAAGCCACCGAATACGTTAGGGAATGCGACTCGCAGATCTCCAGCTGAACGCAGATGATACAAGGCGAGTTTCGGAAGAAACATTCCACCAAGCAAGACCATCCTCGGTGTACCCTCCATGCTCACCATACCTTCGTGAAAGAGATAGAGGTCTGAATGGACAAAGGCGTCTCCCAAGTCAGTGCTGTCTGGCATGAGCGTCTGTGTCATCAAAATGTGACGTAGGCCTTGACCTGTTCCGACCCGAAGGTGAAAGAAGTTTGGCAGAGGGGATTGGTGGGTGGAAAACTGTTCCAGAACCTCATTGCGGAAAGTATGCTGGAGAAAACGCGGCATTTGTAGCGCAGCCTCATGGGGTCGGACTTCAACGGGTGGCCATGCGAATTGGCCTTGAAACAAGTCCAACGAAACACGAAACAGGTTTCCCCCAGTTCCAAGGATTCTTGCCCTGATTGTGGCTTCAGTTTGGGACAAGATGTGTGGCTCTGGTCGAAAGACCGGATAATTGAAGCCAAAGACCTTGCCGTCGGCGATGAAGTCTTCAAAATTTGCTGGTCTCCAGTCTTCTCGTCGATAGAGGTGCCGAAAAAGTGGCATGTTCAAAGGATATCTCTTCCCTTGGAATTTTGGCATGTTGATCTTCAAGGGACCATACCATCTCCCGTCGTCCGCCAAAAACTTATCAATGTGCCAGCGTGGCGCCGAGAGAGCCGTTCCACCGAATCCAGATGGTTCTACAAGGGTCCAAGGGATGTATCCCGGAGGCCATGGATAGTGAACTGGACTCGATACCTGCGGACCAAAGTGTATCAAGTTTGAGGGTCCGGCTTCCTGGAACTGCTCGTTATCTTGTGTTGAGAATTGGAACGGCCTCGTGTCGGGTGTCTGACGTACGAGGGAAGGCGGACTTGAAGGCTGAGAGGCAGGCTCAGGGAGCTGCAAGGGCATAGCGGCGATCTTATAGTCGGTCGGCAAATGTCCTTGCGGTGGGACGTTGGGAGCTCGAGCGCAGAAAGCTGACAGAGACAGCAAGAGTGCCGAGTAAGAAAGGAGTCTTTTCCCAGTCTTCATTTTGGCTGAGAGAAATGGTATAGCGGAAGGAAAGAAGAAGAAGAAGCGGTCTGTCTAGCTTTTATGTACTTACGGAGCAAGTATTCGAGCTAGCGTAGCGGTCACTTGCTAACTATGATTGTTACCTTGAGCTCGCACAGTCTATAAATTGACGGCTGTAACCGGTTATCGACTTCTTCGTCTCATCAGCCAGGTCGAGTTCGATGTGTTTGCGGCCATCTTTGAAAACTGCAGGGACTGTCGCTCAGATTCTGGAAGAGACGACCCGTCTGAGCCTTTATTTCCGCTCAAGGTCAACAACCGACCAGAAATCTATGAACTCTCACAAAATGACGCTTTCAAGCTGAGAAATGTGGCGTGTGAAAGTGGGACTAGCTGCTTGAGACAACGCAGATTTGGTGCGACGAATGCAGACAAAGCGTAGCCTGCTAAAGGTGATCTCGTGCTTGTCGATATGAGCCTTTGCAAGTGGAAAGTGATCTCTAGAGATTCGTTTCGGCCTTCCCAAGAAGTCGAAATCTCTGGTAGGCGACAGATGAACATCACGGTCGAAAGCCAGGCATAGCACGTTTTGCAACCTTTAAGACGCCAACTTTGACCAGCTAATTCGAGGGCAGTAGGCCCCAATAAGGGTCGAACCAGGCTCTGTTCTCTGTCTCAACGGGGGCCGCTTCTAAGCACATTTGGAAGCACAGAAAAGCGGTTGACGTGCGAACAGATTGCGAGCGGAATCCAAAAGAGGCTCTGCGATCTGTGTCGAATGTACCATTGAGATCTGGTGAGAGAGAGTCAGCGGAACTTTATGTTGGTCTGATGGTGGCATAGGTGGCCGGTTGGTCGCATATACGCTGGTTTTTGGTAGAACGCAGGTTTGTATTCCTCGACAGTGACGGAGCAGTAAGTAAAGACAGTGATGATGGTACTGAACACAGGGACAACGGAACTGACAAACTACTTTTGTTTTGTGCGAACTACCCTGTGAAAGACGAGACACGGGACATGCAGACAGGGCGTGGGCCCCTGTCGCTTCTTCGGGTACCGGGCATATCCAGCATGCCGGTACCATATATGCTGGATCGGCGTGTCGAGCCGATATGGCATACAGGCCTCCAACACTTTAGACGGTTGAAAGAATGCGTCTTGTTGATAATCTAATGAAGGGGAGCTTGTGCGGCACTCAGAAAGGCGACCTTGAGGATGCCAGCTGCTCGCAGGTCCGCATCTGTACCTTGAGGAAGGTACGTAGAGCCTAGTACAGCCAATCGAAATATTTTATGACTTGGTATCCCCGTCCCGTCGTGCATGACACCTTCGTAGAATAGCCAGGGCTTTGAGCCTGGTGCCGCTAACAGGCCGTCGTCAAATTCTGCATGCCTGACAGGGAACGTCAGGATGTGTCTAGTGTCCCTACCCACCTGTACGTCCATGCGAAACAGTCTCGGCTCTTCCACGGAATGTATTAGGAGCCGGTGTGTGATTTCAGCTCGCATTTTTCTAACAGGCGTGTGGGATGAGATTCCCAGTCGATCCACGAAGGGATGCAACGCCTCCACAGGTGGCCAAAGATATTCGCCTTCGTGCAATGAGATAGCTGCATCGACCGGCTTAGTTTGAATACCGCTTTTTGCCAATTGCTGCCAGATCTTGTGCTGAATTGCACGAAGAACCTCGGGGTCGGGTCTAAAGAGAGTGCCGCGAGTAAGGAGCTGCCTTCCATCGAAATGATCCTCGAAATTTTCGAACGAGGCTCCGTCATTGTAGAGGTGTTTGAAAGCCGGCAAGTCCAATGGATACGTATGCATGCTAAATTTGTCTGAGCCAAGGGTGTATGCCCTCCCTTGCTGCTGCTCTAGGGGTTGCCGAATGTCAGAAGCCTGGTAGCTACTGCCGGGATGATCAGGCTGCCTGGGAGTAGTGGTTCGGTCCGGCACGCTAGAGGAAAAACCCTGACCAGGCTGCCAACTACTCGCAAGATTGGGGCGAGGTGCTTGATTCGCTGGGAATGCCGAGCTTGAGGGGTAAGACAGAGACATCCTATGCAAATCGGCCCCGTGGTCTTCGGCTTCATTTCGAAGCAAGTCCGGTAGAATTCCAATAAGCCTGTTAGAACGTGTAGGTGCGGTGCGGCGCAGCTCCCATCCAGGTTCTCCTCCATAGGCGGCATCCGACTCTTGCACTGGGTAAAAATGGTGTTCCGGAATGAAGACTGCCTGTGTGTAGACACGTGGCTCGGGATTGGAGCTTCCCTGCGGCTCTTCATCCATCGCCACAGCGAAAGTTGCGGTTAGTACGACAATGAAGAGAGCACTGGGGCCGATTGATCTCATCTTGCCTAGGCTTAGTATCCAGGTCATCGCGATGCTGCTTTAATCACAGCGAAAAGTGCGATTCTAATGAAAGAGAAGGAGGCCATCAGATATAGCTCCAAACGAAACTATTTGTACGACACTCAGGGGTGGGGCTGCCGGAAGCGTGGCTCAAAGTCTAAACAGCGACTGCTATGCTGCAGGTTGCATGGAAGTCTTCAGTCTATACCTTAATAAACGCGCGTCATGTGTGGTCGCAGTCAGGCTGGCACAGGATTGCGGTTGCCTCATTGCGCACAAGACGGAGGCAATGCATGAAGTAATCCAGTTTCGCCCTAATACAACAGTTGGCGGTGACCAGTCCGCTTCGTTCTCGCAAAGCTGCAGAAGTCTTGATTCACCACACTAGGAGGAGGATGAGATGGCTGCAGGTGGGACTGAATGGGAACTCACCGCTCACCCGCAGCCTTCGTTCATCTCTAAAGTTAAATGTGACGATGGGCAACGCTGGTGGGCCTGGTTCTCAAGCTCGGCGGCCAGACTGGGAAGTGAATTCAACGGCTAAAATGAAGGTGTGTAAACTATTGCGTCTGCTTCAAATGCTTGGTTTTGCCTTACCTAACCCAAGCAACGCTGACAGGTACCCACATGGTCCGGACACATTGCTTGATGAAGTGTGGGATTCGAGCTCGGTTATTGGCTATACTGAACTGAAGACAAGCCATAGCTTGGCGTGGAAAAACTACCACGCTTTTGCCAAATGCAAAATTCTCACCGAAGCGCTTTGGGTAAAGATTCAAATCAAATCCTGAAATCTAGAGCTTCATACAAATTGCTTGAGATCATCGAGAGGAAGGACACAGAATACGACCGATTTTGCATTAACTTTTGTCGTCAGGGAACGTAACAATGGACGTCTTCATATTATGAAGGCAAAACTGTGATGAGAAGTGAACAGGCTGCGGACAGAATGCAAGGACAACGCTGTATATTCACCACCACGACAAACGGTTGCGTGTGATTGATAGGATCGTCGACAATTGAAATGCTTGCTGATTCTTCAGGGGTGTAAAGCTTATATAAAGGCGGGGGTGATGATGCCAGCTTCGCGGAGGTAAATGTCAGAATGATGAGGAAGAAAGGTCAGGCCTGCGAGAGCCAAGCGGTCGCCGGATCCGGAAGCCGTGTGCTTATAGCTTTCAAAGAAAGCCCATGGACGGGGACCACCTTCTTCGGCCCAGTGATTGACAACGTTCCACGTCTTTGGAGAGAACATCAGAAAATGCCTGGTCTCGTCTTTGACTGGAACCTGAATGTGGTACAGTATTTGGAACTGGTGGTTATGGGTCCTCAAACGATTCGTGATCGCCGCTCGAAGTTTAGAGAGTAGTTTGCCACTTGGCATGTCCAACTTTCTGTCGACACCAGTCGGATGGACAGGTGGCCAAAGGTATTCGCCCTCTCGCAATCCGGTATCGGCTCTAACGATACCTGGCTCGAGCTTCTGTTTCTCCCTCAAGGATGTCCAAATTTTTTGGCGAATGGCTTCTAGCGCGAGGGGATCGGGGCGAAAAGAAGTTCCTGAAGTCCTGAAGTGTCCTTGCTGGTAAAGATGCTCAAAGTCTTGAAACTGGATGTCACGACTGTTGTAGAGATGCTCGAAGGCCGGTATGTCCAAAGGATACGTTTTTGGGCTGAACCTTTCTTCGCCCACGGTGTATGGACCCCACATTCGTCCTCCTGGATGTTGCTCGAAGGCAGGGATATGGTAGTAGGGTGCGGGATGCTCTGCCTGACTGTTCAGCATTGGATACAACGAGCTCGAAGTAGAGGGTCCGACACGACCCAAGACGGATTGTCTTGCTTGTCCTGCTGGCAATGCTGCGGCCTGGGGGTGAGACGGAGACACGGACCCAGGACTGGCCTGTACCCCGTCTAAAGACTGCGACCATGCCACGGGAAGTAATTCGTGCTCGGGAATCCAGCCGTGCTCTGTGTAGATCTCTTTCGCAGGATTGGATGTTCCAGGCGGCTCTTCATCCATCCCAAAAGTCAAAGTTGTCATTAGTACGACGACGAGGAGTACGAAAGGGCCGATCGACGTCATTTCGTCTAGGATTAATGTCTAAATCTTCTTGACGATCCCTTCGTCACAGCAAAGCCTGTGATGTGATGGAAGACAAGAAAGAAAAACAAAACCAGAGAAGCTCTAATCGAGGCTATATATGCACAAGGCAGTGGTACGACTTTAGGATTTCAACTCATGCAAACAAATCAGGGGCGATTGTGTAGTCGATGCGGGACTATGCAGCCGAAGATGGCTCAACGGCTGTGCATGTTGTCTGGGCCAGAGTTGAACTTTCACAGGACCCACCAAGTTGCGATGGTCACATTCAAGACATGACAGATGCGACACAAGCAGCAATTGACCTTTGTCGTCACTCAAGAGCGGTTGCCGGTGACTACTTTAGCTCATTTCTGCTGTTGCAAGGAGCCAATTTTTTCCCCAAGCTGCAGGATTGTGAGTTGACTGCATTGAGAGGCTGTTGAGATGACAGGGTGGGTGCAGGTGTGACTGAATGTGGTGGAAATCTACCCCTCACCCGCAGCCTTTGCTCATATATCTCTTTCTCTAGGCAATCATTTTTGTTTATTCTCACACAATATCTCTGCGTGAACATCCCTTTGCAGGTCGCATGTCGACCTCGCGCCTCGTCTCGACTGCACCAATCGAACATCGCGCTTGCACGAGCTCATTAACCTGTTGCCTGCAAACCGTGCGACAGGGCGAGAGCGTCTGGGAAAGCAGTGCTTGCCACATAGCCCACTTCATTGTGCCTATCATCCTATTCTTCTTTAGTACCATCATCTCCTTACCTCTCGCTAGGCGAGACCTAGCCAACTCAGTTGTTCTTTCCCACCCTGTTTGCCCTCTCTTTGTCCTCGTCGCTCGCCATCTGCGCTCGACAGGCCCCTTTCGGGCGCGCTGGGAGCCTCATCGAGCTTCAGGCCTCACTGATTCAGCCGCAATAAAGTTGTCCCACTCAGCCAAATGATTTTGTCTCTACTTCTCAGGCAAGCAAAGTTCAGCCGGGATTACAGTGACTCTGCACCAACTGTGTGGAGACCTCAGTAAGTGAGCTGATTCTTGCCTATTCTCCCTCGTCCAGCGTCTGACCGTGGTCTAGCTCACATTCAACGGGGCCCAGCCTCAATTGGATGCTCGTATGATGCATGTTCTAGCCTGAAGCCATGCTGCCACTCGTCCCATTTGCATGCTGTTCGCCCTGCCAGGTCCTTCTTGACATCATGAAGATACTTGTTACGTTCCCACCCGAAGTCTCAAGAACACAAATCGGGACGATCAAGTCCATTCGTTTCTTTACTTTGCTCACTGTAAAGACTCCGAGCTAATTTTGCCCTCATTGACCTGATAGCGCTTGAAAATGAGAACTTCTGACTGTTTCCGATCAGGTTCGTTTCAGGGTATCTGAGCTATACAAATGGATCAATGTATTTACGGCAAAGAGTGGCATGATTGAGTGACGCAAGTGCCTCTGATGTAACATTTAGGCATGGCAAGGACTTGAGCTATCTGAAGTCTCTAAGTGCTGCGAAGGCTGGCTTGATGGCTCCTTCCGCGAGAAGAATGTCCTTGGTCTCGGATGGGAAGAATGAAGCCCCAATGAAGGCCATATTAAGACTCCTGAAGCGCACGCCTTCCCAGAAGGTCCACAGTTCAGAGTCTGAACCTGGAAGTTCAGGAACGAACCTTGATGCAGGTACTTGTACCGCTAAAATGTGCCTTGGCCCTCCTGAAGTTTGGATCTCCATATGGTGCAGCCTCTCTCCCTTCGAGTCGAGCTCTCGCAGATATTCCGAGATTATTCTGCGCAGTCGTTCCAATTGAAACGCGGGCATCTGGAGCCTCCCTTGGTTCGTCGAGAACATGTTCGATGCAAGCTCGGTAGATGGCCATAACCACTCTCCCTCATACAGAGGCAAATTCGAATAAGGTGCCACCAACTTGGGCTTGAGCTTAGAATGCTCGAGATACGACCAGATAGTGTGCTGAATCGTGCCCAACCGTTCAGGCTCAGGGTAGAAAAGGTTACCAGAAGTGCCGAGCTGCTTCCACGGCCTAAGCTGACCTGACCGGAGCACGAACGTCTCGAAATCTTTGGACTCGGGTTCAATCAGTTCGTAGAGATGCTGAAAGACGGAAATCCGGATTGGATATGGTTTTGGCTCGAAGTGTGGTTTACCAATGACATAGGGGCCCATCGATTTTCCGCCATGCTTGAATGCAGGAATTTGAAAACGTTGTACTGGAGGCTCTCGGCTTGACGATTCAACCGTCTCAATGGGATGCCAAGGCAGAGCTGGAAGAGTTGGAACGACATCATACAATGGGGGACCCCGTCTCATGCCTTCACGCATCGGCAAACTGGAGTGCGTACCGACCTCAATGGAGCTAGGAAGCTGTGTATCTCCAGAGATTTCCACTCGTTTCCCGTCGTCCAAGACCTGTGTCGGAGGTGCGTTCCAGTGATTTGGATCGGGCGTATATTTGGGGTTTCGCCACCAAACGGGCATCAGAGAGTCCCGAAAAGAGAGTTTCCCCCGATCGCCATTCGTAGCTCGAGCATGGTTGGCCATCAAGACCATGATGCAGGCGTTGGCCAAATGCAGTCGACAGAGCTTCATCTTCGGTAACAAGGAGAGTGAGTGTGGAAGTAATTGGTAGAGTTGCGATGGCTGAAACTTCAGCCAAGAAGTTAGAAGTTGTTCAGCCTTCAGAAATGTCCTGAGAGGAAAAGGATCAATCCCGGCTGAGCATGTAAAAACTGTTGAAGATTGCGGCCAGACCAGTGAGGCATGAAGCTCGATGAGGCTCTCGGCCTGCCGTGAGGGGGCTGGTCGAACGCAGAGGGCGAGCGACACGAACTAAGGGATGGAGTACAGGGTAGGGAAAGAATGGCCGAGATCGTCAGGCCGTGCCTAGCGCGAAAGATGAAAAGATGGTGGCAATAAAGGAAAAAAAAAATCAAGACGAGAGACATGGAGGAACAAGTAAGTGGGTGACGTGGCAAGGTGAGCTCGGCTTGCCCAGACGCTGTCCCCCTGTCGCACGAGTTACGAGTGCAAAGATACTGTTCATCAGGAGGATCTTCGAGCTTTGCACGACTCTGTGGCAAAATCATTTCTCAGCGGGTGGCGACGACGTCTTACAAGCGCTTTTAGAGCATCGTTTTCCTTCATAATTCGCAAAGAGTGGTACCGTAAACGCAGTAGGGCGCAGCGGGGACAGTGCATGCAACTTACGACTTGGGCGACGTGACAACTACTGAGGCTTCGAGCCTCCAGACCGCAGTGGGAAGGATGTGTAAGCCCTTTAAGTGGATTGTGAAATCGAAATGCTCAACATCGGCAAAGCAGCTCGTTGAGTTGCACTTGCAAACTCCAAGCTCTATGACCTAGCACAGACTGATTCAACGAAACGCTTCAAAACGACCAACCGCTTGTGAGAAGAATCGCGTTGGGCCACTCACTTGACCCCTTGGCGTTGAGTTCTCGTCGGAGATGCGACCGTGCGGACGATCAATGTAAGCCTCCTCATCAATCAGCATGACTTCGGTCATATCACGCGTTTGGTCCCGTGCAGGTGAATCCGGTGCTCAGCCGTCAAGAGTACAAGCTTTTACACCGGGATCATGACCAGGCGATGCTCGTCTGAGATCCGCAGCTGAAGTGTGGACTGGCTGACGCGACCGAGGCTTTTCATCTTGTCGCGTTGTTTCCTACGTTCGTGCTGCCGTTCTATACGACATGTGCTTTATCCACTCATGAAGTACCGAATTGTCGCAGCCTCAAAGATCTGTCAACGGCTACAGTGTGCGAATGTTTCCTACTTTCTCTGAAGAATGACAAAGTCAGATTTTCTCCACTGTTTGCACATGTAATCAGCCTCTTGGATAGGATCAAGCTCAAGCGTACCTTTCGGCAGAAAGGCATTAGATTCGGGACGTACATGGTAAGTAGAGGACAGGTTCTCGCAGCTGGCAACAGAAGCAAGGATCGTACCCTTTGAGCTGGTGTGCGCTCCCTTCTCACCTTATTCAGGTCGAGCAACGATCGCCATAAAGTTGGTTTCACGAAGCTTCTCCCTCGCTTCGGAAGGCAGATACATGCCTCCAAGGATGGCCAATGCGTTTTTGTGTTCTGCTGGGATTGTCCTCGATTCGTAAAATAGATATAAATGACTGCCTTTTGCGCCGCCAACAATTGGTGGCATATCGCCATGTATACCAGGAGGGGCTGTAGCAGCAAGAATGTGCCTAACTTTGCCTTCTACCTGAACATTGAGCCTGTACAGTTCAGCTGATGGACTGGGGCCGTTATCAAGTTTGCGGAAACGCTTCTGAACTACATTTGCAAGAGCTGAGTTAAGCACCCCATAAGGCATATCTGGGCCCTTGCGTGTCATTTCGAGAGGAGGTAAAAGCCATTGCCCATGGAAGAAATGCTCGTTCAGAGGATTAGGATTCCCAATAGGGATATCTAGAAAGCGGAGCCTCTCTAAGATTGCGTTTTGTATAGGAGTCAAGAGCTTTGGGTCTGGGTAGAACCTTACCGGCTTGACTTCGAGATAGAACCTCCTGTTGGTCGCACTAGCTTTTGGGCTTCGCTCGAGAAAGTCAGCAGGCTCCGAGCCGTCGTCTGCATAAAGGTGTTGAAGCTCTGGTGACCAGAGCGGGTACTCCACGCTTCTGAACCTGCGAGAATCGGGTTGGAGAGTGATCAGCGGAATATCGTGGCGATCCTGAATGGCTGGCACAATCCTGCTGCTGCTGCTGCCGGGGATAGTTTGGTCCGGTGCTCCTGTCTTTGGGTACAGTATGCTGGGCCAATCATTTGGATCTGCACCTCTTTCTTGTGTCCCAGAGGATGAGTCGGGCGTAATGGGATGTGATTCAGAGCTGGAATCAGCCGTCTCTCGGCCCTGATACACAAGCGACTCAGGGATCGGGACGTTGTGCTCAGGCAGAGCATTGAGGTCAATGGTGGGCCTTTGGTCGAAGGGAACGAGATGCGATGTAGGAATCCACACATTCTTGGGATTGTTGGGATTATTGGGATCATCCATGGCTAACACCTGTATGCTCGCCATCAAGAGGAAAAATCCAAGGCTTAAGAATGTGCACGAGAACAGCGACATGATGGATGCAGAAGGGATAAGCTTTCGGAGAGTCGTGCAGATGATGAAGAATGAACGAGAATTTCGAAAGCGGGTCGTCTTGCTCAACCACCCTGCTTTAAACGTTGTAGCTGTGTGCCCCGACGTGAAAGATATTTCCATTTCAACAAAGGCACTCGCTGCTGAGGCTGTGCTTTGTGACTCACCAAGCACTGCTTCTGCTTGTCTGCCACTGCTGCATCGCCAGCTGTCGCCACCGGAAAGGGCACAAAGTGTTCACTGTGTCAATTTGAACCTTATCGAACCTTATCGAATGAACTTGCACATCTGGTGGTGATAAAGGGCCGGTAATTCACCATCTGACGGTGAAGACAAGACTCAGCGTGGGAAGAACTAGAAATCAGGGGTTCTCAGAGGGTACTTCTTCTAGCTCAGAGGATCTTCTGGGGTCCAGGCACAGGCCTAGAACACATCACAATCACGCAATAGTCTTCCAATAGAGTGAGCTTGGTGGGACTGTCCATAGGGGGCTTATGAAGGGGCGGCCTTCATACATTAGATTTTGCAGTCTCGACTCTATTGGCGCACACGTGACGCTTACGTAGATGCTTTGGTTTCACAGGAGAATCTGACATGCGAATTAAAAGTTGCTGAGATCATTAGGCTTGAAGCAGATGCAAGAGAGAGCTTTGAGCTTTGGGATGAACTTGCGTCCCTTGTGTCCCTCATACGATAGGTCGGGGCAGAGCTCGTTTGAATCTAGTGATGAAATCAACCGACTCGAATCTTTCCCTGGCTCTCCTAGGTATGTTCATGCCTCCAAGGAGAACTAACCACTGTCTTCGCCTGTGCTGAGGCGTACGTGACTCAAAAAAGAGCCAGAAGTGACTGTCGTCGCGGGCCCCGTGGTGATGCGATCTCACTATGTCTGTATGAACACCAGGTGAGGCTGTGGTAGCGAGAATGTACCTTGCTTCTTCTTCGTCTCCTTCTTTTGGAAGTACGAGCTTGTAAATGTATGCTGGCTTTGTGGCGCTGTCACGAAGAAGGCGGTGAGAAGGTATTCCAGATAGACGATGGAGCGCATTTTCGGGCATTTTTAAGCCGTTTCCTGTTTGTTCAAGAGGTGGCAAGAGGAATCTCCCGTTAAGAAACCGATGATTGCTGCCATCATGTTCACCAAGGGGTATCTCCAATTCTTGCAGCTTGTCGACGATTGCTCTTTGTAATCTGTTCAATATATTCGGCTCCGGATAGAATTTGACTGGGTTGACTTCGAGAAAGATTGTTCTTCCATCCTCAGAGGCTCCCTGTGAGAGTTGCGCAAAATTGGCAGGCCTAGATCCATCATCGCCATAAAGATGAGCAAGCTCTGGTGAGTCAAGGGGATACTCAACGTTTCTGAACTTGGACTTATCGGGTTTAAGGGAGCCTAACAGGCCATTGGGGTTCTCTTGAACAACTGGCCCGCCCCTGCTTCTGCTGGGGCCTGCTGCGTGCGAGGCGTCTTGCCTTGCCCTCAATTCTCTAGGCCATTGATAGGAAAGTGGACGCCCATCGTGTGTCTTAGGGAATGAATCAGGCATGGTGGGATTGGAGCCTGAAGTCCTAGAATTAGGCGGCTTGTTCCACGCCTGGGCTTCGCCGGCTTCTACTGGCTGGTGTGAAGACGGCTCCTCACGCAGAGGAGTAAAGTCATATCTTGCCTTCTTCTCGACTGGGAAGAACTGCGATGCGGGGATCCATTCATTTGACCCTGGAATTCGTACCATTCTGTTGCCAGGATCATCCATGGCCAAAGACCGGGAGATATTCATCCCAAGGAGGAAAGCAAGGCACAGCGCCATGCATCCGAGCCGTGACATGACGCAAGAGGTACCTGAGACTTTTCGAAGAATGGAGCGTTGCGTCCAATGTCAAGTGGAGGTACTTCTCTTTACAAAGTAAGAGAGGCGAGGAAGATGGACAGCATCCTTCGAAGATCATTCTTGACCGCTGTTTTATTATTTTATATATTTTGTGGCAATCTGTTCTGAGCTCAAAAAATTTCGTTGTCCACTGAGACTGTCCTGTGTGACTGGCGGGACCGTCGTGATGGCGTCGCAGTTTGGGAAGATGAAGTGGGCAATATGATGAAACGCTGCAGAAAACTACTCGAGGTGCAGCTCGCAATCGAAGGACAGGGCGAAGAAGGATAAGAAGATAACCAAGTATGGTGGGAAACAGTCCGACGACCGGTCCAACTGCTCTTGAAACGCTCAGTTGACTCTCTGTGGCCCGCTTGTAGCCTTCTCACAGGTCTCGTCGCGATCACGCAATGCTATTTAACGATTGGTCGAAGCTGATGGACGCGTGTCATAGGTGATACCATGAAGGTGAAATCTCCTTGCGGGACGTGGTCTCAATTTACTGAAGATGCAGATGCGAATCCGACGCTCACGTAGGCGATTTGGTGGGAACCGGCGCTCGGATTGGCACTTACAAAATCATCGACAGCCGACCTCGTTCATGGTCTGTCGCGCGCGTGCGAGCTGCAAGATAGCGTCTGTTGAGCGAGTGGGGGTAGCAGCAAAACCTCATTTGCTCCCTCCTTCATCGCTCATTGTTTTCCCTCCCTGTGTTCCCTCCCTTCTTTGTATGTTTCCGCCCCGCTGCGCTTGACCGAACCTCCCTCACAGCGGGTCCGGGAGCCTTGGAATCTAGAAGTACAATCTCACTTCCGCCGCAATCATATGCTTTATGGTCTCGCTGTTGCTGTCCTTGTCTGCACCTGCTCGCGACAGACGGACTTCCGTGGCTATGTTTCATGTCGCTACAAGCTCTTCTGGTTGCACAATGAAGCTTGAATTTGACAATCTTGCGTTCACAGTAGCAATTCGCGCAACTGATCCGATTAAAAAGAGTCTCAATGGCAGGCATGGCTTCAAGACAAAAGCTAGCACGAGAACATCTCACATTCACAGATCAGCGATTGAGGTGACTAATTCTAAGAGGGTGCCTCGAGCGTTGTCTGTTCCGTCTACTTTACTGCTCTCTTCCAATCTCCTACGTTCTCAAGGATATCCTCGGTCTCCTTGGGAAGAAAAGCTGCGCCTAAGAAGGACTTCACTTCCTTCTTTTTGTCGGAGTCCGTCACTATGCTTCGGGGCTCGTAGAGTAGCCAGAGTGTTTGATCCTTTACGTGGGGATTCACCCATCTTTCAGGCTTTGTAGTCGAAATTGCCATGATCTGCCTTTCTACGTCCTTTGGGGTGACTTTGAAAAGGAAAACATTGGGATCCGATACGTAGTCCGGGCTTAGACGTCTGCCCGGGGCTCTATGTAGGCTTTCTTCGAGGTACCTGGATGGCATCTGTAGATGACCTGTCGCTGCTTGCTCGAGAGGTGGAAACAAGTACATACCTTCGTAGAAGAACTTGGCATCTGGATGTACTTGTCTAGCAGAGATTCCCTCCTTTCTCAGTAGATCAAATATGGATTTGTGGATGGCCTGCAAGAGCTCTGGTTCCGGACGGTACGAGGTAGGCATCGCGTCGAGTAGCTTGGGAGACAAATAGTTTGGAAGTTTTGAAGGTTGAGATCCATCTGGGGCGTAAAAGTGAGCAAGAGCTGGGTGATCGTATGGATGATATTTCAGCTGGAACAGGTCGGGGTCAAGTCTGTAAGGTCCCCACCTCAACGCTCCATCCTCAAAAAGGGGGATCTGCTGGATGCGCTTGAAGCTCGCAGAGTCTGTAGCTCGTAACAAGGGTGGTCTGGGCTTACGGACCCGCGAAATCGTAGGATCCCGACTTGAGCTGCTGCCAAAACCCTGCTCGTGCCGCAGCGGCGCTTGATTCGACGAAGAAGAAGAGGAGGCGGCTTCGTTGTTTGCTGCTGCTTTTTCAAACTCGCGCATCGCCTTGGAAGATTTCAGCATTGAAATGCTGACGAGCAGCGCGGTCAAGACACGCCCTGGTGATGGTGAGAAGACTTTCATCTGGAGGTGCTACTGAGCAGCGGACGACCGGAGCGATGGGATGTCGAGGATTGGAAAAGTGTGTTGTGGCATGATGCTGGAAGACATCGCACGTTTCAGTTCGTTTTAAGGGGAATTCTCTGCCCTTGGCAACAGGGGAGGAATCGCGCTTAAGCCTGACTCAACCGCAGACCGCATTTTCGTCTGTAAACTGCTATGAGGAGGCGCAGACTTTCACAATTCCTCGTAGCGAGAACTGACCTTTAACGCATCATTTTAGGACCACCCATCAGAGTGAGCGGGAACGCCAAGCCAACCACAATCAATCGAACGGCCGGTTGCTTGTGGGTCTGGTGGCGACATACTTAAAAGCTGCGCCGATGTGATGAAGTCGAAGGAGATAGAGTATCCAAACCACCGCTTTCCTATTTGAAGCTTTAGCTGTTGGTGCCAACGCCCACGCAAAAGACTGAGGCTAGGCTGAGATGTAGCTTCACAGCTACAATGTTGTAGAGTACTTTCCGGTGTTCCCCCCGTTTCTCGTCGGAGATATCACGGATGAGTGGTAGTTGCAGGGCGGTTCTCAAGAGGCGAAATACCCAAAGCGGCGTGGTGCCTAATGTGATGAAGACACTGAGTATGCCAACACTAGTCGTGACGCATGCATGCCTGCTGGGGTGTGTACGGTTCTTGGTGTTGGTCTGATGGCGGCACAGGTGGCCGGTTGATGCGCATATACGCTAGTTTGGTAGAACGCAGGTTTGTATTCCTCGACAGTGACGGAGCAGTAAGTAAAGACAGTGATGGTGGTACGGAACACAGGGACAACAAACTGATGAACTACTTTTGTTTTGCGCGAACTACCCTGTGAAAGAGACACGGGACATGCAGATAGGGCGTGGGCCCCTATCGCTCCTTCGGGTACCGGGCACATCCAGCATGCCGGTACCATATATGCTGGGTCGGCCTGTCGAGCCGATATGACATACAGACCTCCAACACTTGGTGCACGAATCTGGGTGTGCCGACCGTTGCACGAAGAACGATTGCGCTTTCCAATTTGGCAAAGCGCTCACTTTCTGAGACGCTCTTCTGATCAATGGTGCTACGCTCGTGGACTTACACCTTCCCTCTCCAGCCCGTCGAGTGGGAGAAGCCCGACGTCGAGCGAGACGGGCTATTCGGGTCAGCACGAAGGGCTAACCAAGGTGTGTGGGCAGATGATGCCGTGTTCTCGAATTTTGTGTGACTAATCTAGCTGCAAGCATGCACGGCTCGATGGAGGAGGTTTCCATTTCGTGCGTATCGGCTTTGCAGGCTTTGCAAGGACAGTCTGGCTTGAAGGCAATGATGCTTTGCTTGACACCAGTGTCAGCGTCGACCGAGCCCGATTACGTGGGGCCTAGACTTGTTGCTGCAGCATTCTATCTCTTTTCAGAGAAAGACGATTTGCTAGGATTATTCCTTTGACTCTCGTTTGCTTGGCAACCGTGACTAGTCTTGGTTGCACTCGCCCTGCGCTCTGGTCAAAGGCTGTCGCAGCCGAGAGTGGTAAAGGAAAGGTTGTACTCGAGAATTCACGCCAGCTTCATCCATCAACTCAAGGACCACTCCCTGAGCAAGCACTCTAATCACCAAACTCGGTTCATCATAACGATCTTCGAGAATATCAACATGGTCGCCATCTGAAACGCTTTGCGCTTTCTTTCGCTCTATTTGTCACGCTATCAGTAGCTGTTCTTGAATCAGTCACGAAAGACAAACACAAGGCTCACTACGAGTTGTCGCTCGAACTTATTTCGAACATCCAAATGCCTATTCGCATACACCCAATGGCCACTCGAATATGAAGCACAAGCTTGGGAGCTCGCAGGCACCGACCAATCTGGACCTGTATGTGTCATAGGAGAAAGACCTCTTCGTAGCTACCGAGATTCTCAGCAGGAGGCCGATTGACAGAAACCTGGACTTCCGAGAGAATCTCAGTGATGTGTATGCCTGGGAGAATCGTTAGCCTGGAGATACAGCATTTGCCGAAGGTCTTTCGCTCGTGTGCTTTCTTCTTGCCGAGCTTTGAGAAAAAGAAAGAGGAAAAAGGAGAAGAGAAGAAAATAAAAAAGAAAAAAAAAAAAAAAAAAAAAAAAAAAAAAAAAAAAAGGAAAGCTGTTAAAAAAGATGACTTGAAATGAAAACACAATTACCGTAGTAGGGAGTTTCAAATTTTTCGAGTTTTCGAAAACTCGAGTTTTCGACGAGTTTTTGTAGACTCGAGTTTTCAAAAACTCATGAAGCTCTGCCAAAATTTCAAAAACTCGAGTTTTCAAAAACCTGCCCATTTCGAGCGTCGTGCGACCATCGAGTGTGAGTTTTTGTCGAGTTTCTGTGACCACGTGATATATTCCGACTTCCGTTCTTTGATCCTGCGCCTCCACTCCACAAGGCCTACTCAACTTCAACCCTTTCGTTCTTTTCGTCAACCATCAACCTCGCCTCCCCTCGCCTCTCCGCTCCTCATTGGACATGGCAGGCTCTATTCATGACAACGATGATGATGAAAGCCAGAGCTTATCTCTTGGTGGCTGCGAAAGCACCTCGAGAGCTCTGGCCACAACAACAGCCTGCTCGTTTCTCTTCCCCGACTCGGCCCCTTCTCCAACCATGGCCAACTCCACGCTCGCTCAGCCCAGCGCGGGATGAAACTCGACAAGCTCAGCCGGGACATCTGCTCTTTCTCCTAGTCCCTTGTCATCCCAGCCTTCTACTATCCCCGCCGCATCCAGCTCTTGCCACAAACAATCATCTTCTCAGCAACGTACCCTCCCTCCCCGCGCGACTCGCGCTTCCTCAACCGCTGCACGCGCCTCATCGACTAACTCAAGACGAGGTGCAAACTACTTCAATTGGACGGACGAGGAGACTGAGCGACTTGTCAACGTCATCTATAACAACGAAAGGTTCCAGATCGCCTTGCTTCGCGGTCGAGTCTCCAACGCCAAAGAAAAGGGTCACAAAACCAACAAGGTTGTCACTTGTCGAGAAGTCTTCAAGCTCGTGTTCCCCGACGAAGAAGTCGCGAAGTGTGGAGATCATATCAAGGCCAAGCTTCGCTTCCTAGACAAAAAGTACAGGAAGATCAAAGCAACGCTGTCACAGACTGGATCGGGTATGCTCTTTCGCGACATGCAGTCGGACCACTCGGTGAGTATGCTGTTCTTGTCATTCTTGTCATGTCGTGGTATCATGTATTGGGTTATCTCAAAACTGACACGCTACCTCTCTTTTGCCAACTTGTCTCCTCCAGGACTTTGCCAACCGTGCTGCAATTCTTTCGTACTACCCTTGGTTCGAGCGGTGGCACAAGATGGCCTTGAATCGTCCCGACACAGGACCTGTCGTGTTGCTCACCAGCTCCCCTTACGACTCTGGCCCTGCGCCCAGCGCTTCTGAATCCGACGTACAGGATATGGACGAGGATGTGGACGACGTCTTCACTCAAGACCGCCGCATTCCTGCTCTGGATGCGATTGCCGAAACTTCTCACGACGACCCGTTCACAGGTAGGGTCCTTGCTTCCTCCTTGTCGGCCACCTTTGCGCAGGCAAACCCTCTTGCCAACGATGCCTCGTCCAGCCGTCCTTCTGCCTCCTTTGACACTCCTGCGCCCACCAGCAGCCCCTTACGCCGCACCGGCAGCGCTACTTTGGGGGCTGATGACAACAACGATCCCAACAACGGTACTGCTCGCGAGTCGGCAGTCTCAGGTTCACCTACCAGGAATCGATCGACTTCTCAAGCAAGGGGCAAGCGCGACGAAATCACAGACTTCCTGCGTGCCTTTATCGAAGACCATTCTGAGTCACGACTCAAGATAGAGGAAGAGCGCACAAAACGGGAGGAAGAGCGCACAAAGCGAGAGGAGTTGCGACTCAAGTACCAGGAAAAAGAGAGAGAAAGAGTGGAGCGCATGAGGGCAAGGGAGCATACGTTCATGCTCAGAGTCATGGCTCAGTCACAGGCCCCTCCTGCCAACGATCACACCTCCATCAACAGCATGTTTGGCGGCTTGGATGAATTGCTCCAGGATCAGGACGCCAATAATCTCGACCAGCCTTTTACTTAGTCTCTGCCCTTGCTCCTGTATGTACAATCGCGCCACTGTACTTCAACCGCTGCAATTCTGTTCCCGCTTTGTTGTTCTCTTGTATTGTTTCTACGTTGTAATGCTTAGCTCGTCATGAACCTCAATGCAATGGCCTTTACATCTTCAAGCTCAACGTTGTCTCTGGATAGGTTGGTATGTGCGCTTCTCCGATTCCCGAAAAAATGCAAAGGCGTTGTTTGCGCAGTTTTCTCTTGCAAGGACCGTCCATCCTCACTTCCATGCTTTGCTCTCCAACCTCAAGACCATCATCATCATCATCATCATACCCACATCCATCCTTCATTCACGAACCCCAAGACCGTCACCGCCAGTAACATCACCTCCAGCCATGGTTCACGTCTCGCCAAAGCAGGAGCTCCTCAACAAACTCAAAATGGCACTACAGTTCTCAATCGTGGCCGAAACGATGATGAACTCAACCTCTACCTTAGACGATGACTTGGATGACAGCGACGACAACGATTACGGCGATGAATACGACTACGATGACAACTATGCATTCTCACGAGCACTCGCCATTGCATACTTGGCAGTTCAAAGCGACCGATACTCTGTAGATCGTCGTATAATGCCTCGGCGCAGAGATACGATCTTAGATCG
This sequence comes from Ustilago trichophora, assembly GCA_900323505.1. NCBI lineage: Eukaryota > Fungi > Basidiomycota > Ustilaginomycetes > Ustilaginales > Ustilaginaceae > Ustilago > Ustilago trichophora. The sequence goes on along the minus strand of OOIN01000017.1, from coordinate 206,731 downwards.
TCTGGACCACTACGCCGAACACAACCATAAGCTCTACCGCGGCCTAGTTCGCATGACACCGCAGGCTTTTGAGGACCTCACGCTACGACTCAGCTCAACGGATGTCTTCAAGGAAACCAGGATTTACAGGAGGGTACAAATGCAGATTGCTGTGGGCTTGTACTGCCTCGGTCGATCAGGCAATGGCGGAGGCGTTCGAGATGCTGCTTTTGCATGTGGGTGCTCATGGGGTTCCGTCCATCTTTGGACTGAGAAGACAATCAGGGCGCTATACGAGATCAATACGGAAGTTGTCACCTTTGCCACTGAAGACAAACGTGCCAAGGCCTCGGCCTGGGTGAAGCGAAAGTCTGGCGTGGAAGAATGGGGTCGCGGATGGCTTGTTGCAGACGGTACACACATCAACCTGGCGTGGAAACCTGCAATGAACGCTCGAGAACACTACTCATACAAAGGCGACTACACCTTCAACGTCGCTCTAGTCTTTCTTCCTCATTCTCTTCGCATCGTGGAATCAGTTGTTGGCCATCCTGGGTCTTCCCATGACTCGCATGTCTGGGCGTCTGGGCAGGGCATTGTTGCCAAACCTCATCTCCATCTGGACGAAGGCGAGTTTGTCTGGGTTGACTCCGGATTCGGCTACTCAAGCTATTCTGTAAGTCCATTTGGCAATACGTTTGCTAACCAGAGTCGCGACATAAGGTTCTTCAACTTCAGCATGTCTCGCATTCGCGTTCGAGCAGAGCATGGCATCGCCTACCTCAAGAATCGATTTCAGTGTCTAATGGGTTATCGAGGAAACCTTTATCGCGAGGAAGACCATGAAAAGGCGGCGTACGCCATTCAAGCATGCATCATTGCTCACACATTTGCGAGCCGTTACGATCGACCTGAAGATGTAGCTGAATATCTGTTGGAATTGTATTCGCCTGAAGTTGTCGAGGATGTCACAGCTGAACTCAGCTCTTACCAGCAAGCGACGGAAAGTGCAAGGGTACAGCGTCGAGATAACCAACTTCAATACGAAGAGGAACTGGCACAGGCGACCCAAGGCATGTCTCAACGGCAGCTGGCTAACTTCAGAGCTGATGGTGCACATGCTCTTCGAGAGGAAATGATTACTGCTTTGTTCTCCTCTCTTTCTCGCCGATTTGAAGATACAACAGCAGCCTCGAGGCGCAGAGGCAGAACTGAGGCAGGCCTCGAAGCGGATCAGGTCCGTGAGGCTCGACGCAACGAGGTACGAAGAGCTCAAAGGTCACAGCAGGCTCGAAGGTCACGGTCACAGCAGGCGCAATAGAGCGATGGATGCCCAGCAGCATAGCATCCATCGTACCACCAACACTTGGCTCACATCACTACCTTGACGTAACGCTCGATCACCACCACCACTTGCGATAGGCATCTCACGAGAACAACTCTATCCTTCCACCGTGCTCACCACAAGTCGCACACAGTTCATCGACCCCAATCTCATACCACAATGTCGACTCCCGGCGGTCCTCCTAGTGATGCCGAGATGCACGATGCCGAGCAGCGCACACCTCTCGCTCCAGCATCTCTCTCAAACCAAAACGCAGCAGGTGCCTCGTCGCCACTTGCTTTTCCCTCAAGCAGTCCTCTCAAGAGTCAGGCCTCTAGCGTGAGGCAATCACAGGGTTCACTGGGAGGTAAGTCTCATTCTTCTGTCAAAGATGCTTACACGCCTTCGACAATGCTGACCTTCCTTTTCTTCGCCCAATCTCCCAGCTTCGTCGCCACTTCACTTTCCAACATCATCACCATCGGCCCAAACATCAAGGGGTCAGAGGACACCGCTTGCTTCAGCACGACGCGGCCAGAACGCAGAGAACCGCTTGCCTTCGAGCAGCAGCGGTATTAGCCGTCTCGACGAGCCTCTCTTCTTCCCCAGCTCCGGCAGAACCACTCCACAACACCAGCGTTGTGGTGAGATCCACTCTTCCGTTGCCCTCTCCTCGCCATCATTGCTGAGGAGAACACGCATCAACAATGACCCCAACAGCGCAAGCCAAGGCGAAGGCGCACCTGCCTGCGCCTCCTCCGGGTCCATGTCGCTTATCCACAATCGATGCAAATTTTCGGATCGCCAGGTGGTTTGCATTCAAGAGACATCTCGCCGGTCCACTGTATTGATAACCCTACACCGTCAATTGCACGTCATTTGTCATGCTTGTTGTCATGCTTGATGAATGAGGGTAATGCCTTCGCCATGACAAGCTTTCGAGTCCAAGAGAGTTCTGAGAAACAGGCGTGAAATTTACGGAATTCGGGAAATGACTGCAATTCGGCCATGTGAGCCCAAAACTCAGATTGCAAAAACCCAAATTCGGTGCACACAAATGGGGGCGTCAAATTCTGAGTATTTTCGAGTTTTTCAAAAACTCGAGTTTTCGAAAACTCGAAAAATTTGAAACCCCCTAGTGAGGTTTTGGCCGTCCTTCGTCTCACTCAGAATTGCCTCGGCAAGCTCGCTTGTTGCAGGTTTTATGCACGTGTGCATGAGCTTGCATATGCGAGTTGAGTCGAGCTCAATTCGTCATTCGTCTCACCACGAAATGATAGGAGACTTGTGTCGATCTCTCTCAACCTTTCCGTCGAGCTCACTTCTGTTCGTTTGTACGTAGTTTCTCTCAATGTAACACACTTTCATGATTTTTATTACAAAGCATGGGTATTTGAGACAAACAAAGCGTGGTCGTCATCTCATCCTCCAAACCACCACCATCTCGTCCGTCTCAAGAGGCCTTGCCGACAGCTTGCGTGAGACGCATACTCTGCGACCAAAACTACTCTCGTAAGTCCATAAAGCGCGTGCGTGGCTTGCCTCAGAAATTGGCTGGGACAGACTCCAAGTTGTGACTCTACTTGCATCTTCGCTGCCACTATAAGCGCTCACTCATACTCTGAAGAAGCGCTGCTAGACCCTTTTCGGACATGATTGAGAGCTGTTGTGCAATCCCGCCTCAGGACCTCAACAGAGCGTGCGGCTATACCAACCCTTCACACCCTTTGAGGACAACAGCTTGACCCATCAACGCGCCACGTTTGAGATTGCATCTCGAGTGGCGAATGCGTGGCAACCCTGTGCAACGGCAAATGATCAAAGCCAACGGTTGTTTGACATCTTAGCCAGATTTTTAACACAGCTAGGCTCCCACAAGCAGCAAAAGTCACCAAATCCTGCAGACAGAAACAAAGGGGCCAAGGCATGCGCAGCGTGATCGTTCGCCGACCTCCCCTTCGGAAGTCACCAACTGGAATGCGATCTATGCGAAACGAGTCGCTCTGAAAATCCCACTCAGAAGCTCGCTGTAACAACGAGAGCTCCGTTGTCGTGGTTGACAAATCAAACAATAGCCATCTCCATGGTACTCCAACCCATCTGCAAGGCTTGATCCGTTGCGAAAGGTGGCATCAAAAATGCTGATCGACCAACGTGACAAACAAGAAGACAACGGCCCACCTTCGTCTTCGGTCGTTTCTGAGGCTGTAGCACAAACAATGGCCGCTCGGCAAGTGTATCTAGAGGCAGGACGGTGGTTGCTTGTCTGAACAGCTGTCCGGATTTGCACAGAGCTGGAGTGCCTACCGATCATCTTATTAGAATGGAGGCATCGTCTCTGCCTCATCTGATGCTTCAAAGCAATAAGACACATCCTCTGTGAAGCTCATAAAAACCACAAGCTCTCCTCACTCGAACCGAGTCCAACGCCAAAATTTTCATCGTTCTCTTCCTGTCAAGATGACCATGACCACCTTCTTCCGCACCATTGTTATCTGGGTCGCTCTGAGCGTACCCCTAACCCAGGCTATCGATCAGAGCGGGTGGAACTCCAAAGAGCAAGGCGTATGGCTCAGTGCAAAAGATTTCTTAGAAAAGGCTTACAGTGGTCATTCTGCAAACTACAATCATGGGTATGATATGCATGTTCCATTTACTCAGAACGATGCTGAACGGGCTTGGGAATACGCAAAAGACAGATCCGGACCAATTTTCTGGACCAATCATCAAGACAGCAGACGATCAACCTACATTATGACAAAGCTGCCCGACAGTCATCCCCTGGTCACAGATGTCTGGAAACTCAACGCAGACAAAGTTCCCAAGACTGCTTACTTGTTTTGGAAGGTCAAGAAGCAGCTCAGCGGCCGAATCTCTCATGAACTCTTGGGAGTCGACGTTTGGTCGGTCGGAGCTCCGACGAACCCGCAATACACCATTGAGGAGGTCATCCAAAATCTCAGTTCAAGGATCAGACGCTAAACTACACCATCGCATCTTCAGCACGTCGAGTGCACATCAAACTCCTACAGTTCGCCACGGGCAAACTTCCAGCAGAAGGTCCTCTTGTACCATTCTCCGTCACCCATTTTCTCATTCAATCAACACTCTACAATGCTTTCAAGCAATCCATCACTACGCTTGTGAATCTAGTTTGTAAGGATTGGCTACCTAGCATGGCACATCTTGCAGAAGGGCATCACGATACCGCAAATGCGCGTATCTTTGTGAATGAAAGGTTTCCTGAGAAATTGAGGCATTGCTTGTCAATCAATCGAGCCTCTGGAAAAGTTACTGGGCGGACAGTATCCAATTTGCGGCTTGGGCACGCTCGACTTGATGCAAGCGTGGTACATCACAACTCTCAACTCGGAAGTTCATTTCTTGAATTCGCAGACCAACACTGAGAAGTTTACCTGTCAAAAAATTGTGGCTGGCCCTTTTGCGCCACTGTCTGTCTTGCGCCTCTGGTTCTTTCGCCCCACTTCTCTTTGTGTACTACTGCAGTCCTACCTCGGCTTGAAGAACTGGCAGGCAACGACCTGGCTGATTCCGAATTAGCTGTTCTTTGCAAAGGCAACGCAGCATCCAAGCTCGCTTGTGAAAATGGGCTAGTATAGGCAAGACCCAACAGCTGATGTGCTTTGTGAGTAGCGGGACAGCAGACAGACCGCCCCTATAGTTCGCCCCTGACGCCCGACACATCGCAGCAGGAGAATACCAGAGAAGCTTGAAGCCGAAAAGCGGATCCAGCGCAAATGAGACAGCAACAGATTTGGTACTTGCTCTTCGGTGCAAGCCTGCAAGCGCTGCTGAGTAATCTCAATAAGTTGAAGTCAGGTGACAATGAGACGAGGTGAATGTTTGACTGCCCCACCCAACTTGAGGACAATAATGTTTTGCAGCCACCTACGCCCGCCCTGTCGTACTTATATGAAGTGACCACGAAAACCGGATATCGGACTGTGCTGAGCTAACTACATGCCAGCCGCACAGAGACTAAGCGAATGGACAGCTATATTAAAAGCCACATAGGCCTCACTCGGCTGAGCCATCTTACCTTTCCACTCAAACAGCAAAGGAGACTTTGATATCGGGAGCCGCACAAATGCTCTTCCCACGCGCAATCTTTGCAGTCTTGACCCTAATCTCTTCGACAGCTTTAGTCAGGGCAGCTAACGAGCCGCATCTGTCGAAAGAGGCACAAGAAGAGTACGACAACCACCTGACCCCCTTCGTTGCAGAAAGCTACGGTGCAAATGCACCTCCTATCAACGAACGGTGGCAGATGTACTCCCATCATATCGCCGCGCATCCCAACGCAGAGCAAGAGGCTTTCGAATTTTCCAAGACGCCAGGTAACGCTCCGGTCTTTGCGCGATATGGACGCGGCAACTTCAATGCATACGCTGTGACCAAAATACCTTCTGAAAGTGTACTGGGAGTCAAATGGGGCTTTAGAGCACCTCCCATAGGTCCCACAGGAGAACGAGAGTACAGAGATATCTACGCTTTCTGGCATGCCACTAAAAGTCGGATCAGGTTAATGCGCTTGGATGCCTGGAGGGAAGGAGCGCATCAGATTCCTATTATAAGCTGGGATGCAATTCAATTTCTTTTGAGGCACGAGTGAAAGGAGGAAAAACAACATAACAGTAGCTGGCGAAAATGAATACAATATCTTCAGCCACCTGTTGGAGCCTGATTCCTGCCTGAGAGCCTTTAGGACTCGGTTCGCCGCACAGCGTCCACTAAATATCCACTTTTTTCAAACCTTCTGCTCTAATTCTGTGATCTGTAGACGTTCGTGGTTCTTCGAAGCAGGCGTGTCGAATCTCGGAGAGCAGGCTCTCTAAGATTCAATTGCGCTGTCCAACGAAGTCTCTGCACCAATCTTGCGGGATCAAAGAATATTCAAGAATCAAGCTACGATTCAGTTGCACTCGCTCAGTCTAGCTGCTTTGCCGACTTGGCCTGCAATACGCCACACGTCAAACACCGCCGCTTACACGTCAGATAACGAAAATCTCCGGAAGCGGGCATGCACGCGCCGGATCTCTCCGGAGCGGCTGCGAAATTGCACAACTCACCACTTCTGGCAACCCTGAATGTGTCTTTCGGATTCGACTTGACCAAAGAATTGCGGCTTCCAGCAGCAGACAAGAAAAGATGTTACAGCAGACAAGAAAAGAAGTTACAGGTCCGAGGGCTGATTCAGATTGATGCTGGGCATACCGCTGACGTTAGAGTGGAGAGAACGGACGCTGAGCATTTCGACTGATTGTTAAAGGAATGCTCTAAAAAGGCTCGTGGCTATGGGTCGAGAACATCATTTCCGGTGTAGTGTTGTTGCATTAGTATGTGTCGGTTGACAAAACGTGAAGCTTCCGAACCCGTCAGCCGCTTTAATCACAAGCCGGTGGGCTGCTTGGAGCCGCTCAAGCCGTGTATCTACAGCTCTGGTGCCCGCGAGGTCTGGCAGTCTAGCACTGAATTCGGGCAATTGACCTTTTCAGCCTCACCGCTTGAGGTGAACCGGGCTCCTGCGCTTACATGATGGTCCCTCGCGGGCCTAGAGACTATGTAGTGGGAGTTGCAACGAAGAAATGTCAACAGTGAACTGCAACCAGAATTGCAGCGGGACTGACTCATTGTGTCATAGTAACCACCACTGGCACACCGTGATACGGTCTCGAGGATGCTCAGAAATGCAGAAACTATCATAGACAGATATGAACTCGACTCGGCACTGTTCCAGAGGGGCCTCTTGTGCTCCGATCAGCATTTGATCGCAAGCGGTAGGCAAGAGGCTTGTTGCGGGCTTTCTCTTGTGCCGGAGGGAATCCCTTCTCTTGGTCAGCTCAGCAATTTTCCGGAGCAGACACAGACAAGATTGAGTGAAAAGCTATTGTGAGTATGCGGAATTTGAAAGCATTTATGACCATTTCGCCTTGAGTCCGCTTTCTTCTCTCTTGTCTGCCTGTCAACGTGGACCAAAGCAAGATGGTTCCCAGCTACCGACTTTTTCATCGCCTTTTCCTACTGATTGCGGTCCTCACTGTCGGCGTGCTTTCGCTACATTCAAAGGAGACGGACACAGACTGGTTGATGAGGAGCAGAGCCTACGGTCATCAAGCAACAGTTTACCGGCAAGCGGATGCAGAGTGGAGGCAAGTGCGGAAAAATATTAAGCCGGACGTTCCTAAATTTGTTGAGAGGGCTCTCGAGCAAGCTGCGGCTGGCTCTGTCTACGTCGGGATACATCGTTCAATCATTCGTACCTCAAAGCGACGCATGGGACTGCCAAGAGTGAGAGTCTTTGGCCCTAAGGAGCTTTACTTTTATCACGTCATCGAGCCCACACACGATCTTGGAAAGGACATGGAGCTCTTTGACGGAACGGTCGCTACTGTGCTCTGGAAGCACGTAGCAAGTCCTCCATCATTCCATTTATTGAACGTCGACGTGATCAAAAAGTCGGACAACGTCAAATGGGGCCTCCAAAAGCTGAACGTCATCTTTCGGCACCATTAGGTCGACACAATATAGCCAGTTAAAAGATGATCATTCTGGGCTATCTTTGTCAAGGTCATTCCTACTATGCTGCTGATCACGGTTCGGCTTAGTACAGACAGAATTCGATGATCTGCAAGTATGCAGTGTTGGAGGTCATGTATGCCATATCGGCTCGACAGGCCGATCCAGCATATATGGTACCGGCATGCTGGATATGCCCGGTACCCGAAGAAGCGACAGGGGCCCACGCCCTGTCTGCATGTCCCGTGTTTCGTCTTTCACAGGGTAGATCGCTCAAAACAAGAAGTAGTTTGTCAGCTCCGTTGTCTCTGTGTTCCGTACCATCACCACTGTCTTTACTTACCGTTCATCACTGTCGAGGAATACAACCTGCGTTCTACCAAAACCCAGCGTGTATGCGCACCAACCGACCGACCGTGCCATCATCAGATCAACATGCAGGACCTCCCACAATCGGCGAGCAGCTTACTCAAATAAAAAGAATCCCGGCTGAGCATCGCTCTCTTGAGCATATTGGAAACTTGTTGTGATTGCGGCTAGACGTGTGAGGCCTTTAGCTCGATGAGGCTCCTATCCCGTCGTAAGGGGGCTGGTCGAGCGCAGAGGGCGAGCGACAAAGACAAAGGGAGGGAAGCAAGGTGGGAAGTGATAAAATCGTTAGGCTGTGCCTAGCGATGAGTGCGAAAGATGATAGTAGTATAGAGGAAAGGTAACATGAACAAGAAGATAATGAAGGGGGGTGAGATGAGCTCTGCTTGCCCAGACACTCTCACCCTTCCGCACGAGTTGCAAAGCAAGGTCCCCTCATTTCAGACTCTTACACTTGAACTTGGATGAAGCTGCCGCATCTGTATGCTTTCAGATCTTTTGTGAACCAGTTTGAGGCCAGAATGCCTCAATCTGTCAGCTGCATGCAAGCGTGACGACCTCGTGCGCTGAACGTGTACAGTACTTTTCGAAGCTCGTTCCACCTTTCTCTTCCACCCACACAAACCAACCTCCTTCACTCCATGATCGATCAGACTTAAGATACATTCGCATAAGGGGGCCAGTCTTTGTTGATCCTTTGCTGCGTCCGCATTGCTATGTCGTGCGGCCAAATTCAGATCCCATATCTTGCTTTTTTTCTTCTCAACTCCCTTTCTGCCAGCGTGCGGCTAATACTTCAAGAACCGGCAGTTTGTCGACCTTGCATGAGAGCCGAATTGTATGCGCAAAAGGAGCAGCATTCCGTGTACCTCGGATGCCTTTGACGGCGCTTCAGATTAGCTTGTTTCTCCTGTTCTCTTCAGTGGTTATCGAACACTCGCATCGACAGCCGTCTACCGCTTAAAGGGCTCTGGCCACGAAGTTTTGGCAAGAATGCTCCTCGGCAGTGGGGATCTCATTTCAGCGGATCAAAATACATTAGAAAGGCTGTTTCAGCCACAGCGGGTCGGCAGGTTGCAGAGTGTTCCGCAACACGATGAATGTGGTAGTTACAAGACTGAAATCGCTTGCAGAGTTCCCCTCTCCTCTAATCTTTCCGCAAATCTCAAGCTTTCAAACCCTTCTGACGTTCAGCGAGATGTTGAACAACCACTGTCGAACATGGTGTCCTCTATGCGATACGTAACCTTCTTCTTCATCCTGGTAGCGACCCTGACCGGGAACACCTCTGCCGCCTGGCTCAGAGCCGGCAACTCAAGACAGCTGATGCAAACAGACAGGTCCATGATCATAGCTTCCAGGATCATCAATTCCGATATCCGTCAATCGTCTGGTCAGCCTTGGTTGCGACCCGAGGTTATTATCGCTGTACGTCGATACCCTGGCGCTCCTGATCTACCAGCTATTGCTTGGAGGCAAGCCCATGACGAAAATCACGGTTTTGTACGCGTTGGTCAAGCGACCGAGTATCCGCGGCGATGGAGGAAGTGGTTGCTCAGAGCGAAACCGCAGCATTACGTATATCTGTCGAGTAAGGTCTTTCCAGCTGACAAACTTGCAAAGACGATGAAGCTAGAGGATGGCAATGCTGCGTCGCTGGTTTGGAAATATAATCCCAAACAGCAACGTAAAGAGCTCGTTTTCGTTGATGAGTTCATAAACGATGTCAAGGTATCTTGGCCGGGATTGCCGCTGGATAAAGTTCTCGAGCCATGGGAAGGTACCGAAGGTCGGAAGGAGATTGCCAAACCTCTGCAACGGATTGAAGACCCTCTGCACGAGATTGTCGAACACGTCCATTAAGAGTTGGACTCGCGGAAGCTATCCAGGCAACGTTTCTCTTACCCCTCTTCCTGTAATGGTCATGTTATCAGACCGTGTTTGTAACCTGGTAGAAGCATTTGCGGGCACACCTTTCGATCTGCCTGCTTTTCTGTCCTTCCGTTGCTTCTTAAGGCCAATTCCATTCTTCGCTCTGTCATTTCTGAATGAGTGCGACCAATGCTTAAAACGACCCTGAAAGCCGCAGCAAAAAGGCCAACCTGTAGGGGGTGCCAAGGGTCTCCCACCTCCCTTTTCCCGTCTGCTGCGGTGGGAAGGCTGGTGAATGCAGCAACGGTGCTTTTGGGCGGTGGTGATCTACGAGTCCCACCCTTCGCCGCCTGTTCCCAGCTGGTGTCCCTCAAGAAGAGATTGAAAAAAGGGGTTGCTTCGTACAACGCTGTTAGCATACTCTTCATCAGCAAAACACCAGCCCTCAGTACTTTTAACGGCCACAAAGTCGGTAGAAGAAACCCAGGTCAGTCATGACTTTACGGATCCAGCGGCTGATCCTTTCAGTCGTCATCCTTGCGAGTCTAGTTATGGCCATACCTATCCTGCCTAGGCCAAGGTACTCGAAAGTTGCAGACGCAAACATGTCGCTGCTTGAAACCTTCAAGGCCGACAGTTCGAATTCCTATCAGCAGACGGGACACAAATGGAAAGAATACGTTGGGCGTTCTGCCAAGGTGCGCAAGTATTTCAACAGACCTAGTCTCGAAGATAGCGCTTGGGTACATGCCAACACCGAAGGGCCAGGGTTCATGAAAGCTAAGAAGGAAAAGACACCTCCATCTTGGTGGAGAGCTCATCTCCTTAGACAGAAGGGGCCACGGGAACGTACTTATATGTGGAGTGTCATTCGTCCTGGCGACGAACTTGCAAAAGATACGGGACTTGTTGAAAAGTTGAAGATCAGCGACAAAACAGTTGCTGTGATCAGATGGAAGCTCAATCAAGCCGCCAGGAAGAAGGACCTGGACTTGGTTGACCTATACGAAGATGGTCATTTCAAAAGCTCCAACTGGTCGTTTCAGCCACTCGACGAGGCTCTCGCGTCATTGGAGGAAGCTACCAAGCCTTTGGAGCAGATGGCCAAACACGTTCACTGAGCATTGTTGTCGGTCAATTGTCTCCATCCCAGCCCTCTTTTTCCCCTTCCTCTCACATTGCCACTCGTTTAATCAAAGCACAGCACAAACGACTTTCCGCTTTTCTCATTACTCTCTTTTTACTTTCTCTTTGCAGTCAATCTAGTCTCCTTCACTAAAGAGCCATTTTACCTGCGAAGGCGTCTTCTAAAGTGTCGATCCAATGGTAAGGCGCACTGAGCTAGGCTTAGTGGGTCGAATAGCGCCCACTACGATTCCATCGAGCCCCGCCCGATCTGGTTCACAGACTTGGCTGAGGTCTCCCACCGACCAGCAGTGGTACTCTCCCACCTCCGCCTTTTGCAGAAATGTGTGTGGCGACGATGCTTGGCGGTGGAAATCTAAACCGTGACCCACAGCAGGAAATGTGACAGAAAATTGTGCTAGTCCTGCCCACTGCTCCTCGCCTGTGATCTACTGTCTTCAGTCACATGGAGAGAGGGCAGATATACTTGACTGACCTGGGTTGCATCTGAATCATCTTCGTCCAAATTCTTACACCCAAAGTTCCGATTCCCAGACAGGCTTCACCCTCGTTAGCAAGAATGCTCGCTGTCGCCAAGAATCGTATTGCTTATCTCTTCTCATCGCAGTTCTAGCTGTCACGGTCTCCGCTTGGAGGTCCCACTTCAATGGAGTGGATGCAGAAATGATCGAGCAGGCAAGGACAGCTGAACTTGACCTTCGTAGGGAACAAATGCATGAGGGTACAGGGGATTGGGGGAAGCTTGCGCCAAAAACTGGACTTTTTGCCTACTGGAAAACCCCATTTCTGCGACAAAGGGCTTGGAAGCTTGCTCAAGCTGACGGGGTCATGTACCTTGGCAGTGCTGAACCGACCGAGGCGTCGATTGCTAGACTGGGACAGAGGAATCTCAAGCATACCACTACTTTGCCAGTGTCATTTTTCCTGGAGATGGCCGCAAGGACAAATTCGGTCTTGCAAACAGTATGGGTCTCGCAAAAGACAGGATAGCAAGGATTGTGTGGAAACAGAATGCCTTAACGAAGAAAGTCCAATTGATCGACATCAGCGAATACCCTTATCTGGAAGAGGTCAAATATCCTTTGCAGAAAGTAGAGGATGTTCTGACGTCACTTAAATCGGCCAACGAGCCGTTCGACGGAAGTGCAGAGCCATTGGCTAAGGTCGAGGCGTCGATGAAGAAGGCCTTACGACCTGTTGGCTGATCATCGTCGTTCAATACGTGATCAACTCCACTACTTTCTCTCAGCTGTATAGGCCACTTCCCCGCCATCACTACTCTCAACAAAACAACTTCCACTAGCATGGTGACGAGCATGTACCTTGTGTGGTAGGACAAGAGCGTCTCGGCCAGCGGAGCTCACCACTTGATCTCGTCCACTCCTTTAAACCTCAATTCATATCATGATTTCCTCCAGTACCATTCTCTTTTCCGAGGCATAGCGAGTTAGCCTTTTCTGTTCCCACCCTGCATTCCCAACCTTTGTAACTGTTGCTCGCCTTGTTACTGACTAGTACCCTTTATGATGGGCCGGGTGCCTCATCGAGCCTCAAGCCTTGCTGTTCACTCAAATCACATTCGCTTCATTATGGTTATGCGAGAGATGTACCTGCGTGAAGAAAGAGGCCAGCTACCGCTTAGCTGAGACCAGTGGTTCCAGTCCCATCGCGACCCACCACCTCCGGAGGGTCAGCTCACTTCACCTCAGCACAATGCCTCTCCCCCACCAACAGTGGGTACCCAGGACGCCCAATTTCACTCTGCCGCCGTTGAGTGGCGATGGTGCTTCTTGGCGGTTGAGGGAGACTTACTTCTTGTTCATGCACCAGTCTCTTTGCTGCTCTACCTAAGCGGGCCGGTTCTCAAATGAATATCAAGCCACGGCTGGAAAGGTACTTAAATTGATTGAAACTGCTACGTCGTGCGTTTGCCTCCCATCCAAAACCTCACATCTCAACTCCTGAGCCATCGACCGGAGCAGACATCTATGTTGGCCCTCAAAAATCGTATTGCTTGTATCTTCCTCATCGCATCGCTGACTTCCACTGTGTTGGGCAGCTGGTGGTCGAGTCCATATGGAGCGGATGCAGAGATGCTAGAACAGGTGAGGAATGCTCACTATAGACTTCAACAGGAAGGGACCGAAGGTACAGTCCTTCAATCGCCGCTATTCGAGCCCCATCGGGGATTTTCCAGCTATATTAAAGCACCACGACTTGAAGTTAATGCTCTCAAGCTCGCTCAAAAGCATAATTCAATCAAGTACTTCGGTTATGTGCCCCGAGACAAGCTCCACAAAGGGGAGAATCGTCTATTGGGAGCCAAACTCGAGGGTAGTCCTCGTGGAACCGGCTATTATCTTAGTCTCATCCGCTCCCACAATCGTGACCCCAAGCTCAACAAACTTGCAAAAAGCTTGGGTCTTCGATCAGATCAGATGGCGTCACTTCTGTGGAGGAAGGAGTACGGAAAGGATCTTCTCCATCGGAAATCCCAGCTGGTCGCCGTAGACAAGTATCCAATCCCGCCAAATGTCGAGGATCCCTTGAAAAGGTTGATAGAGATTCTGGATCCCTGGGGAAAGAATGTGCAGATGAAGGGAATGACGGAACCGTTGGAGGAAGCCGGAACGTCACTGGTAGGAAGCTTGCGACACGCTGCCTGACCGTAGGAGCTGGCTATGTGGTGAGGTCCACTTGATGCTTGTGCCGCACATGTTGGAGGCCTATGTGGTGTATCGGCTCGGTCGTGGCCGACCCAGCATATATGGTACCGGCATACTGGATATGCCCGGTACCCGAAGAAGCGATAGGGGCCCACGCCCTATCTGCATGTCCCATGTCTCTTTCACAGGGTAGTTTGCACAAAACAAAAGGTAGCCCATTAGTCTCGTTGTCTCTGTGTTACGTACCATCATCACTGTCTTTACTTACCGCTCCGTCACTGTCGAGGAATACAAAACCTGCGTTCTACCAAACTAGCGTGTATGCGCACCAACCGGCCACCTGTGCCACCGTCAGACCAACACATGCGAGCCAGCCAACAGCATCCGAAGAGGCTCGCGAGCGTCCTAAAGCGCCGGGGAGCCGAAAGCAGTGGTGGAAGAGATTACTGACGGTGGTCTGGAATGGAGTCTTGCTCCGTTGAAAAAGGTTCTCGAACACGTTGAGGGGCTTTCAACACCATCGCATCGTCTGCTCTTTCTATCGAAGATTCGGCAAGCTCGCCTGCCTTCTTCGTATTGGTTAGTCCATCACCGCCGAAAAGATCCGACCTTTCGTCTCCCATGATAGCTTGTCCCTCTCCTCAGTCAATTCAAAAGCTTTTTGCCGCTGTTGTTTTGGTTTCGCATTCCTTTGGCAGCAGCCCACCTCTGTATCAGACTCAGTTGCGTGCTTCACTCGAGAGCTCATTGTGTGACGATCTAAACCTTGGCAAACACAAACAAAGGCGGAGTCACACCGTTCATGTCTGCGCAAAGATCCCACTCAAGGACTAGTGGGCGTAGCTCGAGTGGTGAGCCTCGAACAAGGGGGATCTTGACATTGGTAATGAGGAAGCATCTCGACGAGAGGAATGATGGCATCTTACAATGTGGTTTCGGCCCCAGCAGTGTGCCCACCTCCCAAAGTGGGCTTTGGTAGCTTTACGAGAAGGTATAAAGAGCTGGACAAGAGGTATTTCCTAGTCTACTCTGTTCAAGCGCCAGATATCGCCATGGTCTCAACTTTCCACCGAGCTCTAGCCCTATTCTTTGGAGCAATCCTGACATTGACGTTTGCCACTGTCGCCATTGATCCTAATGACAAAGTGGCTAACGAAATGCTTGAAAAAGCCCGGGCGCATCAGAGGGAATGGCTGGTGCAAAACAATCTCGAAAGGAACTTTGGACTAGCTGGGCTTTGGCAGGACTTCGACCCAAATCGTCTGGCGGAGTTCCACAATGACGCTTGGGAACTTGCCGTCACCCACGGCGCGATGCCAGTCGGCACGCACCGTGAGATTGTTGGAACAACCTCTGGAATCCTTAATAGGGGCAAGAAACCAATTTACGGTCCACTGTCTAGATACTTCTACACCCATATTCCACACAATAGCAAGCTCGGACTCAGAATGGGACTTGATGGCTTTGGGCCAGCCAGCCGCCGTCGCGGAAGCGTGCTCTGGAAGTACAAGGACGGTCATGCTTTGATCCAGCACGTCGATGTGATGAATGATTGGCCAGTTCATTGGCATTTTGGGGAACTGCAGGACGTACTGCGACATCATTGATTTTGTGGCGGTCTAGTACCAGCAACGTGCCCAAATCCGTGGTATCTCTATGCTTGCTAACTGAACTAGACGCTTCCTCGTCATCAGTACACCGATTCTTTCTCTGAACTGTTTTTTTTCACTGTCTGAAACCATCTCTTCTCCTCCTGAGGGGCTTCTTCGGCACCAACTTCTGCCTCGTTGTTGCTCCCCATCTTCATGCTCATAACTACTTCGTTGACCGGAATTCTGGCAGACCTCACCAGGCCCCGCCTTCTTCCTTTGCCAAGTACAACGATCCACCGTCGCAGGAGTTCGCATGTGTCTGCATTCCTCTCTACAGTATTTGCAGTAGGCTGCTCTTGCGTAATGTCCCTCCTTATACTGCTAATTCTAGAGCTTCTTGCCGCTTACACTTGTCGTCGTCTTGTGTCGTTTCGCATTGCTTTGGCAGCAACCCTTTGTCATTTCGCACTGCTTTGACAGCAGCCCATCTATTCGCTGCTGTGCCATGATTGGTTACACGCTGGAAAGTGTGATGAAGCCTAACGATTGAAAGCGTGGGCTCCACGTTGGCAAAGGTGACCGATATCCCGGCGTGCTTGGTCTGTCTCGTGCGTGTGAGCTGCGAGACAACGTCTGTTGAGCGAGTGGGGGTAGCAGCAAAACCTCACTTGCTCCTTCCTTCCTTCATCTCTCCTCACTGCGCTTGTTTTGCTGCGCTCACCCCAAGCTCGCTCATTGTTTTCCCTCCCTGTGTTCCCCCCCTCTCTGTATGTTTCTGTCCCGCTGCGCTCGACCAAAACCCCCTCACGGCGGGTCTGGGAGCTTTGGGATCTAGGAGTACGCTCTCACTTTCGCCGCAATCCTATGCTTTATGGTCTCACTGTTGTTGTCTTTGTCTGCACCTGCTTGCGACAGACTGTCTTCTCAGCCTACTCGAGGGTTGGTGGGAGTGGTCTGGGAGACATGCATCGTGGTCAACCAAGTGGGCTCTTGGCTTTGATGCAGAGTCAGCAGCTCGGCCTGTTGCGTCGAATGTGTACAACCGTGCATCGTGGATCTCCAGCTGCGTATCCACATCTTGTTTCAAGCATTCCGAAGAATGAGTAGAAGCAGCGCATGAAGGGTATAAATACGAACCCAATTCTCATCATCTCAGAGACGGCTCTCTCATCCCCACCAACCTGCCCCTTTCGAACGACAGACGCAGTCATGATCGGCACCTCCCATCGAGTCCTCGCGCTCTTCATTGCGACAATTATCTCCTTTGGATTCATCGCTGTCGCTGTTGATCAAAACGACCGACTGTCTGTAGACGTGTTGGAGACTCTTCGGAAACAACAGACAGAATATCTTCATCGGGCCCATCTTGCACATGGGACCGGAGAATATGTTCATCAATTCGACTACAGCTGGCATTTGATCCCAGAATTTTCGCTTGACGCATGGCAGCTCGCCAAGACTACCGGCGTGGTGCCGGCAGTGATGTACAAGAGGCCCGTCGGCGAAACTTCAAGGTTCCTCGGCTTGGTCAAGAAGCCTGTCATGGGTGACACACTCGGGTACTTCTACAGCATCATCACTGGTGAACACCCACTCGGAGAACGCATGGGATTGGGCGACAACATCATCGCTGTCGTGCTGTGGAAATATCATGGTGGTCAGCAACATGTGGTACACGTTGACGCCATCACAAAGAGGAATGTGTTATGGCCTGTCCAGGACCTGGAGGAACTACTGAGACACCATTAGGCTCGCTTCTCTATCATTCACGTGGAGATGTCAACGTTCTTGATCCTTTCCATCGTTGCCGACTGCGCTCCTCGCTTGTTTGCGAATAGTACTTTCTCTACCCCGGCACCCTCGGTCAAAGGCAAAACAATCGTGGCTTGAAAATATTTTACATCACTATGCTTCTGATGGCTAGCTTTTCTCCATCGTGTACCTCTCTCCATCTCCTTGACTCTTAGGTCGCTCACATTTCGGCAGTCTTGAAGCTCCAACAACCACGCAAAAACCTCTGTTTAGCCTGAATACAATCAAAGAAAACCATCTCGCCGTGCGTCATGAAAGAGTTACTTGAGACGGCTTCAGCAGATGCTCCCCTCGTTCAGAGTATGTACGGTGCCAGCCTTCATCAGCCTACACACTCAGCCACGACATCAAATCACATCCGATGCGTTGCATTGCAGCGTGACAACAGTGTGGCGACCAAACACCATTTGAAGCTTTTTGTGAAATTTTTTTGCTAAATTCCATTGGTACGCACGTCGGCCCAGGGCTTCGGGACGAGCCACCATCCGGCACGCTCCAGTTGGTCAGTGGGGGATGAGACGATGATGATAATAATGTAAGGATGAAAAAGAGTAAGGGTTTTGCGAATCTCGCGAGGATTGCTTGCCGGCTCGAACTTGCCGTTTTCGTTCATGCTTTGTCCCACAGCGGTGTAGTGAACTTGTGACTTGAGGCTCGAACATACTAACGTTTTTTTTTGGATAAGCTGTGGGAGTTCCCCACTCTGAGTCTTCCAAAGCTTACGCATCGTACACTTCTTCAAGCATCTGCGGATTGTACAGTCGCGTCCAATACTGCCCCGTATCTTACCAAATTTGAGTTGCAAATTCTGAAAATTTCCAACAGCACAGCACACAATTAGCTCTGAAACACCACATCACACAAGAATGATCACCACCTTAATGTCAATACTTTACTAGCTCATATCTAAAACCTGGATGTAATAGATGCTATCCATAGCTACAACTTACTCACCAACAGAAAAAAGAGTTTAGTCTTAGTTATTGTGCTGTAGCAGAATTGGCTCTCTTTTTTTGGAAATCTGAGTCCAAAATTTGCGCATTTGTGCACTTTATCAGTCTCTAGAAATTTCAATTCGAAAATTTGAAGATACCCTTCCTTATACTGCCTTTTTCTCCTCAATGCCAGCAGACACTTGCCTATATGTTGGTGAGAAAGTTGTAGCTATACATACCAGCTACGCACACCATGAATGGTGCAAGTGAGCTGCAACATTGATCATAGTGTGATTTCCATTCTTGTGAAGGGGGGTGTTTTTTCGCAATACTGCGCTGTGCAGTTGAATTTCACAAAATTTTTGACCCCAATTTAAGGCTATCTTGATGCTGTTCCCATTCAATAACCAAGACTAAACTATTTTTTTCGTTGGTGAGGAAGTTGTAGCTATGGATAGCATCTTTCACATCCAGGTGTTAGATATGAGCTAGCAAAATATCGACATTATGGTGGTGATCATTCTTGTGAGAAGGCTTAGATTTGTAAAAATGACTGGTGTGGAGCCTCATTGATATTCGGCTCAGAACAAAATTATGGGACAGTTTTGGACGCGACTGTATATATGGACAGATTGGCTTGACGATCGATAACTTTTCTTGGCTTCTTCCTGTTCTAAACGTCCTAAAAAACGATTGCTCGATCGCAAAATGCTTTACCTCAGCAGCCATCGCCATCCGACAACCCGCTGCTTCCTGACCCTCCTTTTCTTCTTCCTCCTGCCGCTGCTCATCCCCATCTTCGCTCTTTCAATCCAGCAGGAAATCGACCGAAAAACGATCAACCATTTTCAATTTGAACTATACCATCAACATCGTCTCCATCATGTTCCCTTTATCCGTCTTCCCTCTCCTGTACCCCATCTTTCCCCCATCCAAGCATATGGTCTCATCGAAAATTTCCCCTTGAAAGCACTCGAATCGGCCCATACCCTAGGATCGAAAACCGTACATTTTGCTAAAGCTTCTCCTAAAGTCAAGTCCAACCAACTCTACTTCTACAGCCTCATTCAACCCCAAACTAATCTAGGCAGCAAAATGCGTCTCGGTCACAACGAACTAGCTGCAACCCTGCAACTCGTGCGACAGGGCGAGAGCGTCTGGGCAAGCAGAGCTCGCCACGTCACCCACTTCATTATGCCTCTATGTTATTCGTCCTATGTTATTCTTCTTTAGTACTATCATCCTCTACCTTTCGCTAGGCCTTGCCTAGCGAGCTCAGTTGTTCCTTTCCCACCCTGTACTCCCTCCCGTGTTCTTGTTGCTCACCCTTTGCGCTCGACCGGCCCCCTTACGGCGGGCTGGGAGCCTCATCGAGCTTCAGGCCTCACAGGCCCAACCGCAATCACAATCAGTTTCCAATATGCTCAAGGCAGCGATGCTCAGCCGGGATCTGGAATTACCATTATCCTTCCGAAGATAACATGGACACGGAAGATATCAGATTGATCCATGTAGAACGGTTGAAATGGCATCCGGAGATTCAGTGGAATTTGAAACCGTTGGAATCAATCATCGCCCACCCAGCATAACATTCGATTCTAGCTTCAGCTCGATATACACATCTTTACGATCCAGATGAAACTCCAAAGTCACCTCCGCCCCCGAACTCGCTTCTCACAATATCATCACACACAGAAATGGCAGAAATGAGAACGTGAAAGATCCATTCATTTACAAGTACATGAGTGATAAAGAAGACCGACAAAGGTTTGAGATGAAAAACAACCAAAAAAAAAACCACAAATGACACGGTGACGAGGGAGAAAAACGACACGAGGAGATATTTTCATCATGTAGACCATCTAGCTGCAAGCGAGCTAGGCATATACGTTTTGGTGGAAGGGGGTATTGTGTTCAGATGTTCTTGTCGATGCTGGAGCTGCTGATCTGGGAGTCTTGGCCAAGACCCTCGGTGGCAGCTGCGAGAGCGGCGGAGAGGTCGAGGTGGAAGAAGGGGGTCAGGTCGTTGCCCCAGATGATGGGGACCGAGATGTGGCTCGTGGGGTCCGAGGGGCGACGTTCGCCATGGTGGATGCCGGCGCCCTCCTCGAGGTGCTTCTCGATGAACTGTGAGAGTGTTAGGTCCTAGGGACAATCAAAGAATGTCCCACCAAGCTCATACTTCAAGGATGAGCAGCTTGAGCAACGTCATGAAACGCGGGCAGGAAGATGTCTTCGCTGCGCAGGCTCTCTTCTGCAGCATCTGGGAGGAATGTACCGCCTAAGAGAGCCAAATGCTTGGATTCTTTGAAAGGTCGAGTTGATCTATGAATGATTCCTTCAAAGAAGAGCCACAATTGCGAGTCTCGAAGCTGAGGGTAATGATCGACGAAGAAGGCTTGTGTGACGGGGAGCGTCAGAACTTTTCTTATCTGACCACCGACCTCTACGTCCATCTGGAACAGGTTTGGAGCTTCTGTGGAGTAGCTTCTAACCCGATTCGAGATCACCGGTCGCATCCTGTTTACGAACAAGTCTCGTGGGACGTCCAATCCTCCATCGACGGTATCGGAAGCGTCTACGGGGGCCCAAAGGTACTCGCCCTCGCGCAATGAGCGATCTGACCGCAAGAATTTGGATTTGATCGATTTGCCGGTTAGGTGTCGCCAAATTCTTTCTTGAATTGCGTCCAGCACCCAGGGATCAGGTCGAAAATGAGTGCCGCTAGTGACTAATCTTCCATTCTGTAAGAAGTTTTTAAAGTCCTCAAAGATGGCACCATCAGCGTCGTAGAGGTGTTTGAAAGCCGGAATGTGCAAGGGATAGGTCTGCATGCTGAACATAGGCTTTCCGAGGGTGTACGGCCCCCACTGACGGTTCCATGGAACTTCTCGGAAGACAGGAATCCGGTAAGACCCTGCAGAAGGCTGACTTTCTGGAAGAAGTGGTGGTGTCCAGGGCACAGGCTGACTGTCCAGTGTGAGAAATACCGAGCTCCAAGTAGGTCGCGTGAAAGGCTCCGAGAAAAAATGAGTTGAATGACCGGGTGTGGTTGCAGAACTAGATTGCTGTGATAGGGACACATGTGCCGCATCAGCCTGACTGCCACCGGCGGCAATGGGATGTAGCTTCCTGAGGAGCGCGATTGGCCTGCTTGACCATGCGGGCTCGCTGAGGAGCTTTCCAGCTTCGGGGTCTCTCCTGTCAGTAGCGTCAGGCTCTTGAACCGGGTAAAAATGGTGCTCGGGGATCAAGTCTGCCACTGTGTAGAAAGGTGACTTGGGACTAGATGTTCCACGCGGAATTCCATCCATCGGCACAGCGAAAGCTGCAGCTAGTGCCCAAAAGAAGAGAACACCAAGGCCGATCGATCTCATCTTGCTTGGCCTCAGTATTGATAGCTTCGCAATGGTGCCTTGATCACAGCAAAAGGTGTAGCTCCTATGAAAGAGAAGGGAGCCATGATATTGTAGCTTCAAATGGGAAGCTTTTTATACGGCAGCAAGTAGTGGGCCTGCAGGAAGCGTAGCTCAGATCCTGACCTTATATACTGACCAGTGGGCGACTACGAAGCTGCAGGTAACACTCAATAAACGCGCATGTGTGGGCGAAGTCAGGGTTGCGGTTGCCTCACACAGCGAATACAGTAACTGTCCTCACACAGGAGCGGTTGGTGATGACCAGTCCTTTTGCGTTCTCGCAAAGCTACAAAAGTCTGGATTCAAGAGGTTGATCAGATGACACGGTGGTGGGCTGAATGGAATCCACGGCCCACTCGCAGCCGTTGTTTATAGCGAGTTTATCTCTAAAATCAAATGTGACGATGGTCAGCGCTGCCTGACCCTCAAGCTCAGCGGCCAAATTGAGAAACAAGTTCAACAGTGTAACTCGTGCGGAAGGGCGAGAGCGTCTGGGCAAGCAGAGCTCGCCACGTCATCTCACACACCTTCATAATGTTCTCGTTTTCATGTCACCCTTCCTCTAAACTACCATCATCTTACGCGCTTGTCGCTAGGCACAGCCTATGGATTTCAGCACTTCCCATCCTGTCTCCCTCCCTTTTTCTTTATCACTCGCCCTCTGCGCTCGACCAGCCCCTTTACGGCGGGCTGGGAGCCAAGGCCTCACAGGTCTAGCCGGAATCTCAACATATCTATGCAATCATGGTGTACGATGCTAAGTCGGAACAGATAGAACGAAAGCGACTGGCGGGAAAACAGGTTGCGAGCGGAATGCAAAGGAGGCGCTGCGATCTGTGTCGACTGTATCATTGCGATCTGTGATAGAGTCGGCGGATTATTTGACCGGTTGCAAGAATACATACTGTATTGCTGATGATTTAATGAAGATGAGCACGTGCAGCATCCAGAAAGGCGATTTCGAGGATGTTAGCTCCTCGCAGGTGCGCTTCTGTACCTTGTGGAAGGTACGTAGATCCTAGTACAGCCAAACGAAATATTTCTTGATGGGGATGCCGAGCCCCGCCGTACGTGACTCCTTCGTAGAATAGCCAGGGACTTGGACCCGGTGCCGTTACGGAGCCTCCGACAAAGTCTGCATGCCTGACAGGGAACATCAGAATGTGTCTGGTGTCGCTACCCATCTTTAGGTCCATGCGAAATAATCTTGGTTCTTTACCGGAATGTGTGTCGAGCCGGCGTGAGATCGTTTTTCGCAATTTCTTACCAAGCCTGTAAGGTGAGATTTCCAGTTGCCCCGCGAAGGTCTGTGACGCCTCCACAGGTGGCCAAAGATATTCCCCTTCGTGCAGAGGGATATCTGGACTTACAGGTTTGGGATGCACCCCTTTACTTGCCAATTGCTTCCAGATCTGGTGCTGAATCGCACGGAGTATCTCAGGGTCGGGTCTAAAGACAGTACCGCGACTAATGAGTTGTATCCCATCGAAATGCCGCTCGAAATTTTCGAACAGCGCACCATCATCGCTGTAAAGGTGTTTGAAAGCCGGTAAGTCCAATGGATACGTATGCATGCTGAATTTGTCTGAGCCAAGGATGTATGCCCCCCCTTGCTGCTGTTCGAGGGGTCGCTGAAAGTCGGAAGCCTGGTAGCTACTGCCGGCATGACCAGGCTGCAAGGGAAGAGAGGTTCCGTCAAGCATGCGAGAGGTGGATCCCTGACCAGGCTGCCAACTACTCGCAAGATCGGGGCCTGGTGCTTGATTCTCTGGGAATGCCGAGCTTGAGGGGTGCGATAGAGTCATGCCATGCAATTTGGCCTCATAAGCTGTATATCCAAGCGAGTCCGGTCGAAATCCAATAGGCCTGTTCGAACGGGTAGGTGTGTTGGGGCGCAATTCCCATCCAGGCTCTCCTCTATAGGCGGGATCCGACTCTTGCACTGGGTAGAAATAGTGCTCTGGAGCGAAGACATGGTCGAGACGTGGCTCGGAATGGGACGTTCCCGGCGGCTGGCCATCCATCGCCACAGCGAATGCTGCGGCTAGTACGGCAAAGAAGAGAGCGCCAAGCCCAATAGATCTCATCTCGCCTAGCCTTAGTATCCAGAGCTTCGCGATGTTGTGTTTATCACGGCAAAATGCGCGATTCCAAAGAAAGAGAAAGGGGTCATTAGATGTAGCTCCAAAGGAAGCTACTTATACGGCAGTCAGTGGTGGGGCTGGAGGAAGCGTAGCTCAAATCCTGACCAGATAATAACCAGTGGGCTACTACAAAGCTGCAGGTGACACGGGAATTTGCATGCCTCAATAAACGCGCATCGTGTTTGGTCGGAGTTGACACAGGGCTGCGGCTGCCTCATACAGCGGATTGTAATTCAGGCTTGTCGGTTGGCAGGGACCGGTCCGTTTGCGTTCTCGCAAAGCTACAAAAGTCTTCAAGAGGATGACACGGTGGCTGCAGCTGAGGCCGAATGGGAATCGCCCACCCGCAGCCTTTGTTCACCTCTAAAATCAAATGTGACGATTGGTCAGCGCTGGTGGGCCTGACCCTCAAGCTCAGCGGCCAAATTGAGAAACAAATGCATCGGTCAGAAAAAAACGTAGGGATATCTTTATATGTGCTGCAGCTGCTTGACTGTAGCCTAAGCTAACGGAAGCAACATTGACAGGTCTCCACACGGTCCACTGCTTGATGAAGTGTGGGATATGTGCTGGGTTTCGGGCTGTAACGGACTGAAGACAAGCAATCGCTTGGCGTGGGAAGATGGTACCACACTTTTGCCAAGTGGGTACTTCCCAACAAAGCGCTTTTGCCCAAGGTACCCAGCTGAAGATCATATCCTGAAATCGAGGCCATCATTCAGTTTGCGGATGATTGTCAAGAAGAAGCACACACAGCCCGACAGATTCTGCAGTGACCTTTGCCGAGAATGGCTTCACATGGTGAAGGCAAAAGCATGATGAGGAGCGAACAGGCTCCGGACCAGATTGAACGGAAACGTTTTATATTCACCACAATAAAGTTAAGAAGCGTGGAATCTACAGGGTTGTCAAGGAGCAAGGAGCTTGTTGACTCTTTAAGAGCGTAAAGCTTGAATGAATGCGGGGGTGATGATGCCATTCTTAAGCAAGTGCTTGTCAGCATGATGAGGAAGAAAGGTCAGGCCTAAGAAAGCCAAGGGGTCGCGGGATCCGGAAGCTGGCTGCTTATAGCTCTCCAAAAAACCCCAAGGCCTTGGACCTTCATCTTCTGCCCAGTGGTTGACCAAGTTCCATGTCTTTGGAGGGAACATCAAAAAGTGCCTTTCATCGCCTTTGACGGTAGCCTTGATGTGATACATTCTTGGGGTTTGCATGGAATGCGTCTTGAGACGATATGTGATCGCTGATCGAAGCTTGGGGAGTAGTGTGTTCCTCGGCATATCCAATTTTCCGGTTATGGCCATCTACCGAGCCTGCATCGCACTTGTTCTCGGCGGATCATGCGAGTCTTCAGATGCCCGCCGCGGAACTCGAGCGCCTGCGCAAAGTCATCAGCAACTTTCGCAGGGGACGCTATCCGAGGGATTCCATCATGTACCATATGATCGTCAAAACGGCAGGAGGTGAGAGGCACATTCTGACGATGCAGGTGCCTGCGGAAAGATACTTTCCCGGTCTGAACATTCCAAAATCAGGCTTGTGGCTTTTTTTCGAAGGACTGGAGTTCAGAGGTCCTAAACTGGCAATTCTTGGCGCATCTTCCCACAACAGACCAAGATCGCTCTCCTCCAAGCTGAAGCTATCTGGCCGGCCTTCCCATCCCTCATGGCTTGATGACGGCTCAGGTTCTCCCTGGCTGAGTCCCATGTTTGAGCTTAAGATCGTCCTCACTTGTGTCGCTCAATTTCGTCGTACGGCCACTCATCCCTGTAGATGCAAGTGCCAAGCAGCCAAAGGCCCCGTGCGAGTGCCACATTCTCTACTGATCCGTTTGCAATAGCATCGATGCTGCAAATACAGCCTGTTGAGAAAAAGACTCTAGCCCCTTTACTCTTCAGGAGCTTGAAGGTCAAAGAAGGTAGATTGAGTTCGAAGCCTTCACAGTGTGCGAAGTATGAGAGCGAATAGACTTGATCTGTCCGATTTGTGTGCTTTGGATTTGAAGCATGTCAAGCGGGACGTTGACTGCGGCGGCAGCTTTTGCGGCTTTCAGGCTCCCAGCCCGCCGTGGGAGGGACGTGCGGAAGGGCGAGAGCGTCTGGGCGCACAGAGCTCGCCACTTCACCCACTTCATTATGCTCTCTCTATGTTATTCTTCCCATGCTATGTCGCCTTGACTTAGTCCCAATATCTCTTTATCTTTCGCTAGGCAAGGCCTTGCCTAGCGAGCCCAGAAACTCTTTTTACCACCCTGTTCTCCCCCTCTTTTGTTCTTGTCGCTCGCCCTCTGCACTCCCAGCCCGCGCGTAACCCACAGAGCTTCAAGCTTCACTGGTCTAGCCGCAATCACATTCAGTTTCCAATATGTTTAAGAGAGCGATGCTCAGCCGGGATGGAATTTCTCCCCTGTTTGCACTTGCAAATAAGTCTCTTGGATAGACTCTAGTACAAGCGCATCTTTGACTAGAAAAGCATGAGATGTGGGACGTACATGGTAGGCAAAAGAAGGGTTTTGGCATGAGCAAGAGGCGTTGTAACCTTTGAGCTGGTCTGCCGTCCCTTCTTCCTATTCGGGTCGAGTAACGATAGACAAAAGATCGGTCTGCGGAAACTTCTTTCTCGCTTCGGAAGGCAGAAACATGCCTCCAAGGACGGCCAACGCGTTTTTGCGTTCTGCTGGAACTGTCCTGGACTCGTAAAACAGCCATAGGTGACTACCGCTTGCTCCGCCAACAACGGGACCCATATCTGCATGAACACTAGGGGTGGCTGTAGCAGCAAGAATGTGCCTATCTTTCCCTTCTACCTTGACGTCTAGCCTGTAAAGTAGAGCTGATTCACTGGGGTTTGGGTTGCGGAAACGCGTCTCAACTACAGTTGCGAGAGCTGAGTTAAGCACCCCATGAGGCATGTTTAGGCCCTTCTCTGTCATTTCGAGAGGGGGTAAAAGCCATGTCCCGTGGTAAAACTGTTCGTTCAGAGGATTAGGATTACCAAGACCGATATTCAGAGAGCGCAGCTTCTCTAAGAGCGCGTTTTGCACAGCAGTCAAGAGCTTTGGTTCCGGATAGTACCTTACTGGCTTGACTTCGAGATAGAACCTTCTGTTGGTGGCACGAGCTTTTGGGCTCTGCTCAAGAAAATGAGCAGGCTTCGAGCCATCGTTTGAATAAAGGTGTTGAAGCTCTGGTGACCAGAGCGGGTATTCGACGCTTCTGAACGTGCGAGAATCGGGATGTAGAGAGAGCAGTGGGATATCGCGGCGATCCTGAATGGTCGGCACGCTTCTACTGCTGCTGGGACCAGCTTCGTCCGGTGCTGCTGTCTTTGGGTGCAGCACGCTGGGCCAATCGTACGGATCCAAACCTTCATCGTTTGGCTCAAATGAGGATTCCGGCGTAACGGGATGTGATTCAGAGCTGGAATCACCTGTACTATCCTGGGCCGTGTTCCGGCCCTGATACACAGGCGGCTCGAGGATCGGGAGGTAGTGCTCAGGCGGAGAATTGAGGTCAATGATGGGTTGCTGGTCGAAAGGAAGGAGATGCGATGCAGGGATCCACATCTTATTGGGATCGTTGGGATCCATGGCTAGCACCTGTATGCTCGCCATCAAGAGGAAGAAGCCAAGGCTTAACAATGTGCACGAGAACAGCGACATGATGTATGAGGCATCGATAAGCTCTCGGAGCTAGATGATGAAGAATGAACGAGATTTTCGAAGGCGGATCGTCTTGCTCAACCGCCTGCTTTAAATGTTGTATCGGCGTGCCCTGGTTTCATCAAATTTTCCATCTAGACAAAGGCGCTCGCTGCTGAGATTGTGCTCTGTGACTCACACTAAGCACAGCTTCTCATTTGGGTGTTGCTTGAATATAGTACAGTATCGACATCGGCAAGGTGATTGAAATGTAATGTGTAAAGAAGTGCAAGGTACGAAGAGCTTATTGTCGATCCAAACCTCATTGAGAGTATTATAATAACTTGCACATCTGGTGGGGATGAAAGGCGAGGGAATCGCCATTTGACGGTGAAAACGAGGCTCGGCGTGGGCAGAATTTGAAATCAGGAGTTCTTGGGCTCGGCTTTCATCTCAGAGCGTCTCGCACATCATCTTGGATCCGGGCCCAGCTTCCAGCTCATCACAATCACGCAATAGTCTTCAAAAGGAGAGTAAGCTTTGTGGGCTGTCCACAGCGGGCTTACGAAGGTACCACCTTCATATGCTTTGTAGTCTCGACTCTACAAGGCGCACATCTGACGCACGCACATCCCGGCTGAGCATCGCTCTTGGACATAATGGAACTGTAATTGCGGCCAGACCAGTGAGGCCTGAAGCTCAATGAGGCTCACAGCCCGCCATAAGGGGGCTGGTCGATGCGCGTAGGGCAAGCGACAAGGACAAAGGGTGGGAGTACAGGGTGAGAAAGAATGACTGAGCTCGCTAGGCGAGGCCTAGCAAAAGGTAGAGAGATGATGGTAATAAAGAAGAACAACATTGGAAGAATAACATAGAGGGATAATGAAGTGGGTGATGTGGCGAGGTGAGCTCTGCTCGACGCTCTCGCCCTTGGCACGAGCACAAGGACGATTTGGGTTCTCCTGTAAGCTTGATCTGCACATTAAAACCCGCCGGGATCTTTGGAAAACTTCAGGCAGCTGGATGAGAAAGCTTTGGGATGATCTTGCGTCCTGTGAGATAACTATCTTCCTCATACTCTAGGTCGGGGCAGAGCTCGTTTGAATTTAGTGATGAAACCAACATACTGAAACTTGTCCCTCGCTTTTTGAGGTAAGTTCATGCCCCCAAGGAGAACCAACCATTGCCTTTGCCTGTCCTGAGGCGTACGCGCTTCGAAAAAAAGCCAAAAGTGGCTGTTGTCACGTGCCCCGTGACGTCTCACTGCATCTGTGTGAACACCAGGTGAGGCTGTGGTAGACAGAATGTACCTTGCGTCTTCTTCGTCTCCTTCCTTTGGAAGTACCAGCTTGTAAATATGAGCTGGCGTTTCCGGGCTGTCACGTAAAATGCGATTTGTCGGTATATTAGCTAGACGATGACGTGCATCCTCCGGCATCTTGAGACCGTCCTCGATGGGGTGTAAGGACGCGGGCTAAGATGATGTGGTAAAGTTTTGAAAGCCCTCCTGGTTTTCAATGCGTTTTATGGAAAAATCTTTGCGGTTGGCACTTGACGAAGGATCAGCCGAAGCCTGCCGGCCTTGAATGAGCTTTGTGCCGCTCTCCAACCATCGTCTCTTTTTCGCCAGTAGATTGCTACAAGGAAAGCTCGCGCTGACTTTCACAAGTTCTGTTGTGGAAAGTGAGCTTTCGGCCAACTGCAGTTTGACAGCACATCAATCTGGAATTCCCATGCAGAATGAGTGGGAACGCCAAGCAAACCACAATCAATCGCGCGGAGGGTTACTTGTGGGTCTGGTGGTGACACACATAAAAGCTGCGCCAATTTGATGAAGTCGATCGTGATAGAGTATCCTGACCTGCTTTCCTAACTGAAGCTCTCGTTGTTGTTATCGAGACCAACGCAGATGACTGAGGCCAGGACCAGCCCGTAGCTTTACAGCCTCAAGTCTTCCCTGCATTCCTCCTTTCTACGGCCCAAAACATCGTGGTACAGAGAAACAATGATTCTCGAAGAGGAGTGGACGAAGTTTGTCTGCGGCTTGGACCCACCAAGGCGGCGTTATGCGACACGAGCCACCATGCATGCATGTCCGGTGGCGTGTGTACGACTCTTCGCAGATGAGCCTGGGTCAGCCGGTGCAAGAAGATGGTGGACAAAAGAACTGTGCAGATTCTTGCTTTGCGCTACGGGTGTCGCTTCTCAATTTCTTAGTTGAAGCGCTCACTTTCTGAGAAGCCCCCGTCATCAATTACCAATCCTAGACCAGGAGCTTCTCTCTCAAGCCCGTCGAGCGGGAGAAAGAGTTGATGATGTCGAACGAGACGGTCTGTTCTGATCAGGGCTTCGTGGGAGCTGACTCGACCGTGTGGGCAGAAGTGGTCACGTTCTGGCTGTCCTGTGACAACCGTAGCTACAAGTACATGGTGGAGTACGGTCCACCTTTGAAGACTTAGCAAGGACATTCTGGTTTGAGAGAAATGACACGTTGCTTGAAATGTCAGCGGTTGCGCGCCTGAGAATCCTGGAATCGTCGAATCGATGTCTTCTGGCAATTTTCCACTAATTAATCGGTGAACGACGGCCTTCGGGCGACTCTCGACTAACCGCTGTGGACACTCCGTCCAGAGGCAGAGCGGCACAAAACTAGACCTGGCGAGTTGTACGAGAAGTCGTACAACGGCTCAGGGAATGCTGGTTGACGCCTGTCGTTGCGCAAGTGTCTGTAGCGCTCCGACAGTCGTTGTATGGTACTGATGGAGGTGTCAGGACCGCAGTGGAGGTACTGCCTACGGTTGAGGTGCCGTAGCGTCGATGCAGGTGTCGACGGCGTCTATGATGTGAAACTACACACACACGAGTAGTAGCAATGCCTGGATTGCTATGAAGACAACTGATGAAAAGGACAGTGTAATACTGACAACTGAATGACCGTGATATGGTATAAGTAATAAGTTAGTAAGTAGAGTGGATGGGGCTCCGCCCCATCGCACGCCTGAGCAGTGTGAGTATATATGGCCTCACCCTCACCAGGAGGACGGCCGTATGGCTCAACGTGGCCACATGCTGTATCAGCCTGTGTACATCGGCTCTGGGTGGCACCCGTGGGGAGCCACCCACTTCATTCCCCCCCTCATCTACGCGTCCTTCATATCTCCCCCCAAGCGTCTTGCTCGCCATCCCTGATGGCGACAAGCCCTTGGCCATCCCTCCGCTGTACGCCATTGGCCGCACCTCTGCCGTTCGTCCCTGACGGTGTCACCGGATTTCATGTTCCGTTAAGCGTGACGTGTTTTGTCAAGCGCAACGTGGCTGTCCAAATCCCGAGAAATTGGAATTTGCTCAGTTTTTGTCGTCGCAGCTCAGCAGTCTTTCTTTGTAGTTATCACCATCATCCAGCAGCATCTTTAGTATTTCTGATTTTGATTCTTGTCTTCTCCATATCATTCTCTTGTCATCAGATGAGTCGTTGTCATTGGGGGGCCAACCCGGAATACGAGGACATTGACATTGACATCGCAATAGCATTAGCAACCATTCCTTGCAAATTCATCTAAAAGCAGAAAGGATTTGCCACGTCAGCACTCGATCCTGCATTCCTCCGCTGAGTTTTTCGGCAGCCCCTTTTCCCTGATTATCAGCTATCCCTCCCTTTTTGTTTCGTTCAACAATTTTATGCTTCTGGCTTCTCATTTTCTCTTTGACCAGCATATTCATTCACCAAGCTAGTTGCGCTGCTCCGCATGAGTAGGCCATCTAGTCGCCAATCAGAACGGTTACTTAAAAAACGACAACGCGCCACTGAAGAATCTTTTGCTTCCTCAGCACAATCAAAACCATCAATAGGCTCAAAGCCTCGCTCGCCGGAGCCGCTCGTTCCATCCTCGCCGCCAAGTTCATTGCCACCTTCAGGTCATTTGGCTGCACTGTCTCTTAGCTCGCCAGGTGCAGAACCCCTCACTTATCCAGAAGAGCGTCGATCCAAATCTCTTGGGCTTTACATGATGTCGGGTACTTTGGCAGACAGCGTTGGATATTTCAGCGGCACAGCAAATGGAGTCAATGGGTTCAAGAACCAGCCGTCGCCTAAACACTTCGTCAAATCTTTCAAGCGCTATCTCATTCATACCGGCGAACGTGATGATGCTAAAGCTGCTGAACTATTCGAAAGCTTCCTAGATGGACCAGCTGAGACTTGGCATGAGTCCCTTCCTGATGCGGTAAAGGGTTCATGGTCTGCATTGCAGAAAGCATTTTTGGACCGGTTCGAGGGAGAGGCTGTTGGAGGAAAGGAAGCGCGCCTCGACAGGTATACAGCACATCTCACTCCTACGATTGAGTTGTTGCGCAAGGAAGAGGATTGGGAAACCTGGCTGCAGCGCCTTTACGAATTGGGTTCTGACGTCCCCGAAACCTAAACAGCAGAAGATGCGAAGGCATACATGGCTTGGCGCTCAATGCCCCACGAGATTCAAGCGATTATCGAGCAGCCACGCAAAGGAACACTCAGCGATTTCATCAATGCTTGCCGTGCGGTGCCTCGATCCACTTACGAACGTGTCTTGGCTGATCATGATCAGAAGCTGGCGATTGACAAGCAGTTGCATCTGATGCAGACGCAAATGCAATTCGCGTTTTTCAACGCGTCGTGTTGGCGGAGTAATCCAGAACACAAGTTCTCGGCCGAGGATTGAGCAGTCACGCGCGGCAAAGCTCAGTTGCGCGCATCAAAGCTCAGTTAACTTGCAGATACTCGCTCAACACTTGTTCTCTCCTACCATCATCATCCTCAACAACACTGGCCGGTAGGCAGTGTTTTTCTTCAACGCACATCACACTTGACACTGCCGATTGCGCCAAGAGCGCTTCGGCACCATAACACCTCCCTCACGGCTCAACCGCTGCTCATTTTGGTGGTCTTACGACCTCCCTTCGACCGCCCCACCCTTTCGACAGGATTTCTCTTTGGACTTCATTTAATCGCTCTGGAAATACACGTTGGACACGACCCCCGGCACGACCTCCTCACCGCTCGCCATTCTTGGCTCAAGCGCACAACAACTTTGACAGCTCTTCCTAGGATTCCCCCGTTCCGCCTGCCCAAACACATTTACGACGTCGTTTGCATGCCCAGCTTTGCCTCACGCTGCCGAGTTCGCACACTACGCCCCGTCTTACGACCTTTCGACCGGTTCCACGCCTCCGCAACTTCAATTCGTACCAGTTCAGCCATTTCCCATCAACCTCGCTCTGGCCTCTGTGCGCACGTGCAATCGCTCGCAGTGTCACAAGCCTCCCTTTCATCGCACCGCTCAGACAACCAGACCTTTCGACGATCTGCGGCACCTTTCTCTGACCCGTCCCTCCCTGCCCCCTTTTCGTCGTCACTGCTGCCTCAAGTTCAACACCCAGGACTTCGAGCTTCTCCCTCCGCACAACGGGTCCTCTCTGCATCGTTGTGCATCTGCCTTTCCTCCCCCCTCTGCGACCGCTGCCCATATCTGCTCATCCGACGGTCACAGTCAGGCATACCCCAGCTAGCTCTGGACCTGGCTTCGCTGACCAGAGCAGATCGACAGGCCTCTCCGACTTTGAGAGGTAACACTGGGTTGCACGTACCCGGT
The DNA here is from genome assembly GCA_900323505.1 of Ustilago trichophora. Classification (NCBI taxonomy): domain Eukaryota; kingdom Fungi; phylum Basidiomycota; class Ustilaginomycetes; order Ustilaginales; family Ustilaginaceae; genus Ustilago; species Ustilago trichophora. Next base: position 173,669 of record OOIN01000017.1, on the reverse strand, counting down.
CGACAACTGCTGTGCCGAGAGGGTTAGTCGCCCAGGCTGCTTGATAACAGCTCACCACGACTGGTTCGGTAACGAAACCGTTCCCGACAGGCCTCTCAACAAGGAGAGGTATCACCCCCCTGGTTTGACGAACCAGGAACGCCCTCGTGAGGTGACTTTCGCCGGCGTGCGATTAGTTTGTGGGTTTCGATCCGTCTTCTCTCTCCGCCGCTCTTCGGCTTGTTCCCTCTCTGCAATCCTGACCTGACTGGCCTGGCAAGCCGTCACGCTCTCGCTCTCCAGAGCCCCTTTTCAATGGCGGCACACAAGACTTGCCGGCGCTGCAAGGTCTCTTTTCCGCCTTCTTCCTTTGTCGGTGTCCGTGGCAGCCAAGTGCAGAGCTGCGCCGACTGTCGCGCTCAACGTCGCCAAGGCACCCCCCCTCCTGCTCTCTCGAGCACTCGAGCTCGTCGCCGGACACCCTCATCCTCTGGCGAGCTGACGCCTCCTCCCTCGCAAGCCTCCTCCCTCTCGGTTGGCTCGGCACTTTACCCCAGCCACCATCGTAGTGCCTCTCCTCCACGGCTCGCCGCCTCCGAATCTGCGATCGAGAGCCGCATCCTCGGCCGCCTAGACTCTCTCCTGGATCAGCGGTTCAGCCAATTGCTGAATAGACTCGACGCCCTTCCTTCTTCCCTCACAACAACACCGCTTCCAGCTCCTCCTGCTCCCGCCACGGCCTCCCTCCCTCTCGCCACTGACGCACCTGCCGCCATAACCCCCTCAGCCGGTGAGTCGACTCTCTCGTCCATCTCCCGCTGCTTCCCTTGGGTTCCTGCAGAAATTGTCGAGCTCGTGGCTCAGGACAGGTTGAAACCCGAGCAACTCCCTAAGCTCTGCAACCCTGCGTCTTGCATCATCCACAACGCACCTAAGACCAAGAACCTGGTCTTTGAAGGCGGCTCGCTGGCCGTCACAGAGGAGGACGATACTCAACGCTCTTCAGCGTTCCTCAAGGCCGTCCCAAACATCACGACGCTCGCGCATATCTGGACAGTCTACACGACCATTCGAGTCTCCACGTCTAGCAACCCGGAGCTCCTCGTCGGCCTCCAAAAGTACCTCCTCCACCTCATTGAGTACGACGGCCTCTACACCTGGACGGCCGTAATCAATTACCACCTCACGGTCTGTCGCCTTCGCTTTGGCTCCGGAATCGCGGTGGAGTGGGCCTCGCCCGACCAAGAAGCACACAGCTCGGTGCTCTCCCCGTTCCGCAAGACCGTCGTCACCAGCCAGACCTCCTCGTCCTCCTCCACGTCACAACGGCGCGATCACGGCCAAGGCCCCTTTAAGAGCCACCTCGGCCAGCCGTCATCCAAGACCAACACCCGCGGTCAAGGCACTTCCAACGACCCTTGCAGACGCTTCAATGCATCTGTCGGTTGCACTGGCTGTTCCAGGCCTCACGCCTGTCTCAACTGCGGTGGCTCCCACCCAATTGCGGCCTGCACCAACTTTAGGTCCGGCAAACAACCCTTGGCCGTCAAACAGGGCAACTAATCTGGAGCGTTTGCCCTCTCACTCAGGGAACGCGCTCGGCATCAGCCACCAGCACGCCCTCAGGTCTCCGCCGCCTTCAAGCACGCGTCACAGGTCTGCGCCACCTCCAAGCGTCGCTTCCCAGTCCTCGCCGTTGTCAAGTACGACTCCACAGGTTGGCCCGCCTCCAAGTGCTCAGTCTTCGCCGCTGTCGAGCGCGTCTCTCCCGGTTGGCCCGCCTCCAACTGCCCTGGCCTCGTCGCAGCCTTGCGCCGGCCAGCTGGCATCCCCACCACCCGCCATTTGGTCCACGCCACCCTCAAGCGCGTCGTCACAGGTCGAACCGCCTCCAAGGGTCCAGCTCAGGCCGCTGTCGAGTCCTGCCAGTCCTTCACTGGCCATACCTTCCTTCGCCGCCATCGTTGACATGTCTCCTGACCATGCATCGACGATTCTTTCACGTCTCCTCACAGGTCCACCACCGTCGCCACGACCCAACACTTGGTGCGAGGAGCCCATCTTCGACGTGTCTGACACTCCAGCAACCGTCGGTACACTCAACATTCGGTACTGGTCTTCCTTCCTCGACCTTTATCCAGACCAAGTCTTCGCGGCTCAACTGCGCGGAGCTCTCCAACACGGTGTCAAGCTCGGCTACTCTGGCCAGCTTCGCAGTGCACCAAGGCTGGAGATCAACAACTTGCCAATGGACGACGACGACGTGCAGCATCTGCGTCGCGAGATCCAAGCTCGGGTGCAGGAAGGTCGCCTTCGACCAGTCGACAACCCTGCGGACATCAAACTTGTTTGCTCACCTGTCGGCGTTGTGCCAAAGCCTCACAGCGATAAGAGGCGCACAATATATCACCTCTCCCACCCGCGCAAGCCCGGCTCAAGGTTGCCTTCTGTCAACGACGGCATTGACGAAGCCTTCGTTGCCATCCGTTACGAGACCCTCGACGCCATCATGGACTACATACGGGAGCATCCTAGCGCACGTCTCTGGAAGGCTGACCTCGAAGACGCCTTTCGACATGTCATCGTCGCAAACAGTGATGCTCGCCTCATGGGCATTCACTTCGAGGGCAAGTACTATCAGGAATGCGCCCTTGCCTTCGGCGGCCGTTCCTCCCCCTTCCTCTTCAACCTTTTCGCCGAGTTCCTGCACTGGCTCTCCGCCTTTGCCTTGCAGGCCGTGTCTTTGTCGCCGACCTCTCATTCGGTGGTGTCACACTATCTCGACGACTTCTTTGGCGCCTCGGATGCCACAGCCGACGCCTCCACTCCCATCCAGGTGCTCAGTTTAGCCGCTGCTGCCCTCGGATTCAAGATCAGCCAGAAGAAGACGCTCTGGAGCACCACCAAGCTCGAAGTTCTCGGCATCGAGCTCGACTCTGTTGCCCAGACGGCCTCCATCACTATGCAGCGTCGCCAGCGCATCCTCCAGCTTTGTTCCCGCATTATCAAACGAGGCCGTGCCTCCTTGCTCGAACTTCAGCAAGTCGCAGGCCACCTCCAGTTTGTCACAAGAGTGGCTCCTCATGGTCGTGCTTTCCTTCGACGACTCTACGACGCGGTGCGCTCACACTACAAGTCGCCCTTCGGTCGTCGTATCAGCAGGGCCACTCGTGCCGAGCTCCTCTGGTGGGTTGACACCCTCAACTCGTGGGATGGTGTCTCCCTTCTTCAGCCTTCGCCGCTCATCATCGAGCACATATGGACGGATGCCTCCAAACGCGGTATTGGTGGACACTTGGGTAGCATGGAGGCACCCTCCGCCATTTTCTCACGAGAGTTGTCTCGTCGACACCGTCAAAAGGATATCCGCTTCCTAGAGGCTCTGGCGGTCCTCGAGGCTCTGCGTCTCTTCTCTCCTAGATGGACTGGCCCTCGTCGTGTTGTCGTTCACGTCGATAACGAGAACGTCGAGTATGGCCTTCGAAAAGGCTCAATCCGCGACCCACAGACCCAAGTTCTCTTCAGAGAGATCTTCGCCCTGTGCCTGCAGCACCACATCAACCTCCTCCCTGTTTGTGTTTCCTCTGAGGAAAACGTGCTTGCTGATGCTCTCTCTCGTCGCCGCTTTGCCTCCGTCCAACAGCAGTTCCCCGTCGCCTTCAACCTGCTGCAGTTCAACCGCCAGAGATCTTCACCAGAACCTCTGGCCTCTCCCCCCCTGCTGCCACCCTCCTCTGGCACGGCCTCGCAGCCAGTACCCGCGCTCGCACCTCAGCCGTGTGTGCAGACTTCGTCTCCTTTGCGGCCACCTCCCCCATCGTCGCCAATCCCTTCCCAGCCTCACCAACCCTGCTCATTGAATGGGTTGCGCACCACCACGCGGCTGGCAAGTCGCACAACACACTCAAGAGCAACCTCTCGGCCCTCAAGTCGTCGCACATCGACTTGGGCCTTGCAACGGCTGCTTTTGCAGATGAACGGCTCGAGCGCGTTGTTCGAGGGTTCAAACAACTTGTCGGCGCTCCTCTCCCCACCGCCAAGCTGCCCATCACCCTCCCCCTCCTGCGCAAGCTGGTGCATGCCCTCTACACGGTCTGCTCCTCCCAACACGATCGGCGCATGTACAGGGCGGCCTTCTGCCTTGCCTTTGCCTGCTTCCTCCGGGCAGGCAAGCTCACTTGGGAAGCGCCAGGTCCCAATGTGCTCACCGTTGCCGCCGTTTCGTTTGCACAGGACCACTCGCACGCTACCATCACCTTGCCGGCCAGCAAGACAGATCCGTTCAGACACGGTGCCATGCTCACAGCACCTGCCGTCCAGCTCAGCACATGCGCAGTATCAGCTCTCCGTGTCATCTGTCACGGCAGAGGCCCACGCGAGCCTCTCTTCACGCTGGAGGGTGGCCGCCCCTTTTACCGGGCCTCGTTCACTGCAACCCTGCGCCGCTGCCTCGAGGCCTGCCACATCCCCCCTGCCTCATACTCTGGCCATTCCTTCCGTCGCGGGGCCGCCACATGGGCAGCCTCCAATGGTGTCGACGCAGACACAATTCGAGGCCTTGGCCGCTGGCGCAGTGACTGTTTTCGATGGTATGTCGACAAGTCAGCCGCCGACAGGGCTGCCACCACCAAGGCAGCCCTCTACACCAACACCACGGCCCCTCTGCGTCTCGACACCGTCGCCTGGCGCGACTTTTGATGGCTTGCTTCTCTCTTTGGGATCGCCTCTCCTTGCTCTCCAGCCTCAGCTCATGACCGTTCCACCTAACGGTACGCCACTCGCGCACTCTGTGGCCACGGCTGGGAGCTCGCAAGCGACTCTCCCAGAGTTAGGCAAATAAATTATAATGTTTCTTTCTCCTCATGATTACGGTCTGGTGATGATGGACTATCTCGGCCACACTTAGCATTGATGCAGACGCGAATGCAATTCGCGTTTTTCAACGCGTCGTGTTGGCGGAGTAATCCAGAACACAAGTTCTCGGCCGAGGATTGAGCAGTCACGCGCGGCAAAGCTCAGTTGCGCGCATCAAAGCTCAGTTAACTCGCAGATACTCGCTCAACACTCGTTCTCTCCTACCATCATCATCCTCAACAACACTGGCCGGTAGGCAGTGTTTTTCTTCAACGCACCCGCCTCGCCCGTCCCTTCAGTTCTCCTTACGCATCTGTTCTACATTTGCTCCACCTTCTTTTCTGTTATGCTAGGTCTCGCACACGCTTCGCCCCGCTCTCATGCGACGCTCGACCATCCGTGCCCCTTACGGCCACGGCTGGGAGCTCGCAAGCGACTCTCCCAGAGTTAGGCAAATAAATTATAATGTTTCTTTCTCCTCATAATTACGGTCTGGTGATGATGGACTATCTCGGCCACACTTAGCATTGATTATGCAACAACGCGAAAGCGAGGACCGCAAATTGCGCAACGACTTGGCAGAGCTTTGCAAATTCATGGGCATGATGTCGAGCGCTCAGCTGCCTTTGACTCCGCCCATGGATACCGGACGATTTTTGCCGGCACCGCAGCAACAGTATGCACAGCCGTTCCGTCCCCAGCAAGTTCAACTCCCTCCTTCCCCACCGCAAAACCAGCAAGTAGTGCAACCGCGCTTGGAGGAAATTGCTCAGATGACGTTTGAAAATACTCAGCAAGGCCACGAGCAATACAGGGCAGCTATGGAACAGTTTGTTTGCGACCATCCATGCACGACGATCCAGCCGCCAACTGACAAGCCTTATCCGCTCACTCCAGGCACCGTGCCTGCTGGGACCAACGAATGCCATCGATGCGGTCAGAGAGGCCATTTCATTGCGGCTTGCACGAACCCTCCTGTGCCTCAAGCTGAGCAACATTACCGTCGCCAATATGGGGCCAATTCTCGGGACCGTCGAAGGCAGGGAAATGCCTAAGGCCCTTGAGTTACCGAGACCCGAAGCCAGGGGCCGTGACTCAACGTCCAAAGGGTCTACGAGAGGTTCCAATCTCTCTTGTGAATAGCGCTCCCATTCCTGATTCGTCCCCAGTTACGGTTACGTCGGACCAGCCTGCGTGGTCCAAGTCTCAAAGTCCGCTACCGCCACAGGAAGCTCTTGCCCCTGTGTCGCGAAAAAAAGTGTTTCGTCCAGTTACGGGTTCGGTTCAAGTTTTGAGTTCTGATGTCACGGACAATTCAGCTGCGCCTATGGCGGCTTCACGAACAATCTCAACGAAAATTATGTCAACATTGATGGCAACTTCATCGCCAATCCCTACCAACACCTTGTTGCATGGCACTAAAGCGCAGCAATGTACGACTGAACAACCGTCGGATGCACTTTCTTGTCCAAAGAGCAATTCAGTCAAGCTCCTCGACCTTACTGTCAAATTTCCATTAGCACGTGTCGAAGGTGTATCCGTTGCCAAACGAACTCGACAGTCTGCAAGGCCGCCATCTCCGTCACCTTCTATTTGCACGCCACCACCACCCCCTTTGCAGCAAGTTCCTCAGCAGCAGCAACCCCAGCAACTTTCCTCGCCCGCGCCGAGCATTGCCGGGATCCGCAAGCGCAAGCTACCCAAAGCAGACCTTCAAGCACTTCAGCAGCGAGCACACCTTCATCGCTATGATTTGTTCACATTGTTAGTGCGGGCAATGTCTTCTGAAGAAGGATCAACTCAAGTAGTAGGCAAGGCAATTGTAGACAACGGTGCCTCAATCAATGTTGTCTCGCGAGAAGTCGTTGATGCGATGCTTCTCACACCTAGTGCAACGGACAACTTTGTTCGTCTAGCGGATGGCAGAAGAGTGCAAACAGATGGGAAAGTCAACATCACCATCTCCGTCAGTGGATCGCAGAACGATCTTCCCTCTAACGAAATCGAATTCGAGGTTTTACCAGTAGCGGAGCCATTTATGATATTGGGCAAACCTTGGAAGACGGCTCTTCATGCTATCCAGTTCTACGAGCTCGACATTATTTATGTCCCCGACTTCTCTAAGCATAGCTTTATCCGCAGTTGGATCCCGTTGATGTCCACCACAGCAAGACAACGGGATATACCTGTGCCGGATACACCTATGGCGGCTATACGCATGCTCATCGCTGCCCAACCATGCATGCCCAACATCGAAGATCTAGAGCGATCAATCCTCGACTCAGCACATCAAGACGAAGGAAACGAGCCAGTTGTTTTCGAGATGCAAGCTGTAGCAGAAGAGAATGAATTGGCCGATCTTTCTATGTCATGGTCAGAACTGGATAGCGAGCAACCTGTCAAGCGTCAAGTCAGGTTCGAGGAAAAGGCGGATCCAGAAGAACTGCTCGAATTGCAGAGTAAATTGCCTCTGAACGATTTCGACGTTCTGTATGAAGCCAATAGACTCGCTCAACGAGAGCAATTCCAACCATACCGAGTCAATGGCAAAGAGGACAATATCTCGGAAGAACGAGCAGAGCGTATTGCAGCTTTACTCGAGAAGCAGTTTGGCACTGAAGGTACCGCGGCAGAGCGGCAACATCTACGAGCGTTACTCAAGGAAAAACATCTAGCATTTGCAGAAACCTCAGCTGATTGTAAACAGAACTGTAAGGTCATCTGTGACCCCGTTCTGATTATGGAACCGCCCAATATGGCTCGTCGCTCAAAGTCACAACCACTTTCGCCCCCGCAAAAGGAGTTTCTGCATCGACAAGTGCGCGAGCTTATCGAAAATGGGTTCCTCGTTAAAATTGATGAAGACCGAGTTTGTTGGATCTCTGAAACGCGTATCGTACCAAAGCCAGCAGCGGAGATCGACTCAAATGTCTCCATTGAAGAACTGCGTAAGCAAGTCAATGCATCTCTCAAGAAGGCCGGCTTATCATATGATCCAAACCTGGAAGACCCGATGCCAATCACTGCACCGCCACCTACTGCAGAAACAACCAAGGCACGATATCGTCTAGTCCATAACTACGCACCAATTAATCGATACATGCGGGATGCAGCATTTGTTCCAGGCAATATCACGCTGAAAGCATCTAAGCTGTCAAACAAGCGTTATCTGTTCAAGGGCGATGGTTGCGCCGGATTCTTTATTGTTGCGAACTCAGAGCTTGCTACTATGCTCTCTGTTACCTATATTGAGGACCTCGGCTTCTACGGGTATACGGTCATGCCATTTGGATTTAAAGTGGGGCCTTCTCTTTACTATCGCTTTATCACAACAGCGTTTGGCGATCTGTTTGATAGGGATAGCGATTTCTGGATCGATGACGTAGCGGCAGGGCATCAAGACTTCGGCGCTTACTTCACTTGGCTCAGAGTCTTCCTCGATCGGGCCATTGACTCTGGGTTCACACTGTCCGTGAACAAGTGTCGGTTCCTTTACGAGGAAATCACATTCTGCGGTCAGGTAGTTGGTCAGAAAGGCATTAGCATTGACCCCAATCGCCTACGAGCCATCGTCGATTGGCCAAAGCCCAAGACCGTTCGTGAGCTAATGGTTTTCCGTGGAGTCTGTTCATATCTGCGCTCCAAGATACCTGGCTTTGCGAAGATCTTTGGACCTATGGACGAACTTACGCAACGAGTGGAAAGCTATGACCAGAGTCTTGAAAACGGCTGGACCAACAAGCATGACGCCGCCTTTCTCCAAATTAAGCATGCATTGGTCAATTCTAAAGTCCTCAAAGAGCCAAGGTACGACAGACCGTTTATCGTTCACAGTGACTGGAGTCTCGCAGGCATGGGGCAGTACTCATGCAAGAGTACGAGATGTACAAGGATGACTTGGGCAATTGGCAAGACATTCTAGAACCCTTGCAAGAGAGTTCGACGGAAGAAAAGGCAGAACAAAAATGGGTTGCTTTCCCAATTGCTTATGCTAGCAGAAAGCTGTTACCATCAGAAAAGCGGTATTTGGCTCACCTCGGCGAGTTAGCAGCAGCAAAGTTCGCTCTTGACAAGTTTTCCCCATATACCTTTGGCCAACAAATCATACTTGTAACGGACTGCACGGCCTTGCGCGACATCTTGCAATCAGATAAGATGCCTGTTGCACATGCCAGGTGGCATGAGCAGCTTTTAGCCTACAACATTGTGGATGTTTGACATTGCGCTGGCCGACAACATCAACTCGCACATGGCCTATCTCATCGACCGGAGGCTGAGACGGACGATCCTAGCGAACCTCTGCAGGAGAATGGTCATTTATTTGTCAACATAATCAGCAGTGATTCGGAAAGCAACGGAGAAAAGGCATAGCGTTATCTTGAACTTGACTCGGCAGTAGGTCTGTTGCTTAGACGGTTTGAGGGAGACGAACTGGAACCTCTTTTGCGCTTTCTTCTCTTTCTCAAGCAACCACAGTCCAAAGCTTTGCAAAAGAAGATGCGTCGGCAAAGCGCTTACCAAGTAGTTGGAGACGACTTTGTCTATCACCAAGATGGCGAAACTTTCCAAGTTATACCACGCAAGGAAGCTCTCACCTATGTGCAAAAGGTTCGTTCGCGAAGCCATGCCGGGATCTCAGCCACGATTCACATACTTTGATTGCAGGAAGGCATTCATTGGCCGCTCATGTGGAGAGACATAAGAGATACGATCAAACGCTGTCAAACCTGTCAGCAATTCGGCCCTCGAAGAACTAGCAGCATTGACCCAGTTATTGTCAATTCGCCCATGTCTGTTTGGGCTATGGATTTCATCAGTCTACCGATCTCGCACAGCCGTAGCAAAGTCTTGGTCATCGTCGACTATTTCAGTCGCTTTATGTGGGCTTTCGCTTGCACCAATCAGCGAGGTCGTGACGTAGTCAAAGCATTGCAGGAGCTCTACGATTCTTTAGGAGTGTTACCAGGCCGTATTGTATCGGATGGTGGGTCACACTTCGATTGCGCTGAAGTTGCAAACTATCTCGCCGAGAAAGAAGTCGAGCAACACATTGTCAGTGCTTATGCACCTTGGATCAATGGACTAGTCGAGCGACATAACAGACTGCTTGTGCAAATGCTTCGCAAGCTCGTTGCAACCCTGCTGGCAGAAAGCAAATCAGAGTCCCAGCAATGGGTACCATACCTGTCAATTGCGGTTTGAGAGTTAAACCGCAGGCCTATTGAGGGCATGTCAAACTGGTCGCCAGTGGAGCTGATGTTTGGGTTCACAATTAAGGATGCGAAAGAGGGCCAAGGTGAACAAGTACCAGATATCAATGCAATACGCAGCCAGCGCGCTTTCGTCGATGTCATGCGGGTGGAAGCCTTGTCAACTCTTGAAGAAGCACAGGCAAAGAGAGTAGAGCACAGCACTCCATACCGAAGCTCCTTCGTCTACAAGCCCGGTGATTTGGTACTAAGACATCAAACTTCGCTGGAGTCGACTTACTCCACTCAAGCAAAGCTAGCACCTTGCTGGGTAGGACCGTACGCTGTGTCATCGAAGCAGAGGAAGACGTATATCATTCGAAGTCTTATTGATGGGCAGGAAGAACGAGTACATCAAGACCGACTGAAACCTTACTGGCCTGAGCAAACGACCAACAATCATTAGCGGTTACCAACGCGACCCAAAGCAGCAATGTCGTCTCATCTTCGCCATTACCCTTGCATTCACCTTTCAACAGCATAGCAGCATAGCAGCATTTTCGGCACACTTGCAGCACTCGCAACATTGGCAACATTTGCCGCATTTAGCAACCCCTTTTCCATTTGCATTCCTTTCGCCATCCTCGGATGGTCTAGCAGCACTTTCTCTTATCTGCGATTCAACTCGCTCACCAGCTTCCCATTTCTCATTTCTCGGCTTCTGATATGGCTCTGGTTGTCATTCCTGATCTCTTTTTGTAGCAGTTTTGTTGTTAGTCTTCGGGACGTAGCCTTTCTTTGCAGGGGCGCCTGTCACCGGATTTCATGTTCCGTTAAGCGTGACGTGTTTTGTCAAGCGCAACGTGGCTGTCCGAATCCCGAGAAATTGGAATTTGCTCAGTTTTTGTCGTCGCAGCTCAGCAGTCTTTCTTTGTAGTTATCACCATCATCCAGCAGCATCTTTAGTATTTCTGATTTTGATTCTTGTCTTCTCCATATCATTCTCTTGTCATCAGATGAGTCGTTGTCAACGGCACCTTTTTGCGCTCAGCGCGTGAGGATTGCCGGGTGGATGCCACTTGCCAATTTCCCTCCGGCAAGTCGTCCAGTGGACTCCACCTGCCGGCCGAGTACTTTTGCGCCTGTGCGCCATTTCTGCGCACAGCCGCTGCTGCGCCCCTCCGGCCTCCACTCGTGCCTGACCCTGGTCAGCCCACGTGAGGCCTGTAACACTGGCTATGTGGTGAGGTGCACTTGATGCTTGTGCCGCACAGACTAATGTCTCGCCGTCACCACTCTCAACGAGGGCTACAGCGTCCTGGAGAGGGGAGACCGCCGCATCCTCCCACTCTCTTCCTTCGGCCTCCTTGTCTTCAGCCCATGCGGAAAGGCGAGAGCGTCTGGGCAAGCAGAGCTTGCAACGTCATCTCACCCACCTTCATAATGTTCTTGGTTTCATGTCACCTTTCTTCTATACTACTGCAGCAATCGTCGCTAGGCATAGTCGATCGAATTCAGCACTTCCCACCCTGTCTCCCTCCCTTAGTCTTCGTCGCTCGTCCTCTGTGCTCAACCAGCCCCATGGCGGACTGGAAACATCACGAGCCCAAGACCTCACAGGTCTAGCTGCAACATCATCATATCTATTCACCGTCGCTTGGCACGTCCGCTGTTCACCATCATCATCATCATCCATGGAAAACAATAAGGAGAAAGAATATATATGTGATTGCCTTACTCGTGAGAGTCGCTTGCGAGCTCCCAGCCGTGGCCGGAAAGGACACGGGTGGTTGAGCGTCACCTGTGAGCAGAGTGGATGGCGCGCGAGATCGTGTATACAAAAAGAAGCAAGAGGAGACAAAGAAGGGCAAAGGGAGGGCGGGTGAAAGAAAGAAAAGCCAAATCGCAAGGCGATTGGCATGAGTGATGATGATGGTAAGAAAGCAGGTTGTGTTGACGAGAGTGCAAAGATTTGACTGAGCGCGTGCGCTCAGTCACAACTCTCGTGCGGCTTTGCTGAGTGATCACGTGCGCAGCCGCGTGCCACACGCTCCAGTGAAGCTAGCGCTCGCCAACCAAGCGCTCTGCAATGATGCCCTTTGTGGCAGGCCAGGAGTTCCACGAAGCCTGGTTTCGCACGTGCCTAGATATCAAGTTGTGTTCCTTTCTCTATGCTCAAGCGAGCGAAGCCCAGCCTAGACCGAGGGAGGTTTGCTTGAATACTGAACACAACGACCCACCGAGGTGGTGCCAGCGGGTCAAACTGCACGCCTCTTGATCCCACAGTATCCACCCACCATGGAGGGTCGCCTCGCAGATCTCTCTTCAGCGCAACACCTCTCAACCACCAACAGTGGGTATCCGACTCTCCTGCCTTCACTTTGCTACCGTTGAGTGGCGACGTTGCTTGTGGTCGGTGGAAATTTTACTTTCTTCGCAGCGTGGTGCACGAGCCTGCCGTTCAGCTGCTGTTCTGCACAAGCGGGCTGCTTCCGAAGCAGCATCAAGCGAGGGCCGTAAAGGTACTAATACTTGATCGACGTGACCATGCCCTGTGTTTTCCCTCCATCCAACCTCTCACATCTTACCTTCTGAGCCATCGACTGGCTCAGACATCCTTCACAAACATGTTTGCCATCGTCAAGAATCGCATGGCTTGCATATTGCTCATTGCAGTCCTGGCTTCCACTGTATCGGCTCACTGGCGGTCGAAACTATATGGAACAGACAAATCCATGCAAGGCAGGGTAAGATCAGCCCAACTTGAACTTCAAAGGGAAGCGTCGGGAGGTAAGCTGCCAATCCTGGAAGACATGGGAATCAAACGCAATTATGGAACAGTCTGGGGTTTTGAAGACAAGGCTTAGTTGCTCGCTCAACATAAGGGACTCAGGAAGTTTGCTTCTGTCGACCGAGTAACGTCCCCGTCGTGGAAACAGACTCTCTTCGGTATTAAGGATAAGCCCCGTAAAACCGACTACTACGTCAGCATCATCCGCCCCGGTGATACTAGCCCCTCCAACCGGAAAGGTTACGGTGCGGATAATCTTGCAGACCATATGGGTCTTCGAAACGAGAAGATGGCTACACTCCTGTGGAGGAATGAGCCTGGAACGAAGAAATATACGCTGGTCGCCGTTGAAGAGCATCCGGATCTGCCAAACAACCTCGAAGAGCCCCTGGGCCAGTTGATCGGTGAGCTGAAAAAGCAGGAAGGAGGTTCGGAGATCAAGGACATGGCCGAATCGTTGGGAGAAACTGGAGAATCGCTGGGAGAGAGCCTGCGAAGCATTGCCCCGCATGTGCGTTGATGTTGCAACCTGCTTTTATTCCTCCCTGTAGCTACCTAGCTTGTCATTTTTCCTTCAGCACTGACCATGAAGCTACTAAGCCCTCTTTCTGCGAAGAGATTTCACTGTCATTTCAAAGTCGCCCCTTTCCGCTCATTCCACTCTCTCACTCATACGATCAATCCATCATTCCTTTTCTCAAACTATCTCCTCACGATTGCGAAAGCATGAGTGATGGCCAACTAGTCTCTCGTTGACTCTCAGTAGATCTGAGAAGACTTGCCCTAGAGGAGCAAAGTCACCCGTTACTCATGCATTCCCTCAATGGCTCAAGCGACATAGCAATCAGGATCTGCTCGGTGACCCCCAAATTTCTGCTTTGTCCAGATTCTAGCCCCTGAATCTCCAATTGTCCTCGCCTTTGCAGACTCTCAACACTGCGTTGCTTCGTGATGTACCCTTCAGGGGCTTTGTGCAAAGTCGCAGCCCCGCTGAACCCACGTCCCGCCCACATTGGCGGTACGCTTGCATGCAAAGTCTTTGTCAGTCTGATTTGCCACGACCCATGCGATGCTTTGCATAATTGGCAGTCTTTTCAGTGTACATCTGGATTTCGGAAGCGAAACGGAGTGAGGTTGGCTCGAGCAAGGCAATAAATGGTTGAGGGCCAGGCCATCCTTTGCACCGCAATCATACTTACTTCTTCTCTGCCATCAACTAAGACCCAGCAAGATGATCAACGGACATCTGCGACTTACGACTCTCTTCCTTCTGCTGGCGATCTTCGCCCTGGGCGCTCTTGCTGCAGATTTCGACGAAGATTTCGTCCATGAAATGCGACTTAGGTCCCAGCTCATGCAGGTGGACATGCACCGCGAATCTCCTGGATATAGATTACTTGAGACTGTCGATCACAGTAGCATTCCGAACTTCGAACGAAAGGCGCTAGATCTGGCACGAGCTAGCGGGGTAAAGGTTGTCAGCCGGGAAAAGCCCATCATCGGAACTAAAAGCGTCTTGGGCTTCAAAGTCAAAAACAAGGGCCCAGAAGAGGTGTTCTTCTTTAGCCTGGTACATCCGGAAAGCGACCTTGGAAAAGAAATGCAACTGGCCGACCCACAGGATCCGAAGAGGCTCGCTAGCGTGCTGTGGAGGAAGGGAAGCGGCGAGCCGAAAGTAGCATTGGTTGACGTGATCGCTGACCATGGTCTAAAATGGAGCCTTGGGTCTTTGGAACGAGTTCTTGAACACGTTTAGAGCTTCAAAGACATCGCCTTCTCGGTCCAAACTGCGGTGGATTCTGCCAGGTTGCTCTTTCTTCCTTTGTACAAGGACACCATTCCACCGCTGGTGGAATCCGTGTGTGTTTGCATCCCTCCACACGTGCAATAGGCTGCCCTTTCTCTGCGTCTCTCTTCAGACTTCTAATTCAAAAGTGTCTTGTCGCTCGCACTCTTGCATCGTTTTATCTTGCTTTAGCAGCAGCCCATCTAGTTGCCGTTGTGGAGTGATGGCTTCCAGCGTAAGCAGGAAGTACACCTGCAGATTGGAAGGCGTGACCTACTGTACTTTAGCAAATTCGATCGAACCAAAGGCATGCTCCTGCTCTTTTGTCTCAAACAGCTTACTCGAGGGTTGGTGGGTGTGGTCTGGGCGACCCACAACGCGGTTAGCTAAGTGGGCTCTTGGGTGCATAGTCGGCTCGCCAAGAATGGCTCGTTGCGTCGAATGTGCGCATTCATTGCATCGAGGGTTTCCAGCTGTGTACCCACTTCTTGTTTCCAACGGAGTAGCAGGGGCAGCGCACGAAGCGTACAAGTACGATTCCGACTCTCATCATCTTAGGGACGGCTCCAGCATCCCCTCCAACCAAAACTTATTCGAACGACAGACGCAGTCATGATTCGCAGTTCCCATCGAATCGTCGCCGTCTTGATTGCGATGATTCTCTTCTTTGGACTCATCGCTGTCGCTGTTGATCCTAACGATCACGTGTCTGTATACATGTTGAACCGTGTCAGAGCACAACAGGCATATTATCTCCGTCGACACCATCTGTTTTACGGCACTGGAGAATATGACCATATATCCGACTACAACTGGAACTCGCTGCCGAATTTCCAGCACGACGCGTGGCAGCTCGCCCAGACTACAGGCGTGGTACCGGTAACGACGCACCAGAGGCAGGTCGGCGAAACTTTGGGAATCTTTGGCAGGCCTAGATTGCCTATCATCGGTGACACGAGCGCGTTCTTTTACAGCATCATCCCTTCTTCGCACCCACTCGGACAACGTATGGGACTCCGTGACAGCATCGCTTCTGTGCTGTGGAAGCACCACAACGGTTACGAACAAATTGTGCATGTGGATGTCATAAGAGATAGGGGCCGGGAATGGCCGTTCGTAAACATGGAGACAGTGTTCAGATACCTTTAGCCTCGACCTCTTAACAATGTCCTTTGGGATGTCAAAGTCGTTGAATCTTTTCATCCTTACAAGTTGGATGCCTCGCTTCTTCGCGAACAGTCCTTGTTCCCTTTCCGCACACCTGGTGGAAGAGAAGACAATCGTCGTGTAACGAAAAGAAGTTCAACTTTCTTCATTAAATATCACCTTTTCCTCATCGCCAACTACTTTGAAGTCATGTACACCCTGCTGATGCCTATTGACGCTTGACCAACCTCCGTCATGGCAAGTTGAGCGCACCATCCGCCATCCAAAGAGCTCCCTCGAGTCTAATTCGATCCCAATCTCCATCTCGCCGTGTGTCGTAGACTGTGCACTTGAGCTACTTTCATCTGCTCCTCTCCTGAATCCGAGGGGGTAAAGTGCAGCTTCATCAAGCGCCCACTTTGTAGCCAGACCATGATACTTCTCTCTAACAACGGTGTGGCGCCTATTTAGGTTGCCTAGGTTTGTTTGCTGAATCCCATCGATACGCAGGTGGGCCCGGGAATTTGGGATAAGCCACCAACCGGCACCCTCCGCCGGCTTGGTTGGTAGATGGTGATGTCCTCAATTATAAACAAAAGAGTGTGGGGGTTGCGAAGGTTGCCGAACGGTTCAGGGTCCCACAGAGGTATTGTGACTCGAAGGTTGATTCTTTCTTTCTTTTTTTTTAACTCGGCATGAGCTGTGGGAGGCCGTGCTGAGGTCACACATGTCTTTCAAAGCGCGGCGCTTCAGGCTGCTTGTTGTCCAGATCTTGAGCTGTACATAAAGGAGGAGACAAGACGGTTGGAGGTTGGATAAAGTGCCCTAGCTTGCTGCTCTGAAAAGCGCTGGAATTTCACAATCATGGTTTGGCTCACTCACCTCCTCGAACTTCGTCTCTCCATCCTAGCTCTCATCCTCTCCCTGTGCTGTAACTTTGTCATTAGCAACAACATTCGAAACAATCTCCATAAAACCATGATCGAAGTCTTCCTGTTTGACCAGTATCACGTGCATGCGCGCTATTCCGTTCCCATCAAACGTCTATCTGCGCCCCCAACTTTACGTCCCACGCTCGATGCATACACCCAAGTCCAAGCACTCGAATTGGCCCATACCGACGGATCAAAGTCCGTAGGCACCATTTCACCTTCGACGTACTCTCCAGTAAAGCGAATCTACTTCTACAGCATCATCAAGCCAGATTCTCAAGTAGGCAGAAATATCAACCTGAAACCAGACGAAATGGCAAGTCTACTCTGGTGTCACGAAAAACCTATCGATGCAGGAGAGGAACAGACTATTGGTTCATGTAGAAACGTTCAAATCCAACCCAAATGTCAAATGGTACATGGACCCTTTGAAGAACATCATCGAACAGCATCCTGTCAAGCGTTGACCTTGGGCAAAGCTACGATGCGCATCTGCCAAATCTTAAAACATTCCTCGCTTAATATCATTCGCACATCAACACAAACAAAGAGAGTGAAACGTGAGAAGATGAAAGTCTATTCATTTACAAGTACATGAGCGTGAAAGAAACGGGACAAAGTGTGAGATAAAAACATCCAGAAAACCAAACAAGTGACACGGTGACGAGGGAGAAGAACGACACAAGGAGACTTTTTTCGTATAATCCGTCTAGCTGCAGTTATAGCTAGGCATATTCTTTTGTGTGGAGTGGGTTTTGTGTTCAGACGTTCTTGTCGATGCTCGAGCTGCTGATTTGCGAGTCTTGGCCAAGACCCTCGGTGGCAGCTGCGAGAGCGGCCGAGAGGTCGAGGTGGAAGAAGGGGGTCAGGTCGTTGCCCCAGATGATGGGGACCGAGATGTGGCTCGTGGGGTCCGAGGGGCGACGTTCGCCATGGTGGATGCCGGCGCCCTCCTCGAGGTGCTTCTCGATGCTATTGCGCGAAGGGGTGTTGGCGGAGGAGCCCTTGTTGGTCTCATCCTGATCCAAGGTCTGAACATCGTAGAGGGCGTCGCCTATGGTGACTTTGCGAATGCGGTCGGGGTCAGCATCGTCGTAGTCCTCGTGCAGGTCCACGCGGCTGCGGCTGGCAGCAGCGCCATCTCCAGCGAGACCAGCTTCGAGCTCGGTGAGCGGCTTGGTAGCACGGCCCTTGAAGGGGTAGGCAGAGCCCTCGTTGGCGCTCTTGTGGCTCATACGCTCGATAGCCTTGGCACGGCGTTCAGCCTCGGCCTGCTCTCGTGCTTGCAGCTCGCGTGCAGACAGAGTGACGTTCTGAGGCTGCGACACAACGGGTGCGATCTCGGTGATGCGCTTCGATGGGAAGCCAAGACCAAATCCACCAGCGAGCAAGCCACGACGGATCCAGGGAGACAGAATGTTGGCAAAGTGGAACTCGACCTTGGCATCGGCATATCGCTCGACGGCGGTGCGCACATCGACGAGGGTCTGCACCGAGGTGGTGTCAACGTTGCTGACCGAGCTGAAGTCAAAGATCATAGCACGAAGGATGGGTCGGCGGTCAATGATGGATCCGTCAAGTTCGGCATCGTTGAGCTCGTCCTTGCGGCCGCGGCAGGTCATGGCACGGGCTGCTTTAACAAGGCGCGGGTTAGGTGCACCAGGGTCGTTCCAAGGGCGGTCACCGAGCTTGTTCGAGGTGGTAGGCCTGCCAGGACGGGTGGTCGTTTTGACTCGGTCGATAAGCAGATCAGCGAGATGGGATGCGTTGGGATAGGTGAAGGCCTCCTCGAATCTGTAGATAAGGACACCCGGAGGGGGAGGCTCGACATGGATCGAGGGATCGCGCATGCCATCCTTGTCGTCAAGGGGAACAAAGACATCGCGGTGCGATAGGGTGATGGTGGACTCATTAGGACCGGTGTTGCCGTGGTGGATGCGAACGAGACCGAGCCATCGACCACGAGGACGAGCGATGCGGATGAGCAAGAGCGCCAACGAGGCAGCGACTGAGACGTAGACACCGTTCTCGGTGTTGGAAAAGACGGTGGCAAAGACGGCAGCAAGGAAGATGATGAGTTCGAAAGGGCTGATGAGCCAGAACTTGTACGATACCGAGAAGGGCACGACCAAGTCGGTGACAGCGTGGATGATGACGGCCGAGAGCACAGCGTTAGGAATCCAGTAGAAGGTACCACTGAGAGCGTAGATGGCGATCAGAACGAGAATTCCGGTGAACCAACCGGCCAAGGGAGTGCGCACACCCGACTTGGACTTGATGGCAGTACGGGAGAAGGAACCAGTAGCAGCGTAGGCACCGAAGCAGGGGCCGACAAGGTTGGTGACACCAATCGCGATCAGCTCCTGGTTGGGGTTGATCTTGTAGTTGTTGAGACGACCGAAAGACTTGGCGATGGCGATGTGCTCAAGAAGGAGGACGATGACCGAGACGGGCAGCTGCGGAGCAAGGTCGGAGAGAAGGGTCGAGTTGAGAACCGGCTGGCCAATGTGCTTGAAACCACGAGGAACGTGGAGCAAGATGCTGATGGGGTACTTTTTGGGGTTGTAGTTACCCAACCAGATGCGGGAGGCAACGGTGAAGACGATAATAACAAAGGCATTACGCAGCACAGAGATGAAGAACATGGCGCGGGCGGTACGGGGGTAGCGCTTGGGAAGCCAACCGGTGAACCACTTGACAAAGTAAAGGAAGACCAGGGCTGGAAGACCGAAAGCAGCGTTGATGTCGGTCTTGGGGAGCGCCTTGAGAGTGTCGATGATGACGCGGTAGGCTGGGTTGCTGTTGGTCTGGACCTTGAGGCCGAGCAGCTTGGGCACCTGACCAGCGGCGATCTGGATGGCGGAACCGGTCATGAAACCGGCTACGGCTGGGGTGGGAATGAACTCGACGATGAAACCAATACGGAGAAGACCAATACCGAGACAGATGGCACCGCAGATGAAAGCAAGGGCGGTGGCAATAACCTCGGGGGACCACTCCTTGCTGTGGCGCAGGACATTCTGGATAACGTTGAAGGTCTGGAGGGACATGACAGCGACGGGACCGATCGTGACATCCTTGGAGGTAGCAAAGATGGCGTAAATCATGACACCGACAAAGGACGAATAGAGACCGAATTCAGGGGCCAGACCGGCAAGTTTGGCGTAGGACATGGACTGAGGCACGACGACGAGAGCGACAGTGATACCAGCAATGATGTCACCGACGAGCCACTGGGAGTTGTAGGAGGCGATCCACTTGCGGAAGGGGAACAGGCTGTCCAAGTAGTCGTAAGCTTTGGAGCCAGGGTGGTTGAAGATGTTGCCAAGCCAGTCGCGACTGCTGACGACGGGGACACCGAGACGGTTGATCTCGTTGTCACTGTAGCCGATGGCCCACTTGAAGGCGTTGGAGCCTCTCTGGCGAAGAGTGGGCTTGGCCTCGTGATGAGGTTGTGAGGCCATGTTGGGGGAGAAGGGTTGTGTGGCGAGGAATGCGCCGACACGGAAGAAAGTGAGGAGACGGGAGTTGGTGGGGGGGGGGGGGGGGGGGGGGGGGGGGGAGTTGAAGTGATGTAGAAGAGGATCGGATACTAGTCTATATAGTTTCGATCAGCGGAGAAGCAGAGAGAATGGCTGCTTTCAAATTCGCTTCGGAGCGTTGGACGAGGCGACAAGAGGGGACCGACAGAGCGGAGCGCAAAGTGATGATGGGTAAGGGAAATCGGCCTTCGTCAAGCGGTAACGGAGTGGCGAGCAAAGTGGAAGACCAGAGACAAGATCGCGTGCCAAGGTTGAACGAGAAGAATGGGTCGGACAAAAGAGGCAGTTGCCGGCGTCTGGGGGTGGAAGTTCGGTTGCTTTGAAGAAAGTTGAAGGAGCCGAAGGGAAAGAGTAGATACAGTAACGCTGGTTGGTGGAGACGGGGATCGGATGGCAAACAAGGCAGGTGAATTGGAACCGATCAGACAGAGCAAGGGTGGGAGAAACGCAGGAATAGATGCGTGTGCTCGTGGCTTGGCAAATGCGAGTCTGACGAAGCGAGACGGGATGGTGTCTTGAGGTTAATCAAGCGAGCAGATGGGCGTAGTGTTCAAACCTAGAAGATGGCGATGGTGGACGAGAGGATGGCGTTGCGTGGCTAGACCAAAGTCTGGGCTCAAAGTCGGATAGACAGGCTAAGGCGAATAGCGTGGTTCCTGGATTTGGGATGGAACGAAAAGATGGTGAAGGAGCAAGGAGAAGAGCGGAGGCTGTAGTAGAGAGGGTTGAGAGATGGCGTGCTGAGCAGACACGGTTAGACGAGAGGATCGTAACCCAAACAGCGCTTGATGGTAGAAGATGCAAGCAGGATAAATTGAGATGCTGCTTCTTTTGGAAGATGGAAGGAAAGGTGAAAGCGAGCGGGGAATGAATAGGTTGCGATGATCAGCGACAATGGTCAAAGGATAGCGTGCTCAAGCCGTCAGAGAGGCGAGAAGAATGGCTGAGCACGTTGTGATTGTATAGCAGTGCAGTATAGCCACATGCGATTTGCCATCGGACAGGATCACGTAGCCATGACAAGGGTGTCATACAGTGCCGAGTGGAGTACTGTACGACGAAAGGCACTGTAAGAGGGGGAGCGCACGCCATTGTGTGATTTCGATGTGAAATGTCGGTGTCGTCCCGGCAGCAACCAAGAAGAAGAACGTCGAACCCACATTTGTGGAGTGGGAGAGGGTTAGGGAGAAGAAATTGCCGCCACTGCCGGTTAGAGTCAGACGAAGAGAGATGCAAGTGTGACTGAAGACGGGCATAGGATTGCGACATCGAACGGAGGTGTCAGTCTATGCAGGGAAATCACAACAGCACTGCAGCGACCGTGCGTGGTTGCAGCCAGCGACCGGAGAGTTTTTTTTTTCGTGTCTCCCATTCGGTGGGACAAGAGAAGATGATCCACCGATGTGTTGTACAGTACTGTACGGTACCCTGTCGTGAAGCCATCTTCGAGATGAGATTGCTTTTGTGCGACATCACAGAATTGGGCGCAATACGACATGAGGGTGTCACGCTGTGGAACGTCTGGAACGATAAGTTAACAATCTCAAAATGCCCCGCCTTTTTTCGAAAAAAATAGAAAAGTTAACAAATTTCAAACATAGGCAAGGCCGCGGACCATCTCCCCTTGGGCTCTTCACCAGTCTCATGACTGCAAAAAAAAAAGGGAAAAAAAAAAGTTAACAGAACGTGAATCAGCAAAACTGCGAAAAAGAGGCTTATCTGTGGGCCATCTTGAATACTCGCGAGTTGCAAATTGGGTTGCGAGCAAGTGGTCTGACGAAGTGTTGCAGCGGTGCGGTGCAAGACGTTTTTAATTTTATTGAAATCAACAGATCCGGCTTATCAAGCCGACGCGGCATTCGATCTGATGTCGTGCTCTCTGCAGCACCGCACAGTTATCAATCAAAGCAAAGCTTGATTTCGGTAGAGTTCTTTGGCAAACAATCTCTCTTCCAACCTTCGCTCTACACCGTCTGGCGAGCCTTAGAGTCCAGTCAGGGCTCATTGTCTTCTGGCTATGACCAGCGATTCAAGCCGTTCTTCCGACAAGTCGTCCAGATCCGCGCCTGCACCCCTTCCATTTTCTATCAATCTATCTTATACTAATCAGCCTTCAGCAATGTGATCGCATTGGTACTTTCGATTGCCTTTCTCTCAAACCCGCTAAGTTTCGAGTTCTGTGCTAGCAGTAGTCAAGGGAAAAAGAAGAAATCGTTGAGCTCCCTGTGCAAGCATATCTGAGGGGGAACCGAGTGCCAAAAAAGAAAATAAAATAAAATAAAATAAAATAAAATAAAATAAAATAAAATAAAATAAAACACAAACACTGCTTTTGAATCTCTTTCTCCAGAGCACGCAATCGCTTTCGAACTTTACGAAGTGCCGCGGCGTGGCTGTAAAAAAAATTCTCCACTTCGAACAAGGCTCCAGATCGCGAATCCGAAATTTGGACGACATTGTTAGACTTGTCAGACCCACATCCACCAGTCGCGAAAAAGAGCGCAAGTCGTGCGATAAATGACGCCTCCAACTCATGCTATGTTGTGCTCTCTCATGGCACCATAGCATCTTCACCTCTCGAGCAGTGCTGCCTCGATTCTAGCCTCTGGTCTCGAGCGTACACATTTGTGTGCTACAATTCAACCAGCAGGCACACGAAGAGCAGACTTGTTCGGGCGGCGCATGTATGTCTATTGTCCATTACAGAAAGGGTCGACAGCACAGGCGCTGTTTCCCTTTCACGTCGTATTCACTCAGCCAATGCTGGCACTGCCAGACTTCCCCTCTGAGGCCGGACTCGCCACGGGCGAGTTGGGGGCTGATGAGCCTGCGGGCGAGGCCAGGGCCTCGAGCGATCGCGCCACGCTTCCCATGGATAAGGTTGTGGCGTCGGTAGCAACAGGTCTCGCATACCGAGGTTGGCTTCCTACATCAGCGGGGATCAACGGCGACCGTACTCGCTGAGGAGGCGCTTGCAACTCAAAATAGGACGAGGTCGCTGCCTGCCCCTCGGCTATTCGCTCCTGCGGCGTGGTCGAGACCGAACCGGACTCTGGGGTCGACGGCTGCGATGGCGACATGGCCGGTGAGGCGGGTGACGAGCGTCCAGATCCAGACCCACATGCTCGACTGCGTGCCCTGTCTCGTGCTGCCTCCTCCTCTCTGCGCTCCGCCTCTTCAATCTGACGCATCATGCTCCGAGCTCCGTATCGCATGACCGGGCTCTGTCTAGCCATTCTCTGCCGGCGTGCAATGATCTCTCGACGCAACGTATCATCGCCTTCTTCTAGCCCGGTAGGATTGGGTGGTTTGACGGCTAAACTGATGGTCCCGGCTGCAGCCGTGATAGACCCTGGTTCACCTTGCTCGACCGTCGGAGATGTCGGCTCCTCCGCAAGCTCTGCTGCTGTCATCGGATGCACCGTCTCATTGTGCAGCTGGGCCACTTCGTCAGCCTGAATCGCAGTGCGGCTGGCAGAACGTGGTAGCTTGGACCCCGAAGCCGAACCATTACCTTGAGATGGTGCAGCTGCATCCTCCTGTGCCTCTAGCCACCGTATCCTAGCTGCACGCGTCCACTTGGGCTCGTAATCGGATGCCAGTCCCACCTCGATCTTGTCTTGACAGTTCTTGCAACTGCATTCTGCGTTTAATGGTGCCTCGAACGGCCATCGACCTGCTTGGATTTGACGTTTGATGGCCACATCATCCATGTGAGGAGCCATCATCGAGCTGCTCGAGCTGCTGGGCTCATAGCGCTGCGACGATTCTTCCGATGCGGCTCTACGGAAGCGTCGCCAACGAGAGAGTTTAGACGACTTCTCGCTTGGCGCAGCTGCGGGCTTGTGACTGTTGGCACCTCGAGAGCCAGAGGCTTCGGCTCCCCAATTCATTGGACCTCGCTCTTCTTCAGGGGAGCTGAGCGGTGATGGACAAACGACAGGGACACCATCGGCCCTTCTTCTGCTTCCTACCAAGCAGCTTTCTCGATCATGCGATCTTGTGGCGCGTAGAGGCCCAGTGCCGTCACCTAGTAAGAGAGGCGGTCCAGGAGCTTGAGGCGTCTTGGAGCGTACCAAACAGCTCTTGGGTCTGCCGCCCGACAGGGGACGATGCGGATGGAGTTCACTGATGCTGCGAGAGAAAGAGCTGGGCGGACGAGGCGGCTGATACAAGGAAGGCCCAGCCAGGACTGTCGCGACAGGCGCATGATGCTGGTGCATGGCCACTCCCGAGACAGCATGCTGGAATTCGGCGTCAATGTCTTCGAAGCTGATGATGCTTTCGTTGGAGGGTGAGATTTCGACCGAGTCGTCGTCGTCGGAAGATGGGATCATCGGACTTGCTGTACCTCTGGCTGGCACTGGCGCAACGAGGCGAGGACCCGCACTGCTTGGTTGGGGTGGTGGTGCAAACGCAGCTGAGAGACTGCCGGCGATGGAACTCTTGTCCATGCTGCCCCAGCTAGTGAGGCGGTTCTTCCAGGACGTCGATGTATTAGGCGCAGCATTGCCCAGGCCTGTGGCTTTCTTGAGAGTGGGCGACTTGGCTCTGGCGAATTGTGGAGAGATGGCGCGAGCGATCATACCACCTGGGCGCGACGATGGTCCGACGATGGGTGGGCTCTGTGCGCGAGTGGGGCAGAGACTGAGCAGTTTCTTCAATTCAGCACAATCCCCTTCGGGGATGACTTGGCATTTGTGATCGAACGCGACTTGCTTTGCGCTGGCGGGCGAGGCCGTGCGGGCGATCTCTAGCGGTAGTTCCGACATGGTGCTATGATGACCAAAGCCACAGTGTAGCGGAGGGGATCCGAGAAAGGGGATCTTGGAGTGGATATTCCGGTCTAGAGAGTGCTCAGTGTGACATTCGTTATGGAGTACATCTAAGGGAAGGGCGGGATGTTGTTGGGCTACTCCATGTTCGTGCAGATCCGGGTGCTTGCCTTACGCTGACCCGCACAGCAGAGATGGGCTGTGCGATGAGAGCGTGGTAGCGTAGTCGTAGAGGATGGTGTGATGGGTGATGGTGGTGGTGGGATAGAGAAGTTAGTTTGCATGCTCAAATGTCGATGAGGAGCGTCTCAAAGACAAAGGCGGGGATACAGTATTCGAGAGGATCATGGTCTAGATTTGCAGATCAGGCCATGTTTTTGGGTTGGTTGGCTGGTTGGTCGTCGGGAAAGAGAGAGAGAGAGCGGTGACGCGCCAAAATTCGGTGGGGTCCCTGCATTTGGATTTGCGATTTGGTCTGTCTGCATGGCAATGCAGCATTGTTGCAGAAGCATGCATAGGAAAACTCGAAAAATCCACAGTCTGACAGACGCAAGCGAGGGCACATGGAGAGACACAACGCTCCCCCTTTTTCTTCTTGGTAGGGACGAAACACGAGGGCCGAATTACGACTGTGGGTGGAAGCCCAAGCCTGCGGGAAGGCCCATTTTGCTGCACAAGAACAGGCTGTGATGCGCACTCGAACATTTTTGTGCTTCCAACATGCAGAGTCTCTCAAAGTTAGGCTGGCTGCACTGAGACCCGAAAGAAAACATGAAAAGAAGAACGCGCCCGTTTGGCACCTCACCTGCAGCTCTCGTGGAATTCTCGACTGACCCTTGCTTTTAGTGGAGAATCGCCTGATCTTGTGACTGTGGCCAAGACAAAAGTCACAAAATCATGCAGGCTCAGGCACAGACACGATGGCAAGCGAACAAAGCAGAGAGAGAGAGAGAGAGAGGCAACCTGTATCGCAGATTGTCATCTCTCCCGATTTCGAGATCCAGCAGCGCTGCCATCGAAGATGGTGAAACTGTCCTTCAAAGCATCAACGTTGCGAGTCTGACAATCCTCACTTGAAGACGCTTTCAGTACAGTGAGCTTACTGAGCTTACTGAGCTTGTCTGCCCTCTTGATGCCGTTGTGAGGCTGTGACTTTAGATAGCAATGCCATCTCGTGAGCTCTTTTTTGCAAGCCGTTTTTGTGGGGTACAGGAAGCAGTCCTATTCAATTGGCTTCTTCGATGGGGAATCATTCTCCCACGCATGAGCATATTCGTAAGTAATCACCACTCGTTGCTGTCAATACAAATGAGATGACTAGGCCACGAGATTGAGCTACATCCATCAGTGAAGGTGGCATCGTGTGTATCAGCATGGATGCATAGATCCTCGCAGCATCCCGCCGATCCACAAAAAAAAAGGATGTGATTTTGTGATCAGATTACTGGAGAGGGCCGCTTTCAGGAAGAGGGTGTGTCGCTTACTGCCCCTCCACAGTCTGTGAGCTGCGACGGGGACGAGTCACAAAATCCACACTTTTTGAGCAGCAGAGGAGCACAGAGCAAGGCCGAGAACCCTTTGAGTCAGATCCCGTGTATCGGCCATACCGAACAGCAGCCGCACACACCACCATGAGCATTGCGCAGTTCATTATTCACACATCCTCTTCACCACCACCTCTTTAACCACAACCAACACAAGAACTACTCAGCTATCCCAAATCCTTCAACGATCCTGCAAATCGGGCCCACAAGTTCCTCACCATACCCGCATACAAGGTCATCTCACCTCGATCCGCAAGCTTTGCCAATCGTATATCACTCCCAAAAATGGACTAATACCGCCTTATCACCAGCTATGGTGACCTCACCGCCCCACAACTGGTCTCATCGACGAGCCGTCCCCCATCTTTGAGCTGTCATTTCTCCGACTACAACAACAGCGACACTCGATCATCACCATGTCATTCTACAGCGCCTTCCCGAGCAGTCCGCTCAGCCGGTCGGCTCTGGCATCCGAACGTACTATCGACAGGGACAACACCACAAAGACACTGTCAAAGCCTCCAAAAGCCTACGGACAGATGGCATCTTTCGCACCCCCAGACTCGCCTCGCCCGAGCCTGTTTGGTACTAGCATCGATGCCAACGCGGACCGCTTTGAAAGTATCATGCCGAGTCCTCTTGGTCAAGCTGCCTCTGTCTTCTCTGCAGCATCATCCTCGCGACATGTCAGTGGTCCTTCTCGCTTGATGCGCAGTCCCTTTGGACCATCCTGGTCACCCACAACCACCACGCCCTTCGACGAAAGCTATGCCGTCTCTCCGCCGATGCCCACTTCCAGCTTTTCGAGGTCGATCCACACCCGGCGCCGCTCTTCCGGATACAGCATCTCTGCCTCCAGTCCAACGCCCAACTTTGGCAGTCTGGTCGGCTCCTTTCAGGAATCGCTCCTGCGCGGTCGCATGTCGATGCCCGCATCCAAACCGCTCATCTTTGACGCAGAGATCGGTGTTCTGGGCATGGGTCGATGCAAGCCGTCTCTACGATGTCCACCGCATCTGCATGTCAAGTTTCCAGCTCACTTCTACGACTTTCACGCCATCGATGCGCCACCAGCGGCGTCCAATATTGGCTCCACGGCTGCCCTAGGAAGCCCCTATGTCGGAACCATCGATCTCGAAGCGCACTACCACAACATACTTCTCACACGGCGCCTGTCTGCTCTGAGCACTGACTCCGCTTCGTCTACAGCGACCACTGAGCCAATCCAAGTGCCCGCCTTTCCTGGCTATGCCGTCCCGCCCAAAGGACAAATCCAGCTCATTGTCAAGTATCCCGACCTCAACGCCGTCAAGCTCTTCCTCGTACCCTACGATCTCACCGACATGCAGCCGGGCAGCAAGACTTTTGTCCGTCAAAAGACAATGGTTCGGCCCAGCCCCAGCACCAACTCCAGTGCAGCGCCAGGCGAGGAAGGCACAGCTAGTAATCGTAGCACACCGTGTGGTGTACGCGCCCCAGCCAAAGAAGCTCTTCGCTTCGCCATCCACCTCCAATTCTGTTGCCCGCCTGTAAAACCTCAACACGACGACCAACAAGCTGGCTTCGATGGATCTGAGACACGCCGTTTCCGAACTCGCAGTGAGTCTGGCCAGACACAAACCAAGAAAAGCAGCGGTAAGGCGGGCAGATCGCCCAGGATCTACCTGCACAAGTCCATCCGCCTCGTCTTTGGAGCTCGTGCGCTTGATTCGGGTGAGAGACTCGTCGACCAGGTCGAAACGCCAGGTCAAGGCGCTCAGCGCTTTTCCGCCTACAACGGACCTGAGGAGGAATGGCTTCAGCTTCACCACGAGGCAAGGTCAGCACATCGCTCGACTGAAGAGTTCAGAGCCGCATCCTTGGCCGACTCTGCAGCATCTTCACAACAGATAGGCGCATCCGCAATGCATCCTGTACGCAGCGGACTTGGTATCGCTATTCAGAGCCCTGCTATGCAGCCAGCTCGTTCATCCGTAAAGATCGCATCGGATGCCGCCCCTCTCAACTCGGATCCCAATGGCGAACGCTGGCAGGGGAGCGCATCTTCAATGCAGCAGGCAGCAAACGTGCGCGATCAGTACAGCGGTCGCATCCTTTCGCCGACAAGCCTGTGGAGCGTCAGCAGTCAGGAAAGCCACTTTGGCCGTTCGATCAGTGGCTGGTCGCGGAGGGGTCCAGACGGACAAGCTAATGCTCAGCAGCTGGCAGTGTCTCAGACATCGAGTCACGGCTCGGTGTCGGTGGCCTTTGCGCTGCCTGCCAGCGCTCAGGCAGATCCCCTCCGACCCAGTGGGGCAATCGACGGCAGTCCAGCAACGCAGCCGTTTGCACTGGCGTCAAGCTTAGCACTCACGAGGGCCGTCATTGGCAGCGATACCGAGTCAGCGTCTGCCCAATCCACGCGCTGGACGCCGCCCTCTGGCGAATCATCGACGACCAAGATCGACGCCAATCTCACCTCAACTCTGGCCGCACCGCCAGCACCCAGGAGCTCTTCTCCGCTGCCACCACCGATGCGCCCTTCGCGTATCCGTTCCGCCTCGACAGCCGGTCTGTCTGAAGCCCGCGTACAGAGCGTATCCGCCCTCGGCCGCGTCGAAGAATCCGCAGCTACGTCCATGCAAGCAGAGAGCGTCTCCGCCGACTCGCCCTTCACCCTGCGTCGTCCCGCCAAGAAGGTCAACAACGACCGGCCCAGCTTGCTCCGAAAGTTGTCGGAGCAGTTTGCCAGGAGCCACACGCCTTCGCCGACGGTCAGTCCGAAGCTGCGGCCAACGTGGCGCCAAGCTGAGGATGACTTGGCCGAGATGATCATCGACAACGCTGACGGAGCAGGCGTCGAGCCAGCTCTCGAGGCGCTTCCACAGCATGTCGCCGGACCATCCATTCGCTGAGGCGATCACAGGGATATCGACCAAAGCGCTCCCTCACAACCTTTCCCTCGCCCCTGTAGAACCCACACCCCATTACATTCCTTCGCATCTTGCATTTTCTAACGTGTTCGTCCTAGCATTGTTTTCAGCATACACTCGCATCCCATATTCAGCATTTTTCTGTTCCGCGCATTGCAATCGACCCTTTCCCTGACCAGATCCACTTTGTCCGAAATTGCCGTCCTTGAAAGCCTCGCCAAGCAGACGGCGACAAAGCCGCAGCGACATTGCAAAGTCAACCAGAGAAGACCGCTTTTTGGAGGACGGGCGGAATTTTCAGGCGCAATAATTTCTGAGCGGAGGAATTGGGCGGCCATAGTCTGGCAAAAGGCTGCGTGCCGTCGGTGTGGGGGTCAAACAGAGCGATTTCCGGCGGTAAGTTTTTTGAGGAACAAAATCGGCATTGCATGGCCGACAGACTCCAGACTCGTGGCTCGCAGGCCATGAATCTTGCTTTTTTTTTTTTTTTTTTTTTTTTTTTTGGTTCCCCCTTTCCCCCCACGCTGTGCCCATTTTTGCGCAGAGAAACGCGTCTGTGCGGCCTTTCAAGAGGAATAGTAGTTCCGGTAGAAGCGGGGGTGTGATACCGTCTTGTCCGACCAACCTACTACTTCTTTGGTATATAGTCTTTGCTACTTTCCACCACGTTCTCCGTCAAAATTCAACAGGCGCAACAACTAGCAACGCATAGAGAGAGCTATAGCAAGCATCTTGGACGAATCGCAAGAGCAAGCACCTTAGACGACGTGCAACCACCCTAGAACAACGTACGACCAGCAAGCAAGGCAAACGATGGCCACGTTCTCTCGAACCACATTCGACGCAGCGGCGTATCTGGCCTTTCGTCCGTCCTATCCGAAATGGGTGCATGATAAAGTGCTTACGTATCACTTTGGCCCTCGACCATCGGCTGTTTCGTCCAGTCCAGCTGGTTCCAGTCTGGCTCTAGACTTGGGATGTGGACCAGGCATCTCTACCGTCTCCCTCTTACCCCATTTCGACAGGGTGATTGGGCTTGATCCATCCGCCAAGATGGTCGAAGCTGCCATCACGCCTTCGACCCCTGATCTTCCGTCCAACCTCATCCCCCACGCTTCCGACGGCTCCAAAGGTGCACTGGGAAAGATCGAGTACAAGCAGGGATACTCCGAATCGCTCTCTTTCCTCCCCGATAGCAGTGTGGATCTGGTCACAAGTGGGCAGGCAGCGCACTGGTTTGACTATCCCAAATTCTGGAAGGAGCTGACTCGGGTTGTGAGGCCAGGAGGAAGTGTATGTTTGTACGGCTATCCTGACTTTTTCCTACCCGACTTTCCAAGCACCAGAAGGTTGCTCAACCGATTTGCGCTGCGAGATGGCCATGGACCAGGATCACCGCGACTCACACCAACCGAATCCACCACAGACAACGATGGAATCGACTCCATCGGCGAGTATTGGGAACAACCAGGTCGATCCATCGTCAATCAAGGTCTCGAACCCGTCCCTTTCCCCACCACCTACCCCGACATTGCCTCCCACTGGGACGACACCACAGCCTTCAAACGCACTTTTTCCACCTCCGGTCTGGAAGCTGACCAAATCTGGTCCAGTTGGCCACCACTCCCAAGCACACCCCTCAACACACCCGGCCTCTCCCCCGAGGTAGTGCAACAATTCGAAGGCAACCAAGCAGAAGCAACCATGGACAAGCATCTCACCTGGGACCAAATGGCAAGCTACCTCCGGACCTGGTCTGCAACCCACACCTACCTCGCACAGCACAAGGACGACAAGCAAAACAACAAAGGCAAAGACGTCGTAGATCGCTTCTTGGAAAAATTGAAAGCCGAAGTGACAAGGGCCAACGGTGGCAAAGAGGTACAGCAGTTGCATTTGAGATGGCCATTGTGCTTTGTTTTGATCAAGAAGAAGTAAAAAGTTGCACAGGCGCTTGTAGACTGTAGAGCATGCAATGGAATTGGATAAATCTTGGCTCGAGAGTGCTGCGTGTGATCGCACAGTTGCTGCTTTCATGGCTGGTAGTGGACTAGAGAGGTTCGGCTATGCAACTGCTCCCCCAGTGACATAGTCGAGGTCAATCGCCTCGACCGTCATTGTCTGACAGCGCTGTCCTTGTCTTGAGAGGTTGAACGGACGTAGACGTTTCCTCGCGCTTCTCGTTCTTCTCGTTTTCCGTGTGCATGTCACAATGTTGTCACACTGCGAGTCTAATATCACAGCAATCCGCCTTCAGACACACATCATCCTTGGCGTACCACCTTTCTGCCTCGCTTACCAGCAACTGCAATTGGTCAATGTGACATCTTGATGGTTCAGAGCATTCGAAAATGGACACTACATGCAGGGCTTCTCAGCAACTGCAAATGGGTTTGTGTTGAGCCCAGTAGGATGAATCTATCTACAGATTGTACAAACAGACCCGATGAGACATACCGATAGCTTTGAACACTTATTAAAGATTCTCACAGACCCCTTTCCCACGAAGGCTGGCTGATCATCTTATGCATATGTTGTCTGCCTAGCTTTGTCTGCTCATGTCTTGCTTGCTTGCCTGTGTCACATGGTTGTTGCTTGTGTCACTCAAGAGCTTGTGTTCAGTCACTGTGATTGTAACAGACAAATCACACACTGCAAAGCAATTTTCTAAACTAGACTGTAGCATAGCACACCCCTTTAATGCTTCTTGAAGCCTCTGCATTGCCCCTCTGCCACAGCATCAAAGGAAAGTGTTGTGTAAAATGAGCAGTTTTATTGTTATGGATCTGGATCTCAGCAAGCTTCCAAAACCAGATGCCTGCTGAGCAAACTCTGATCTCAGCCTGCAAAAGTCATCTGCAAAAAGGCGGTTCAGCTCACTTATCCAGTGTACTAACCACAGCAGTTTTCTGGACCCTACATTTCTAACAATATGTGAGGCTCCATCCTCCATGGCCTTGATCTTGTGCTTGACAATGGCAAAATAGCATGATGGATAGATCTCAGCTTGAGAGTGCTGCATTTTGCTGGCATGAGACAGGAACTTTGATGTCAAACTTTCCTTGCTTGTGACAGAATGGATAGCTGCAGCTCTTTGCCAATAAAGATCATGCTAACATAGGTTGGCCAGCAGTACTGGAAGTGGAAACATAGATTGTCATTGTCCTGAAGCACTGTACTTCTCTTGCAAGATTGCAAAGGGGTGGGCAGTTCCTCCAGTTTGCTTCTCTTCTGGCTGTCCCTTTTTGCTGAATTGTCCATGTTTGAAATTACAATAGTGTTGTCTTCTGAATTGATAATGACAATGATTTCTCTCTTGTGCAAATTGATGTAAACCACATCTGAGTTGGAGTCACTCTTGTCTTTTTTGTGTCCATCAGCATGGCCCATTGATGGATCAGCAACCTAATGCACCCCTTCATAGGAGCAACTGCAGCTGTGAAGTTTGCAACAGACACACCTTTCCGGAACTTTGCCTTTGTAACCGCCCAGCCAGCAAAGACACTGGATAGCTGGGAAATCTTGAGGCTTCACAGCATCCAAGGTCACACATTGTGAGCAGGCTTCCTTGGCAAGTGCAATTGGCTTTGTGTCAAGCCAAGTGCAATGTTCTCATCTGACGCCAGTCAAAAAGAAATGATGTGGCACTGTCTGGCTGTCAGCAGTGTGCAAAGTTCTGATGGGATCAATCCATTTCTTGCAGAAGCTAGCCTGGATGCCTGCAATCCTTTGTGCATTTGCAGCTCCCTTAGCTTCAGAGGTCCTGGTCCTGCTTGGACCTGGGGCAAGCAAAGTGGAGCTGCTAGAAATTCTGTTATAATCATTGCAGTCACTGTTGTTGCCACTGTCACTGTTGCTGCTGCTGTTGCTACCACCGCTCCAATTTTCCGTGCCACTCTGGCCAACTCCAGAGCGCTCTTGTGTATTGGTATTGTTTCCAAATACACACAATTGTGCGTGGAATGAGCATGCAACACATTTGTTTGTCTTTCCACCCAAGCAATTCCATTGCAGGCATGTCACTGGTGGACATCCTTGAGGTCTGTGGTCCAATCAAATCTGGCAGTGGCCACACTGCTGCTGTGCCACAACAAATTGCTTTGCCTTGAAGTCCTCAGCCACTTTAGGATAGACCAATTTGCTGAGGTGTAATGAGTGAGGGATGTGGGTGCCATTTGCATCTTTCATTGATTTGGTTGTATCAACTTACTTCCCATATTTCACCTTTGCGCATGCCTTGGCATGCTGTGACAGCTTGCCAGGCTGAAGTGGTGCCTTGCTCAGCTGGACTTGGGCAGCGTTTCCTTTGTGGCTTTTCAGTGAAAAGAATGGATGCCAGAATGCCTTGCCTTGATCTTCTGTTGGGATGGTGAACATTGTGGGGTTTGTATTTTGAAGGAGGGCACTGCAGGCATTGTCAAGCTTGAGCAGATCACCATTGTTGCTCACCAGCACAGGAAGTTGATGAGCCAATGCCCAATGATGCAGATGCTCCTCTGGTTCAGTTAAGTGCACCAAGCAGCCATGCTCCCCACATGGCAACTCCTTGGAGAAGTCAACACCTTGGAAAATGAGCTGGTCCAGTGTTGCCCTTGCTGTTGGCACCCCACAATCCTTTGTAGTCCAAATATGATCTGCACCAAGATGTTGAGCAAAATCCTTAAGGCCATTGAATGTTGTGATTACCCCCTGACTTTTGTGGTCAAATCTTGAAGTGTCTGGATCTGCAGAGAGGATGCAATCCACACAAGATTGCATCAGACACAGGTATTGTTGGATGCCTGTCTGCTGTATTGGCTTGATCAGGCCAATCTAGCATACATGGTACCGGTATGCTGGACATGGCCAGTACCCAAAGAAGCAATAGGGGCCCACGCCCTATCTGTATGTCCCGTGTCTTGTTTTCACAGGGTAGATTGCACAAAAGAAAAGTAATTTATCAGTTCCGTTGTCTCTATGTTAAGAACATCCATCATCATCACTGTCCTTACTCACCACTTCATCACCATTGAGGAATAAAACCTGCATTCTACCAGAAGCCAGTGTGTATGTGCACTAACCAGCCCTATGTGCCACCATCAGTTCAACAGGTACAACACATAGCAGTGGTTGTCTGCTGCCAATAGGGTGGGCTCCAGCTCTTCCAGCCATCTCACATAGAGGATGTGTGAGGCTCCATCCTCCATCGCCTGAATTTTTTGCTTGACAGTGGCTTGAACTCTGAGTTGTGAGAAAGACCTTGGCTTTTGCTGGACATGGCGGTGCAGGCAGCTTGCCGCATGTGCCGCTTGTTCATCTTTCTTGACTGCTGTTGAGCAGAGATAGCAAAAATACCAGCCATGCTTCTTGAGACAAACCACCCAGCTCCCAACACAAGTCCTGATATCACAGTTCTTCAGGTGGTCCTTGCCACACTCAGGACAGAAGCCTTGAATGGTCCAGTCTTCCCTCTCCTTCTGATCAAGGATCCAATGCAAGGCTGACAGGCAAGGGCCAGGTTTTCCTTTAATTGCTTCTAACAAAGGATTACTGACTTCCTCAGGGACTCATGCTGAGGTCTTGTTCAGCATTGCTTGTGCTGAGGCAAGAAGCAATACAGGATTTGGCTCTGCAGAGCTGAAAGTTGCATTTGCCCTGGACAGACCAAGTCAAAGGGCAAGCTTCCCATTGTGAAGACTTGTTCCAGCTTCAAAATTGATAGCTTCTAAATTGCCTTCAGGACAAACTCTTGAAAGCTTAGAGTCTAGTTCGCCTGCCAGCCTTGCAATTTCTGGCATCAGCTTGCTTACTTCCTCTGCTGTTTCAACCCCTTCAGTGCCTGAATTTCCTTGGGTGATGAGGACAAGTTAGAGCTGTGGGGTCTGGAAAATTACCATGCAGAAAATCGGCAAGCAGCCATGGTTGATGGAGAGAGCAACATTACAGAGAGGTTGTGGAATATGGTGGAGAGCACAGGGAAATTGTAGATGATGCACAAATAATTCTGTTGGCTGAAATGAGCTACTTAAGTGATACATGAAACATAGGATGCCTTCCAGGAAGGGTCCCTTGGTCAGGCAAGATTTATCGGTGACCAAGTAATGGCAGCACCATGTGTAGGGAGCTGCAGGACTACCTGCAGCAAGGTCAGTGTGAGAACTGCCACTCCTTACATAGCAGATGCTTCTGCAACCACTTGGCACAGTGTGGTGTCCATAATGCAGTCAAAACAAACTGGATCCAAAGGAGGAAAACTCCTGACATTGTGGAGCATGCTTGCAGACAGTGTCATTAAGTTTGAGTCAAGGACAGTGTAACTCAATGTTGATGAGCTTGAATTCCTGAATCATTGGTTTGAGTGAGTCAGCAAAGATAGTACAGAGCAGAATGTGTTGCTGCTGTGGATGGACTTGTTTGAGAACTACATTATGTTGTGTGAGAGCAGAGCAAATACAATGTGTCAGAAAGGTCTGACTGAAAAATGCACAGGAGAAGTTGTGCCCAAAATCTGCAACTTGTATATAGCGCACTCTTTGGCTGTGATAAATGTGGTTCAACTTTTGTTTATTGTATAAGATCAACAAGGTTCAACACTGTGGCTCTTGAAGTCAGCCAGAAGCCTCAAAGGGAAAAGTTGCCAGTAGGTTGTGCAACTTCTCTTGGCCTTGAATAGCATTGTAGATGATTGGGCTCAAAACTTGGACAGATTTTTGTTTGCGTGACAATTTTGAAAGGACTGTGCCTGCCGGCTTGAACAAGTACGTTGGTAATGTGATTGAGGCAGCAAGCAAGTTGACAGAGCCAGCCCTGTTGGACGAGTGATCACAATCCTTCAAAAACAAAGCTCAGTACAATGGCTGACTTCTTTGGCGAACTTGTCGGGTATAGAAAGCTCACTGGCAGCCGTTGTTGAGAATCCATGCAGGCGAGACCATGCAACGAACAGATTTCGAAGAGCCAGGCTGTGTGCCGCCCGTGGGATCGTGTCAGTTGAGGATTCGCTAGTTTCGCACACAAGGCAGAGGAAAATAGGGCACAGACGACTCGGTTCTCAGATGTGGCTGATTGACAATCGAAGTGTATTGTGTTTGAACTGTGCAAAGAGATGCAGAAGAGAATGAAAGACGAAGGCATCGACGTCTAAGGCATAGGAGGGTTGGGTCGGTCTTCGCGCTTGTTGGCGGCGAGGTCGAGGGTTCCCCTGATCCTGATCTTGTGTTGAATGGCATGAGGAAGGACCCTGATGAAAGCCAAGTTACCGATCCAACCGGGGATGTAAAGACTTCCTCCTTGCCCGCTCAAAAGCTGATCGACCATCTTCTGTCCTACGAGGGAGGGCTCGATCATCTTGTTGTGGAACTTCGGCTGGAATATGGCGCTAGTCATACTGGTTTTAATCCAGTATGGAAAAACTATACTGCAATGTACGCCCGTACGGTGTTGGTAGAGGAGCTCTAGCTCGAGCTGAAGAGTTTCGTGAAGGGAGACGAGAGCGGCTTTGGTTGCGCCGTAGTCTGCGCCTCCTGCGGGCATGATGAAGGAGCCTGCGCTTGCGACCGACATGATGTGACCGTGGTTGGTGCGGATCATGTGTGGGAGGAAGATCTTGAGGGTGTAAAAGTGGGAGAGGAGGTTGACCTCGATGGTGAGTTTGGTTTTTTTGGGATCGAATTCGAGGATGCTGGGACCGTCGTTGGCGACGCCTGCGTTGTTGACGAGGATGGTGACGGGGCCTAGGTCTTTTTCGATGGATTTGGATGCAGCGAGGATGCTGTCGTAGTCGGTCATGTCAGTCTTGTAGAAGCGGACGGTGTTGGAGAGGATGCCGGCTTTGGGTTCGACGAGGTCTAGGATGGCGACTTTGACGCCCTTTGCAGAGAGACGCTTTACTACCTCGATACCGATGCCGCCCGAGCCTCCGGTGATGACGGCGACTTCATGGGTGGTGTTGGACCAGGCTTTGCGGGCGGCAAGACGCTTGCGTCGTTGGAAGTACTTGCGGACGACGTAGAGAGCAAAGACGGCCAATGCGGCAGTGCCGGCGGTGGTCGAGGTGAGCTGGGTATAGTAGCCGCCGAGACGCTCGGTGATCGAGTTGACACTGAGGCTCATGTTGTGTGTGTGTGGGTGTGGGTGTAAGTTGCTGCGCGAGTCTACAGCAAAAGAGATGGTGATATTGGCTTGTAGGAGAAGAGGACAAGATTGAGCGGCGCGGTACTTTGTGTTTTTTGCGAATTGGTAACGAATCTGTAGCAGGTATCGCGGGAGAGTAGATGAGGACTGATAAGGGATGAAGGTGGTGGCACGACAAGAAGAGTCGTTGGCAAGCTTAAGAGAGGGAGAAAGATGATTTGAAAACAGATATGAGCTTGACAAAGTTGGCGTGCAATCGAAAAGAAAAAGGCTGGCGCAAAAGCGCGAGAGCGGAGGTTGCACTCTGGGGCTAGGCGTTAGGTGTGACAGCGAGCAAGCACACGGGCGCGGGAAAGGGGAAAGAGTTGGCTTTCAGAAGACGAACCGGCTATGCGGAGTGTGGGGAAGGACATAGTGTACTGGATGTACTGTACTGTACTGTATAGCGAGCGGTGTCAGGGTGTGGGAACTTGAGGTTACCACTTTTGGCTTTTCGGATTTCGGCTGATAGCATCCGTGGAGCTGCGAAATCAAAAGAAAAGAAAAGGAGAAAAAAGTTACCACACGAGCCTTGTTAAATGGAAAAAAATGTTAATAAAGAAATGGCTTGTGCGAGGTGTTACCGCCGCATTTGGAAAAAGAAATGGAATTTAGACATCGAGACTGGCGCGTGAAATGGTGTTTTCTAACGACATGATATCACTCTACTACTGTACTGTACAGTACACTGTGTTTGAGATGGTGGTGCTATTTATTGTCTTACCAGCTCCTATCTCAAAGAGAGAAGCAATGGGTTGAAGAAATCCGACTGTTGCAAAAGAGCACAGAATTTGGAAGAGAAGGAGTAAGCATTCCTTTTTGGCTGATGAAAACGGCAAAGATAGCGAGCTCGTAACAGCGATGTTGAAAGGATAAATGAGAAAAGAGCGACGTAAGCTGCCTGCTGTCACTGTATAGAGACTGTAACGCTCAAGTTCTAGTCCTTTATGGTACTGTACTGTACTGTACTGTACTGTACGGTACTGTAGTGTAGCTTGGTCTGTTGTGCAACCCCATCAAAATCAAATCGTTTACCCCACACATCCCAAGCGGCTCTACGCTCTACGATAGACCCTGAAAACGCATCTTGTGCTTTGAAACCTTATTCCACAGTATCGGCCCAGACAGTGCCGACAATACAGACACTCGAGCTGAGCTTCGTGACAATGTCAACCGAATAGCTGGCTTCGGAAATGCTCCGAATGGCTAACTTTATTTATTCCCACGCCCCCCACTTTTTTGTTTTTTGTAGTCACGGCTTGTCCCCACTCTTTTAGGCCTCTGACACTATCACACTCAAACCCTGGCTCCTTTTCTGGATCTCATCCCCGCTGGCCTTGAAGCGTCGTCGTCATCCTTCTCATCGCCATCCATTCCATGTCAGATCCATCATCTCGAATCCATCTCGCATCTCTCCTTTACACCATTACCCAGCATCAAACCATTCAAGTGGTACCTCCCACTTCAAACACACCACCACGTCGGTCGCCATTCGCTCCAGCAACCCACCACTTGGATTTACATCTCTCACACACAACCTACGAATCCTCGGCTCGGACTCGCACCTCGGCTCAGTCATCCTCATGCCCATGCTCATGCTCATGCTCAAGGCTTGAACACTTCATCGCTCACACTTGTGCTTGTCGACCTCGAGCAAACGTCTCCACGATATGAAACCTTAAACTTTCGCCTTGTGCCGCTCAACTTTCCGTCTCTTCCGGGCTTCTGAATCGTCAGAATGCCTAAGACCATCTCGTGCCCACACGCTGGATGCGACTATCTCTTCTCCAAACCCGTCCATTTGCGCCGCCACCTTCTCTCCCACTCGGACGAGGCCGTGTGGAGATGCCCAGACTGCGATCAAGAGTTCAAGCGCATCGATAGCTTTCAGCGTCACAAGAAACGCATCCATCCGGATCAACCCAACTTGTCCGCCGTCAAGATCGGTGGCCGTAGCGCCCGCGATGGCGCTATCAAGTCCGACGAGGATGCAGAGGATCACATCGATGATCCCGATGTCTCGTTGCCCCATCTAAACTCAAGCTCGGCTCTGCCGCAACAAAGCTCGTCTCTATCTCGTTCATCCACTTCGGCAATCGGCACACACCATCTCACTACATACGAGCCCACCTCGATTCGCTCGCCTTCTGCCAACCCAAACCACAGCTCCGCAATCTCCCCCGACGCTGCGTCACGCCCCCCAGCTTCCTCCTCCTCGGCTTATCACAGATCGCAGCACTACCATCCATACCAGCGTAACGATTCCGCCTCCCATACCGCCTCGTCAGCTCATCCACGATCCTCAGAGAGCGAGTCTTCGAGCCTAGGCCAAAGTCCCTGGCAATCGCACACCAACCAGTCTCAATTGTACGACTCGAGCAGCTCCAGTGCTTCGGCAGCTGCAGCTACAGCCACACCTTCCTCATCTCTGCCCTTCTATCCCAATCTCTACGGCGCACCCATCTCGTACAACGATTGTGGCAGCACCTCTTCTTCCGCACTCCATCCCTCAGCTGCATATGGCCACGCAGCCGCATCTGCAGACCAGGCCGCTCCACTTTCAATAGCCTCGCTCACGGCGCCCTCCCCCTCGTGGGGATCCAGCTCGAATTCGGATACCGAAGGCCAAAACTTCTTTGACGATATCCTTCAGTCGATTCTCATGGATTCCATCTCAAGCTTTGTTCCTCATGAGCCTATGGTCCCTGTTGATTATCATGGCATGACCGGTACTGGCATGTCCAACGATGCCTTTGCGTTTGCAGATCAAAGCGGCCAACCCATTCCAGCAGCCCAGCCAATACAAGCTCAGATGCAGCAAACAGCTCCACCACAGCAGCAGCCGCAGCAGCAGCAATCGCAATCGCAATCGCAATCGCATCAGTCCACCGCTCTGCCACCTCAGCAGCAGCAACAACATCAACAACAACAGCAGCAGCAGCAACAGCAGACACCGCAAGATCAAGACACACAGTCGATGGCAGGACCATCTTCGCATCCGCTTCCGCAACCTCTGGCCAACCTCGTCCCTTTTGCCACCTTCACAGACTCGGCGCACAACTCGGGCAGGTCGACACCAGGCACACCACGTCATCCACCAACCAACGGCAACATCGACGACGCCGACGAAATGACTCGTTCCGTCGAAAAGGTCGGCGACCAAGCAGCAACCAACATTGGCGCCAGCACGCGCGACCTCGTCTTGCATGGTGTCAACATTCCCAAAAAGCCGCCACGTCTCACTGCTGCTTCGCTCTTCAGCGCTGCTACTCGACACACACGATCCATGCTACCTCTTCTGCCGTCATACTGGCTTCTCGACCATCGTAGGCTGGCTGCAGAACGACCGTACGTCTTCATCTCGCTCCTCGCCATCGGTACGCTTTGGCAGCCCCGCGCCGACGTCAAGGCCTACGGTGCCGAGCTATGGCAACTCGTCTTCCGCAGCATCTGGGCGGGCGCTGTCTTCTACCTCGACCAACCCCAACTCATGCGCGAAGCCACTGCGGTCATGGCTTTCACGCATCTCTATGCATTCCTCTGTCGCGACGAGAGCATCCGTCGCAAATCCATTCACAGTACCTATACTGGCAGCTCGCTCGGTCGTGAGTACGCCTGGCGCCAGGGTATCTGGTTCCTCATTGGACCCTGGGAGGAATCGTTGCAGCGATTGCTAGGTCCCAACATCCAGATGGCGCTCGTCGAACTCGAAGTGCTAGCACGAGACCAGACGACCCACAAACTGTCTGCCGAGCAGAAAACCCTGCTCGAGCGTCTGCATGGTGTCTGGAAGCAGTGGTCCGACGCCGAAGAAGTCAATCGCAACATGATCTGCCACAGCATCACCGAGTCGCATCATTCCGAGTTTCTGGCCAGCTACAGCCAGATGCGCTGCATGGGCAGGATTGCCTGTCAAGCGCTCGTCCCTTGTGCCGACGACGTGTGGGATGCAAAGACGGCTATCGAGTGGGCAAAGCTTGTACTGGAACACAAGACGACGCGCGAGAGCAACGAGCGTCCGCTATGCTCTGGCAAGCGCCAACTCGGTCCCATCCTGGATGCGCTCTTTGGCATCGATGCGCCGTCTCCAGCCACTGCCAAGAACAATGTCCGGCACGATGGCGACGAAAAAGAGAGCGAAAAGGCCAAGCGTGATCTGGAACGCATGCTCTGCTTCACGGTCAAAGAGCACTTTGCATTGCTGAGCCTGTTGGAAGGTCTACATCTGCTGTGGATCGCTCGACACACACCACCGTTCCGAACAGGCACCTCGTATGCGGCCGATTTCAGCCCAGCCCAACCTTCGTTTGGTGCGGGTCTCGAATCGGCATTCTGCATCAAGGGCGGTGTAGCGTATCACCATTTAAATGTGATGACGCCCGAAATGATGATGGCCGCCCTTTCGAGATGGATGCGACTCTACCATCAGTCGTACATGCCCAACCCTGTCGCCAATTCGACCGGTTTCAGTCGACCGTATAGCAGCAATGGCGCCGCACATTCTGGCGAGAATGGCAAGCTTGGAGCTCCTGCTGCTGGTGGTCCAACAAAGCTCCGCGTTACAACACTGGGACCCAACAACGACCGCTTTCAACTGCATTTCCGCTTTCACGTCATCCAGCTTTCTGCGCTCTTCAACGCACATC
Source organism: Ustilago trichophora (assembly GCA_900323505.1). Taxonomy (NCBI): domain Eukaryota; kingdom Fungi; phylum Basidiomycota; class Ustilaginomycetes; order Ustilaginales; family Ustilaginaceae; genus Ustilago; species Ustilago trichophora. The sequence goes on along the minus strand of OOIN01000017.1, from coordinate 131,422 downwards.
ATGTGGTCCATGCGCTCGTTGCGACCTGTGGCGAGTTTAGCGAGGCTTCTGGCGGCAACAGCTCGGTCAATGGCGCCTCCTCTTCCTCCTCTGGCTCCAAAGGCAACCCTGCGCGTTTGGCTATTCAAACGGCCATCCCCTTACGCTGTGAGAGCTGTGTCGATCCCGATGCATGTCCCTACCGCAACACTCGACTTCAACGCTGGGCAGCCGTCCACGCCGGTGCTGTCATTGGCAACTTTATGAGCATGCCAAGACTCTCGACTCTGACGCCTACCATCTTGGAAGGTCTCGGGCAAGCGTTTGGAATCCTCGTTATTCTGTGTCGATTGCAGCGATCTGCTGCACAACGACGACGCTCTGTTTGCAAGTGTCCTGCCGAGGTTCGCGAGGCACCGGTGGAGCTGGTTTCGGATCAATGTTTGCATCTCGATGCGGAGAGACCGAGTCCAGGGGACAGGGAGAACGAGATGGCGGGGAAGAAGTTTGACTCGAGCAACGATTGCTGGTTGCAACACGGCACACTGGAGGAAGGCGCGATGTTGCTGGGTCAACCGATTCAGGATTGGCCGTTTGTGCTGCAGGATATGGGGAACGAGTTAAAGAGTGTGGCGGGAACCTGGCAGGTTGCCGAGGAGTTTTTGAGTACAGCGCAAAAGATGTTGAACGTTTTCACTTTTTACGTCGATTAAACCTTTGCTCGCCTAAGGGTCAAGTCGTTTGTATAGCACAATATGCAAAATGGTCATGCAAGCACGCCGTTATGAAATTCAGGTCTTGATGAGGAGAAGAGTAAGTTAGCTGGCGACTGTGCGGGTCCGAGTCACAAGGGTGCTGATGCATTGGTATAGTGAGCTTTGAGTGAGGTGGTACGTGGTGCTTGTTTTTGTCACTTTTGGCAGCATTGACATGTAAACCTCTAAGGCATGAAGTCAGGTTGAGTAGAGCTTGCAGTCGGCGAGGGAAAGCATTTGGAGTTTAACCCTCCTCATGCACACGGATAGATGGGCTGTGTACTGTAAGGTTGAGGATGGATCCCGCGGAGATGTGTGTAGTATAGTATGCAGGGTGGGCTTGGATGATGAGATGAAACGAGCTCAGTTTTTGGATTTTGTTGGTTTTCCGGGAAATACAATTCCGCGCTGTAGTTAAAGCCAATTTCATTGTTGTTTTGGAAACCGAATCGCTCGGACCAGGTATTTGCGTTATTCTCCTCTTGTCGTTTCGGGTTGTTGAAAGGTTTATATAACGTTACTTGTGTTGTGCTGTACTTTCTCGCCTTTGCCCTTATCCTTGATATCGTTGATCGTTGATTGTTCATCCTGGCATCGAAATCTTACACAGCAACTCTTCTCTCCTCACTTGACATTAAGTTTCAGTTCGTTGGAATCTCGGTCGAAACTTTACAGTACCTCGTCAGCTTTGGTTAAAGTCAAATCAAGATGGTCGAATCATCAACTGAAACACAATACGTTGTACGACTTGTACGATCTTCAGAGAATCGACAAATGGCCATGATCAAATATCATGCATTTAACGATGCTACCAATACAACTCCAGATGAACTCTCGTCCATTTTGGCAACCGAAAAAGATCCTTCCACAGGAACCACTTTAAGCATGGAAGAAAGCGTGCAAAAAACCATGCAAACACAAAAGGATGAATTGTTCAAACAAGACGCCAGTTCAAAGTACATTGTTGTTGGAGTTTACGCTTTACCCCCCTCCTCCTCTTTTCCTTCTTCTCAAGATGATGATGACGAATCGAAGGATTCCGCCGACCTCCCCGCACAATCGGAATTGGTAGGATTTTCAATCTGGCAACACATCAACCCAAATACACCCCTCGACCATCCAATCACAGACGCAAAAGAATCCTCAGATCCTTCTCTAACAAACAAATTCTTCGCCCAAATGAACCGCACCCGTGAATCCATCATGAAAGCAAAATCTTACTACTTCCTAAAACTCCTCACAATTCACCCATCCCATCAACGAAAAGGCCTAGGCTCAAAACTCGTCAAATGGGGCACAAAAAAAGCAGACATACAAAACATCTACGCTTGGCTAGAATCAAGCCCAATGGGTAAAGGTACCTATCTAAAAGCAGGCTTCAAAGTTCTAGGTTTCGACAAGGTCCAAGAAAAAAGAGCAAAAAGAGGTTACCTAGATTGGCCATACATGCTTTATGAACCTCAAAATTCGGCTCCTTAGAAGGTTTCAGAGATTCTTGACCGAATGGAAAAACTTGGCACAGATTTCTGAAAGAGGAAAAACAAGGAATGTCATTCAATATCATTCTCAACAAACAATACAGTACCTATGTGACAGTGATGCTACGGTGACAAAAGAGAGACCAATGAAATCAGACGGGAAACGAGACAACAAGCTTTTTGGTGTCTATACGGTCATTCTCTCCGGAGGCGGCGTAATAGGCTCGCTCGAAGCTTTTTGCCGTTGCTGTTTTGGCAAGACATACCTCTTGTAAGCAAAAATACAGAGTGAAGCAAGAGTAGAAAGAGCCAAAGTGGCCGAGATAAAGGCGATGAATGGGGTGAAACCATAGCTGCCGTATGTGGATGTTGAACCGAGATGGTCCGGGTAGAACTGAACGGCGATGATGGGGCCCAGCATTGCGGCTAGACCTCGAACTGCGACAAGATACAAGAAGCGGAGGGAGAATTCATGGCTTCTAGTTTGATCCGGGATGTCTCGAGAGACTGGTGTGAGAAACGAGGAAAAGCCTCCGCCGGAAATTCCGAAAAACACAACATAGACAATGATCTTGGTGAGAGAGTTGCCGGCGAAGCCGAATACGAGGACGGTAAAGACAAGATTGAGCGTAGTCGAGGTGGCCATGATGAGCGGGTAGGGGAAGCGGTCGACGAGGTAGCCAAGGATAAAGTAGGTGATCGCTGCCGAGGCGTTGAATACGGATAGAATGCCAGTGGATGTGGAACTGGAGAATCCCATAGAGGACGCATAGTTGGAGATGTTGAGTGAGACAGAGTACCATGCTGTTGTTTGGGTCAGGAGTGCTACGCAGTTAAGCAGGGTTAAGGGGGAGAGAAGGGAGCGAGGAAAGCCAGGGATGATGGCTCTCCATCGAAGAGGCTTTGTGATGGGTTGGAGCTTGTGACCAGGTATAATGCACATGACGGCGGATCCAGAGACGACGAGCTGGATCAGCGCCCATGTCCTCAATGTCCACCTGAAACCGATGCGCTCGAGGAGCTGGGTAAAGATGATGGGCCAGAGAATGCCACCGATGGCAGAACCGGCAAAGATGAGTGCTGTGGCAAAACCACGTCTCTGATCCCACCAGTCTGGCAACCACAGAATGATGGTGGTGAAGAGATTACCTCCAAAGACACCGAGCAAGAGACCTTGAAAGACGATGAGCAGTGCAACCGAGTTGGCAAAACTTGCGACCAACAACGAGAGTGAAGATGCCACGACGCAGGTGTAGGTAAACTTTTTGATGAGCGAGGGAAAGATGGAATAGAGACCGAAAGTGAGGAGCGGGATGAAATGCTGTCCCGCCAGCAAGGTGGTTCCGATCGATGAGGTGGCAGTGAGGGAGGATTGATGAAAGGGCGATCGTGGGTCGTGCTGATGGTAGTCTTGGAAGGAGCCGTAGCCATACGATGCACCCCAGATCATGAACTCGGTAGCGGCAGAAGCGAGGACAAACTTCCATGCTGCCCAACCGCGGTCCTTGATAGGGGCAGAAGTGTCTTGGATGGGAGAGGGAGCATCTGGGGCAGGTGGCGAACAAATGCTGTTCCGAGCAGAACCAGGTGTGTTTGAAGGATCAGGTTGGATAGCATCCTGGTGAGGAGTGAGTGCAGCACCTTTCTCTATGTTGTCAATGTTGACAGGATGCTTCTCTGGGTCCGAGAAGGATGGTGCCTGTACTGCATCGTGAGGCTGTGGTGGTTCGAGATACTCGAGTTGGTGTTGTTGGTAGTTGACATCCAACTGGTTTGCGTGGGCGACGAGTTTGACTTGGTCCATAATATATAAGAGCTATGGGTTGCAGGGAAAGCGGTTTCTTGATGAATATGGTGCAAATATGGCGTGATGGGATCAGAGGAATGTCGCCATTGATGAAGAGAGATGGAAAAGGGGCGGGTTCTTATTGCATTTCAAGGCGACGACGACGCAGACGAGGACGAGTGCTTTTTGCTATTTTATGGTTTCATTTGATCGAGTATTGTAGCCACCGACTGAGCTTTGTTGGTCTCTTTAATGTCACACGTTGTTCCACTTGGTTGTGAGAGGAACGTGTGCTGTGTATGTGATGACAGAGAAGAGAATCGTGTGACTCGCAGAGAATTGATTGCAAAGACGCCGAGATGAAGCCCGCCTTTGGAGACAAGGTTGGGATGGATTCCACACGGTTCGTAGGCCGACGAGATTAAGGCTGTTCCGGTGGATCGTACTGTGATCTGTGTGATAAACGTTGTGACTGTAGCGAATGTAGTGACTGTAATCCAATCGAATGTGTCAAGAGTCAGTGTGTGTGAATGTGTAAAGTGCAACGGTCGAGGATGTCAAGAGATGGTTTCACCACCAATCCTTGGTCTTGAGAGCGGGAATTTGGCATGAATATCCGGAAATGTAGCCGAAGGCATCAAACTGCCTAGCCTGCCTAGCCTGCCTAGAATGTCTAGCGCCCACTAAGCCCACTGGCGCCCACCAAGCCCAATTTGCTGTTCAACACCATTGGAGCGGACTTTGATGCTTCAAACAAAACTGCACACCCTGCAGCATGTGCATGATGAAACCAGAAGAACAACACAACAAAGACCCGGAGAATTCTCCGCTTCACCTTTCAGATCGTTGGTGTCAAGTGTCATTCGCTTGTTTCGATCTACAAAGTGGTTTCGGAAGGCTCAGTTCCCCTCGTTTTCTTTTGACGTGCATCTTGGCGAAATCTTCAGAACGTCGTTGTTGTTGTTGTTGTTGTTGTCGTCGTCGTCGTCGTCGTCGAGCATCGAACACTGTATCTTGCAGAGCTTGAGCAAATGACAAAGAGCGAGCATCGACTTGTTAAACTCAGAGTGTGATTACCGAATGTCATTAGAACTTTAGCGTGACTCAAAGGTATCACTGAGGTATCGCTGAACAGTGCCGATGAGAATGTCATGTCGCCTTGTTCTCTTAAAGTCATCCTCGATGGCGAGCACCCAGCGGAGCATCTTCTTTGACAGCTCCGCTTCCCCGCAAGACTGAAAATAATACCAAAAAAAAACCCCAAAAATCGGCATTTTCGCCTGGTGTGCTTTGAAGAAAAGGGTCCTTATTGACCTGCAAAAGGAAAGGGAAAAAAACAAAAGTTCGATTTGAGGCCCGTTGTAGACGCCGAGCAATCAAATCTAAATTTCACCTGCAGAGAGAAATAGCGGCGGGCGTGCGATGCGTCTACCATTCCCGATCGTGAATTGGTATCTCTTCGATCGGGAGGATCGGATCAACCTCATGCTTGGTGCGGCGATACCATTCTTAACCCCGCGAAATCTCGCACGGGCAGCCCGGATTTTGACGCACTTTGTCAATATCCGACCACTTGACCTCCCTCCTTCTCTCTGTCACACGTATATATTGCATCCTTCTCAGCCATCATTCACATCCAAACCTTTTTCAAAACACCAACATTGTCTAACACTCTTGTATGACGAGCACCGCACGCCTTTCCCCAACAAAGGCTTCCAACACGACTACTACAACTCTCAATAAGCAACCCCACTTTTCGCTCTCGTGGACTCTGCTCCTTGTCTCGGTGGCCATCCTCCTCATCCACCCCTTCTTCGCGCTACTCTTTTCGCATCAGTCTTCCACCACACTTGAGCCCAAATCAGTCAACATCATGTCAAGTATCACCAGAACCGCTTCTCGCCAAGTCGCCAAAAAGGTCCGCAGCATCGAGACTGCCGAAGGAGCAGGGGCAGTCGTTAGGCGATCCATCGGCACCCCTGCCCTACGCAATATTTCTCCCTTCCTCATGCTCGATCATTTTCGTATTGGCGAAGGTGCTGGTTTCCCCGATCACCCCCACCGTGGCCAAACTACACTTACCCACATCCTTGATGGCCAATCGCAGCACGAAGATTTTGCTGGTCACGCTGGAACCATCGGACCAGGAGATGTCCAATGGATGAATGCCGGACATGGAATCATGCATGCCGAAATGCCCGTGCATCGTGATCAAGCCGGAAACAAGCTTCCCGATCCCGTGGGTTTGCAGTTGTGGATCGATCTCCCCAAACAAGCCAAAAAGGAGCCACCCAGCTATCAAGAATATCGCGCCGCACAAATCCCTACCGCCCAAACCAAAGCCAACAACGAAAACGACCAAGCCGAGAAAGGTTGGAAGATCAAAGTTGTCGCTGGTGAGTCTCATGGCGTCAAGAGTCCCATTAAACTCCCCAAAAACGGAGGTGTACTCTACCTCGATATTCATCTCGAGCCCTCTGGCAGTGTATACCAGCAAATCGATCCGAGCTACAACGCATTCATCTACACTTTGGAAGGATCGATTGTTGTCGGAGATCACTCTGCCTCTACTATAGCTTCTGCGGAAGGAGCCAAGCTCGCATTCAACCCTTCTACAGCAGCAACGCCAGGAGAAGTGGTGGAACCGTATCACACTCTGGTGCTGACAAAGGATGGAGAGAAGGGCGTACGCATTACCAACGCCAGTAGCCATAAGAAGGCACGCATGGTTCTGGTTGCTGGTGAACCGCTCGATCAAGAAGTTTACCAGTATGGACCATTTGTAATGACCAATAGGCAGGAGATTCAGCAGACGCTCATCGATTTTCAGACGGGTAGCAATGGGTTTGAAAGGGCTCCCGGATGGCGTTCCAAGATTGGGGCTGGTATGATGTGATCACATCATACTCAAGTTGACTCGCTTGCTGGTTTGTTTGTTTGTTTTTTTTCTAATTCGCACTGTACTATAGGCTCTACTTTCTTTTGCGCGGGAATTGCATGGTTGGATTGTAATATATTCTCATCTCGTTCCGAGTGAGTGTGAAAGATATGTGGGCAAGAGTTTAGGCGAGAGGAATCTGACCAGCAACCTGGCTACCTTTCGACTGCTGATAAGTATCCGAGAGGGAATTGTATTGCTTTTTCACGCTTTCCATTCTCTCCCTCAGCCCATCCCTCTCTTCCTCTGGTGATTGTTCCACCAGTTCTGCTAGGGAGAAACATTCCCAGTAAGCGTTCTTCTTATTATACAGTTTCTCCTCCTTGTCTCCCTCCTTGTGTGTTTGAAAGACCTCCTGCAAAATTCTGATATCGTGGGGGATGCTAAACACTTTTTTGGTATCCTCATACGTGAACAAGTAATAAAAATTATCGAAGCCTGACCAGGTGATAGCGCTTAAGCATAACGAACAAGGTTCGTGGGTGCTCAGAAAGATACAATCCTTGGGATCAATTCTTTCTTGAGGTGTGGTGCGGGAGGAGTTGTAGCGGTGAAAGGCGAACAAAGTCGACATTTCTCCGTGCAACAGTGGGGAGGTGATTTCGTCATTGGTGGAAGAGATTATGGGTTCAAGCGTGGTTTTGTGCAAAATGGAGGCTCCAAAGACTTTACAGCCCCGAGAAACGGCCGAGGTGGTGAGGGGGATGATGGAGGATGTGATGGTGGATAGGAGTTGGCTGAGAATTTCGGAGGGTTGGTGACCGTGATGCAGTTGAGTCGACATTGTGGTTTGCTTTGCGTAGATGTAGGTGTAGGAGCAAAAAAAAAAAGAAAGAACGAAAGGTATGTCAGTGGTTGGGAGAGAAGGCCCTTTGTATTACAGCTAAGCCTCAACCCATGTTACTCGAAAGACAACGGTGCGGAAGAATGGAAAAGGTGGGGATCCTCGGCCCGTCGGGCTGAAAGTGAACGAACAGTGTCGTGCGGCCAACTCCGAGATGTTATCTTATCAGCTCGTCCGAGTTTCCCTTCTTTTTCATCCGTATTTAAGAAAAAAAAAAAAACAAAAGAAAAGAGTGCAATTAAATCCTCCACAAATTACCCATTTTTCTTTCCTACTTGCCACCATCTCACCATCTCACCATCATCCTGTGCAGTGCAGTGCAGTGGGGGATGCGCACACCACACACCTCGACCAAAAACCATGTAATTCCCGCTCTTACCGAAACACCTGCCTGTTCAGGTGTGTTTCTCGACAATGACGACGACGAGGGGCTCTTGAGCGATTCAAATGGGCACAGCGACAAAGGCAAGGGCAAGACTAGGGCCATGGACTTACATCTACGCTCTCCATCCACTGCTGCCTCTGCTTCATATCGCGCCTTTAGCCCTGACTCAGACATAACAACATCTGCAGCAACAGCAGCAGCAGCAATCAACGAAAAAGAGGAACAAGAGGACAACAACAATGACAACGACCACTGTCTAATCTGTCACTCATTCCCCCTCAACGACCAGACGGTGCTGCCCAACTGTCTACACTCACAATTTTGCTTCGGCTGCATCGTTCGTTGGGTGCAAATTCGACGTTGCTGTCCACTCTGTTTGGCATCTGTAGGCGAGTATGTCATTCATGCGGTTCGAGGGGATGCTGATTATTTGCGGTTTCACCTTCCGCCGGCGCCTCTCGATTTTGTCTCTTCAACTGCGTCCACATCTCACATTGGTGCTGGTGCTACTGACGGCGACACTGTCAATCGAGCAGCCCTCGTTTCCCGCGTACAACGTGCACGAGTTCAGCGACAACGAAATACCTCATCCCACCCCACCGAAGCGCTCGAATTCCGCAAACGCATCTACCAGCATACACTCTATGCTGCTCACGTAGGATCTAATCGGCACACTCTCTACCGAACCTGTCCCAACCCCATTCAGATTCGGCAGAGTGGTGAAATCCAACGTCGAATAGCACTCTTTCTGCGGCGAGAACTGTCAATATGGCCCGAAGTGGATGGGGAATTCTTGACACAGTACATCTGTAGCCTACTTCAGGTGTTTAGAGTGAGTGACGAAGAGACGGTGCGACTGGTAAGCGAGTTCCTGGGAGCGAGAGTGGGGAGACATTTGCTGCACGAATTAGAATGTTGGCTACGAAGTGGTAAGCAACAGTTGAGGTTTTATGACGAGAGCCCACTGTTGCAGTATCCACCACCTTCCGAAAGCCGGAGGAGAACGAGTCGGGATCAAGTAGAACAGGTTGGAGAGTCAAGTAGAACCCCACAAGAGACTGCTACTGCTGCTGATAGGAGGACAGAGGTAGCACATCGACGAAAAAGACTGTTGGTCAAACTCGAGAGCGAGAAGAGAAGGGTACAGTAGGTTAGTTTTGGATGCCGCCGGTGCATCCGCGGATCTGAGCTTCAGTTTGGACGACATGAGAATGAATCATGTCGAAAGAACGTCACTGTTTGTATAACCACGTGTGCAAGTGTGTTGTGCATGAATTTTCAGCCTTCTGTATTACTTACTGTGCAGTAGTTGTCGGCACAGTAGTAGATCTAAGTCCGGTCCCTCTGTCTGGCCCATCGACGGGATACAGGACAGCCTCGGACTTTAACTCTTTCCTCTGAACCGGTTAAAGAAGAATCTCGGCAATCGGCTTTTTCTCATCCTCGTGGTTAGGGTTCTGTATTGGAAGCAGAGTTTAGCCTTTTTTTTTTAAAAAAAATCAAATCTTTTATTGGGAAGATCTGCAAATGGAAGCTTAGCGAAGAAAATCTCTCTCTCTCTCTCTCTCTGCCTCCCCCTTTTGACGCACAAAATTGGAATTTCAAACACGGAAAGCCGGCATTTGCAAGCGTTTGGATGTCGTATGTCATCATCATCATCAGCAAACAACAACCAAAAACTTCTCCAAACACAGAAAAAGTGCATCGTCGAACAAAAGCCGTATCGGATGAGCGACTCTGTCCGGTGTGACACCGAGATACGACCGTATTGTGCATGATTCTGTCACTGCGTCATGGAAGGTCAAAAAAGTTTCCGTTGCCACGCGAAAATGTGTTTGTTCGGATGCGGTAATACGGCGCAATCGCCTTTTCATTGCGTTGGTACAGGAAGACATGATTGGATGTCACACGAGGTGCTGTTAGATGTATTGCCGTTGGTATAAGCACGAAATGATCGAGATGGAAGAGATAGGTGCGTGTGTGTCAGATGGCAATTCTTCAGCTGGAGTGGAAAAAAATTGGTGGTGTTTGTGTCCCCTCGGCCGCTCGGACCAGACACTACATTTTCCCGGGTTGGTTTTGAGCTGTGCTGCTGCTGTTGCTCCCACATTCCCGACCCACCGTCCTTCCCGGCGCGATAGCAAGAGAGAGAGAGAGAGGGGGGGGGGGGGAGGGAGGAAGAGAGAACGAGAGAAAAACATATAAGAGCCGCTCCTTCCCATCTCTCCAACGACCAACTGCTCCCTTTCAACATTACCCTATTCTCACAGATAAAGACATCCCTCCATCTAATCCACACCAACATGTCTACCGTCAACCTCGGCACAGTCTTTAAAGGCTCCTCATCGGGCAAAGTCGTCAAGGCTCAAGGAACCGATCGAACCATCAACCCACGTGATGTCGTCATTGACATTACCCACTCTGGACTTTGCTACACCGACATCCATTTCCTCAAAAAGGACATGGTGCTTGGTCACGAAGGAGTCGGTATCGTCTCTTCCGTTGGACCCGAAGTCAAAGGTTTCAAAAAGGGCGATCGTGTAGGTTGGGGCTACAATCACGATTCGTGCGGAAACTGCAAATTCTGCAAAAAGGGCCGCGATACCAACTGCTACTCGAACAAGATGTATGCCAATGCCGATCTGGACCAGGCTTCCTTTGGTGACAAGTTTGTCATCACCGAGGAATTCTGTCACATTATTCCCCAAGGATTGGAGCTCAAGCATGCGGCTCCGTTGCAGTGCGGTGGTGCCACCGTGTTTGGCGCCATGCACGATGCTGGGATCAGTCCGTATGATAGAGTGGGTGTGATTGGTATTGGTGGATTGGGACATCTTGCGATTCAGTTTTTGAACAAGATGGGTTGCGATGTAGTGGTGTTCTCGGGATCCGAGAATAAGAAGGATGAGGCGATCAAGTTGGGCGCACACGAGTTTGTGGCGGCCAAGAACAATCCAAAGTTGGAAGGTGTCAAACCTGTCGACTTTCTCATGGTCACCACTAGTGCTCAACCGGACTGGAAGACCTATCTCAAGGTGCTCGAGAAGGACGCTACCATTATCCCGCTTTCGGTCGATCAAGGTGATTTCGTCTTCCCCTACATGCCTATCGTCGGCAAACAGCTCAAGGTTCAGGGTTCTTTGGTTGCTACCCGTGAAGTTCACGGAAAAATGCTTCAATTTGCCGCCAGACACGGCATCAAGCCCATGATCGAGGAAGTTCCCATGACAGAGGACGGCATCAACAACGCTGTAGAGCGCCTCAAGAAGGGTGACGTTCGTTACCGCTTCGTTGCTGTTTCCCAGACAAACAAGGTCAACAGCGCCAACCTCTAAAGACATACAATCTATATAAAACTCGCCTGCGCCTCTCTGTATTATAGCAATGCACAAACCTGAACTTTATACACATAGACCAATCTTCTTTTCTTTCTTCACCATCAACGTCTGTGGTGTGTGAATACAGCATCATCATCATCATCATCATCATCATCATCATCATGGAAAAGAGAGTTGAAGGATGAATTCCAGCCGGAATTGCCGCGCTGCCTTTTTTTGCTTTTTGTTGCTTTTCTCGGCCTCCACAAAGTCACGATTGGGCACTTCGGCAAGAATTGCAAAGTCGAATGTCTGCATTGACAATGGTTTGTCCAACACCACCTCAGCCTTTGCTTGCACCTCTTTCAAAGTCAGCCTTTCATCCTCCCCTTCCCCCTCACCTCCATTCTCACTTTCGCCATCATGCCACCGCCATCCATCCCAGCTTCACGTATGCGCGATGGTCTCCAGGTCATTCATGCTTCCATCGAAGATTTTGCCAACACCTATCGTACCTGGCTCACTCTCGCCCCCGCTTACAGCTACGGTCCTGCCCTCAACCCCTCCTCTTCTTCGTCCTTGACACTCGACTATCAGACCGATGCAGAGACGCTAGCCAGAGCCTACTGCCCCATCGCCGGTCCTAGGTGGGATGAGCATCGTCAACGCATCATGGCTTCCACCTCGCTCAAAGGTCTCACGCTGCTTCGCAGTCAGGTCGAATCCGAGCTCGCCGCACTCGAACGATTGGCAACTGAAAGGCAAAGTTGGCAAGAACCACATCCGTATTCGAATGGTACACATCACATTCGTCTCTGGGAGGAGCTGCTCTACGTTGCATTCACATATGGACCGCTGCTCTCGATTCACGATCGATTTGCTTTCGACATGTCAGTCGCTTTAAGGCGTAAGAAGAAGCTGCGCAAACCTCGCAGAGATAATGTCAACAGTCAGAGCGTCAAGGTAGATATGGTCTCACAGAACGGTGATCGTTGGACAAGGCTCTATATCGTCAAACCAGAAAGATTGCGTCAGGAGTTTAGAGAGGCAGAGAGCTACATGGTCGACGATCAGGACGATTCCAGCTCGGAGTCCGTTTCCGTTTCAGACCAAGAGCAAGCTCAAGCTACATCAAGAAATAACGATTCAGCAGCAGAAGAATTTCATGAGCATCAGCACACGGCACAGTGCTCAACCAGTGCTAATGGTGAAAATGGCTCGTCAGTTCAGCAGGTCGAATCAATCGCTTTTGACATGGCAGCCAAAAAGTGCTCCCTGACCAAGCTCATCTACGAACTTCGTGCTGCAGCTGATACTGAAGCAAGTGCACGTGTACAGCGCTCCGAAGAATATGGTCGTAAGCTCCCGTTCATCCCCATTCACGTCGAGATCGTCGTGACACGCATGGAGCTTCAAGCGCCCTCACAGCCGCTCCCATCCTCGAATCAAACCAGAGAAGCTGCTTTGGCAGAGTTCTATCAAATGTCTGAATGGGATCGCTTCAACCATCGATTGGCAGCCATCTCCGAGCAAGCCAAACTACACAATGTCGACATGGTCTTTGGCTATCGACAGCTACCAGCTAGCTTACTCGACGACTTTCAACCTCCAAGTGCCGCCTTCACGGGCTCCTTTGTCCAAGCCAAACCCATGGGACTGCCCAAGATCCCCAAAGCGCCACAGAAACCCAATTGGCGCACCACCAAAAAGATCAATCTCGACGTCACTGCCATGATCGCTCTCGTCAGCGATACCACCCACGGCTTGTTCCAAGACGAGGGCGTTGCACAGACTCCCTCGGTGGAGGAGTCTAAGAGACATCCCAAGCTCGACAACGGCCAACATGGGTCCGGCGCACTCTACCAGCACCATTTTCGCACCTTTTCGATTCGCAAGGAGGCACTCGAGGCAAGAGCAGCCGAATTGTCTCTGCACCAAGATCAGCAGGACGAGGCTTCGCGCGCACTGGACAATGCCGCTGCCAAAGAGGGCCGAGCGCTTGCCATTCAGCTCGAGCGCGAAATGACCATCGAGACGCTCTTTGACGCTATCTTGGGGCCGATCTGGGGCAGGACGGATCGAGAACCTTGCTCAGACTTGGCAAAGGGTACACCAGTCGAGCTGTTTGCCACCATTGGCGCATTTGATCGGCTTCGTCGTGTCAGTGCCACGGTAGGTGGGCCAAATGAGAAGCGAAGGGTGAGAGCTCTGCTTGGAGATCCAGGTTTCGATCCGCAAGATTTTTGGCAAGGATCCAAATGGTCCGGACCTGAGCATCAAGAGCTTCGCCGATGCCTCATCCTCCCCATCCAACCGTTGCAAGATCTCGGTCCTGGAGGTTTCGAGTCTCTTACCGTCCTCAAACAAGTCTATCCCGACCTTCCCCGCGCCCATTTCATCTCGCACATGGTCGACACGCTCGAGAGCTGTCTCAGCGAGCTATGGGGCGCCGATTGGCGAGACATCTCTGAAGACTTACCCAGAAGCAAGTACAAAAAGCTTCGCCAGAGTACCATCCACCAAGCAGGTGGACAGACGTATACGACGCTGCGATCGATGCACGCCTGTGCACGCTACGGAATGACGACGCTGACGAGCAACATGGATAGCATCCAGTGGCTGCTCAAGGAGATGAGTCGTCGTCCGTATTCAGAGCAGACGCAAAGGATTCTGCAGGATGTGCAACGAGAAGAGCTGGACAAGCTGGAAAGGCAGGAGGATAGGTTTTACTCGTGCTTTATTGTGTTGCATCCAAGGTCGTTGAGTGAGCAGATGCGCGTCACGACAAAAGCTCCCAAGTGGAGAGAGGTTCTTGAGGGATATCCTGGCGGTCTCGGGCCTCCAGTGGCGGACGAGGCAGAGGGAGAGGGTGGGATGGTGGGAAAGGAGGATGGTGGCCTTGATCGTGCGAATGGCAGCCATGCCAACGGTAGCAATGGACAGGATGATGTACAGGGATACACGATCGATGATGGTGACCTTGTCGCGCGAAACGATCACATCACATCATCAGAGGGCATCATGTACTCGCTCAACCCCATGGCTCTGACACGAGAGCCAGAGATCGAGACCAATGACAGCAGCCTACCTGGCTCGTCCTATCGCAGTGATAGCCTCAACACCTCTGCCCCTGATTCTATCAAAAAGACGAGCGCCATACCGCTGACGCCGCTGAGCATGCAACCGGAGATAGAGCCCATCTTTTACGCTCAGAATCCTGGACAAAACCCTGCCTCACAATCAGGCTGTCGACGCTTCGGCATGGGCAGTAGCTCCGGACGTGCACGTGGATGGATCCTGGGTCCCAAACCCCCGGCACACCTCGTCATCCGACACTATCGCTGGTGGCCCTTTGCACGACTCGAACGAGCTTGGATTCGGCTCACTGATCCAGTTGCATGGAAAGACGCTCAAACCCGAGGTGACATCTACTACAATAACCGGATCGATCCCCAACAACAACATCAGCTCGACGGCGAAGAACAACACGGCTACCAAGACGCTCAACAACCAGGACTCGAGTGGTGGCGCAGCATCCGATCAGATTTTCAGCTCAACAAGTTGCATTGGACGATGCTATGTCTAGTGTATGTTGGCTGGATTTTGGGATTTGCATATCTCGCAAAGTCGCTCTGGTACGAATCGGCGGTGGAGAGTGTTGATGGGGTTTTACGAACGCCTGCTTTTTTGTCTTGCACTTCGACCTACTGGCTGCGTAATGCAGATTGTGGGCTCAACGGGCAGGACTGTATGCCATTCTACACTTCTGCAGATCAAGCGGGGCAAGCATTCCGCTGTCCTGCCAACTGTATCGATGTGACGCTGCTCAATCCACGCGCCGTTGGCGATGAGCTGATCAACTACCGGCCGTTGGTGGTGGGCGGTGGCGATACCAATCGCACCTATCGTGGCGATTCTTTCATCTGTGCTGCGGCGATCCATGCCGGGGTGATTGAGAATTCTAAAGGTGGATGTGGGTCGATTCGTCTCATCGGTGCTTATGCTGGATTCGAAGCGAGTAAAGCTCATGGGATCGATTCGGTTGGGTTCGATTCTGTCTTTCCCGTAGGCTACCGATTCGAGGCGATACAGGGACAGCGGGAATGTACAGATCGAAGATGGCAAGGATATCTAGTGAATACGATGCTCTCGGCGGTGGTTGGGTTTGTTCTTCGACCGAAACCGATAGTGTGGTTCTGGACTCTGGCCTGTTTGGGATATTGGCATATCAACATGGTCTCTTTCCCACGCAGCTATCCTCCACCCGTCGGATCGGCAATTGGAGATTTCCTCCCCTTTCTTTTCACCTGCTACGCCATCTGGCGATTAACGTTCCGATTCGTTTGGCCAGCATTCATCCATCTCCCCCTCGAAAGCACACTTTTCACGCTTGCATTTTGGTGGATCGGCGTTTTACTCAACGTTGTATTTGACAAGATTCCTCTCCAACGTCTCGTCGCCCACGACATCCAACAGCAACCCGGAAGTCTCGTTTCCCTCATTATTATCGCCATCATCGTCCTGCTACTCGCGGTTAACCAGCTGAGAGTGATTCGAAAGACGGGATGTTTACCCAAGTATCTGTGCCTCTACCTCATGGGCGCGTTGATCATCGGTTTAGCCGCCGCTGTACCGGGGGAAACGTTGCGACTGCATCATTACATTTTGGCATTGGTTTTGTTGCCAGCATGTGCGTTTCCGACGAGACTCTCTCTGATCTACATGGCGTTTGCGCTGGGCATGTTTACCAACGGTGTGGCGAGGTGGAGCTTTGATGGATTGTTGCAGGATGTAGCTGTTGTACGGGGGGATGCTACTGGCGGTACTGCACGGGCGAGTTTCAATACCACTGAGGCTAATTGGACAGAAGAAAATGAAGCGGGGTTGGTGAGGTGGAACACGATCCCCGCAGAAGAAAAGGCCGATTGGGACGGATACGCATTGCTCATCGACGACGTTCTGCGCTATCAAGGAGCTGAAACGTCTTTTAACCTCGGCAGTCTGGTTGATCTCTACGCCGAAGAGGTGCAAGATCAACAAGAAGGATCAGTGGTGAGCAATGCAAGCGTTGTGGAGAGGCCGCACTATTTGAGAGTTGCGCTGAGCTACCAGGGCGCTCCGGGAGATTTTACACGTGCAGCAAAGGTGACGAATTTGACCAGAGAGGCAACGTGGATAGATGCTCTTCCTGGTGCGACGTGATGTAGGAGTGCGAAAAGCAATGCAAACCGAACTCATAGTGTTGTTGTTGTTGTTGTGGATCAAAGGACTGTGTGGATGTGTTGGTTTGAGTAATATGCTGCTTGATTTGGATGAAGATAAAATTACAATGGAGTGAAGTTGGTTCGACTAGTGCTACCTGAGTTGGTGGAGTGTTATTTTGATTGAGGGTGGAATTGAGATGGTCAAGATGGTTGATGATGCAGTTATGAGTGAAAAGATGAATCGTTTTTGGTTGGGTGTGATTGATGAGTAGGATTTGGATTGGAAGAATGGGGTAAATCGACCTGTATCCAACCACCTTTTCTTGTGAGAAGAACTTTTTGACCTTTGATCAATTGTGATTGTGATTGTGATTGTGGATGAATTGATTCATCTGACAAAGTAGCACGGGATTGAGATCTTGAGTTTGCAGGACAAGGTAGTATGGTAGAAGCGGATATAGAGACGGTTAAGATGGAAGCAGCAAAGGTGGCGATGAAAAATGAAGAGGTGGCTAGACGACGAAATCGTATCGAAGGGTTCAAGATGTTTCCGAGTACCATGTTTTGTTTGTGGGTTTGGGATTTGGTTTGGTAGATCGTATGAGGTTTGGATGAGGAGTGAGTGGTTGAAGATCAAGATGGAGATGTTTTTTTTTTTATCGAGGATATAGTATGTGAAGCGGATACGAATGATGATGGTTGACAAGGGTTTGGTCGGTTTGGTTTCACGTTGAGAAGAATGGTACTTACAAAATCCTCGCCCCCCCGCGGAAAGCAACGGATCCTCGTTTATTAAAACGCTTTATTTCTTCAACTCACTCGACTCGGACGAAAATCAATTTCAAAATTTATTTCAGTGTTAGACCTTTGTAGAGTTTTTATTGAAAATCCGAAAAAGGAAAGCTGCAAACGGTTGGTGTTGGGATTACGCTTGGACGCAGGCACGTCGATGTCAGCCATCGGAGATTTTCATGCCTTTTTATTTATTTATTTACAGTCGCGTCCAAAACTGTCCCATAATTTTGTTCTGAGCCGAATATCAATGAGGCTCCACACCAGTCATTTTTACAAATCTAAGCCTCCTCACAAGAATGATCACCACCATAATGTCAATATTTCGCTAGCTCATATCAAACACCTGGATGTGATAGATGCTATCCATAGCTACAACTTCCTCACCAACAAAAAAAATAGTTTAGTCTTGGTTATTGAATGGGAACAGCATCAAGATAGCCTTAAATTGGGGTCAAAAATTTTGTGAAATTCAACTGCACAGCGCAGTATTGCGAAAAAACACCCCCCTTCACAAGAATGGAAATCACACTATAATCAATGTTGCAGCTCACTTGCCCCATTCATGGTGTGCGTAGCTGGTATGTATAGCTACAACTTTCTCACCAACATATAGGCAAGTGTCTGCTGACATTGAGGAGAAAAAGGCAGTATAAGGAAGGGTATCTTCAAATTTTCGAATTGAAATTTCCAGAGACTGATAAAGTGCACAAATGCGCAAATTTTGGACTCAGATTTCCAAAAAAGAGAGCCAATTCTGCTACAGCACAATAACTAAGACTAAACTCTTTTTTCTGTTGGTGAGTAAGTTGTAGCTATGGATAGCATCTATCACATCCAGGTGTTAGATATGATCTAGTAAAATATTGACATTAAGGTGGTGATCATTCTTGTGTGATGTGGTGTTTCAGAGCTAATTGTGTGCTGTGCTGTTGGAAATTTTCAGAATTTGCAACTCAAATTTGGTAAGATACGGGGCAGTATTGGACGCGACTGTATTTATTTATTTATTTATTTATTTATTTATTTATTTATTTATTTATTTATTTATTTATTTATTTATTTATTTATTTATTTATTTATTTATTTATTCTTTTAGGCTCAAAAAGTTGGCACCAGCGAACAAAGATCTGCCGACTGAATTTGGACAAAGACCCTGTCGGCGGAGGTCCCACCCCGCAAAACCTCCCTTGGCTTGCAAAAACAGTAAGCGAGGATGTAAATGTACAGTAGGTCCATTCTTTTCCTCAGGCACAGACCGCTGCTGCTGCTGCTGCTGCTGCTGCTGCTGTGGGAGCTAGACGAGGCTGCTGCACATTTCACACACTCAAGGTGGATGGCGCTGCAGCTTAAGGTGGGGAGAGATTCGCTCCGATAATGTGACTTGCGGGTAAAGGGTGGCTGTGAGAGAAACACTGAGTGTGGGTAAGTCTGGGATATGTGGTGGTACGGTGCAGCGTATAATGGCGGGGCTTGTCGGTAGTCGGAATCCCTACGTGTGGGTGTGGGTGTGCGTTGCCGGCTCGGATTCGGTTATACGCAAGTGAACGATGATGGCGGTGGTGGTGGTGGTGGCGATTCGGCTGTTTGCGGTGGGACCGTGGGTGTAACAATGACCAATGACCCACGATTCGGATCAAGTCAGGATGGGTAGGCTCCCCTTTTTTTCCCTCTGCACACAATGTATCATGCCATCTATAGTCATCATATGCAGAATGTGACTATATAACCAGGTTCCATTTACTCTCCTCCACCTCACCTTGATCCATCGATTCACCTCTTCCTCCTTCTTCATCCATATCAATTAGAAGCAGAAACATAGGAAGATGGCTTCTGCAAAACTCACCCTGTTGGCGGCGGCCTTCACGCTTCTCTCCCCCAGCCTAACATCAGCCTTTCCAGTTTACACATTCGACCCTTCCACTCCATCCCTCTTTCCCCGTTCCTCTGATTCCGACTCTACCAACTCTCTTCGCCAATGTCTCTCTTCCAGCGGCGGATATGATCAAGCCTACTCCACCTCTTCCGATTACGCCACTCTTCGCTCCTCCTACAATCCTCTGTTCGACTACAAACCGCTCGTCATCACCGTCCCGACTACTGAAGCCGATGTCTCTTCCATTGTCAAATGTGTTTCAGCCGAGGGAGGCAAGCAAAAACTCAGCCCTCGCTCCGGAGGCCACAGCTATGAAGCCTACTCTCTAGGCGGTCAAGATGGTTCCGTCGTCATCGATCTACGTCATCTTGACACCATCACTGTCGATAAAGCTGCCAAGAAAGCTACAGTTGGTGCTGGTGTACGACTCGGTACACTGGCGCAAAAGATTTGGGATCAAGGAGAGTTTGCTTTGCCTCATGGAACGTGTCCGATGGTAGGTGTTGGTGGACATGCTTTAGGAGGTGGATTTGGTTTCACTACCAGAGCTTGGGGTTTCCTGCTTGACCGAATCACAGAGATGAACATGGTCGATAGGGATGGCAACGTGTTGACTGTGACCAACGACAAAATCTCGGATCTGTGGTGGGCGCTGAGGGGAGGAGGTGCCAACAACTTTGGCATTGTCACTTCTTTCACTTTTAGCCTTGAATCGGCTCCTAAGCACATCTTGAACTTTAGCTATAGCTACAAGACAAACCAAGATTGCGCTAAAGCCATTGTTGCCCTCCAGCAGCTAACCCTATCCTCAGACAGCCAGACTGGGTTTGAACCTGGCTTTGGTGGAGAACTCTTGATTGCCGGTCAAGCCGCAGGAGACTTTGACAATAACGCCTGTCGACTTAGCGGTCAACATATCAACACTTCCCGTGCATCCCACGACCACCTGATCAACCTCTTCCACGTCATTGCAGGCATCAAACCTTCCCAAGTTCAAGTGAAACCTTTCACATCTTGGATCCAGAGTCTCGTAGACATTATGGGATCGCTCGACGTTCGAGATCGAGCTGGAAAAGATCACGAACAATTCTATGCCAAATCCCTCGTCCAACCCCTCATCCCCACCTACAACTATGACTCGGCTTTGAAATTGGTCAACAAGCTCAACGCCTACGCAAATCTACAGGGTACAGGTAACAGTATCAGCTTCGACTTTTTGGGCCCACTCAGCTATTCAGCTACCAAAGTCAAGACACAAGAGAGCAGCTTTAACGCTCACAAAGCAGCTTTCATCTATCAGTTCTACTCGTACGGTTTCCCTGATAACGATAATCCACAAGCTCAGAAACAAGTACATGAGGCTTACGATGACCTGGTAAACACAGCAAAAAGTAGCAACGATAACGTACAATGGGGTGCATATGTTAATTATGTTGATGCAAGATTGCAAGATTGGCCCAAGGCTTACTACGGAGACAGTTTGACAAGGTTGAAACACTTGAAGAAGAAATGGGATCCGGAAAACATTTTTGATTTCCCTCAGGGTCTAGCTCATGCATAAACAGATAGATAGATAGATGGAGAGAGAGAGACAAAGAGAAAGAGAATGATGATGATGATATACTTGCAATGCAACTCGTGCAGAAGGGCGAGAGCGGTTGGGCAAGAAGAGCTCGCCACGTCACCCACTTCATTATGCCTGTATGTTATTTTTGTCCTATCGTTATTCTTCTATAGTATTATCATCCTTTTACCTTTTGCTAGGTCTTGCCTAGCGAGATCAGTTGTTCCTTTCCGACCCTGTACTCCCACCCGTGTTCGTGTTGCTCACCCTCTGTGCTCGACCAGCCCTCCTTACGGCCGGCTGGGAGAACCATCGAGCTTCAGGCCTCACAGGGTCCAGCCTCAATCACAATCAGTTTCCAATATGCTTCAAGGCAGCGATGCTCAGCTGCGACGTTACTTTTTGATGCTGATAAAAGATGGATTTGTGTATGTGTGTGAGAGAGAGAGACTAAGATGCCCGGTTCAGATGGAAGAGTGTGAATTCGAAGACTGGAATCGTGTGCAAGGGCGAGAGCGTCTGGGCAAGAAGAGCTCAACACGTCATTTCACCCCCCTTGACTATGTTGTTTTTCATGTCACCTTTCTTGTATACTACGGCACTCGTTGCTAGGCACAGATTAGCTGTTTTAGCACTTTTCCTATCCCTGTACTCCCTCCCTTTGTCTTTGTCGCTCGCCCTCTGCGCTCGACCAGCCCCCCTTACGGCCGCCTGCGAGAATCATCGAGCTCAGGGCCTCATCATATCTACGCAATCATGGGGTGCAATGCTAAGTCGAGACATGCAATTTCCTGATAGAGCGCCGAGTAACTTTGTTTGAATGATGAGCAAGTTTTGCAAAGCATTTCACCTTACACCTTAGAAGCCCTATACATTCTCCTGTTACGCACACTTTCATTCAACCCTTTGCTCCTGTTGAACTATGACCTATGACCTATAGTTGACCCTCGCCAAGCCGGCCAGGATCTGCATTCCTGCTCTTGCTCCATCAATTACCGCCACATGTTGAACACCTACTTCTGCACAAGCACTGATTACCAACGATTCCATTCCTGTCATTCCTGCACATCCTAAAATAATCACATCTGCTCCTTTGGCCACCAAATCTTGGGCTCCCATTTTCATCAGACTTTGCACTTTGTCTTTGTTACCACTTTGCAACTCTACCACACCCAAACCTGTTGCATGTGTTCCAACGTATCTATCACTGTTTCCACCCATGAGTTTTCTAACGCCTGCTTCTACGTCTGGTACGACGGATTTTCCTGTAGTCAGTACGCCGAATCGAATCCCACACGACAAAGCGTGAATGATAGCTGCTTCCAGAAGATGAATCGAAGGTTTATTCGGACATTTTTGTCGTAGGATTCCCACAAGTGGATGATCGGAAAAGCATGCCACTAGAAAAGCAGATGCAGAATGCAACTTGAGATCCGAATTTGGCGATGAATCGGTCAAAGAACGATAGGTTTCCGCCGCAGAAATGATAGATTCACCAACATCTTGAATCGATTCGGGACTTGAAGGTGGTCCGGTTACAAAATGCGATATACATCCTGGAGGAGTTTGAGGTGAAAGACATGCTTCAAGCGCATCAGTGATGATGCTAGAACTGTTCGGATTGACAACGTAAATGTCCACAATCGACGACGACGGAGAGCAAGTCGTCATGTTGGATCCGATGGCTGTAGTGGATGCAACGGGAGCCATTATGGAGGCAAAAAGTTAGCTTGCGATCTTGACAGTGATGGTGGTGATGGAAAGAAGGAAAGATGGACCTCTTACTAAAATGGAGCAGAGATGAAAGGCAAACACGAGAGCAAGGGCAAAAGGAGCAAGTATGTAGGTAGGACATCAGAGGAGCACCGGGTTGGGGTATTCAAACATGCCCGAAATGCACTCTTCCTTTTTTTTCCTGCAGCTTGTTATCAATCTCGGGGGGAAAAAAACAAAAGAAAATCGCGCAATCTCGGGCGAGCTTCCGTGCGCTTCCTTATCCGCGAAATTTGACAGGTTCAAACCCAATCACCACCACAACCACCACCACCTTCACCTCCGTCTCCTACAGGCAAAAGGGAAAGAAGAAATGAATGAAATTGCAAATCGACAACGCTGCAATCACAGCTGTATGCCTCTGCCTGAAAGAATGTCACGTGATCAAATCTTGGAAAACAATCTAAGGAGTGAACGTAAAAAGGACCAGGCAAAGAGTGAAGGGTGAAAGAAGGTGCCAAAAAAAAAGGGGATGGGAGTGATGGAGTGAATTGAGGCATGCTACCAGAGCGAGCTGCATTCCGCCCTTGCCATCTACGAAAGAATCAAGTCAGGAATGAAAGAAAGAATAAGTGTGAAGTGGTGTCAAAGCGGGAAGCCATCCCGATCGGTTTGCCTCTGTCGGTACACCCGCCAACTATCTGCGACCAGACGAATGTTCGTCTCGGTCATAAACGGTCGGACCGTTTTTCACCTTGAAGGCGAGCACTGTGTCCAGTCAGATCATGGCAAGCAGAGTAACGCGCAATGTAGCGGCGTGACTTTCAGAGCTTTTCCTGTACTTCCGGCTCTGCAGCTTCGACGGTACGCTTGTCCAACTGACCCCGGTCGTACATGGCACCGTCGATGTCGCGTTGCGAGTCGCGCCAGCGTGGACGAGATAGCGTCATCGAGTTAAACATGCCTGGCGGAGGTGAGATTAGAGAGATCGGAGGTACAGACAAGGTTGGGTGGTGTGGTCGAGGCCGATGATGAGGTCGAGGCCGATGATGAGGTCGAGGCTGAGGTTGAGGCACGACCTCATCGGAACCTCCAAAGTCGAAAATGTTGATACCAGATCGTCGGATTCCAATGGCAACCTGTCGGAAGACTCGCAGTGCCACAGGTCCTATGGCTGCATTCTCGCCACGCTTCACCAGCTGATAGCCCGATTGAGCAGTGGCGGTGGAAGAGTCTCGCTTTGAAATCAGCTCCTCGCTCTGGAGCAGCCGAGTCAAGCTTCTCTTTGCGAGACGTCTCGGCTGGTGAGATGAAGGATGGATGAAATCATGTATGGGAACAGTAGGAAGAGCGTCGGTCTCCGTACTCTTTGCTTCCTCATGCTTGTTGCGCAGATACGAGAGATACGCGATTCCCATTCCAGCTCCCAGCGTCGCAACCACTGCTGCCACACTCAAGGTAACCTTTTTGCAGAGCTTTGCCGCATTCTGCTTCCACTCTTCGTATCGAGGGTCGATAGTTGCCTCAACAGCAGTAGACAACTGGTCTTCTGCGACCGGGGAGATTGCCTGAACATCCCGCTTGCTGAGCAGTTGCTGATCCGATGAGCCAACGTCACGTTTCGACTTGTTCTGGTTCGACTTATCCCGTCTCAGACCGATATACTTGTGAGCCTCGTGAATCAAGTAAGCCACCCCGGTCGCAATTCCAAGCACGGCAGCTGTAGCGCCGAGACCTTTGCTAAGTTTGTCACAAAACAAGGCAACTTTTTGTCTCCAATGATCGTGAAGAGGATTGCCAGTGACTTCTTGAGCCGCGATCATGTCGACTTCGGCGACGGGGACGATATCGGCGCGCTTATGAAGGCCGTTTCGTGCCTTTTTATTGCGATCAATTGCACGGTGGGCAAGGTGATAGATCCCGATTCCGATGGCAGCTGCACTACCATATACGACTGTGACGATGCCGGCAATTATGGCGTAAATCTTGGCAAAAGCCAGTCGTTCTTCCAGCTGCGGATTGCCGGTTCGAGTGACGGCTTCAGCCTCTAAAACCTCGTTGACAGGTCTGACACCACTTCGTTTGACGAGGACGTGATCGCGCTTATGCTGTTGCTTGGTTGGCCTGACCTCTCCAACAATTTTGGTGTCGTCGTGTTGATGGAATTGTTGTCTCTCCACCTCTAGTTTGAACCCGTACTTGGACAACCGGCGAAGCAGAAATTTGGTTACACATACGCCAGTCACGATGGTGGTAAATTTGCCAGTTGTCTTGGCCCCCTGTTTATAGCGGCCCATCCGTTCGATCCGCTTCCTTTCTTGCTCTTGCTCAAATGCGGTGCGCCACCTTTCTTCCTGTACAGAGCCGCATATCACTTCAGCCGCCTGAGCCAGTCTTTCTTCTGATACAGGCATGGTGCGGGGCACCCTTCTCTTGGTCAGGACCTGGCTTCGCTTCTGCAGAGGCCTAGTTCCCTTGACCACGGAAAGGTGCTCGGTGCCGGTATGTTGGCCGTCAGCCTTGTCTCTACTCTCCACACTGCGGACAGCTTGAGCCACTTCCCAGATCACAGAGCCAACTGCTGCCAGGCCTGAAGCTACGCCAGTGCCATACAGGAGGTACCAACCAGCTTTCACGGCGATTTGCCTGTTGCGCTGCTCCTCCTGAGCCTGAAACGTGTCGCGCAACCCGTTTTCTGCCGCAGGGTTGCCTAACACTTCAAGGGCCTGAGCCACCTCTTGCGCCACAACAGGCATGGTACGGAGGTCAGGGCCTCTCTTGATAAGGATGTGATCACGTCTCTGCAGAGGCATGTTTTTCTTGACCTCGGTACCTGAAGTCTCGTCTTTAACCTTTCTCAAGTGTTGTCCTAGCTTGGCAACCTCGTATCTTTTGCTCATTGAGGTCACCACTTGGTCCGTGACCCTCTTCAGCAGAGGCTCAGCTTCCTCGACCAGGTGCACGACATCCCTCCGCTTGATCAAAGAGAGATCGCGCTTCTGGTACGAGTAGCTCTTCGAGGGGTAGCCTCGCTGCGATTGTTCCTGTTGTTGCCGCCATTGCTCTAGTCGACGCTGTTGATCCTTCTTGTCCTTGTGTCTTGCGATGATGACGTAGACCACAAGAGCTTTGATGACAGCGCCGGTGCCCGTGGCATAAGCATACTTGCGCAGTCTCTTGTTCCTAGCTTGTCGCTCCGAGAGAGTGAGTGGAGCGTTAGTGGCCAGACTCTTCAAGTCTGACGCAGCTAGCCTGAATGCTGCTGTGAACTCTTTGGCGGCAGCAAGGTTCGAAAAAGCGCGGCGGCGCTGCTGGAGAGACTTTTCGCTGATCAGTGCTCTTCGAGACAAGTGCTGATCGGCTTGATATTGCACTGCCGCCGAGAAAGAGTCGTCTCGCTTCGACAGGCCAGCCCGACCATTTGGCGTCCCGCCGACCCCGTGAGTGATTTGCGAGCCCTCATACCCACCCCTTGGTACAGAGGAGCCTACTGGATAACCTATCGACCCACCGGTCCCGTAGTTGGGCTGCAATCCTTCATATCCCTGCCCTGGCCTCGAGTGGCCTACCGGCTGGTCGACTCCAGGCTTGGGCAGCGAGTTTTCGAACGCCTTGCGGTGCTGAGCATACGGCTGCTCCTCGATGGAGCGCGGGTAAAGACTTCTGCGGTGGAGACCTTCTGCAGCTTTCTTGTCACCCTCATCTATCCATTTGACAAACTTCACAAGGCCATATATAACGGCAGCCGTACCTCCAGCTAATACAGCTATTCTGACCTTATACTTTGAAGCCTTCTCCAAGGCTGTCATAAGCCCACTTTGAGAACGAGGTTGAGGACCATATTGGAGACCAGGTCGAGGAACAGATTGAGGAATAGGCTGAGAAATATGCAGAGGCCCGTGTTGAATACCAGATTGAGGATGAAGTGCACTACTAACTCGTTCCACTGCAGCCTCAGCGGGAACGACCTCTGGTAAGGTACGCTCAGCGAGATGATGTGATCGAGAGGCGATATCGCGCTTGTGCAGAAGCTTCCGATTTCGCTCCTGTGCCTCGTTCTTCCGTCTTTCGTTCTGCTCGTTTTCGGATTTTTTTGCGAAAGAGATGTAGGTAAGCGCACTGGTGACACTGATCAAAGTGGCAAAGAGCGCAAGTTCCTGCTTCCTCGTCAGCAGCGGCCCCTGTTTTGGGTACTGACCGAGGGTGTGCACCGGGATGAGTGGACGAGGGCGGCCTCTGCGGACATTCATGTACCTCCGCCTCTGCCATCGTCTGATCCTGATCCCAAGTGCTTCGATGGCATCCTCAGAAGCAGTCTTGAGTTCACCCAACGACAGACCGCGCTTGGAGAGCTCGAGATCGCGACGCTGCTTGTTCCTCTTTCCCTCTTGCTGCTTCCAGTGCTGACCAGACCTTTGATGATGGTATCGAGCGAAGAGGATCGCAGCGGTCGCGGCACCGATGTGAAGTGTGGCCACAGCAGCAAGAAGCTCGATCTCCTGCTTCTTTGTCAGTGGCGTGTTTCGCCGCAGAGGATTTCGACCAAGGTGGCGAACGGGACGAGGTGGACGGTGCTGGACTCTGGGGAGCTCCGGACCCCTCTGCAATCTCCTGTTTCTGTTCCGAACAGTTGAAAATGGCTCTTCCCGGTCGATTTGCTTTAAAGGCTTGAGGCGAAAACCAATTGGAATTGTTGGGGGGATCTTTTCCGACAGTGGGGCCATTTGTAGGAACGGGACTCTCTCGGAGACTTCCTGAGCGCACTTTGCAAGTTCGTCGGCTGAAACGGCGAAGTGGCGTCGCTTCGAAAATCTTTGTGGGACTGCTGTAGGCTTGTGCTCGGAAGGATTCTCTTCAGGGTGGAAAGTCTGATCCACATCGACGGAACGCTTGTAGATCCTTGTGTGAACCAAGTGCCCGGTAGGGGGCGAAGCGGCACTTGAAACAGGAGGCGTCACGGGCACCGTCTGGTTGGTCGGCGGCCGAGGTTCAGGGGTAGGATGACGATCACCTCTGATCACGTAGTAGAGTAGCGTACCAGCGACACCCAGGAAGGCTGAGGCACCCATAATGTACTTGATCATCATTCGCTTTGCTTCCATCGGATAATGTTGAACAATGACCCTTACGGCTCGAGCTCCCTCGACCACCGATGTCCTCTGAAAGCACTCGCTAACGGCCCGGAAAGGATTGAAGCGCTTCTCGAGCTTGACCTGGACGTGAGAAATTCCTTGGTCGACCTCCGGAATGAGACTGCGCTTGTTGTGAGTGTGGCTTGTATCGTCGTGATGAGGACCAGCGGCGGGAGGCTCGGCTTGCGAGTCGGGTTGATGCTTCTTGTCCTTCTTGTGCTCGTATATGACGATACCGACAGTGGCCGCCGATACCGTAGTAAAGGCTGAGCCCCACAAGACTATGAATCTGAGGAGGGCCGACTTGAGCCAGGCAAGTTTGAACTGGTGCCATCCGCCTCGAACACGCGTTCCGACTTTACCGACCGCCTCGCTCACCTTGGTCAAAGGTCCATCTCGCTTGGAGAGCTGTATGTGGCTGGTAGCAGATAAGGACTGATCGCGACGTTGGAACCTGCTTCTGCTGGAAGCAGCATCTTGGAGGGCCTCGCTCTCTGCAATAGCCTGTTGGGCGGCAGCTTGATTGCGAGCGTTGGCACTAGCTATGGCTGCGTTGAGATTGTTGGTGGTGTCGATATTCTCTTGAATCTGGCGAGTAAGGAACAAAGTTGCTAGAAGACTGACCGAGGCGGTTATTGCCAGGATTGTCCTCTGTTTTGGATCCTCCCATATGTGCTTAGGCTTTTCTTCCTTCCCTTCGACCTTGGTCTCTGTGGCCAGATCGACTTGATTGCCTGTCTTGTCAGCCTCAAGACCAAGCAAAGATGAGAGAGGAGGCCTGTCATGCAGTTTGGAAAAGCGAGAGTTTCGATCGGTATCACCCGCATAGCCAGCATCTTGACCGTTGAATTCGAAGGGCTTTCGAGTCAACAAGTTAGGCGTTTCAGGTCTGGAATCGGATGGGTTGAGACTAGGATCGAAAGAACCGAAGGGTCGAGCTTTGGGATTGTTGTTGATCAAGGGATTCTCTTTAAAACGATCTATAGCTTCCGTTGCGTCGGCTGCAGCCTTAGATCCTCGGTCGCCAGAACGAAAGCGAGACAAGAAGTCGGTGACAGCTTCACCTGCGGTCTCAAGGACTTGATTGAATCTCTAACATACAAACACAGTGCAGGGAACGATTTCGCGAGGGTTCCGGAATCAGCATCAAGGTGAATAAATGAGACTCGGCAAAAGAAGAAGCAAAAGACTTACACGCTTGACTTTTGGACTGGCCGATCTTGCGCGATTGGGAGGCTTGGGAGGCTCGGGAGGTTTGCGATAAGCTCTCTTGCTGAATTCGAGCTCTGCTTTAGCTTCTCGAAGCGGCTGACATGCGACAGCCGCCATGAGTATGTAGGCAGCGGCGAGGAAAAAGAGGAACCTCATGACTGCAGACTAGCCCCAAACGGGAAATGTCGATGCCTGTCGACGACGTTGGGAAAGACAATGGATGCTCTGCTATGTCGAGATTATGCTGGGCGATTCAGATTTGTAAGAATGGTGGTACAAAGGCGAAAGAAGAAGAGCAAGAGGAGAAAATGAGGTGCGGCTGGCCGCCAGCTGGGTGGTAGCCTTATATACAAGACAGCACAAGGGGTGTGGGTCAGGTAACCACCACCATCACCACAACTCGACAAGTGGGCGGCACCTTCCAACAAGCAAAGCAGCAAGGGTGACAAGTAGGTATCACTTCATGTGTAAATTCAATGGTCGAATTCACTACGACCGCACAGTTGCCGCTCATTTGTTTTCTCCGGTAGGTCTGAGTATGTGGGTGGTTAAACGCAGGAGATTGCCGTTGGGTACTGCGGACGACCGAGATCGCTGCGGCAGCCCATTTTCGCCGAGTGTGACTGCGAGCGTTGAATGTAGTCGACCATTGGTCCCACATTTGAGGGTTTTATGAAGTAGTAGCTAAATTGGAGAGCGAAGGATGATGATGATGAAGAAGGGAGAAAAGAAAACTGAGCCACAGTCTCGATTGAATATGTAAAGATGTAAGACCCTCTAGTCTAACACAGTTTCTTCAACAAAACATCGCGCACGGACGTGTTGGGTGTCTTTTCTATACAGTACAGTACAGTGTTTCGGTTGTGCCGCGTGGCTTTTGGCTTGACAGGTGTGGAGTGCAACGCTCTCGGAAGTCACAGCGCAGTTGAAGGAAGAATAGTTCCAACTTGAATCGGTTCAGGGGCTGTGCTTGTCCTTCTTTCTCACCTCGATCTCCATCTCGATTCCATCTCCAGAACCAACAAAATGTCGGTGACACTACAAAACCTTCTACCAGGCAATCCTGCCACCATCCGTGCGCAATCCACCAAGATCTCGGCTGATCCCAAGGGCGAAAAGGTCGTCTACTGTCAGAATCGCACCGTCTATGTACGCTCCATCACCGACCCTTCCAAGCCAGCTCTTGCCTATTCGCAGCATACTCAGCCCACCACAGTAGCCCGCATCTCTCCTACCGGCTACTACTGCGCCTCTGCCGATCAGGCTGGTAACGTGCGAGTGTGGGATCTCGTCGGTGATGAGCAGATCATCAAGAACGAGGTCAAAGTCATTGCTGGTCGCGTCAACGATCTTGCCTGGGATGGCGAGTCAAAGCGCATCATTGCTGTCGGTGATGGAAGGGAGCGTTTCGGACATGCTTTCTCGTTTGACAGCGGTTCCAGTGTCGGTGAAGTGACGGGTCACAGTCGACAGATCAACGCCGTTGCCATCCGCAAAGATCGCCCCTTCCGCGCTGTTACCGCTGGAGACGACAACAACCTCGTCTTCTACCACAGTGCACCTTACAAGTACAACAAGACCATCAACACCCACTCGCGCTTCGTACAGGATGTTGCCTACGCATCCAACGGTGACCACTTTGTCTCGGTCGGCTCCGACGGCAAGGTATTCGTCTACGACGGCAAGACAGGCGACACCATCGTCGAGCTCTCTGCCAAAGCATCAGGTGGACACACTGGAACCATCTTTGCCGTTGACTTTTCCCCCGATAGCAAAAAGATCGCCACGGCTGGCGCCGACGGCTTTGTCAAAGTCTGGGATATCGCCTCCGAAAAGATCGAGGCCTCGCACGATTTCAACGGCCAGAGCAGCCAAAAAGTCAATGATCAGCAAGTGGGTCTTGTTTGGGCGGGCAACCGCATCATCTCTCTCAGCTTTTCTGGAGATCTCAACGTCATCGAACAAGGTGGAAAGGTCAACAAGCTTCACGGTGCCTGCAAAAGCTTTGGCGTGCGATCTCTCGACGTAGCTGAGGATGGCAAGACGCTGCTGGGTGGAAGTTACGATGGCAAGGTGCTTTCGTGGACGGCTGATGGTGTATGCAAGCCGGTGAGCGGTGGGGAGGGTTTGAATGCGGCAGTGTTGGGTGTGCACTCGACTCGCGATGGTGCGTTTGTGGTTAGCATGGACGATTCGGTGCGTAAGATCTCTGATGGCAAGTATGCTGGTGCAGCCGTATCCACATCTAGCCAGCCCAAGGGTAGTGCAGCCTCCACCAGCGGTGTGGTTGTCGTCGCCGGCTCCAATGGCATCGACGTTATCGAAAACGGTCAAAGGACCCACCACAGTACCACATACACTCCTTGCTCTGCGACCATCTCTGCCGATGCCTCGCTTGTTGCCGTTGGAGCTGAAGATGGTAAAGTCCACCTCTACACGCATTCTTCTGGCGCTCTTAGCCAATCTACCACTTTCACCAACAATAGATCTGCCGTTACCGCGCTTGCATTTGATCCTCAGCTCTCGCTTCTCGCAGCTGGAGAGTCCAATGGGAAAATTCAAGTGTACGATCTCACCACAAAGTCGCTCAAGATCGCCCACTGGGTCTTTCACTCGGCCCGCATCAACGATATTCGATTTTCGCCGGATGGAACTCACGCCGTATCGGCCAGTTTGGACACCCATGTTTACGTGTGGAGCGTTAAGAAGCCGATGAAGAATATTGCTATCAAGAATGCACATGCGAATGGTGTACAGGCGGTGACTTGGTTGAATGATGGAGAGTTTGCAAGTGCAGGTGCTGATGCTGTAGTGCGCACGTGGAAGGTTAAAAGGCATGAGGGCGCTTGAGTTGTCTTACGGGGAGGAAAGGATTTGTGTACCCCCAGTCTATAGGACGCCAAATGTTATACAAACAGTAGAAAATTGCTGTCTTGGAGTTCGGTTGTGGGTCGTCCAGTGAAGAGTGGTTTTTGCCGTCAAGAGTGCGGGCTAATATCTGGAGAGAGTGTGCAATCTTAGAGAGAAGAGCAACCTGTTGACATGCCACCTTTTGCCATATCAAACTGACCACAGACGATTCTCAAAACTTGTTTTTAGAGCAACCTCATGTTCTTTTGACATGAATGAAAATTACAAAGTCTAGAAGCGTTCTATAACCTTTCCATGCTTTAACCTGAGTAACGAACCGAAGGAAGTTGGCCATTCGTTTTGATAATGACTGACGAGTATGATTGAGATATTTTGTCTCTGTTTTAAATCGGTTTGTCTTTCTTGGACTGTGTTTCCGACTGGGTAGTTTTCAGGATGGTCTAAAAATGCTCTTGCACGTTGGACTTGTTTTTTATCCATGCCTTGAAATGGTTCGTCTAGTACGAGTAAGGGTGGATTGGAGACCATGCTTCGAAGGAAAAGTACTAATGCTTGTGAACCGTGGCTTAACGAGGAAAAGTCTTTGTTTGAGAGTGAGGATAGGTCTTTTTCTCCTTTATCTTCCAAAAAAGAAGAAGATGACGACGAGGAGGAGGAGGAGGAGATTGATCCTTGCCGAGGAGGATCCTTTATCAAATCGTGAAACACCTCCAGCAGAGCATAAACTCTATCTTTTTGAGATTGGGTATATTTCCGACGGCTAAAAACGTTTTCAAAACCACTAGCAACCACTTCTCCCACCGTTAAACCTCCAGTTTTAACAGAACGACGAGGAAAAGCGTTGAACAATTCAGGGCTCAAATGACCCATTTTACGATTCAACAGCATCCGTGCATTGCTAGGATGATCTCGAGCATGAGAGAATAGAGAAAGGTTTGAACAAGCAAACGAAAACGATTTGGGATGATCGCCAAGTAGTAAAGCGAGCAAAGTTGTTTTACCAGAACCATTATCTCCTGCCAAGATAAGACGTTGACCTGGATGGATGTCGAGTGTGATGCGGTCGAGAACCGTTTTGTCGCCATAAACGATGGAAACATCTTTAAGAGAGAGAAGGGGTGGACAGGTTTTATCGCCTGTACCTATGTTGGCTTGGGAGTTGGAGAGGATTATATCCGGTCCACCTTGCGTCGATTCGCTGTGCTGTGTGCTGCAAGAAAGAGAGTGAGAAGAATCGCGATGACCAATCCATGTAATCTCCCCATCATCATTCACTCTCAATACATGAGTCACCAATTCCGGAACGTCATCCTGCTCCCTTAACACCAAGACCAATCTTGGTCTCCTCTTGGCATGCAATTGCTTGAAAAGTTGGTTCAATTTCACCCTCGTCGCCGCATCAATCCCAGAAAAAGGTTCTTCCAACACGACCATTTGCGCTCCGGTAATCAAGCTGCTCAAGATCCTGGCTCTTCTCGTCTGACCATTGGAGAGGGCGATTACGGGTCTATGTAAAAGTTGATCATCGATGAGCAAGAGGGGAGCCATGGATTTTATGATTTTATCCGCCTCGTGTGCTTTTTGTAGGGCCTGTTGGCGTTCCAAGGCAGACTTGTACTTGAACAGTCCCACTTCGTCCAGAGGAGAAGAAGGGGTTGTGAAAGGATCAGGGACGAGTTTCTGAGCAGCAATCAGGCCAACGGGACAGTCTAAAAGATCCATGAGTCGCTCGTAGAGAGTAATTCGGTCTTGATCGCGAATGGCGCCGTAACGGGCGGAATAGTTGGTAAAGTCGTTACTGCTGGATGATGAGGAGGAGGAAGAGGGAGAAGTGCCCATTTTTGTTGCGAATGAGACGTGTTTGATGAATTTACCAGCAGGAAGGGGGTTCTCTTTGCTGGTGGAGGATAGAAAAGGGTGCGGTGGGGGATGTTGCAAGTTGCAAGAGGAAAGGCGAGGGCGAAGTTGGCCAGAGAGAATGGAAATGAGTTCTCGTCGAACGGCTCCGCCGGCTTCAGAAGCGGGTGCGATGATGGCCCAACATTCAGAATCTGCATTGTCATTGATGGTCCAGTTGAGTGGAGTGGATGAGGGGACACTAGAGAGTTTGGCATTTTCGAGCTTGAGTATGGGCGGCAGTGATGTTGTCGAGGAGAATCGAAGGTTGTAAGAAGAGATGCGTGAGATCGAGTGTAAGGCGGAGATAGATCTGAGAGGTGGTCTAGGAGCATTG
Source organism: Ustilago trichophora (assembly GCA_900323505.1). Taxonomy (NCBI): domain Eukaryota; kingdom Fungi; phylum Basidiomycota; class Ustilaginomycetes; order Ustilaginales; family Ustilaginaceae; genus Ustilago; species Ustilago trichophora. Next base: position 97,343 of record OOIN01000017.1, on the reverse strand, counting down.
GAGCGTAGAGCAGTTGCTATCGACCGCATGATGGGAAGAAGAAGGGATGGAGTGGGCTTGTTGATGGAGATGGTGAGTCATGACAAGGTCCACAGTACAAGGAGAGCAACAACTACTGTTGGGAATTGGGAAGAATGTGTCCCCACGGCGAGGCGTTGCTTTGCTCGGCAATCAACTCGGCCAACTACGAGGAAAATGCGGAGAAAATCCATCTCAATCTGCTTGCTTCCAATCGGGCTTGAAAAGAGTAAGCCCGATTGCATCTCGCCGACGCACGCGACAAAGTGTCTGGAGAGCTGTGGTGCAAAGCAAGCCGGCTCAACCCAGTTCCCGGTGGTGGTGCATTAAGGTTACCACCCCATCTCTGCGCGGCTCCTTTTTTTGACGCCTCAGCCAGTTTGTATCGATATGAAATGAATTTGTATCGATCGGGTCCCGCACTGGACGAGGCTGAATATTTGACCGACAGTAGATCCGAGCCGTCTCTCCACTGTGCCGCTTTTCCGCCACGGTACAGTAGTGAGTAGCTTATGCAGGTGAGAAACACGGCGGCAGCTGCATGGGTTTGTGTGTTGTTACCCGAAGAATCACCTGTCCCCGGACGTTACGGAGGTTTTTGGATTCCGTAGACTCCCGATGTAACTGGAGTGGGTGACGGAGACCAGAAACGGTGATTTTGGTACAAGAAAGTTTTGCGTTACGTTGATGGCACATGGCGAGGATCTCAGAATGTTGGCCCGTCCAAAACAAAACAAAAAGAAAAAAGCTAGGAACAGTGATGACGACGGACCTCTATGTTTCTGTGTGTGAGTAGCTGTGCAAGAAAAGGAGAAGCAAGACAGAGAAGGTGGCAAAAGTAATTCGGGTAGCTGGTATACTGATGTCAGCGATACCAGTTTGCTATTACACTCTGTTTCGATTTGGCGCTGGTTGACGACGGCAGCGGCTAAGCGAGAGTCAAGGTGGGGAAACCCGAATCTCTCTCTCTCTAGGTAGCGTCTTTCCATGGCGCAAGCGCGCAAGGTAGCAAAGAGAGGGTTTGTGATCAGCTTCCAGACACACACTCACACACTTGACGTCTCCGACAGTCCAGTCGTCCCTCTGTGTGTGTACGCCACGAACAATACAATGAAGCCAGCCAAAAGGTTTTGCTGTGTGTGAGAGAGAGAGAGAGAGGGTCGGCTAAAGTGAATGAAAATCTGAAACCATAAGGCGGGATCTGTTCCAAGCCGCAATCAGAGCAGTCAACAGAACTGCATAAAATTCGATAAAATCGGCTCAAGTGCCAAAAGGATTCAACTGAGAGCGTCGTTGCAGCGGCTGTGCGAGAGAAATCCAGTCAGCCAAATAGAGAAATCAGCTTTCACGTTTTTGGTGTGACTTGATCGGTCAAATCCAGACAAGAGCCAAGCGCTTGCTTTGATTTGTGGAGGAAACAGTCAATGCTCCACTTTTCTCATTCTTTTGGTCCAACAGACTGTGCTCCTATGCCCCCATCGTGCACGCATTCTTCTTATGGACCTTCCTTGTTTATAAACCTCCCCGACGTCAGCAGCGACCATCGTCCATCGATACCATCACTTACACCTTCCCTCCTAAACTCTCATACACTCCCTTAGAAGCCATGTCTTTCCAAGACAAGGCATCAACCTTTTTCGCCAGCTTGGCTGGTAAAGAGACCCACTCCAAGCTCGGATTCAAGCTTCTCGCCTCCGATCCCGTTCTCGACACGGCACGCAAATTTGGCTACAAGGTGGTCGAATACGATGTTCCACCTTATCCCTTGTGGACTGCTGGCATTATTGCCGTTCGCATGTTGTCGTTTATCGTCGGATCCGCCGTGGTAGCCTTTTTCCTCTACCACAAGCTTGCGGTGAAATCGCAGCTGGGTAAATGGTTTTCCATCCTTTCGCTCATTGTCTCGTTGCTCGCTTGGCCGTTGGTCACGGGTAGATCCGGCGTGATGCTTCTCGATTTTTGGAGGCCCGCTTTGGGTTTCAGATCTTGCCTGTTGGTTTGGGATATCTTCCACATTCGATCCGTGCAAGAAGTCAACAGTTGGTCCTTTGCTCGCTTCTTTGCCCAGCTGTGGACTTTCCCCAAGGAACTCGATGACATTGCTGATCGTACAGCCGAAGAGGGCTATCAACGCAACGCTAGATGGGAGAATCTCAAAGGTATGCCAAAGGTCGCCATCGAGGCCGTTGCCATGTTTGGTGCCCTCTACTTTATCCCTCCGTTTGAATTGACGAGGAACATGAGCCAGCTCGCCTACCACTGCTACTGCGACGCACTCGGTCTCTGCATCCTCATGGCTCTCGCTCTCTTTGGTGACGGTCTCCTCAAGCTCCTCGGTATCTTGATCAACGTCGAGATGGCAGATATGTTTGAAAACCCTTTGGGTACTACCAACATTCGTCTCTTCTGGAGTCACTGGAATCGCGCCATTGCCTCGGTCCTCCATCGCGTCGTATTTGGTGGTGGAAAGACAAAGACTCAGATTCGTCGCAAAAAGGCCGCTGCTGCAGCTGCTGCTAACAAAAACTTTTCTCACATGGATGGGCTTTCCGAAACCGATGCCGGCCACACCTCTGGCGAAGATGAACATGCTCACTCCAACGGTGGTCGCCGACGCAACGCTTCCGGTCTCAAACCTCTCTCCCAGGTCAACGATGCTGATTCGGAACTTCGCAAGCGCGGTGGCAACGCCAAATCTACCAAATCCACCAACGCCAACTCTACTCGCTCTGGCACCGCCACTCCAGCCAAAAAATCCTCATTCCTCCCCAAAGCGGCCGCCGCCATTGTCACCTTTGCCATGTCCGGAATCTTTCACGAACACATTACCTATTTCACACTTGGCTTTGCCAATGGCGAAAATTTCGTCTTTTTCCTCCTCAACGGTGTAGCCACCGTGACAGCTACCTGGTTTAAACGTACCTATCCCGAGATCAACAACAAGATCCCCACGCTGGTATCGGTGCTGATGCTGCATGCCTTCTTTTTGGCTGTAATTCCGCTCTTCTGCTCGCCATTCATCAAAAGCGGTTTCTTCGTACAGTTGGAAGCTCTTAGGTACGAACTGATGCCCATTAGAGACAGACCCAGAGGTAGCTTTATTTACCTCTTTGGTCAGTAAAAGCAAAGCAAGGTCGGGTCAATTCGGTTGGATACAGTGCTGTACTGTACTGTATATCGGTTTTCCTTGTTTTTGTTTTCTTTTGGATGGCTGCAGACAGCGTTTCTTCCCTTGTTTGTTGTGATTCCCTTTGTGTTCGCTGTTCTCAATACCAGAACTCTTTACATTTGATTGATTGACTTGGTATAAGCTTGATTGCTGACAGAAGAAGAGCTGAGGAGACGAGCTTCCAGGTAGATTGTACTGTGTGAGTGTGCCAAATCAAACCCCGATTAGATCGGGATATGAATCGGGCATTGAGCGCACAAAACACTCATCTTTCACAAAAAAGAAAATTGCCCCGCATTTGGCATTTTCTAAAAAAGAACAAAAATCTGGCAGCGGAGGATCGACTGTACAGTACAGTACAGCCAGCAGCAAAATAGCAGCCGCGGGGATTTCGTCCATTAAGAGTTGCCTGTTTTGGCGCAATTCTGGGCGTTTTGGCACGAGGGAGAGACGAGAGAGAGACAGGTGTCAGGCGAGCTGTGTTGGAGCTACTGTATCTTGAAGCAAAGGGAGGGGGGAGTTTGAGTTTTGATGCTATCCACCTTCTGCCCCATCCACCATCATATCATCGTTCAACGTTATTCTCTCTCATCCTACCGTAAAGAATCGCTATAGCTGGGGTGGAAACGGTTCTGCAAAAATGAAGACGCAATTCTCCATTTCGCTATCGGTTCTTGTACTTTTTTTTATCGCCTCGTCGACGACGGCGGATGGTATGGGTGGTGTACACAAACGAGATGGATCAACAATCACTGTCTCCACTACCGCCTTTAATCCTGCGCTTACAAATCAAGGTGGAACCACCAACTCGGCTGGAACATTCAACGTTTCCCCCTTAGCCACCAGCACTTCTTACCAATTTCAAACCCTCCAACAAACAAGCACTTTTCAAGTCGGTCCTGCAAACACTCAAACTCCTTCGTCTTCCAACTCTGGTTCCAGTGGAAACAATGGTTCAGGAAATGGTGGAAATCAACAAGGACAAGGACAAGGACAAGGAAGTAATGGAGGTAACTTGGGTGGTGGAACGGTAGTTGTTACCGCAACCGCACCAACAAGTACGGTTAATATGCAAAGTGGTGGAATTGCTACAAGTGCAACAGCACAAGGAGGAAATGGGGTAGTGACGGCAAGTAATGGTCTTCCAAGTCTTGCACTTGGTTCGCAAAGTAATAATGCTGTCGTAAAGGCCAATTTGGGTCAAAACTTTATCGGAAATCTTTCAATCATCGTTGCTTTAACTAGCTTTGTGATTGCTACACTTTGCGCAACCCTCATCATCTAACACACATACACACACACACTCACTCTCTCTCTCTCTCAGAGGTTTCAACAAACCTTGCAAACCTCAAGATACCCAGACCTCACCTTTGCTTTTACTGCCTTACTACAATTCGGTTCGAACTGAAAATGATGGAATCGAAAGAAGAACAGAGCTTGAAAGCGTTCAATATGACTTTTATTGTCTATCTCTATCGTACCTTCATTGCTTCAGTCCCCAACTTTTTTTTTTATGTATAAATTGCTCTCCGGATTCGGGAATCTTGTGTTTCTCTTCATCCTTTTCAATCCGTCCTAAACTCACATCTCCTCTGTTGGAACTAATCATAACTTTTGAACCCGCTTCCAAATGGATAATCTTATCAAACTAACTTATAGTATCAATCGTTTTTAAACCATCTTTGTCAATGCTCAAGTTTGTCTGAAAAGATTCATCGCTAACTCTTCAACTGAAATCGTCAGCATTTTGCCATTCGACACTCAGCCTTACTTAACTGCCAAAACCGAGCCTCGATTCAAACACCCAAACCACCCTGCCCAAGTTAAATCATGTGCATTCTCGAAATGTATAAGAAGAAGAAAAAAATATGAAATGTCTATTACCAACATGCAAAAGCGCCCAGAGAACGAGCGCATCTATATAAGGTCTAAAAGCAACACGAAAAATTACCAAACCCATTTCAAGTCTCCTTATCGCTATCCGGTGGACTAGGAAGAGACTTTGTAGGATCCTTTATATAGCTTTTCCCAACCGAAAGCATTGATTCAGGCACATCATTCCATCCTCCCGCCTTTTGCGGTGGAACATATCTTTGAGAAGGTAGAGATGGAACTGTACTTGTTTGATGAGCTGCTGCAAAGTGATAATTCGTGTTGGGCGGAGCAGACATAGGATAAGGTCTATTATTCAGACCTACTCCATTAGATAGAGATGATGCGGATGGCAAAGAGGTAGATGTGAGAGGAAGAATGGCTTGAGGTAGACTTGCATCGTCCTGTTTTCGCGAAACTTTCTTTTCGACTTTGGAAACGTCGTCTTTGGTCTTGCTATCGTTGTACATCCACAAGCCATAAAAGGTGAGTGCGATACCAAACCACTGCAACAAAGACACGGGTTGATGAAACCAGATGATGGCAAGTACGATGACGAATACCCTCTTGAGCAGGCTTGCGATGGAATAGGTGACGGGGGAGACCATGGAAAGAACGTTGAATGCGAGAATGTTTTGTGCAAAATGAACCAAACCATTGCACAGCAAAAGCCACAGTACCAACATGCCACGATCATAAGGATACGCTTCACTAGCACTCCACGAAGGATGACTAACCAGCGATGCACCGTCGTAAAACAAGGCCATGGGAATCATCAAAATGAGTGAACAGCCGGAAGAGTAGAAGAGAATGTTGATCTTGTCCATCTTTTCGGTATCGGTACCGGGAATCCCTTGGGCTTGGTTTTCACCCTTGCGAAGGAGTTTTTTCGAGTAAATATTCTGGGCGACAAAGACAAAGGTGGATGCGAGGGCGGCAGAGAAGCCAACAATGTCGTCTGCATTGAAGGCGAATCCGGTACATGCCATCATGACTCCCAAGGTTAGGGGAAAGAGCGAGAGGTAGGTGTTGGGAGAGTAGGTGATGCCGAAGAGATAGGTGTAGCTGAGAACGGTGAATAAGGGAGAAAGAGCCTTGATGGTGTGTACCGTAGCGACGGGGACACGGGAGATGGCTAGAGAGGAAAGAGCCTGTCCGAGAACGTTGAAGAATGCCAGTTGACCCACTTGGGTCACTCGAGAAAAGGAAGGTTTGACGAGCCTTGTAAGGGCACGTTTGCCGAGGATGCGACGCGAAGCGCAGATGAAACAGCAGACGTTGACGAATGCGAAATGGATCAAAGTCAATGTGACCGGATAAGGGAATGCGGGTGGTCGAATGGTGTGATCCTCATTTTTTCCTTTGGAAAGAAGAGCTTTTGAAGTGTTGGAAGAGAGCGAGGAGGAGGTATACCACGCCAAGCAGCCGAGGATGAAGAACAGGGTGGAACGAGATGGTGCGGTGGTGGCTTGTTGCCATGATTTGGATCGAGCATGAGCATGATCGAGGTTGCTGCTTTCGGTGAGATCGGAGCGATTGCGGTTGAACAGGCGGGGACGGTCAAAGCTGCGTTTTGATCTGTCTTGGAATGGCATTGAACGCCATAATGATGATGATGATGTTGTTGTTGTGGTGGTTGGTAAAGAGGTGTGGGAAGAAGAAGAAGAAGAAGAAGAAGAGAATTGGGAAACGGCTTCCAAAGCGCGTGATCTGACGCTGGAAAGCGCCGCGTTCATTGTGGATTTCCTCGACTAGATCCGCAACAAATCGATTGGCGCTGTTGTGATGGTGGTGGTGGTGATGATGGGAGGTGAATGGAGGGGAGGGGAGGAAAGGATGATGTGGTGATGCTGATGATAGACAGAAAGAAGAATGGGGAGAAAAAAGTGTTGAGAACGTGTGTTACTTGGTTGTTGATCCAAGAATAAGTTTCTCCGACCCTGATAAAAGCGTTTTTGGCTGCAGCGATCCCGACTGTGCAGCTAAAACAGATTCCATCGCCGAGCACATGGCCTCTCTCTCTTTCTCTCTCTCTCTTGCTCTCTCTCTCTTTCCCCTTCTAGATTGCCCCCCACTCTTCATTGTGATGGTGGAATAGAGTAGGACCGATGTTGTTTTTTTTTGGAATATAGATGAAATGTTAGACCAGTTTCAAGCATGTGGGGATTTGCACGGCGGCGCCTTTCTCGGCAACTTGGGCGGCGGGGTCGTGCATCTCTGTGCCCAAAAAAAAGGGTTCCACGTTGCAACTCTGCCTCCTTTCGTCCTTCATAGCCACCATCTTGAACCCTTTGAATACATTCACTCGCTCATCCTACCCGCAACTCACCTTCTTACCCCTAGATACGCTAAGCTACACACACACGCGCGCACACACATCCTCATTCACACTCGCAAACCATGGCCACTGCCACCTCGCACAACAAGAAATCCTCGGCGATCAAACGCATTCTATCCGAAGCTCGCGAGCTTGCCTCTGACTCGTCCGATCTCTACACTGCTGCCCCTTTGGAAGACAACATCTTCGAATGGCATTTCACTCTACGTGGACCTGCCAATACCGAATTCGCCAGTGGTCTCTACCATGGACGCATCCTGTTGCCTGCCGAGTATCCGATGCGACCGCCCAACTTGATGTTGCTGACGCCGAATGGCAGGTGGGAATTGAACAAGAAGATCTGTTTGACTTTTACAGGCTTTCATGAGGAAATGTGGCAGCCAGCTTGGGGGATTAGAACCGCTCTCTTGGGCTTGCAGACTTTCATGACAGCAAAGGCCGAGGCCGCCGTCGGCATTGGATCGTTGGATTATCCGGTTCAGGCGAGGGAGAAGTTGGCCAGGCAGTCGAGAGCGTGGGTCTGTGGCGTATGTGAGAAGAGCAACGTCGAGATGCTTCCTGATCCAGATCCCGAGGCTCACAACAAGATGGAGCAAGGTTTGCCAGACGGTCTACAGGTGGATTTGACCGCACAGTCTCACAAGCCTCAACAGGACTCGTCTTCAAACAGCGGTGAAAAGCAAGCCGATCAGGCGTCTACAGCATCAAACCCAACCTTGTTAGTGGCTCAGACACAGCAATCAGCCCCAGCTCCACCTCCTGCTTCACTCAACCCTGCTCCAGCTGCTGCGCCGGTCGCAGCACCACAACCACACTTGCAACAGAGACAAGCACCCACAGTCCCACAACGAACAACATCTGCATCACCGCCCACCATCCCTTCCGCATCTTCATCCCCCATCGTCAACCAAGTCTCTGCCACCGAACACAAACTCACCATGATCGACAACTGCATTAAAGCGCTCGGCATCCTCATCGCTCTTCTTGTCGTCAAGCGCCTCATCTAAGCTTTCCTTTCTCCTTCACATCGCATTGTTTCATTGTCCTGTTTCCCATCGCATCTATCCTCCTGAATCTTGTCCCTCCTTTCCTCTTTGCATTTCACATCTGTCCACGTTCACGCAATCAATCAGTCAGCACTCCCGACATACTCTCTCTCACCCATTGTCACAGGTTTAAACAGTCACCTTTTTTTTTTGTTTTTTGACATTGTCACACGAGTCACATGAGGTTCATGGCTAAGGCTGAGTCGATCCAGCAGCAGCATCGGCGGCGGCACGAGATTGAACAAAATCGTAAAAGCTGCGAGGCAAAAAGCCAACTCTTTCTCCTGAAGTTCCACTATCCTGCACTTGCTCGAGTATTTCGCTTTGGCTAAGCGCGCGGATTTCTACTCGTTCAAAGGGGAATTTGTAGGTGATGCGGAAGACTGGATGGTTGATGTTTTCAGATACTGCAGTTTCTTCAACTTGCCCTGATGCCTTTTCGCTCACCGACGAGGTGGTGTGGGACGAGATGGTCTTGCGCATAAACGACAGGATCTGTTCTCCAAATCCAAGGCTGTCTTTTGGCTCCCATACCGAATGTTGACGGATAACCGCTTTGCCCGCGTTGTCCACTCGCCCAGCAATCGGTTGTCCAGCTCGCACCATTCGCGGGATTCGCAGCGTCTCAAACTCTTGATGCGTCGTCAGAAATCCATGGAAATCGCGAAAGCCAACGACGATCTTGCCAATCCCCAAAAGATAGCTTTGCAGGAAGAACTTGAGCAGTTTCTTCTCGAATCGCTCTTGGTCACTCATTGCTTTGCCAAAATTGCGATGCAAGGGTGTCATCTGCATCGATGTCTTGAGCTCCACCATTTCTTCACGCCCCGTGCTTATGTTTCGTTCGACAGCGTCCACCTCACCTCCGATGACGAGTCGGTTGTCGCCAAGCTTGGTCTTGACTACTTGACACCATTGGATGTTCGTATTGACATCTCCTGACCATCCGGGGGGATCCGGCAGCGCAGAGTCCTTTCGGGGTGTAGGGTGGAATGGCTCGTGGGTCTGAGCCTCGTTGTCGACGGTGCAGTAGCTCTCGAACGAGTATCCGTAGTATCCCATTCGCTTCATTTTGGGATCGTCCTCCTTCTTCTGTTTCTCGAACTTGGCTGATGCAGAGGCATACTCTTCGAGGTACAATGTTCCATCCAGCATCATAGCATTGAGCTCCAAAGGATCCGAAAATCTGGCATCGGGGCTCTGGTCGTAAGCGGTGCAGATCTTGGTGATGATGCCTCTCCACGTTACGACATCTGCTCGTCGTCGTTCCTGGTCGAGGTCGTTGCGCTCTGTCTCTGAGGTAGCAGCTTGTGTCCTATGTTGCAGTGCGGCTACTAGCGCGTCGAGATGTTCAGCTACCGACTCGTCGCGGCGAACGTAACGATCCAGTCCATAGTTGAGGTCGGCACCAAACACTGGAGGTGCACGACGTTGTTGCGGATGTCGATTGTTGTACGGAGGTGGACCTCGATAAAAGCGCTTGCATCGATCATCCTGCCATAGCTTGCGGTTCTCGTCAAAAGAGAACGAGCACAGAGGTGCAGGTTGCTGAAACGCAGGAGGAGCCGAAAACGGTGAGCCAAGAAAGCCGCTTTCGACACGAGGATGTTTGAGTGTTGCAATAATTTGCTTGTCCGACATTACAGCGGTATTGATGGCGGTGGTGGTGGTGGTGGTGGTGGTCTTATCCATAGGAGCTAGCCTTTTAGACGGTGGCTCTCCTTCTGGGACATCTAGCCCCCTTTTATCTGCTGGCATTCTTCGTGGAACAGCTGCGCAGCTGAACCCACGAAAACGCGGGATTCAGCAGCCTACAGAGGTGAGTCTTCCCATTGGCGCTTGGAGAGCCTTGAAATGAAGCGTAGAAGCAAGAGACGTCAAGATGAGAACGGTGATGATGAAAGCACGGCGCTTGATAAAGCTAATGCTTCATTTCGCTTAAGCACGGCGCTTCAGGTCACGGCGATGATGATGATGATGATGAAGGATACACTGTTCCTTGATCGACGGCGTTAAAAGTTGCTGCACAAAGCCATTCGAGATTTTCTAAGCATCTTTATTTCGCCGCTTTTTTTCTCCACTTTTTTTCATTTTTTTTTTTCACAGTCCAGGGTTCAATTAAAGGGTCTCTGGTTGTGTACGCTTTTGCATTCCACTCCAAGAACAACTAGACAATCAGGAAATCCTCTTGGCCATCTGCAAACCACTATACGAGAATCCACACTTTTCATAGAAGGCTGTTCGGCGAGCCAATCAGACAAAAGCAAGAGAGAGATTTCAGCCACCGGCGTTTAAGAGAGAAAAGGGGGGGGGAATCTGGGCACTCTTCCCTGTGCGTGCGCATGTGCGATACTTACGTTTTTTCTCATCGCTACAGTTGAGAATGATGTTGCTGCATCCTTTTGATTCGGCAATTTTCATGACAGTCTTAACTATGATCTTGCCTAGTCCCTTGCTATGCAAGCTTGTGTCGACTACAATGTCTTCGACGTGGCCAACGCGTGTCAAACCGCGGAAGAATTTGAGCTCGACAACGATGGTTCCCATTGCTACGATTTTGTCGGTGTTTTTGGAGAGAATGACGATGGGATAGTAGGTTCCAGAGGCAGAAAGCATGGCGTTGAAACGGTCTTTCCAAGCCGATTCGCCCAAGTCGGGTGTCTCGACGAGACAGGAGAGCACTTGGATGAATCCCCGGTTGTAGTCCGTTGACGCTAAGGGTCGCATCTGCATGATTGCAAGTCGCACAGAAATGTCAGTGTGGAAAGCTCATCAATGAGTTCCTAACTAAGGTGTGAAAACTCACCTCAAATTCATCGCCGAGGCTGGAAAAGCATTCCTCGGGGATGTCTTGGGCTGGGAAAGCGAGTTGTAACGAAGCGGTCTCCTGAACTGATGGCATCTTTATCGTCAAGTTTTTTCACGATAGAAATGGTGGTGTAACGGCGAAAACGGTGGTGTAACGGCGAAAACGGTGGTGGTGGTGGTGGTGGTGGTGGTAGTAAGAATGATCGAGGAACACGGCGAATTCAACATGAGTTCATGCGTCGGGCCACTCGAGAGCCACAAGTCTGGAGACCCGTTGATGCCGTCGTCAATTGCGCTTCCATCGGTCCGCTTCTACCGGGGCCTGCATCAACAGCCCAAGTCCAACTCTAAAACATGCTTTGACGTTGACATGATTCATCAGCAACCCCAACCGCTAACTGTGTATCTGTCTCTGCAAGATTGCAGTTCGATATTTCATACTTTGCAGCATCGGTGCGAAGCATGATAAGGAACAACTATCAGAATTAGAGTGTACAGTGGAGAATACGATGCTCGTATTGTACAGTACTGTACTGTACTGTAAGGTATTGCAAAACAAGCGCACGAACAGCTGACCCGCCGTAAAACATCGGACAGAGCTCGGCTATCGCATTGCATTGCTTCTTTCCATCGGACCGACATCGGCGACAATATCAAACCACAAAGAGACGAAAAACAAGGCTTCTCGACACTAATTGCAATCTTGCTCAAACGCCACGCAACGACTTTTCATGCGAACCCTCGTTTCTGTTTTATCTCGAATATTGTCGGGGCCTGCCTGTAAGATGGATTGCTTTTCAATCGACCATCGGTTCATGATTGTCTTGCGCACCCCAAACCGCCGTGATCCGTCTCCGTTGCCTCTGATCCTCTCACCGCTCACCGCTCACCGCTCCGCCCGACCGTCGGTCAACTCTTTCTGTTTTGACCTTTGCCTCTTGCACACATGACCCCTTTGCCCCGCACTGCACCACACGCCAGAGAGAATGGTGTGTGCCATCGTGGACTTTCTCGCGTGGTGTCTCTTACCCCATTCCCCCTCCCTTTCCCCCCCTCCGAGTGCCTATCTTATCTTGAGGTCTGTGTCTGCCCCCCCGGATTCGCCGCACATGCATGAGTCGATGCAAGGGAAAGAAAGGCGGAAAGAGCAGAGTGTTTTTTCCCTCCCTCTCTCCGCAATCGCAATAGCTATGGCAATGTTGCAAAGCAGGAACAACGAGTGCATGTGTCAATTAGCAGTGTACAGTACGGTGCATCTCTTCGAAAAATGTCTTTAAAAGAAGACCCCCCCGGGCAGATTCCATCCCGTCAGTTGAGAAACTACCACCCCCAAGACGCTTGGTTCCAGAACAACTTCCCCTCCTTTTCTCTCTCTCCCTCCCCCTCTCTCTTGCTTTCCATTCCTCCCCAATCACTACCACTCGCCTCCTCCGCGGGATTTTCTCTCGTCACCCCCACCCCCTTAAGAAATCCTCTTGCTTCTAGTTGGGTGAAGTCAAAACATGCTGGTCGACAAGAACGAAGTCGCCCGTATCGACGCCGATACCCGCGACAAGCTCGTCGAGAAGTTCGGTGACCGGTTCGACGAGGTCGTCGAACGAAGTGCCCGTAGCACCAAGTGGCAGACCTCTACCACCCTTCGCGAAACTTTCAGACAGTGGCCCAAGTCTGTCCTCTGGTCGGTCCTCTTCTCGCTCTCCATCGTCCAAATAGGTTATGATTCTTCGCTTCTGTCTTCGTTCTTTGCCCAGCCGACGTTCACTCAAAAGTTCGGCAAGTGCACGATCTCAGCTGATGGTAGCCAAGATTGCGAGATCTCGGCGCCCTGGCAACAGGGCCTCACTAATGGTGCTTGGATCGGAGGCATCATCGGTCTTCAAATCGCGGGAAGCGTTGCCGAACGCATCGGTCACCTTCGCCTCATGATGCTCAGCACCGCCTTGATGCTTGCTACAATCTTTATCCCCTTCTTTGCCACCAGTCTACCCATCTTTTTGGTGGGTCAGATCTTTATGGGTATCCCCTGGGGTGGATTTCAATCTCTTGCTTCAGCCTATGCATCCGAGATCTGCCCCGTTTCGCTTCGACCTCTTTTGACGACCTATGTCAATTTGTGCTGGGTATTTGGCCAGTTGTTGGCGGCAGGTGTGTTGCGTGCTACGGTGGTGCGTACGGATACGTGGGCTTGGAGGATTCCGTATGCGGTTCAATTCTTCTGGCCCTTCCCTGTCTTCATCAGCTGCATGTTTGCTCCTGAGTCGCCGTGGTGGTTGACCAGGCATGGCAAGGATGAGCAGGCCTACAAGTCGATTGACCGCCTGCTCAGCAAAGAAGGCGTCTCTGCCCAGGAAGCCGACGAGCTGGTGAAAGACTACCAAGCCATGATCCAATATACGGAAGCCATGGAAGAGATCAACGAACGTGAGAGCAGTCTGCAGAAGAAGAACCGATACATCGACTGCTTCAAAGGTGTCGATCTTCGACGTACCGAAATCGCCTGCTGGGCGTGGTTGATTCAGATCACCTCTGGTGGACCTCTGCAAGGTTATTCGACCTACTTTTTCAGCCAAGCGGGTCTGTCGACGATCAATGCTTTCAACATGTCGATGGCCATGTATGCGCTAGGTGCTGTGGGCACCGTGCTGTCGTGGTTCTTGATCAACCGGGTGGGAAGGCGACAGATGTATCTGTGGGGTCAGACAGCCATGTTCTCGACCATGCTCATCACGGGTATTCTCGGATTCGTCAAGCAGACAGAGGCAGTCTCTTGGGCCGTCGGTGCCATGTTGTTGCTCTGCACGTTCTTCTACGATCTGGTAAGTTTCCCCTCCTATCGCCCATAGCCAAAGGTGATCTCTTTCACACACTCTCTCTCTCTGTCTGCACAAATTTCACTAACTCTTTATAAAATATACTGTTGGTGTCGATAGACCATCGGACCAGTATGCTTTGCCATCATCGCCGAGGTCTCTTCTACCCGTCTTCGCAGCAAAACCATCGTTCTTGCGTGCAACACTTACAACATTGGCCTAATCGTTGCCAACATTTTGCAACCCAACATGCTCAACACGGACCAATGGAACTTGGGGGCTCGCTCAGGCATGGTGTGGGCTGGAACATGTGCGGTTTCCATCGTTTGGACTTACTTCCGTCTTCCTGAACTTGCCAACAGGTATGTAGTAGTCACGCTTAACAAGCTAAGAGTTTGGCAACGTGCGACTTTTGACACTAACTTTTTCGAATTTACCCTCCGTTGGCTTTTCGTGCTCCGCACATTTTTGGCTTTTTTTTCTCTTTCTTAAAAAAATAGGACTTATGGAGAACTGGAAGTTCTCTTCGGTGCCAAGGTTCCAGCTCGCAAATTTAGCAAAACGAGCATTGACCAGTTCCAGGCGATCGAGAAGGAAGTCTCTTCACAGGATGTCGAGAAGTCAAGCGTTAGTGATAAGGGCGAGAGCGAGGGCGAAGTGGGCGTGGTGGAATTGGCAAAGTGAAAGACACGAGGCACGAGGATGGAGAATGGATTGCAGCGGAGAAGAGAAGTCCGACACTTTTTCGACTATTGTATCAGACAGACACGGGACGCGCGCAGCCACCCTGGATCCACGTCCAATCAGATCCAAGGATATAACTCTTCCACCTCTCTTTCACTCTCTCTCGCTCTATCTGACTTGACGACCGATCAAAGCCAAAGAGTCTTCAGTACGCTGTATCAGAACCAGTCTGCTTCCCGTTTACGACAAGAATGAGTAATGCGATGGATACCCTTTTATCTTCCTCTGAAGTTGAAGAGCGAATGTGCAGTACAGTACAGTCGTGAAAAGCCATTGAAGAAGGAAGGGGCAAAGCGAAGTACAGTACTGTAGGTGCTAAGCTTGACCAACACGGACCGAGCTCGGGCTCGGTTCGCGGCCAGATCTGAACCTGCTTTCGAGGTAAAAGAAGCGACTGAACGTGTGATCTGCTGATTCTGCACCAAGGGGCTGACAAAAAGTTGACCGGTCTGCGGCTGCACCTACACCTACCACATAAGCGGCCACTCTGTTTGATGCCTCTCCGCTGCCGAGGAGCTGATAGTGGTTAATATATTTGCCTCGTTCTACCAGAAAATTTAAATTGGGCCATTGTGTGGGGTGAAAAGCTCGCTGTGGGGCACCATAGATCTTGTACGACAGGTGCTATGAATGACAAGGTGGGTTGGCACCACATGGCATGAAGGCAGCGAATCTCGTGTATCCTTCTTGTTTTAGCCGAGGTTCTGTACATTCAAAGTGAAAAAGTACCGGACCGCACACACTTTTTCTTGAGAGCAAAGGCGAACGATGAGCAATGTACAGTACTGTACTGTATCGATGTGGGGGCGGCCAATCAGAAAGCTTGTTACCGCGCGAGCTGGGGCTTTGCTCGATTGGATACAGTCGCTAGCTGATTTGATGCGATGCCATGCAATGCCATGCGATTCATGGCTTTGGCGGGCCTTTGCGTCTCGCTCTGTTTGGTCGCCGAGCCACAGCCGCTCTTCTTGTCCATTGTTGGTCTCTTTGCATAGTTGGACCCTCTGCCTTATCGTTTTAGCCTTTCTAGTTAAGCCACCTTTGGAATGTGCATCATCATCATACCATCATCTACACCATCGCCATCATCCAAATCGCACTTCCTCAACGATGAGTGCCTCCACACTCGAACCACATTCCACATCAACAGCACCCTCTGCTGGCCCAGCAGCAGGCACAACAACAGTAAATTCTGCTTCGGGATGCTCCAGCTCTCCCGAGAAAAACGAAGACGAATCCGACAAACCTAAACGCACCCAGACCTGTTTCCGCTGTCGTCAGTCCAAAGTCAAATGTGTATTCGAAGACAATGCCTCCTGTCGACGCTGTCTCCGTTTAGGGGTCAACTGTGAGTTGCAGGGCAAAAGAGAACCGCTCAGTTGGCAGATGAGGGTTCAACATCAGCTGGCCGCACTGGAGGGAAGTTTGCAAAGCTTTCTGGAGAAACAGATGAGTTCCGGCGGCCAGATCCAACATCAAACTCAAATCCAAGATAAGAGAGGCAGCTATCCCAGATCGAGAGAGTCCATGACGCCAAGTTTTGGAAATAGGGCACCGGGGGATGGTGCAGATGCTGCAGCCAAAAAGAGGAGAAGAACTACCATTGCCAACGACCAACGATCACCGAATGATCCAGCGCAACATCATCATCACCTCGGATACAGTAACGATGATAGTCCCATCTATCCCGACAATAGCGCCGGCGGGAGTAGCTATCCCAGCACAACACATTTCTCACCTCGTGACGTAGAAAGGGCGCCTCAGCAGCATCACCATCACCATCACCAGCACAGTGCAGAAGGGATGTTGGGCTCGCTTGTTGCGCCAGCTAATGGCACGGGTTACTCTAGCTCGCCAAGGCCTAAGCTGGCTATGGTCGATCCATCAGCTTCGGCCACTGCGGGTGGGTCGAGCGTCAACCTTCTCACCGCAGCTACGAGTGCTTCTTTACCATCAGAACACGCTTTACCCGACGACGACACTGTCCCCGCCAGCGGAGAACGTGGAGCGTTCCACACTGAAGACGAACATGATCAAGCCTCGCGTCCGCTCTCGGCGATCCAGAAGCTAAGGATGAGCGTCCTCGATCGGAAAAAGGAGCTCTCTTCTCGGTCCAGCGAACGTGTTTTCCCCAACCTCTACCGTATGGCTACATCAGATGTAGGAAGCAAAGACCCTCGACCTAATGTGATCAAGCAAGATCTCGTTTCTCCCTCTGACGCAGTGGTGCTGTTTCGATTCTTTGCAGAATACCTGGACCAGTACAGTTTTGGTTTCCCCACCTACAGACCGGATGCGATCATGTCCCCCATGATCCTGACTTCAGTGGTATGCGTGGCAAGTCTGCATCACGCCCAGTTGAACAGGCTGCACACGCCACTCAAGAACGATCTCATTGCAAGGCTTCAAACGGACGACCCAAGCTTCCCTTGTTCCGACGTCTACGAGACGCTCTTCTCCTCATCTGCGCATCGCAGCTCTCATCTGCAGTCAAATTTGCACTTCGAGAAGGAGCTCGATCCAGAACTGGGAATCGGAGTAGAAGAAATCGTAGGAGCCTCCCTCTTTGCCTCTTGGTTTGGCGGACGTAGGGCTTGGATGGCTTCCCGTTTGGCACGTTGGTGGAGCGCCAAATTTTTGCGTCAACAACAGCATCCCGCCATGATGACCATGGGCGAAATCATGTCAATCTTACCCCCACCGAGAGATTTGGGAAAACAGGATCTGTTGCGGGTCTGGTTGAGCGCCTACGTGACCGAGATCCATCAGGCCTGCATGGAGGGTACTCCCAGTATTGCTGGATTAAGCAGCCCTCATGCCGTCTGTGACTCGTTGCAGTACTCAAAGGGGATGTCGCAGAGGACAACGGTGCGGGATCGGGTGTTGATCATCCATTCCAAGATCGCGTGGATCTTGAGTAAAGCGTATCATGTGGCTGGCAGTGGGTCGTTGGACTGGGGCAAAGGGGACAAGAGTTCCGTATCAAAAGAGAGTCCAACGAGAAGCTGTCAATCTTGTAGGGATGGATCGACCAACGAGCCTTCCACCCACACTGGCGGTGCTGGCGTTATTGGAGCAGGAAACACCGACGCAGCCAGCTGCCTCCAATCCATTCTCGATGCATTCGAAGAACTCGACTCCTGCCAAGAGGAGATGGCCGGTAGACTAGATGCAGACGCGATAGGCGAGAGCGAAAGCATGCTCTACCTGGACTTGTTCCTGGCTCGGGTTCTGATCGCTTCCATCGGATGCGATTTCCTCGATTCGACGCTGTGGGATGGAAGTCTCGGTCAATCAGGATTTTATATGCGGGGTGGTGGGGGAAAGGATAAGAGTAGCTCAGAGGCCGATCTGCAGGCTTTGCGAAGTAGAGCACTACGAGAAAGTTTGACAAGGGGTGTAGAGGGGGCGCTAAGATCGTTGGAGTTGATCTGTCTGCCAACGCTCAACGGAGGAGGAGCAAGCGGGCAAGGTCAAGGTGGAGGAAGAGGAGGCGAGGTTTCGCTCAACATCCTGGTGCTGCCTTTGTGGTTCCACTGGGCATTGACAAGGTCGGTGCTGTTCTTGATGAATGTTCTTGCTGAGTATCCTGAGCGATTGCTCCCGAGGGATCGGTCGAGTAAGTATTCATTCCTTCCCATCATCTCACACACCATTCCATTCTAAACACTGACGAACTCTTTCTCATTCTTTTCTCACGGTGGTGATCGCAGGATCCATCGAGTTGATCAACATCTTCCTCGACCTCTACTCGAAGCACATTGGACACGCCAATATGGTGCTTAGCCATGCCAATCCTCACCGAGCTGAGAATGTATACCACCCTGCTGGCTCTTCTTGGTCTCCCACCGATGCGGATCGCACGGATGGTCGTGGCGAGTCTGCTCATCATCATCATCGACACAATGCCGGCAGCAACAACGGCAATGTCAACAATCCCGGCGCAGAAGGTAGCAGCGCAAACTGGCAACATCAGCAACAGCATCCCACACCTTCACAGGAGAGCATTCAGCATCCGGCAACGCCGTTGCTCGACACATTGAGTCAATGTCAGACTTGGGCTCGTCACGGAGGTGTCATATAGCAACAAATCTTTCTTCAATGATGCAAGTCAAGATCTGACAAAGTTGCAAACCCTATTCTGCGTAAACAGTGTGTGCGGAGGAGGACGGTCCGGTTCGGTGCATGCGAAGCATGAAAACGAGATGGATCAGACCCTGCATGTTTGGCTGAGATGTGGCTTGTGTTTTTGGCCGATACCTTGGACATGGGTAAAAGTGGGGGTCAAATGGATGGACTTGTAGTCTTGGGAGAGGAACGCGGTCGGCGTGTGCGCGGCAAGCTGGACAAAAGTGCGGGGTATTGGTATCGAATACGAGATAAGGCTTGTTGAGAGAAAGGATGATCACGCGAGCGATTTTCAGATGAGACAGGCACATCAGCTTGCACATGACCAAAGAGAGATAAGTCAGGACCATGACGGTGAAAGTTAGGTGGGGTCGAGGAGAAAGGACGGACGCAACGGTGCCGAGCAAGGGCGAGCGGTGACATCGGACCGAGCTCGGTACTCCTGACTTTGCCTCGTGGCGCGTGTTGTGTTGTGCTGTGCTGTGTGCGAGGTCTGATTTCAAATCAGAACCTCGCACGCATCTCGGCGGGTGATGGGGTCAAAGGACCCTAACCAACTTTCGTTAACTTTGTCTGATCTCCCCCGCCCTTTGCTCGGCTCTGGGCGAAAGTCACCGAAGCTAACCGTCACCGGCCTGGTCGGGGACCCAATAAAAGCTCTCTCTCTCTCTCTCTCTCTCTCTCTCTCTATCTCTTTCCCTCGCCGACAGATTCTTTATCACTACCATCATCAACACCACCGCCAACATCGTTGAGACAAGATGTCGATCGGAGAAACTGAACGACCCGTCACGCTGGCCATCATTGGAGCTGGTCAGCGTGGAAGCGCTTACGCTGCGTAAGTTGCAAACATTCCAAAAGATCAAAGAGAGAAGAGGAGATAGTGCTGATATGCTTGTTGTTTGGTATAATGCAGATACGCCGAAAAGTACCCCGACCTTTGTAGGGTCGTGGCTGTAGCTGACCCATGGAAGTTTCGTCGCGAAAAGATGAGCAAGGTCCACAAGTGAGTTGACTCAAAGCCCAAGGAAGCACATTGAAAGAGAACAGCAGCTGATCGGTTTAAAGTTGTACACTCTATCGTGATGCAACAGCGTCCCTGAAGAGAACCGCTACGATGGATGGAAGAGCCTCGCCGAGGCAGGCAAGATTTGCGATGCAGTTGCCATCTGCACCATGGACGACACACACGCCGAGGTGGTCAGCGTCTTTGCACCTCTCGGATATCACATTCTCTGCGAAAAGCCCATGGCAAATTCGATCAAGGACTGTGTGACTATGGTCAACAGCGTCAAAGGCAAGGATCTCGTGTTTGGTATCGGACATGGTAAGTTGTCAAAGTTCCCTCTCTCTGGCTCAGAGCTCGCTTGAAAGGCTAAGTACGCTGAACAAATTCTAAACCATCTCTCTCTGATTCTGAAATGGCAGTCATGCGATACTCTCCTTACAACCGCGCGGTCAAGCAGGTGATTGACTCGGGCGTGTTGGGCGAGATTGTCAACATCCAGCACATTGAGCCTGTCGGTTGGCAGCATTTTGCGCACTCGTACGTGCGTGGCAACTGGAAGAACGAAGCTACCACCAGCTTTTCACTGATGGCAAAGTGCTGTCACGATCTCGACATTCTGTCGTTCTACATGCAGGGCGACGCGCCCAAGAAGGTTTCCTCGTTTGGTTCGTTGGCGCATTTCAAGCCGAGCAAGAAGCCCAAGGAGGCTGGAGATGCCAAACGATGCACCGACTGCGCCTATGAGAGGAATTGCCCGTTCAGCGCCAAGAAGATCTACCTCGAGCCCATCATGAGCGACGCAGAGGATCCAGAACGCTGGGCACAGCATCTGGTGGACGTGGTCGATATCGAAAATGTGGACAAGGCGATCAAGGAGGGTCCGTATGGACTCTGCGTGTACAATGGCCAGAACGACGTAGCCGACAACCAGGTGGTCAACATTGAATTCGAATCCGGTGCCACGGCCAACATCACCATGGTGGCATTCAGCGAGGTGGTATGCAACCGTTCAACGCGCATCCACGGTACCCGGGGAGAGCTGATCGGAAACATGGAATCGTTCACAGTGTTTGACTTTGCCACACAAGAAAAGAGGACGGTGGTACCAGAACAGGAAGGTGGCGGTCATGGTGGTGGAGACATGGGTTTGGCCAGGGCTTTCGTCAAGGCTGTTGCCGAAAAGGATGCCAAACATTTGGGTGTGACACCGGAAGACGTGCTTAGAAGTCATCTGATGGTATTTGCCAGCGAAACGAGCAGGAAGGAGGGTAAAGTGATTGACTATGCGGCGTATGAGAAGGAGCAGAAGGCGATGTATAGCTGAAAAGGTGGTTTTTGTAATACAGAGGATCTCGTTGTGTCTCGTCATTGATATCTGTGTGAAGTGAGCAATGGTGGTGTTGGTGGTGGTCGAAGAGAGCGAAAATCAGGATCCAAGATTGGCCCGATTCGACGATTCGAAGATTTTACGATTTGCCATTCGCGACGTTGAGAGAGTTGGAGTGTGAAATGGCACAGAGTCGTTGGATACAGGGCAAGTCTAACTCGCTAAAAATCGCTTCTCCGGTCTCTATTTCGGGCCGTTTTGAAAACGCGGTTTTACGACAAAAGAGTGTGTACTTACCCCACACACATTTCACCTTCGACTTGTACTCTGAATGATCTTCATTGTTACCTTTGCTTCTCTCTTTACCACATCATCATCAAGCCTCCGAAAAAGACACTCCACATCATACTCACATCTTCGCTAGAATTCAGGAAAAATGTCTTCATCAAACGGTGGAGGCGGTATGCCACCCAAACCTGTGGTCAATTCGAACCTACCACTGGCGGGCCTCAAGGTCGTCGAGGTAAGTGAGCGGTTCGTACCTTGCGATAGGCTCTTCGAGCGATGATGTACTGACCGAACACTCTGGGCCTTGTATCGTGGCTCGAAAGTTTTCTGGATTGGCTCCCGGTCCTTTTGTAGGAATGGTGCTGGCCGACTTTGGCGCCGACGTGATTCGAATCGACAAGACGGGCACTGGACTCAACCCAGACAGCTTGTGCCGAGGCAAGCGATCATTTGCCGTGTCTCCCAAGAGCGCTGATGGCCATGCGCTCATCAAGAAGCTGGTCCAAACCGCAGACATCGTCATCGACCCATTCCGCCCTGGTGTGCTGGAGCGTCTCGGACTGGGACCGCAAGACTTTGAAAAGGAGATCAACAAGGGCCTCATCTTTGCGCGCCTCACTGGTTTCCAGCGAACAGGACCGTACGCACAGATGGCAGGTCACGACATCAACTACATTGCGCTGAGCGGTGTGCTGTCGATGCTCGGTAATGCCGGAGGAAAGCCGCAGCCTCCATCAAACTTGTTGGGTGACTTTGCGGGTGGATCGATGATCTGCCTGCTGGGTATCCTGCTCGCATTGGTGGAGCGATCTCGTTCGTCGCAGGGACAGATTGTCGAAGCCGACATGGTGACGGGTGCACGATACGTGTCGTCGTTTGTGCTGCTGTCGAGCTATCTGTCGCACCCGAGCTGGGGAGCGATCCACAATGATGGTACAGATGAGGCGCGTGGCCGAAACACGCTCGATGGTGGTGCACCTTGGTACGGTGTGTACGCCTGCAAGGAGGGTGGATACATGAGTGTGGGTGCTATCGAACCACAATTCTACCGGGAGCTGCTCGACATTCTGCGCAAGGTTCTGCCACAAGCGCCTCAAGGCACGCAACATCCATCGGCCAGTACACAGCATGATCGGGACACTTGGCCCGATCTGCAACGCTATTTTACCGCATGCTTTGCACAGCTGCCGCGCTCCGAGTGGGAACGACACTTTGTTCGCACCGATGCGTGCACCGTACCTGTACTGACACGAGACGAGGCGGCGCTATCGGGCGTCTTGCCAGCAGCTACACCAGACAATGTGGCAGATGGCAACCCCGTGATTCCTTCTGTTGCGCCCAGGCTGACGCGCACACCGGGCAGACCTCCTGCGGCAAGCGCTGGAGGAGAGTGGGAGCACGAGGGTGCCGAGATGCTGCTCACACCTGGTGAACATACGGACGATATTTTGCTCGAGTTGGGCATCAGCGATACGCAGAAGCGCATTGAGCTGTATCGAAGCGATGCGATCGATGGACCCGATCGTCCAGAGGGTTTGACCAAATCCAAGCTCTGATCTTTGCGATTCTTGCGCCCACATCATCTACCAAATGTATGAATGAAAGAATGTCTCAGTGTACGGCGCACTGCACTCTTTTCGGACCATGTTGCTCGTGTAAATTGTACGTGTACGTCGTAGTGCTGAGCTAAGTCGGCACGGATTCCGATCCGTTTGTGTCAGGCAAAAGTCGCGTCGGCAAATGCCAAAAAAACGCGCTTCCGCGGAGAAAAAGTTCAAGACAATTAATTGAGCATCCAAAGTGTTTGCGTGTCATTTCGGGCCAAAAGAACAGAGGACCCTGTCACCCCCAACCAAGCCACATTCGGAAATCCAGTCTTTCCATTCAAATTGGATCGACAGGCTCGCTTCGGAATTTCCGCTCGTTTTCATCAAAATCCATTCAGCGCACAGAATCACCTTATCTTGTACCTTCATCATCATCATCATCATCATCATCATCATCATCATCACAACCACCAACATCCCCCACAATGTCCACATTATTTGGCCTCAAGGCTAAATCGTATCCACTCGATCCTTCAAAACCCGGTGCAACTGTTTGGGACACCTTGTCCGCTCCTTACCCAAGATTCCCCAAAGATGACAGGCTCTTCACCAAGTTCTTCCCCACATCGACTTTCAATGCTACCCTCAGCCCTTGGCTTCCACTCGGTTTCTCTCTCGTATACTACATAGTCGCACATGCTGCCAATGGCATCGTCAAGAAGAACGGCAGCAACGATTTCACAAAGGGTCCCGGATTCCAGGCGAGACTCCTCCGCTTCCTCATCTTGATCCACAATGCCGGACTCGCCATCTACAGTGGCTGGACGTTTGCCATGATGATCCCTTACGTCGTCGATTTCTTTGCCCAAGGATGGAAATCGGCTGGGTTTCAAGGTGTCAAGCTGGCGCTCTGCTCCATGCCCACCGACTGCCCTCACCTCGGCAAGTATGCATACATATTTTACCTCAGCAAGTACTACGAGGTCTTTGACTCTGTCATCCTCCTTCTCAAGGGCAAGAAAGTCTCAAATTTGCAGTCCTATCACCACGCTGGAGCCATCATCTGCATGTGGATCGCTTACCGATACCAGAGCCAGCCTGTCTGGGGTATGTTCCTCTTTCTCTCTCTCCCACACACTTTCATCTACGCGTTCCTGCATCAATGCTCACTTGTTTCCCTTGGATCATCATTTCTGTTGTCTTGTTCTTGCTTGCTTCGTTGCAGTCTTTTGCGTTTTCAACAGTTTCGTCCACACCTGGATGTACACTTACTACTTTTGCGCCGCCATGCGATGGCCCTTCCCACGTGCCGTCAAGCGCAACCTCACTACCATGCAAATCGCCCAAATCGCCTCTGGAACCTTCCTCACCAATCTCTACCTCCTCATCAAGCTCAATCCAGCCAACGTCGTAGACGGATACAAGGCTAACAAGGTTTCATCTTGGTATCAGAACAATCCTACACGTGACGAGTCGCTCTTCATCCACGCCCTCATGCGTGCCTCTTCCAAGGACCCCTCAACTTGCATGCAGACCACAGGCGCCGAAATCGCGCTCCATGTAAACACCATGTACATGTTCGTAAGTATCGTCTCCTAAAAACCGAGACTCTGGATTTGTTCGGTGAGAAAGGTGACTGACGATAAAATTTTGGCAACATCTTTCCTTTTTTTTTCTGGCTTTGATCCATCAGCCCCTCCTCGCACTCTTTTTCAACTTCTTCATACGCTCCTATCTCCAAAAGGCTCCCAGCGCTAAGAATGGCGACGTCAAGAAGACTGTGGCCCCCAAGGACAAGTAGACGGCGCCGCCCATCTAATAGTGTCAACAACGATCCGGTCATTGGATCAAAACTGTACATACTCTCAACCAACGTCACATTGCATTGTAGATGACGATCAGGTCACAGCCATCGCTGTATGTGCTGCAGGAAGGATTAAGTGTGCTAAGCAGGTAGCGTCATGTCTGACGGTTGAGGTCGCAGATCCGGTTCCGTAACATTGTTCAACAATGTTCAAGCTCCATTTGGATCACAGTCCCCCACACCCTCGAGCATTCGCGGTGAATCCTCTTCCAAACGACGCCAACCCGGCACGTCTTTTAAGCAGGCAACACTACGAACGATCGTAGCTGCGTCTCTGATACCCAGATTCTTTACAAAAGGTCGGACAGCCCATGTGTGGTACAAGCGCGGTCCAGACTTCTTCTATCCTCACGCGCCGAACGGACAGCCAAGGCAATCTTCGATGCAAGCATTGCAAAGCATTCATGTTTTCTTGCAACCTTACCCATCCATCCGCATCCGTTGTGCCACTGATAGCAATTGAACAAAATTGACCATTGATGGGCCTGACCCATTTATGTGCCATTCACATTGTCACTTAGTTAGCTCACCTAGGCCAACAGAATTGTTTGTGCAGCATCCACAGACTCCCCACTGTACTTCACAACCTCTCCATACCCAAGCTTCCCCTATTGACCATGGCCACCTGCAGATGCTCTCAACAGCAGTTTCCCAATCCCCACAATTCTAACACCAGATGGACCTTATTTACCTTCAACAGCTCCCCCTCTCCTTTTCATGTATATAGCTCCATGCACTTGCATTGGAAGTAGAATGCAAATCACATCCTTGGAAAGAGGGATATTCTGACATGTAGCCCTCCTTGAAGCCACCTGCATTGGCGGTGAGGATGCAGAATGCTTTGGTATATATATTGCCATTTTGTACAAGTAGGCCAGATGGTGGAGTGATTAAGATGGAATGCTCTCCCACATGCTCGTGTTGGGATGTGGAGGTTGTAGATTTGATTCCTGTTGTGAAATATTTCTTCTTTTTATGAAGCCACCCTCGGGTGGCTTCGAGGGTGGCTTCGCTGACGGATCTTTTCTTTTTCAGAATGTGGTTACGCCCATATGACCAGCAAAGACCAGAAATTTAGCAAAATGTCCCCAGAATCATGATGCAATCGCTCCAGTCAAGATCTTCTCTTAGACTTTGTTCGTCTTTTAATCATAAAGACGCAGATTCGCTGTGAGCCCGCAATATTGTTACTCGCTCATCAAAAGACCGGACCCGTTCTCGAGTCATATTCTACAAAATAACAAGTCATATCGGAAAAAAGGAAGAATCCGTCGTGAAGCCAGCCAAGTGGGGTGGCTTCGAGGGTGGCTTCGAGGGTGGCTTCGAGGGTGGCATCTTCCAATTTTTAGGATATGAATCATAGGACTTGCCCAAACCGGAGCAAGTTCCCCTAGGCCATCCCGGGAGCCTCTTTCGCAAAGCCAGCCGATCAAAGGTAGACTTTGAGCTGGAAAATTCCTTTCATTTCTCGCCGAGATGAAACGCTTGTTAGGCCTGACTCTCATCCAAAGAAGAAAAGAAAAAAGAAAAGAAAAAAAACCCCTCGACACGACGCCACCCGTAACAGGTGAAAGTCGCGCGGAAACCTTCCGTATATTGACTGCTCCTTTGCATAGCAACCCGAAGTTGTTTGGATGTGGTCGGGTGGTTGAGAGTGAACAAGTCGCGCGTTCAAAATTTGCCTTGAGAAATCTCATGAAGCCAGCCAAGGTGCGTTCAATCATGAATCATATCCTAAAAAAAGAAAAGTCGGAACCCGAAACCACCCTAGCAACCACCCTGGGTGGTTGCTCTCGGGGAGCCACCCCGCAAGCACCCCCGATCTAGGTGCTTGCTCTGGGTGGCTGCTTGGTGGAACCATCCGGGTGGTTGCTAGGGTGGTTTCGGGTTCCGACTTTTCTTTTTTTTAGGATAAGTTATGAATAGTGGCCTTGTAGTGTAGCCATACGGGGTGGATATGCAGGTAGCTTCGTGACGAATCTTCTGTGAGACAAAATACTGATATTGAAAGCTCGTAATTGCTTGCATCTATGATTCATGATTTTGTTCCTGAAGGTCACAGGACCATAATAAGTATTTTTGGAAGACTGTTGCCTTATGTCAACGTGACCGCCAATTAATGGGTCATTTTTGTGCGTGCATACAAATAGTAACGTGAATGGCCCGTCAATGGGTCATTTTTGCGCGGACATACAAATGATACTCTTTGCATTCTCGTGGCCATTTGGCATGCAAAGGAGCATCAAAGGATGTCGGCCTGACCCGTTAATGGGCCATTCACGTTATTCACTTCCCGAAAAAACAATAATCCTTTACGTAGTCACCTTTAAAGCCACCCGGGGTGGCTGGCTTCATGAAAAAGAAAGGAAAGAAAAAAAGAAAAATCCGTGTACATATCCTAAAAAAAGGAAAAATCCGTCATGAAGCCACCCTCGAAGCCACCCATGAAGCCACCCCCGATCTGGCTGGCTTCGCAGCTGGCTTCTCACTGTAGCCACCCGGGATGGCTTCACGGGTGGCTTCTCAAGGTAGCCACCTGGGATGGCTTTCGAAGGCTTCCGGTGGCTTCGGGCTGTTGTACGACGCAATTCTTGACTTGCCCCAACATTCCATCACTGACAAGCGCCGATGACATGCATGATGCTGCTGCAGCACGTTCACCTAATCTGCGTTGACACAGTGTGCCCGAATTTGATCAAAGGAAGCTAATGTAGACGAGACTATGCCGCCTCTCACCACGCACGTAGGTTACGCCTTGACTCTATCGAGAGGCGAGCACAACACGATCACGGCTGCCCACGCTTCAAACTCAAACCGTGATGGTTTTCGTATGAATTGCGGATGGAAGTCTAGATACATCGGTCCAACCAAGATCGACCCGAGCGAATCCATCTGCACTACCGTAATCTGCTCGCCCGTTTGTTGCTGCTTAGTTGGGCAAGATACTGCTGACCGACCTCCAAAAATCGCATCTTCTACCTCTGCCTCCTTCCCAAGTGTAGGCGTTGACCTTGCTAAAGTCGTTCTTGAGGCCTGGATCGGTGAGAATGGTAGCGTTGACCCCGAGGTACGGGTAGGTGCCTGCAGTTCCACCAGTTTGATTGAGGTTGATCTGGTAAGGGGTAGAGGCGGAGAATTCAGGCCAGTTCTCTGCTGCGTTTTGCATTGAGCTCGACTCGCTGTTGTTGCCGTAAATTAGAGCGGCAGGAATCGAGGGGTTGTTGCGCGTGACAAAGTTGCCATAGATGTTCATGAATGCTTTGACGAAGCCGGGAGATTGGACGTTGGAGGGCGGACCAAAGTAACCAACAACATCGTTACCGTGAAGAGCGGGGACGACAGAGTATTGGTAGCGGTAAGAGTTGCGACCCGAGCCAGAGTAGGCTTCGGACATCCAGTAGCTCGGGCAAACAAACGTGAGTTCTCCGTAGATGTTCTGGCAGCACAGGACCGCACAGGACAGCGTAAGATAGAACAATTAAGAAGTGAGTCAGTACATTCGATCAGCTGTAATTATCGTGTAGAGCAAATTCTGACGAAGAAGGAAAGGGGATACTCACGTCTGCTCGCGCCTGCTGACCGTGTGCAACGGGTGAAACACTGTTGGCGTCCGGCATCTCTGTCCCATTGGTAGCATAGTCCACCGTCACGTTGGTATCAACGGGATACTGGAGGAGCACCCTTGTGATATCTTCTTGCGTCATTAGCGGGAGGAGCGTGCTCAGCCATTTTCTCACGTCTTCTTCCGTCTTGATGTTTCTCTGGACAAACAATCCTCCCTCCGCACCGTTGTTACCGACCAAAAGGCGCTTGCCGTTCACTTTCCGCTCATTGAGCTGTTTCGAGGGCTCTGACTGGACATAGTTGCCATCAGTGACGGGGAGGAACGACCATGTGCCGAAGAAGCCACTTGCCGATACTTTGACGTTGGCCCTCTGCAGTGTTTGGCTATCTTTGGTGAGGAGGCACTGGAAAATGTTCTGCGCCGTGTTGCCGTATGCAGTGCCGTTGAAGCAGCCCGCTTCAGCAGCGAAAGCGTAGTACGACTGGGAGGGTTCAAAGTCCTTGTATCCGAACTGAAGGGGGAGGTAAGGGCTCGCAGCGATGGCGTTTTGGAAGAGGGAAGTGCCGAGAGCGCCTCCCTGACCGAGAGTGTGGAGCATGACGGATCCTCCGCCGGCTGATTCGCCGGCGATGGTGACGTTGCGAGGGTCACCACCGAACTGCGAAATGTAGGCTTGCACCCACTGCATCGCGAAGTACTGATCAAGAATTCCAGCATTGACAACGCCGTAGCGACTCAATTCGTCGGAGGAGAGGAAGCCAAAGGCGCCAAGTCTGTATTGAATGGCAACACCTACAAAGTCGTTCTGATTGGCATTGATGAGCGAGGTGAAATCGTATTGGCCGTTGCCTGCGCCGTATCCTCCTCTGCGAGACCGCACGCCCCAAACGCAAACAGGTTTGGTAGGTGGGATCAGTACACGAATTCTATGGGATGGAATTTGAAGGCTGTGAGTTGAAACTTACCCATGGATCCAGAACATGACGGGCAACCCAGTCGCATTCTGCGGCGCAAAGACGTTCAAGAACAAACAGTCCTCATTGGCGTCCTCGTACTGTGCACTGGTCTGGAACTGTGGGTTCCCGAAAGGGTTCTGAGGACACTGTGAACCGTACTGGCTAGCATCGATCGTGTTGCTCCTGTTAACAGTAGGCGGTTGGGGAGCTTGCCAGCGCAGTTCGCCTGTGGGGGGTGCGGTGAAGCGAATACCTTTCCACGAGTTGATGCCGGTACTGGCGTTAAAAGTGCCTCTGTACTTGGAGTAGCCGAGATCAATGGTGAGCTTGTCATCGCTTGTTGAAGCATCGCGCTTGGTGAGGAGGTCGGCAAAGGGTTGGGGCGAGAGAGGAGAGGCCAAGGTGTTGATGGAGGTGGAGAAGATCAAGGCGAGGCCCAGGAGGAAGCTGCTCTGAAGCAGCGTAAAGGACTTCATCTTGGTGCAGAGGCCCGAAATGAGGCTTTGAAGACAGGGTTGAATGAAAGCGCATGGGAAGGGGATTGTGTCTTACACCGGTTATATATGATCTGAAAGGATGAATGAGATGGAAGTTCCACCTGGACATGAGACCCTCGCGTACCGGCAACGTTTCCTTTTCTTCCCTCTCGGAAGCAGAGATGGAACGACAAGCGGGGCGTGGTTTACGAGATCAGGAGATGGCCGGAGCGAGAATGCGAGATGAACGCCGAACAAGGCTGTTGTCCTCTTTCCAACAGGGCGCAAAAGATAGGTGAGATGAGATCGTGGGGTGGCTTTGGTGAGTTGCCTTCGAAGCATGGATCTGGTAGTGTGCATGCACTCCGCAAACCGGC
This sequence comes from Ustilago trichophora, assembly GCA_900323505.1. NCBI lineage: Eukaryota > Fungi > Basidiomycota > Ustilaginomycetes > Ustilaginales > Ustilaginaceae > Ustilago > Ustilago trichophora. The sequence goes on along the minus strand of OOIN01000017.1, from coordinate 67,001 downwards.
GGATCAAGTTGCGGGGATTGCTGATCGCATCCTCTCTCCAAGTCGCGTCCAGTCGAACCAATAGGGCCAAGACATAAGCCGGGGGCATCGGTGACCGGCGACGTTTCCTTCTCTTCAGCAAAGGAAGACAACACAGAGTGGCAGGAAAAAGAGATGGCCGAAGTACATCCTGCCTGCCATCGTGGTTTTGGCGCGGTTTCGTTAGCCGAGAATGAGGCGATGGCTAGCCGCGTGGTGGGAACCTCTCGCTCTTGTCTCTCGACGACGAACAGTCATGTTGTGGGCACGATGCGATGGTGTATTGCATCGAGCGTCGCTTTTTGTGCTCAATATAATCTTTGAACCTTGGACAAGAAGCGAGACTGTTGCTTGTGGGGGTCCCAGGAAGCAGGCAAGCAAGGAAGCAGGCAAGCACGAAAGCAGCAGGGAGGATTGGGGGTTACAGTAATTCTGTCAAGTTGGGCAGAATGGAAACATCGCAATTTTAATTCCGCCAGATTTGTTTTTTTTTTTTTTTTTTTTTTTTTTTTTTTTTGGCTTCTACCCCCTCTATGCCACCTTCTACCGTATCACTCCCAACAAGTTACAAGTTAGTGGAAGGCTTAAATCTGCGAGCAAATTGTCCATGTCCGCCATGAGTGGGCTAGCAAGTATGTAGACTTCTCTGCTGCCACACCAGGTTGTGTGCGGCCTTGAATGAGAGAAGGCGAGGTTTTCGTTGAAAATTGTGGCTTTTGTGTGGAAATCCCCGCAATTTGGCAATTTGGGTCAGACGCGCATGGACCACATTTGACCAAACCTTAATCGTGGCCTGTTTTGCGCTTGGCACCATCTAACTGGCTCTTGAATCGTTTTTGGCTGCGACAAGCTGTCCGTCATCAGCTCCAAGTTTTACATCTCATCAACTGCATACATTGCATCCTCCTCCGCAACCCTCCCCTCTGTTCCCACGTAGCCGTATCGTTCCTTGCTTTGCTTTTCAAAATGGCGACCTCGGGCAAGTGGGCCAAAGTGTTTAAAGTCTCAATCTACCTCAAGAAGAAGGACGACGTTACGGACGAGCAGTTTTCCGATTACTATGCCCAAAAGCACGCCGCTTTGGCCGGTCCTGTCTTGCTCAAGCACAACTGCATCTCGTATACCCAGGTAGGCTCTGCACAGACACTATCTCTCCACCCTCTGCATCAATTAGAGAGGCACTGACCAAACATCTCTTCTTCTTCTTCTATACCGGGTGATGGCTGCGTGGAATCTAGTTTCATTGTCAAAGTGAAAAAGCCAAAGATCCCCTCGTCTCCATCTTTGGTCCTGACGCACTAAGCCCTCAGAATCCGATGCAGATCATGCCTTACGACGGATGCTCCTCGTTTGTCTTTGCCAACATCGACGATGCTAGGGGCTTCTTCCACGATCCAGAGACGGCAAAGATCTTGGGTCCTGACGCCGTCAACTTTACCAACCCAGCCACGATGCAAATTGCCTTCGGCGACGAATTTGTTGCGATCCACGAGGGCAAGGCCCAGTCCTAGATTAATACAATTCAGAACGCGGTCACGTAGAAGCAAGAAAATGGTCAGTTCATGTTGACAGGCTCAAGGCTCGGTGTGTGAAAGTCAGAAAGTCAGCGTGAGGAAAAGAGGGCTAGTGGTATGGCAATGGCATTAATATGATAAAAGTACAGTGTTATAGAACCAGTCTTCCTTCCACGCAACGCTTGAACTAGTAAAAACAGCTTGGCAAAGGGTTTAGGACAAGGCAATCAGAGATGATCAAAGGGATACGACGAACCAAGCCACTCGTCGATCGACAGGGCTCCCGATAGAATGCCATCGAGCGAAGGGAAGAGCGACTGATCGCCTTGCCAATCGCTCTCGTTGGAAGCTACAGTGCCATCACCCACTGACAGCGCCTCGATCGGCTTGCCAGCAGCATCTGTAGCCATGTTGCCAAAGTTGTTGGGGTCCAGCCAGCTGTAGGCTCCTTCCATGCCAGCAGGGGTATTGCTAATACCATTCGCGTTGTTGTTGCTGTTGTTATAATTGGCGGCGGCGGCGGCGGCGGTGGCGCGAGTCTTGCCCTCGCCCACCGACGAGACGCTCGACTCGCGCGTCTGTTGTGCCGAGTCGGCCTCGATGCGACGCTTAGCACCCTTGGGTGGGTCCTGCATGCCCGCACCAGGCCCGTTGTCAAACGCTCGCTTGCGCTTGCATCTCGTCGAGGTAAAAACTTTTTGAAGTACGTCCAGAAAGATGTCCTTGGTACCGCTCGTGTCGAGTTTCTCTTCAGCGATCCTCTCGAGTCCACCAAGTCGGGCAAACGCCTCGCGAATCTTGTTTTCAGCGCTGAGGAGCTCTTTAAGGATGCGGCGGGAGTTGCGCGCGGCTTCGCTTCCCGGTCCGGCTTTGGAAAGCAGCGAAACAGCGGTGGCCAAGCTGGTGCGCACCGCGACAGCGTCGAGATCGTCTTGACGAGCGCAGCAGAGCTCCATGACGAGCGCCATAGCGGCGCCGAGTAGGTAAAAAGTGACGAGCCAGAATTTGTGAATGACGCTCTGCTCTTGCAGTGAAAGAATGCGGATGATGCAACTGGCAGAAGAGAGGCATGCCTTACGCGCGAATCTCCATTCTTCATCCGTGAAACCAGACAACTGGTGCACACGGTGGAGTCGAAGGATACGATTGAGGTACATGAGCTCGAGCATGACCGATTCCATGGCCTGGTCGGGCTTGTCGAATGTGCGGTCTGGCGAGTAGCGCAAGCAAGCAGGAGTCGAGTCGTGCACCTCGTTGAGCTTGCTGACGAAGCGATGGATCTGGGCACGAGAGAGCATGGGACGCTCGTTGGAGACATCGACAATCTCGCGGTAGATGGTGACGTAGCGCATGCGCATGGTTATGGCCGAGGAGTGGGTATATACGTCTGGAGAGTGAAGTGTGAGGCTGTCATTGTGGATTTCGACGTTGGCGGGGAGGTTGGTGCGATTTTGCAGCGGGTTGACCGAGTAGATGCCAAAGTGAGCGACTGCATGGGACCAGTCAAGCCAGGTGAGGTTCCACCAGATACGGCGGCCCAGCTCACGACGAGCCTCGGTCCTCATGCTGGCCGATGGCTTGTGAGATGCGGAACCATGGTCGAGGCGTGCAAGACCGATGTTCTGTGCCACTTTGATTGCTGAGCCGAGCAAAGCCCACTGTCCGTCTGCTTGCTCCTTTCGGTTGTGCTGGTAGACACCCAGCAAGCAGATGCATGCAAGATGCTCGAGTTGCTGTGACTGAAGGAAGTTGGACGACCAGAGCAGCTGTTGACTTCCGGTGCAGAGAGTGTCTGCCAAGCGTGAGGCTTCCTTCTTCGAGATGCCGACCTTTTCGAGCAAAGCAGGATCGGAAAAGTGAAGGGCGAGTGCGATGACGACAAAATAGCAGCAGACCATGGCGCTGGAGACAGGAAAGGCGGCGATCTGTTCCGGCTGCATCTTGGAGAGTTGGAGAAACTCGGAGTGGCTCTCGGGAGGCAGAACACGGGTGGTCCAGTCGACTTGAGAAAAGTAGAATTCGAGAAGGGTGGCGCTATTGGGTGGCAAGAACTGAGCGAAGCGGAAAGCGACATCTGCCGAAGAGTCTGCGGAACGCTGGTCGAGCATCTGCTCCTCGTCTGTCTCGGGATCCTTGGTGTCGCCCTCGACGGCTGCGCCGACGGGGCCGAGCGGCAAGCTCTTGAGTTTGAGCTTGCGACCCATGGCAGCATCTTCAAAGAGATCTTGGATGTCTTGGCCGATGGGAAGCTCTTGTTTCGAGTGAGTGCGAGCGAGGTTGCCATCTAGGTTGGCAAGCGGATCATCTTGAGTATTGGATGCGATTGCGGTTGGAGGGTAGTGAGGATCGCAGTGTTGGAGACGATTTTGCAAGACATAGCGTTCCATGCGATCCATGCGAGCTTCTAGACGGTACAGTCGTTCGGCTTCAAAGCCAATGAAGCGATCAGGGCCAAAGGGAGATTCTTGGGGCTCAAGCTTGTTGGAGGAGCCTGATGAGGAAGCGGCGGCAGCGTGACCATCGTGAGAGTGGGAGATGGAAGCTCGATGCAAAGGAGGCGGTGGTTCGCGGGTTGGAGATGTGGATGCGCCGTAGGAAGTTGTGATGGAAGCAATGGTTTGCTGTACCTGAGTGCAAGAAGCAGCATCACCTCGGATGACGCAAGGTGAACAAGGATACTTTTTGTCACATCTTGTCTTGCGCTTGCGACACTGAAGACAACTGAGATTCTTGACGCTGCTGCTGCCAGCTAGACTTGGATTGGGAGGATTGCTGGTAGCAGTGGATGTGGATGGAGCGGGTAGGGTATGATTTGTGAGAGCGGTAGGGGAAACATTTGAGTTGTTGGCGTCGGCGGATGGCATTGCGATGGCGAGGATGATGTGATGTTTTTAGACGGAGAGTGTGGCGGTATGAGACAGCATTGCAGGTAGGGATCTGCAAAGGGTCCACCGATGGGTTATTGGACCAATGAGGAGCGATGATGACAAGGTATTGCGGGGTATGCTGCAAGCGTATGTAAGCTAGTGTGGTGTTAGTGTTTTTGTTGAAGGAAGAAAGGATTAAGGATTAGGGAAGCCAAGAAGAGCGGAGATGGGGCCGCGTATGGTCGCCGAGATGGAAGGAGGTTATATAGACGGAAAGAATGCGCGGGAAGGAGAGGCTTGTGCAACGTGTAGCTTTGCGGGGAAGACAAAGAAGAGAGAGAGAGGCGAAACAGCTGGCACATTTGACACAGCCGGATGAATTTTAGCGCGCTTTGTTTGGTTGGAATTGGCGATAAGAAGGGCATAAGAAGGGCGGGCACAAGACAATATCATTACCTGTACTTTGGATCGGATCGGAATGCGGGGTAAATGCACTCACTCACTTTACCATGACGCCGAACGAGTCATGTGAGCTTTCACCTTTAACAGACTTGACATACTATCGTGAATTGGGAAGGTGTCAATGAACGATCTCTGTCTTGATCGCATTGGCTGTGTCTTATCCACCTCTGATATGGCAGTAGCGCGAGCGTCGGGCAAACGGCCTAGATTCGCGGACAAGGTCCGCGGCTCCACTTGCGCGTGTGCGCGTGTGCGTGGGTGCGGCTGCCTCTGCTCTCCAATTGAATTTCGCCAAGGCCCGCGGTCTTGTCACCGTATCACAAAGCTCGAAGCTCGAAGCTTGATACAGTACAGTACTGTACAGTACAAACAGTATTCAATTGTTCAATGTTTCATCTTTCGATTTGCAACTCAAACCTGTCACACTGTGCCCCTCTTTGGCAACACTGTGCTAATCACCACTCCTCATCGCATGCCATGCCCTGGTTTACAGGCGTGACTTCCCCGCAATTTGGGTTTGCTGTCCAAGGTCCCTGCGTCACAATCCAACCCAATCGAACATCCCAAGCAGCCTCGTATCTCGCTCCCTTGTCTACAGTCACCACAACACGGCTATTCGCGCAACGGTATTTCGCCGACTCTCCCGCCCTCTTCGGACCATGTCCGTGTGGACGAGCCGTCGTTGGTGATCTCCTCCCTTCAAAGTGTCACATCCCACCCTTGGCACCATTCCACAATCGATTTGATTATAAAGTCAAGCCATCTTCTTGGCCATCTTCTACCTTTCTCGTCACCATCATCACTTGATTGTACATCGGCTCACTTGCCTCTTTCCTACACAATGTCCGACTCTTCTTCATTCAAGCAGCTCAACGTCGCCGTCCTTGGCGGTGGTATCGGTGGTTTCGCCACGGCCCTCGCCCTTCGTCGCGCAGGTCACAAGTGCACCGTCTACGAGCGACGAGACTTCAACGTTGAGGTCGGTGCTTCCATCTCTTGCGCTGCCAACGGTACACAATGGCTTCACGAATGGGACGTCGACGTTCAGTCTGGTCGACCCGTCATCCTCATGGAGCTCACCATGCGCGATTGGGAATCTGGAGAGATTCTCAACCAGTATCACCTTCACGACTACGAAAAGACTTGGGGTAACGTCTACAACATGTTCCACCGCCAAGACATGCACAAGATGCTCATGGACACCGCCACCTCCAACGACGGCAACGGTACTCCCGTACAGATTGTCATGGACCACATTGCAGAGGACGTCAACACCGACACCAACGTCATCACATTCCGCAACGGCAACAAGGTCACCGCTGACCTCATCATTGGCTCCGACGGTATCCGTTCCAAGGCTCGTGTCGCTATCGGCGTTACCCCCGATATCAAGTCCGCTCCTCAGACCTGCTACCGATGCAACGTTACCAAGGAAGAGGTCGAGCGTCTCGGTCTCACCTGGGCTGCTGACCCCGCAATTCAGTTCTGGGGTGGATACCCCAAGGGCGACCTCAACCAGTACTACAAGATTGTCATGAGCCCATGCGCCGGTGGTGACGTCGTCTCCTTCTACTGCTTCATGCCTACCGAGCTCACAAAGCACCAGTCCGAAGGTTTCGTCTTTGAGGAGGTCCCCCCCGAGGAGATCCTGGCAGGTGACTACTCCAGACTCGACCCTCTTTGCGTCAAGCTCATCCAGAACTCGGTCGAGCGCAAGCCCTGGCGATTGTACGTGCACCAGCCTTACTCGCACTGGTACAAGAACCAGACCTGCATTCTCGGTGACGCTGCCCACCCAATGATGCCTCACCAGTCTCAAGGTGCCTGCCAGGCCATCGAGGACGCCGCTGCTCTCGGCATCATCTTCTCCAAGGACTATGGCTTCACCAACAACATTGAGGCTGGTCTCAAGCTCTACCAGGACATCCGCAAGCCTCGTGCCACCCGTGTTCAGCAAGCTTCCACCGCCGCACTAGAGAACCTCAACGAGCGCATCGGATTCTCGTCGCTCAGCGCTCCCGACGCCGCTCTCGCCGCCAAGGAGAACAAGCTCACCGTCAACGAGATGAACACCTACGACATGAAGAAGCACATCCGCGACACCGTATACCCTAACAAGAAGTCGCCATCATCAACCAACGGCATCCCCAACATCCCTGCTAGCTCCACAGCCATCGCCACCGATGCGTAAAAAACAAAACAAAAAAAACAGAAAAAAAACACACACAAAAAAGCGATGCTTTCATTCTGAATATATCATTGTTTCTCTCATTGCTCCATGTTGTAACTTTCCTCTCTATTCCATTCAATGGCATATGAGCATTGTCTCCCACACGTTTGATGCCTGACCCAAGAGTGCTGTTGTCAGATCGAGTAAAATCTCGGCCAGGCAAGCAAAAGAGTCGCGAGTATCGCTCGTCAGTTCGGCCCGACAGCTCCGGCAAAGAGGTACGTGCGATCGAGTGATTAGCAGTCGTTCCTAGATTCAGATTCAAGCAAGCAAATCTTAGCCCACCAATCTTTCTCACGTGGAGACGATTTGCTCGTTTGGTTTATGGATGGGTGATGTCGGAAGACGCCATTCCGCTACGTATCTATCGCAAAGCTGGGAGTACATAGAGTCGGCAAGGAGGGGTTTAGAGGAGCGTCGGTCAACTACAGTATAGGCAATCTAGCGCGAAAATAATGCCCATTTTTCTTTCCCCTCCTCCTTGAGAGCCAGCGGACTGGTTGACTCTGTGGTATCTGTGGTAGATCGCACCGCCGGTGGAACAGTTTGAATCCGTATCAGTGCAGCTTATTGTGTGAGATTTGTACCTTGCTTATCAATCTACTAGCCAGGAGTGGAACGAGAGGGCATGCATGAAAGGGAGCTTGTCTTTAGCATGCTTTCATGCAGGGAAACGAGCGCTTCTTTTTTTCCAATTCCGATTTGTCGTTGGCTTCTTTTCGACGGTCGAATTTCCTGCTCTGCCGCCTCATGTCACGCCATATTTATGCGCAATCGTTCCATCACTTGCCAATCAAACCCACTCCAGAAGCGCAAAGTGCAAGCGAGCTTTGTCGTCGGGATGAGACCTTCCGCACTTTTCGCCGCCCGCATGTCACTAAGCCGCAGGTTGGAATAGAGAGGAAGCGTTGGATACCATCGGTCCGGTGTCGGTGTGAACTGTCCTTGTTCGGCATGGTGTGATAGGCATGGCACATGGTGGGGCGGTTAGCGCAATGGAAGAGGTTCCGTTCTGCACTAACTCGTGAGAGGAGGCAAGGGCTGGTCTGCTGCAGCACAGTGAGAGGGAGGTTGCGTTGCTATGAAATGTCCCTGAGCTAGATTCTGTCTCAAAAGTTGGTGTATAAGAAGCACCTGTTTTGTGTCGTATGGGATCGACTTGGCCACCCTCAGTTAAGCCTTCACCATTTCATCTCACAACGAGGTCAAAAAGTCATCACGATGACCAGCCCTCCAATTGCGCTGGAGAGCCCAGAAGAGCTCTCCCAGCTACCCATCCTTGCTCCCACCGCTACCTCTTCCCCCTCCACCCCTCTTTCGGAAAAACCTTCTTCGATCGACGACAAGCAACAGACACCCCATGTGGATTCTCGTGAAACAGGTTCGGAGACCGTCGAACCTAACAAGGGCGAAAAGGTGATTCGCAACGGTCGAGATGTCTCTGACCATCTCATTAGCGATCGTGATGACGGAGATGCATGTTTCACCTTCCGTAGCATCACACTTGGTCTTGTCGGAGCGGCTTTTCAAGCGGTGTTGACCCAGATCTATCGATTTAAACCCACTACGGCCGACATCAGCGGTACTTTTTTGGCAATCATCATCTATATCCTCGGCACAGCATGGGCACGTATCTTGCCGACCAAAAAAAGCCTCGTTGCTCGATTTGGCCCTGACAAACTGCCGCACTGGCTCATCACCACCGTTCACTTTATCAACCCAGGCGATTTTGGTCTGAAAGAACACGCGATTGCCAGCATCACCGCATCCAGCGCCTCCAACGGCGCCCATTCAAGTGACGTTTTTGGCACCCAAAAGCTCTTCTACACCGATATTCCCGTTACCAACACCACCGCCATCCTATCCGTACTTTCCATCGGATTGTTTGGCTATGGTCTCGCTGGAATTTTCAGACCCATCATCGTTTACCCTGCCGAGATGGTGTATTGGGGTACGCTGCCGTTGGTGGATCTCTTTCAAGCTTTCCACTGGGATAAGAGTTTCAGTGCCAAACGAACAAAGGCGTTTTGGTACAGCTTTTGTGGGATGGGTCTCTACGAATTCTTACCAGCTTACATTTTTCCAACTCTCAACTCGTTTAGCATTCCGTGTTTGGCCAGTATGCATGCACCAAAGCGAATTCAGCAGACGCTGACAAACATCTTTGGTGGAGCTCAGAGCAACGAAGGCATGGGTTTGCTCTCTCTCAGCTTTGATTGGCAGTACATCACTTCTACCCAGCTTTCGCTTCCTCTGATTCAACAGGCCAATAGTTGGATCGGATACGCAGTTTGCTACGCTGCCATGGCAGGTATCTACTATAGCAACATTTGGAACGCTAAAAATTTCCCCTTTATGTCGACGAGCATCTTTGCCGACAATGGCGAGAAATACAACCAGAGCGCTGTATTCGTCGATGGAATTTTAGACCGAACCAAGCTGGAAGCGGTAGGATATCCAAATGTGACGGGGACGTATGCTTGGGGGATGCTGGTTAGGAATGCGGCCATTGGAGCGCTTGTGACTCACGTAGTGCTGTTTTGGGGCAAAGATGTTTTGAAAAGCATTCGACAGAGTCGAGACAAGACGCAACCGGATCGACACTGGAAAGCGATGCAAAAGTACAAAGAGGCTCCTCATTGGTGGTATTTGATCCTTTTGGCGATTTCTTTCGTGTTTGGATTGATTGTAGTCTTGACGCAGGATACGACGTTGCCATGGTACGGATACGTTGTGGCGCTTGTGTTGGGGACGGTAGTTGCTCCGTTCTCGGGCGTACTGTATGCTTTGTTGGGTAACGGGATTAGCACCAACAATTTGACCAAGATGATTGGAGGTGTCGTATCACCCGGTCGTCCACTTGCCAATCTTTACTTTTACGCTTGGTCGCACTCTACAATCGCTCAGGTGATCAACCTATCCAACGATCTCAAGATGGGTCAATATCTGAAAATCCCTCCTCGATCCATGTTCATCACCCAAGTCATCGGTACCGTCTTTGGCGCGTTTCTCAACTATGCCATTGCGTCGACGATTATCAGCTCGAAATTCGCGCTTCTTCATACCAATACGGGAAGCTATGTGTGGTCCGGCGCCTATTATCAGAGTCTCAACGTCAGTGCGGTTACTTGGAGCATGGCAAAGTACATGTATGGTCCAGGAACGGGATACTTTGTCATTCCAATGGCGGTCCTTATCGGTATGGCGGCCGTGATTGTGCATTGGATTTTTACAAAAATCGTCCCACGAATTGGACGCTTTGAAACCAAAGATTTAATCCTTCCTACAGTCTTTCTTTACTCGGCTTGGATGACAGCCGGTCAAAATTGCGTCATCCTAAGCACAATCCTCGTCGGTCTCATCTCTCAAGCTTGGATCAGAACAAGATACCCAAAATGGTTCAAAGAGTACAACTACATCATTGGAGCTGGTTGGGACGGTGGCTCCTTGTTGGTCATTTTCATCCTTAGCTTTGCCGTTTTCGGCGCAGCAGGTACCGAACATCCTTTCCCCACCGTAAGTTTCCCATTACACGCGCGCAGAGATAGATAGATACTCGTGACGACAAGAGGTTTGTCCACAAAAAGCTGACCAAATGCACATTTTCTCTCTCTCTCTCTTTCATCTTTCTGTCCTTGTTCGATATCGATCAACAACACTTCAGTGGGCAGGCAACCCAGACGGCTTCCCAGACTACTGTCCCAACCCATCCTCTTCGTAGCCTCCTTTTCCACCCGCCTCTTGTTTAGTAACGGATTCAGGTTGTCGATACAATCCCTCTTAGCACAGCAACGCAAATGCATCTTTTGTTCATACAAGATTATAGAAATTTCCTACGTGTAGCGCGTGTGTTGACATCCTAATGTGATGTGTGTATGATGGGTCTCTTTAAACAAGGCTCTTGGGAGGGGGCAAGACCGGCTGGCCCTCAGCGGTCTATAGTTGCAAATCGATCCGTATGAGACGGCAAAGGAAGGGGGTCAGATTGGGATATCTCGGATAATCGTAAGGAAAAGGTAGGAAGATGAACTTACGACGTAGGCGCTGGACAGACCACCGTCGACCAAAAGGTCGTGGCCGAGGACGTAGGAGGATTCGTCGGTGGCGACTGCGTTTAAAAGAAGGGAAGAGAGTCAGCTGAAGATGCCAAAAAACGCTTGATCTGTATTGTAGGAGCGAGACGTACGGAAAAGGACGGCCTTGGCCTGTTCAACAGCCTCACCGAATCGGCCCATGGGCAAGTGGGTCATGCGACGGTTGAGCTTTTCGGGGGTGTTGAGGAAGTCCATGAGGAGTGGAGTCTGCAGCGGACCACTGTTTGGCATTTCAATAGGAAATCGTCCAAAGGCAAACACGGTCAATCAGCAACAGTTTTGCGCAATCTAGAGCATCGATAGAGCAAAGATGGTGATACGCACGGGCAGAGCGAGTTGACACGGATTCCCTCCCTAGCGTGGACCATGGCAAGTTCGCGAGTCATGGCGAGGACAGCACCCTTGGAGGCGGTGTAGGCGATCTGGGGGGTAGCAGCGCCCATGATGGCGACAAACGAGGCAGTGTTGATGATGGAACCGCCGACATGAAGACCCTTGGACTCGTCGGTGGGGTTGTTTCGCATGGCGATGATGGCATGCTTGCAGCCGTACCATACGCCCTTGACGTTGATGGCCTGGGTGAGGTCCCAGATCTTTTCCTCGGTGTTGAGGGCATTGTCGTCGGCAGGGTGCATGATACCGGCGTTATTGAACTGTCAGAGAGCCACGTAACAGAGTAAAGGGCGTGAGTATGACAAAGGTGTTTCAGCTAAAGTTGGAGGGAAGCGGGGAAAAAGTTACCATGACATCGAGACGGCCGAACTCGTCAACGGCGCGCTTGACGATAGCAGCAACCTCGTCCTCCTTGCTGACGTCGCACTTCATGGCGATGGCTTTGACGGGAAGTTCGGCATTGTTGAAGCGCTCGTTGACAAGGTCAGCGGTCTTTTGGCAGGCTTCGAGGTTGATGTCGGCGAGAACGACGTTGGCGCCCTCGGAGGCGAAGAGGATGGCGCATTCACGGCCGATACCGCTGTAATTGATCGAAAGGGGGGGGGGGAGACAAGAGGGATGTCAGTAGGCAGAGCAGAATTGCATGCAACCGACAATAAGGGAAGAGAGAGAGAGAGAGGGAGATATTCACGAGCCGCCGCCGGTGATGACAGCCACCTGATGGATGATTCAAGAGCAGATTGAACGAGGTTGAACAGTGTCAGCAACAGTTGAAATCAGATTCGGATCAATACGACAATGACTTACGCGGTGAGGAAGACGAAGACCAGGCATGTTTAGAATCGGATTCAGACGATGTCGTTGATGACTGAGCGAGTGATGGTGATGGTGATGGTGATGGTGATTGTGAGGTTGTTGTGAGAAGCAAAGGAAGGAAAACATGAGCGTCCCAAGATGCGGAGAGGATCCGAGTCGGCGGGACCGTGCGTGTCTGCTGTGATTGAACCGAATTTCTTAACTCGGTGCTTATCGAGCGGAATGCGGGATGCGGAATGCGATTACTGTACAGAGTGTGGCAACACCGACCAGAAGTCACGAGTGTTTCGTGCCGCGGCCTAAATAACCTTGCAGCAGACAGAGATTAAAGGGTAACTATTATATTTCTTTTTCTTTTTCTTTTTTTTTTCTTTTCTAAATATCGGTATTTTGGCCGGAGCTTGGAGCAGATACAAGCACACAGCAAAGCAAAGCGTAACGCACTCGCACTTTTCAGCACAGCAGCGCTTAAACACACAAGCTTCGGCCGCTCCGGAATCTTTGTTCGGTCTTCACCTTCAGCTGAAATTATACAACTGTGAATGATTTATTCCTTTATTCAGAGCAAACAATCCAACTGACAAAACAGAGGTAAGGTGGATCACTCAGGCCTTGCGCAATCGCATGTGGATCGACTTGGGCTGCGTGAGCTGGTCAAATCCAAGCGTGCTCAAGCTGACACCGCGACCACTGTCCTTGACACCAGTCCAAGGCAGTGCAGGATCGAGCACGTCGGCGCGGTTGAGGTATACTGTGCCGGTTTCGAGCTCGGTAGCAAGCTTGTCAAATACAGCAGCCGACTCGGCGTTCTCGATATCGGTCCAGATGGAAGCGGTGAGACCGTAGTGCGAGTCGTTCATGAGCTTGAGCGCCTCTTGGTCCGACTCAACCTTCTGAATCCCGATAGCCGGACCAAACGTCTCTTCTTTCATAATCTCCATCGAGTGATCTACATTGACGAGCACAGTGGGTGCCACGAGCGCGGTACCGGCCTTGGCTTCGGGGAAGAGATCCGAGGGGATCAGGTTCTTGGCTCCCTTGCTCAATGCATCATCGACCTGGTTGCGGATGCGTTCGGCAGAGGCGAGGCTGACAACAGGGCCAAGCGAAACACCTGCCTGGCTAGGGTCACCCAGCTTGTAGCCCTTGGCGACGGCAACGAATTCCTCGACAAACTTGTCAAACACGGAAGCGTGCACGTAGATGCGCTCAACCGAGCAGCACGACTGACCCGAATTGAACATGGCGCCATCCACCAGCTCTTCTGCCGCCCACTTGATGTCTGCGTCGTGACGAACGTACGCTGGATCCTTGCCGCCGAGTTCAAGACCGACACCCTTGAATCCAGGACCATCCGCCGCCGCCTTGGCAAGCGCCTTTCCACCGGCAACCGAACCGGTAAAGATGAGGAAGCCAATGCGTGCATCCGCAGCCAGCTTGGCAGTGGTTTCAAAGTCGAGATGAGCGATCTGAAGCAGACCCTTGGGCAAGCCTGCTGCCTCGAGGGTGCGTTGGAAGCTCTCTGCGGTGAGTGGCGTCTGGGGCGATGGCTTGAGGACGACCGCGTTTCCAGCGAGCAAAGCGGTGATGAGACCGTTGACAGTGGTCAAGTAAGGGTAATTCCAGGGTGTAACGATAGCCACCACGCCAAATGGATCACGTCGAATAGCGAGTTTGAGGTTGGGCGTCTCGGTTTCAGTTCTAGGCGAGTCGGCGAGGCAGTCCTTTGCCACTTTGCAGAGGTATCGGCATCGTTGGAGCGCACCCTTGATCTCTCCAGCACACTGACCGACAGGTCGACCCATCTGTACAGAGAGTTCCTTTCCCAGCTCTTCCTTTTCGGAGTCGAGAATGCCCATCCATTTGGTGATGATGGCGACCCTCTTCTCGACGGGGACCTTGGCCCATGACTTTTGAGCCGCAGCGGCAGACTGAATGGCCTGGTCGAGCTCTGCGACGGAGAGCAGCTGCTTTTTGCAGACGACGCTCTGATCGTATGGTGCGATTGTGGTTTGAATCGACGACATGATTGTGCGATAATCTTGCTTGCGATCGATTGATGTGGTGGTTGGGATGATGTTCAAGAGGCAACAAGAAGCGCAGTCGGGGTGCATTCCGAGTGGCGCTTTAGATTTTCGCAGTTGACTAGTGGGGCAGTGGAGGTCAACGACACGCGTGACTCTCTTCTTCCTCTTCTTTTTCCAAGATCACACGGCACTCGAGCAGTTCGGCGCTTTTCCGGGAGCAAGCATAAAAGATAAGACTCGAGTTGTGCCTCGGCAACTCGGCTTTCCCAATCTCCCGTGTGCTCGGACCATCTCGAGCAAAGGGTCACGAGTCCGCTTCCAAGTTCACCCCGAACACTGCATGGTCTCGTATCACGCCCCCTCTTGCACCTTGCAACATCATCACTACCACTACCACCACCCACCAGGGCATCGTGCTTCACTCGGCGCAGCAAGTGCTGAACAAATCAATCGCTGTCATGTCGGAGAAAACCATCACATACGAAGATCTCGAGGAGCTCCTCAAGAATGACAACAAGGTCAAAGTAGGAGGTAAGTAATATCTCGCCTCCCCTATCCCTGTCATCATCGTCGCGAACTCCTATACTGACTCGTCCGCCTCAATAACTGCCTTTTTCGGTTTGATTGGATCGCAGGCCTCGACGTCGACGGCATCGTTCGCGGCAAGTACGTCTCTAAAAAGAAATTCCTCTCTGCCGCCAAGCCTGACTCGGATTTCGGCTTTTGCTCCGTCATCTTTGGCTGGGATATGCACGACCTCGTCTATCCTACCGAACTTCTCGTCTCCAACAAGGCCAATGGCTACCGCGACCTCTCTGCCAAAATCGATCTCGATACCTATCGCCGCATCCCTTGGGAGGACAACCTTCCCTTTTTCCTCATCCGGTACTTTAATGCCGACGGCACCCCACTTGCCGTGTGCCCCAGGAATCTTTTGAGGTCCGTCACCGGCAAGATTGACTCTGAGCTAGGTTTGCTCTGTATGGCAGGGGCAGAGTTTGAATACTTCCAGTTCGCAGAGAGCGCTCAGTCGCTCGAGAAGAAAGGGTTCGTCAATCTCACCCCTCTCACCCCAGGTAATCATGGCTACTCGATGCTCCGCACCTCGCTCAACAAGGACTATTTCCTCGAGCTATTCGATGCCGCCGAAGCGTTTGGCATCGACGTCGAGGGGCATCACACCGAAACTGGACCAGGAGTGTACGAAACCGCCCTCGCCTACACCGAGGTCACCCGCATGGCCGACATGGCGGTCCTCTACAAGCTGCTGGCCAAATCGATCGGAATCAAGCACGGCATCATCCCTACCTTTATGGCCAAACCGCATGCCAACCTCGCCGGATGTTCGGGTCACATCCACGTCTCGCTTCGCGATCCTTCCACGGGGAAAAATGTCTTTGCACTGAGCCAAGAAGAGATCGCTGCAGGTGGGAGGAAGGATGCCAAGTACGACGATGTCAAGTATCTCTCTCAAGTTGGAGAGTACTTTTTGGCGGGAGTCATGTCAGGATTGCCGGATATCATGCCTTTGTTGTGTCCCACCATCAACTCGTACAAGCGTTTGACCACTGGAGAGGCCTACTGGGCGCCCAACATCTGTTCGTATGGTTACGATTCTCGTCTGGCATCCGTGCGCATTCTTGGCCCACCCGACGTTCCCGATTATGGTACCCGCTTCGAAGTCCGCGTACCAGGAGCAGACCTCAATGCCCAATACGCGTTTGCCGCCATCTTTGCCCTCGGCCTGTATGGCATCCACCAGAAACTCCAACTCCCCTTTGCTCCTTTAGACACAACCCGCAGCGTCAAAGATCAAAACTTGGTCTACCTCCCAACATCGTTGGAGGCAGCGACACAACGATTCATGGCCAAGGACAGCTTGGCGAGAAAGGTGCTAGGTGATACGCTGGTGGATCACTTTGGTGGGACGAGAATGCACGAGGTTCAGCTATTTAATGCCACCGTGACGAATTGGGAGATGGAGAGGTATATGGAGTTGATCTGATGGAGATTTTCCATCCAGCTGAAAAAAAAACAAATTAAAATTAGAAATGGATGAAATAGAGATTTGACACGTACAGACATGCACTGTTTTACATGGGTTTGATCGCAAAGTCCACGCATCCATATCTTCTTTTCCACAAAGTGCCAACGTGAGCAGTCGGTGTGCGATTTGGAAAAGCGAAGCACACATTGATTGGATCGTGCTGAAAGAGAATGTTTTGAGGTTTGTGATTTTTTTGGGCAGAGTTTTCCGTGCGGAATTTTTTCTTTTCTTTTCTTTTTTTTTTGTCACATGGGTTATTGTTGAAAAGAGCTACAAGCTGTTGGTTGTGATCAGGGATGGCTTGCTCAAACAGGTTGGGTGTTACACTGTTGATTGGATACTGTATGAGGTGAAACAAGCGTTGTTCTACACACACACACACACACACACGCTGACATGGCAAACAAGAAA
This sequence comes from Ustilago trichophora, assembly GCA_900323505.1. Lineage (NCBI taxonomy): Eukaryota > Fungi > Basidiomycota > Ustilaginomycetes > Ustilaginales > Ustilaginaceae > Ustilago > Ustilago trichophora. Next base: position 50,122 of record OOIN01000017.1, on the reverse strand, counting down.
AGGGGGTCAAGTGATGAGATTACTTTGTGAGCAGAGGAAAAGAAATACCGAGATGAAATGTGAAATGGAGCAAAGAACTTATTGAGGAGGAAGCAATACTTTTTTTTGTTTTCTTTTTTTTTTTTTTTTTCTAAGCAAAGTTAGTTTGCAGATGTAAGGTACAATCTACCTTGATACGGCTTGAGGGTACCTTTTTCACCATCTTGCCTTGTATCAAGTAAGATGCTTGCCTGATTGAAATCGTTTGGCAAATCATAGGATTGAACTTGATCGGTAAAGTTAAGTACGATGAAAGCCTTTTCTCCCGAGTCTGCCAATTTGATAAATTTGAAAAGCTTTTCATCCTCCTCTTCGATCAATCTAAACTGTCCACGACCAAGCAAACTTGCTTTCTGCTTACGAATGGCAATCATCTTTCTGTAAAAGTTGAGAACCGATTCAGGATCATCTTGTTGAGCTTGAACATTGATCCTTGTATAATTGTCGTTGGTACGCATCCAAGGTTTAGTGTTTGGATCAGAAGAGAATCCACCATTGGGTTCGGAAGACCATTGAACCGGTGTACGAGCATTGTCTCTACCCAACTTGTTAACACCTTCCAAAGCCTTGGCAAATGCAGAAGCATCATTGTTCGTACGAGCTTTAACAGCAGAGAGATAATTGATACTGTTAACATCAAGATACTCCTCAGCTGCCCAGGTAGAAGGAATGTTGGTCATTCCAATTTCTTGACCTTGATAAATGTATACCGTTCCGGTAAGGCAGAGGTTCATAAGAGCCAAAAGTTTTCCAGAATCACCAACATGTTGAGGTGCATCCGAGGCGTAACGCGAGATAGATCTCGCAACATCGTGATTTTCAATGAATACGGTAGTCCAAGCATCATTTCCTTCGATGAATCTCTGCCATTTTTCCACCACCCTCTTCATCTGAGGTAACTTGAATCCATCCAACTTCATAAAGTCGACCGGATTGCGTCCCAAATCGACAATGTCGAATTGAAACACCTCGCTAAGCTCGTTTTCTGCCGCAGAAACGTAACGGACAACGTCGGAAGTCTTTGGAGTATTGGGAAGCTCTCCTACCGTCATAGCATCATAACGTTGGAGGATGGCACCCATCTCTTTGAGATAGGTATGCATCATAGGTCCGTTGCAGTAGAGCATTCCTGCAGGTTGGGTTTCAGCGCCTTGATCAACGATGGGTGCATCTGGGAAATCCATAGGCTTCGAGTACATGTTGACGGTATCAACTCTAAAACCATTGACACCCTTTTCGAGCCAAAATTCCATAGCACTCTTGTAGATGGCTTTGCGACATTCTTGGTTGGTCCAATTGACGTCGGGTTGTTCGGGGCAAAAGAGATGAAGGTAGTATTCCTGAGATCCTTCATCCCAAGTCCAGGCGGGTTGATTAAAGTTGGATCTCCAATTGTTGGGAGGTTTCCTATTTCCATCCGCGTCATATTTAGCAGGACGCCAAATGTACCAATCTCGTTTTGGACTTTGTTTTGACTTGCGAGATTCTTTAAACCATGCATGTTGATCCGAGGTGTGATTGATGACGAGATCGAGGATGAGTTTGATGCCTCGAGTATGGCATTGTTGAATGAGTTGATCCATGTCGGCAACGGTTCCATAAGGGGGATAGACGGATTCGTAGTCGGAGATATCGTAACCCATGTCGATCTGGGGAGAATCGTACATGGGAGAAAGCCAAATGGTATTGACTCCAAGAGACTTGATGTAATCGAGGCTAGAAATGATGCCTTGAATATCACCCATCCCGTCATTGTTGCTATCGCGGAACGAGGCAGGCCAAATCTGGTAAACAATGGCATCGCGAAACCAAAAGGTGCGCGAACCCGAGCCGACAAGAGACTCGTTGGAAGGCATCATTCGCAGCGTAAAAAGGGTGAAAGAAAGGGTGTATAAGGGTCTCTAACAGGTTTGGTCAAGCTGATGATGAGGATGTGAGAAAAAGAGAAATCCAAGTGTGAGGATGTGGGGGTCTTTTTAAGAGCGATAGGATTCAACTCGAAAAAAAAAAAAAAAAAGATCGTTATCGGTTGAAACAAAGCGGCGGCGGAGCGACTGACTCTTCGGCGACCTCTGACATGTGTGATGAATGGCAAAGGTGAAAAAAGAGTGGGACCGTGCAGAGGCGGTTCAAAAGGTCGCCGAGCACCAAATGTGGCAAAAAGGGTCCTTGGCCCAGCTTCGGCGAGATTTTCCATCAAAAGGAGTTGGTTACTAAACCTGGTACAAGTTGTTCCGGCTTTCTTTTTGCAAGCAAAACGTGGGGGCCCACTTGGCAAAAAGTTACAGACAGTACATAGCCGGTTTGTGAGGGTTGCATGTGGGGAAAATGCGCAAGGTACTGTACACATACAACAGACCTCGGGGTATCTGACGACCAAAGTGGCCGATTGGCGACCGAAGTCTCTGCATCAATTCCAGCAACACCATCCACTCTTTTCTTCTTCTTCTTCTTCTTCTTCTTCTTTCTTTCTTTCTTTCAGTAATGCGTTTGCTGTTGATCATTTTGAAACCAGAGATTGAGATCCGACGATGACGAGGAGAGAGAGAGAGAGTACGGTGTTCAAAAGGATAGATCGCTCACACCATGGTAAGAGCGGCTGTCGGAAAGATTTCAAAAACAAAAGGCGCTTGACGGAGGATCTTGTTAAGCAGAGATGAGAAGCAGGCAGGGTCGGATGATCGAGGTATGTTGGAGCCAAGGAGAGGAAAGCATGAAAAGTGGTGACGAGATTGCCGAGAAAGCGCCGAGATGAATCCGAATATGCGGCGATAGATGGGCGATACGGACGAGAAACAATTCTCTGGTGGCCCAGAGCCACATGGCTCCAATATTTCTACCCAAGAAATAAAGCGAAGTTGCACCGAGACAAGACCAGATCCGCATTACCCCGCCGAAAATGCATTCACCGTTGCACCATACAGTAGTACAGTACAGCACTAGCATACGCATCCTGGCCATGTGGAAATATGAGACGTTTCGTGATCTGAAAGAGGTATAGAGCCTTGCTGCTAGAAGTATCAAGATGCGAATTCTGGTGCTACCAAAGCCGCAAAGAACCGAGGAATGCAAACGAGCTGTGTTTGGATTGTCACATACTATACAGTACTATACAGTACAGTAGACTACTGTGAAATGTTAGGCTTGACAAAGTCTGCCAATCTCGCCGAAGATCGTCCGGCGGCGATTTGGAGACAAGCTTTTCTCCAGGGATAAGGGTCAAGTTTTGTACAATCCCTAGTGCTGCGATTGGATGGATGTAGTTAGCTAGCTAGACCGAAGCATGTCCATCAACAACATGTGTGTGTGTGTGTAAAGGTGTTGCAAGTTGATGTTGTCAATGGTACAGTAAAAAGGAGAACAGACCAATCTGGCCGAAGATCCACCGTCCCCGCCTGCCAGTCGGTGTATGTGTAGCGGAAAAAAGAGAAGAGCAGACTGCAAGCTATGCCGTCGGTAAAGGTAAAGCGGAGAGATTATGAGCCAAAAAAGGTTTGCCAAGATTCCCCGTAGTAGCGCTTTTGCGAGATCAAGTAGAGAAGCTCGGATATGTAAGTAGCAATGCGTTGGCAAAAGGGTTGGAACAATCTAGTATGGCAGGTGGAAGACCAGGGGAACCATGATAATCGTACTTCGGTGCATCGTTGGAGCAGTTGAGCAAGGGAGTAACAAGTCGTCCGGTTGTCTGGTTGTCACTTGGCGAGCTATGGCATGGCATGGTATGGCATGGTATTGCATAGCATCGCAGCGAAGCGATCCAACTCGGCTCGGTTGGATTCTGTACTGTCCAGCTTGGCACACGGACGGATCCAAATTGGCCCAAGTCGAGGGTAAGCTTGGGCGCTGCCTCTTTGTGTGTGTGTGCCTCGTGTGAAATTATGATCGCGGGTTTGGTATTCTGTGCGCAATTCAATACAGTACAGTACAGTCAACTCTCAGCTGACCTCGCCTTTTGGAAAAGGACAGTACACGGGATTTCAACCATTTTGAATTGGTAAACGAAAGGATTACGATCCAACTGTAAACTGACAATTGTGGGGAAGGGTTCAGCCGCTGTGTTCCTGGAGCATCTAGCGAGCGAGCAAGCGCTCCATTTCCATTTCCATTTCCATTTCCATTCCATTTCCATTTCCATGTGGGCTGATGCTGATGCTGATGCTCTTTGGTCTGGGGTACACAATTCCAGACCTTTTTCTTCCGAATTTCTATTCTGGTACAGTACAGTACAGTACACTGCCCAGTTCTGTCCAAAAAGTCGAATCCGAATCGAATCAAATCGAATCACAATCCAATCCAATCCAATCGAATCTGGCTCGATATGGTGGCATCCATCGACCCATCCCATACGGGCCGGTGTCGTCTCAGCACCAAAAGAGAAAACAGTCGAGCTAAACTTGTGCGGAACGGAGCGGACTCTTCAACACCAAAACCAGCAAGCACCACCAAAGACCAGCTTCAAGAACGGAGATTCAAAATGCCATCCTCGACCGAGCTCTCTCCGTTGCTATTCTGATTCCCTTGTACCTCAACAAGGAGCAGTCTCGGACCATCTTCTTTGCTTCTCTTTCTCGCACACACACACACACACAGTATAGGTGGCCCCGCAATTCCTCCTCCATTCATCCACTCATCCATAGAGATGCCACTCGCATGACCGAGACCACACCTTTGCTTTCCCACCCCGCACTCCTCCCAACCATTCTCACCCAATCACTTTCTCCGCACTGCTCAACTGCCACCTTACATCTTCCCCAATCCACTCTCTCTTCCCCACTCTCCATCATCGTCTTGCATCCAGGCACGCCCCACATCTGTACACTCTCCAACCCCACACTCCTTTTACTCTATCCCCCGACCTCAATGTGTATATTACCACCTCGTCTTTGTCCACTTTTTCCATCTCTCATCATCATCATCAACACCAACCCCTTCCTCTCTCACCTCCTCCACACCTACGCTCTAACATCATCATGGGCTTCCACAACGGCCAAGACGTTGCCCGCATCGATTCCAAGGCTGCCGCCGCCATCGCTTCCAAGGTCGAGGACTACGATGCTCTCGTACACGATGCCGCAGAGGCTACCAAGTCTCAAGAGTCCATGAGCTTGGCTAAAGCCATCAAGACTTATCCCAACGCCATCCTCTTCTCCGTCATCCTTTCCCTCGCCGTTGTCATGGAAGGGTAAGTTTCCCCAATCCAGCCGACTATACATACATTTTCTCTCACCATCATTTACTTACTCCTTTCCCCGTCTTTGGCTCCTCCCAACACAGATACGACACGCTTCTCCTCGGCAACTTTTTCGCACAGCCTGCTTTCCAAAAGAGATACGGTGTCTGCAACGCCGCTGGCACCAAATGCGAGATCCCCGCCGCTTGGCAGTCGGGTCTCACCAATGGTTCCCAAGTCGGTTCCATCATTGGTCTCCAGCTCACCGGTATCGCCTCGGAGCGCTTCGGTTACCGCAAAACCATCCTTGTCGCCCTCTGCTTTATGACCGCTTTCATCTTTATCCCCTTTTTTGCTCCCAACCTTACCGTCCTCCTCGTAGGCCAGATCCTTCAGGGTCTTCCCTGGGGTGTTTTCCAGACCCTCACCACCTCGTACGCCGCCGAAGTCACGCCCGTCGCTCTGCGTCCTTTCCTCACCACCTGGGTCAACGGATGCTGGGTCGTCGGCCAACTCATCGCCTCGGGTCTCCTCCGTGCCACCGTCTCCCGCACCGATCACTGGGCCTACAAGATTCCTTATGCCGTTCAGTGGGTCTGGCCCGTTCCCATCTTTATCGGATGCTGGTTCGCTCCCGAGTCCCCCTGGTGGCTCGTTCGTCAGAACCGTCTCCAAGATGCAAAGCACTCTCTTCGTCGTCTTGCCGCCAACGACCGCGACTTCTCCGACCACGAGGCTGATCAAACCGTCCAGATGATGATCCACACCAACGAGCTCGAAAAGGCCGCAGCAGAAGGTGGAAGCTACTGGGACTGCTTCAAGCGCACCGACCGTCGTCGTACCGAGATTGCCTGTGTCGTCTGGCTCATTCAGGTCTTCTGCGGTGGTCCTCTCATGGGTCTCTCTTCCTACTTTTACACAAAGGCAGGTCTCCCCACCGAACAGGCTTTCAACTTGTCCATCGGTCAATTTGCCATGGGTCTCGTCGGTACTCTTAGCTCTTGGTTCCTCCTTCGCAAGGTTGGCCGTCGTTCTCTCTACCTCTATGGTCAGATTGCTCTTTTCTTCCTCATGATCACTGCCGGTGGTCTCGCTTTCAAGGCCGATGACAAGAGCATCTCCTGGGCTATCGGTTCCATGCTTCTCATCTTTACTTTCGTCTACGACTTGACCGTCGGTCCCGTTTGCTACTGTCTCGTTGCCGAGATCTCGTCAACTCGTCTTCGTGCCAAAACCATCGTACTCGCCCGAAACGCCTACAACATTGGAGGTATCATTGCCAACATTCTCTCGCCTCGCATGCTCAACTCGGATGCTTGGAACTGGGGCGGTAAGAGCGGCCTTTTCTGGGCTGGTACTGGCTTCATCTGCATCGTTTGGACCTTCTTCCGTCTTCCCGAGACTAAGGACCGATCTTACGGTGCCCTTGACATTCTCTTTGAGCAGAAGGTTTCGGCTCGCAAGTTTGCCTCGACCGAGGTCGACATGTTTGCCTCGCACACTCAGGCCGCCCACCACGGCATCAACTCGGTCGATGACGAAAAGGCAAGCTCTACCGACAAGGTCGATGGTGTCGTCGCAAACACTACCGGTCTCAACTACAAGTACGAGGCCTAAAAAAAGTAAAATTCACACACGCTCACGACTCAACCAAGAGATTGGTATATATCCCAATGCGCACTGATTTCTCTTTGGTACTGCTTGTTTTGTTTCTTTGCTTTTTTCTTCTGTCTGTCTGTCTTTGTATGTATGCAGTATTGCATTTTCACCATCATGAAACGGGAATTCTTTCTTTTATGCTATGCTCACACGCACGCACGCATGGTACAGCTTGAATTTGCTCGATTAAAGTGAGCCGAAACCGTCTTGTTTCCTGGTCAAGCGCGTCTGAACAACATTCACATGACCGTCAGACTGAAAATTGGACCGCGAGACTTACGAAGGAAACACATGACGCCAATAATACAACTTCCAAATCTTGATTCTGCAAGTAAAATCAAACCTTCCCTCTTGATTACGCATACTTGCCAAAGGAGGAAGAACTTTATACTTTGTAAACAATTCAATCCTCTGTGCTGTTTGCTTTGCCTTGGATGCAGCGTCCACATGATCCCGATCGTATTCCGTCAAACTTGCATAGGGGAAGATGTACGCTTGTGGTACTTGACCATGCAATTGAAATCCAGCAAACAAGTAAAGGATTGTAGAAAGTAGCAAAAGTGTGCCAATCGTATAACCGCGTGGAATACGATGAAATCCACCATTGCCATTGCCATTGCCGTTGCTGTTGCTGTTGCTGTTGCCGCTTGGCTTGCTAGCTGGATTACGATGGTTTTGGTTGAGCATAGTCATGTTGTGGGTCAAGATTTGGTGATGACCCAAGAGAGAGAGAGAGAGAGAGACAGAGTGTTTGGGAATGTATATATGTATCTGTTCTCGCCATGTAATCTTTAAGCGGGGTAGTAACGTTGGCACACTTTGACATGTTGAAATCAGCATGAAAAGCAAAAACATCGAACAAACACTGACAACGCCTAACCCCAGGTCACCACCAAAATTTGTTCGACTCTCAAAAACGTCAACACAGAACAAATGCTGTACTGTACTACAGTATATGTACATGCCTTGTATACTGTACAAACGTGGGCGCACCCACCACATATCGCCGACCCGACATTTTTTTTTTTTAAACTTTTTCCCCTCCGCATGGCAATCTCGTTTTGTAAATTTAATTTAATTATTTTTATTTTTACTGTATTTTCTACTGTACAGCTCAAATCCCATGTGCCTATACAGTAAATCTCACCCACCCACATGACAATCTCCCCGGTAACCACACACAAATCTTTACTCTAGACAAGAGCAACTTGGTAGTTCTCAAGTCAAGAACAAAAACAAGTTAAGATAAGGTGGGATCGGCATCAACAGATCGGCGCGACTCAAAGAACCACCAGCGAGTAGTTGTGCAAATCATGAGACGTGTTGGCAGCAGCCATCCCACAGAGAGCGCAAGAGCGTGCATCACCTCACAGAAATCGAAAAGACTTTGGCGGCTCGATCAGATTGGGAAGCTAGCCTTGGCCTGCCCAACGTTTCTTGTGCACAAAAACACGCTCAACAGTGGGATGAAGCTCGCCAAGGTAGCTAGGGCCATCAATGTGCTGGATGCGGTGGGTCATCATGATCAAAGGGTCATGCTTGACGGCAGCGTACAAGGTTCTCAGGCGGCGTCTTGTTGCTGTACTCATCAAAGCAGAGATGTACTTGGTCTGCGCAACGAAAATGTCGAGTTGCTTGCTAAACAGCGTGTCTTGGGTGGTTTTGATTCAACGACTTGGGAAGAAGAGCTTCGAGATGCCAGAGATCATGGCAGATGTACTTTGCAGATGCCTATTGGATGTACCGGACCGGGTCCTGATCTTTGGCAGAAGCATTGGCCATGTCACTTGTGATGCCTGTCTGGTGCTCAGTCGCATGCTCGGTCAAATCACCCGTCATGGTTTTCCTGAGTTGCATCCTTTAGTGCATCCTTGTTTGGATCAAAGTGACTTGTGGCAATCTGGTCAATCTTGTTGACAAGTGAGGTGCGGTAAGGCAAAGTTGCTGGGCGGCCAGTCGATGGCGACGAGGCAACGTCAAAGGCTTGGCCAGAAAGCTTGGCGGCACTGGAAGCGTTGGTTGTCAGATTAATCTTGTCGTGCCAAGGAGGTCAGCTTTCTTGAACGAAAAGTCGGTGATCAAGTCAGGGCCATTGTGGATGTCGAGTGCTAGCGAATCGACGACGGTATTCCAGACTCGTGCTCTTGCCTATGTGCTTTGGTGCGGTTTTTGATGGGAAAAACAGCCGCTGCGATGCATCCTGCTTTTTGGATTTCGTCGGCGAGCACCTTGAGATATGCGCCAAGCCATGCAGCGATGCGTTCGTGTCGCTGTAGATTCTTGAGCTCGTCGCTGCTTTTGGCGGCATGCGTACCAAAGATCGAAACGTTGTCACTGTCGAGGAGCTGGCTGAAATAGTGGTAGGCACACTGCTTTGAAAAATATTTAATTCAAAGCTGAGCTCAAACTTGCGCAACTCAAACGTTGCTCTTAACCACCATCTCTACCTTGTCATCTGGGTTGTCAGCTTCAACCCAGACCACCACCCATACGACGGACGACCGAAACCTCCCTACTGTACATTCGCTTCACCACACATGTACACGCAACTCAGCCATCCACCACCACCACTATCTGCAAGCACACCATGGACGCTGTCGCTGCTACTGCCGCCCCTACTGCGGCTACTACTGCAGCTCCGAGCGCAACCATTACCAGCTTGGAATCGCAGCTACATGAGCTTGTCACAAGCACACTTGCCAAGACTCCTGCGCTTGGCTCACGTCTGCGCAATCTGCTCCATCTGCTGGCAGACATCCCTCAAGGTGAAGTCATCGATCAAGAGACACTCGACGATTTCCGTTCATATGTTGAACCTATACTGAGGCGCATCAGAGTATGGGTCTCAAAGCTTCAGCAACGCAGCCAGCAGCGTGACCACACAGCTCCTCTTGTGGGCTCCGACTCAACGCCAAACACGATCGCTTTGCTCTTGTTTTGCCCAGACGGCTCACCCAAATCTCCTGTCAATGCCACTCAACTTGTGCGCACCATACACTCCCAGATATCCGCCTTCATGCGCGCTGAGACGATTCAACTACCGCCCGCCGACCTCAACCTCTTCATCCAAATTTTGCCTTTCGCCCTTCCCGAAGCATCGTCATCCCCGGCACACTCACTGGACACCAACGATGCTCCTCGCCACACCCCAAGTCGCGTCCGATCCAACTTTCTGCTGCCATTTCATGGTCGACTTGTCCACATGCTCCAAGCTTACATTCTCAATGCCAACGACTACATCCACCGACATCCCATGCACGTCTACTCCAAATGCTTCCCCATCCTCCAATCTTCTGGCACCGGAAAATCCAGGCTCGCTGTTCAGCTCTCGGCCTATCAGGCTGGCTTTGTGGTTTGCACACGCCCTCCTCGTCCATACAGCGCACGCGATCGCATCTGCTTCCCTCCCAATGACGACTCTGTCTATGACTTTCTCTCTCCCATCGATTCCGATGCTTTTCAGCATCATAGGCGCATCGCCTGCTGGCTTGGCGCTTACTTTGCTGTCCTGGCCTACTTGCTTGAAAAGCGTTTGTTTGCCAGTGGCTGTTTTGATGGCCTCAAGCGTCCGCCGTGTGCTCCAGCAGGCTACCATACCCCTCCCAATCCCAGCGAATCTGGCTCATCTGCTGCCCCAGCGGCCATCACCGCTATCCCACACGACCCCGACACTTCGATACCCACGACCGTCACATGCAAGCACTCCAACCCGCGTCTGTGCTGGCAAACGGCCGTCTTCCATCTTGCCCTTGCCATTCACGACGGTCCTGACTTCATCACCAACTACCGATTCCCTCACTCGGACAAACAAAACGGTCTGCAATTTTGCCCTAGCTCGCATCTCGATCTGGCAGCTTGCAATGACCCGGATGAGTCCTTTCCCGAACCAGCAACAGTATCGCACCCAAGCAGCATCAACAGCGACAAGCAGCGCAATCAAGCCAGCTCCGCTGGCGAGGATATGCCACCCCGGCCCCCGCCAAAGCGTCCGTCTTTGCCCTTGGATACCCGTCGCTTTCGATCCTATTTGCTTGGCAAAATCGCAAAAATTGCCCAAGAAGAATTTGACAAGCCCGATTCAGGCCCACCCAAAGACGAGGCCGGAGAAGCACCCTCAGCTGAAAGGATGGTAAAGCATATTTCGGATCGGTATATGCAGCCGCATCTGAAGCGTCTCGAGAGCCTCTTACCAGAATCGCTACTCGACTCTCATTTCTTTTTCCTCGTCATAGACAAGATCATGTCCATCCATGCTGCCTTGCCCGTCCTAAGAAGGCTATGGGCGGAAGTTGCGCCTCGCTTTACGTGGCTCATGTTCATCGACACCGATTCCAAGGTAGCACCCCTCGCCGGTCCACAGGTCCGCCTCGCCTCGGCGCGACTCGATGCCAATGAACAGCTCATGATCATCCCGCCTTTCTCCAGACTTGGCTTCGATGCTGTTATTCAACACGAGCTTGAGACGTTGCGTCAGCCCCTCTTGTCGGGTCAGCTCACCTTTGGTCGACTCCTCGACATACTCAGTTGTTTCGGTCGTCCGCTGTGGAGTACCAGCGTCTATCGCTCTGTCGATCATCCGCGAAGGCCTCATGTCGCAAGCATCTTGCTCAAGCTGCTTGGCGAAGAGCGATGGCCCGACGTCTGGCCCAAAGCCGAGCACGGCGATCTGGACTTTGCTGATCCGACCAGCTCCTTCTTCAAGAGCGTCATGGCCATCGCTGGACAGCGCTTGCCCCTTCGCTTCGTTGGTCATCAAGGGGTTCAGCTTCTTCACAAAGGCAGGTGGACCCCTTCCGCTTCTAAGCTCGCCAAATCTGCTCAAGCATCAGTGCAATCCGAATCAATCAAATTTCTCCAAGATCAGGCGTCGCACCACTTGCGCGTCATCAGCAAGATGAGCGACAACATCAACTTTTTCAAGACCTCAACCGTCTCGGAGCCAGCACTCTCGCTCTCAGTCGCCTCTCTGCTCAGAGGCTTGACTGTCTCGGACAGCGCGTACGAGTGTGTCTCAAAGTGGTCGTGCATCGTCAAGGTGCTGAGTCACGCTCATCACGCCGTTGGCCTGATGCTGGATGAAGAGGGTGAGGAAGGCGTCCGTCTACTGCTGAGCATGGCTGCTGACCTGGTCGCATCGCAGCGTGTCGAGCAATTGAGTCAGATGACTTTTAGTGAAAAGCAAGACAATGAGACAGCCATCCCCCGCCTTGTTTCAGCACAATGCGATCCTATTTGTGTGCGCGACTGGCTCGATATGCTATTTGGCAAACAGAACCTCGACTCTAAATTGCGTCTGTGGGCAAGCCACCACTATCTCAACTTCACGCACTATCTACGGCTCAGCACATATGTCTACTCGGACAAGCAGCACCGCCGACTGGAGTGCAACGCCCTGGTCAAGTACTGGATGCGTCAAGTTGCTTTCTACGGTCTCGACAAGCAACCCGGATGGGACCTCGTGATTCCCATCTACCGGTCTGATTACACGCCACCCACCAACTCGGACTTGTTCAATCCCGCCAACTTGTCGTATGTGGCCATCAAAGTCAAAAACTGCAAGAGCGACATCAAGGCGACGCGATTCTTTGGTCCTGCCTTGCGGTCCAGCAGCGACGGTGGCCTCGACTCGTCAATTTTGCAGAACGGGTGTTTGGAGATTTTTGTTGATCTTCGATCGCCGAAAGTGATGCATTGATTCGAGATATTGCAACCGACCGAAGACGAGAAACAACAAGCCCCGCTTAAGCGCCTTCATCTCACTGTCAGCGGATGCGATGCGCAATCGCTACCGCTCATCAACTACTTGACGGGCGATGCGTTTGGTTTATTCAAGCTGTTCTTGGGACAGGTTGAGGCCGACACACCCCTGGATTCTGGTCGGGCGCGGCTGGATCAGGCTCTCAATGCTGTTTCACCTCACAAGGAAGAGTTTGAGCGTCTTCAGAGCATTGTCGATGGCAACGGCCCTGCATGTTTGTGGGAATCGCACCGTTATCCGACAAGGCGCAGCACCACGGGCATTCCTTGGACCAAAAAGCGACCAGCTGAAGATCTCGACGACGACAACGGTGTCAATGATGCTAGTAATGGTGATGTTGCCATGGCTTCGGCCCAGGATGGATAAGGGGCGTGGTCCGCCAAGGTGTGTGAGTCTCTTTGCTTAGTAGTGAAGCCGATTGTTGTTCCTCTTGTCTCTTACCCTTTTTCTATACAGTACAGTTGCAGAGACTCGAAAGCAATTGTCTTGAGCACAACATGCGAGATGCATCATATAATTATCTGTGCATCAAGGACACACGAGTGAAAAAGGTGCTAGGTTGAATGTTGCTGACTCGGATCTGCAGGATCAACGAGACATGGAACCTCGACAATAGCCTTAATCACATGGCTCCATCAAAGCATGTATATGCTGTGCCAGCCATCATCGACCATGGCACATTGATTGCCGTCGCAGATGGGATGGATCGGGCTGGGATTGGGGGTTGTGGTGGAAGCGTTTGGTTACGTCTCTGAAAACCAACATACCCTTCAAACGTTTTGCCATGCTTCCTTCTAAAGCTCTGCTTTGCCTCGCCCTCTCGAGCTTGATCATGGTTGGAGCCGACTATCAGAAACAGAAGAGGGGACCCAAAGGAAGTGGTCGGCGCAGCAGGTCATCTTCCAGCACCGACGACTTTTGGTTTTGGGTCTACCACATGAGCAGTAAGAGTTACCAGCCTACACCCATGTCTATGGAAGAGTTTGCTCAAGAAAACGTCAGGATCATGTGGGAGAATCGACCAGCTCATGCGATGGCTGCCACTTGCATCAACAGTCCTTGGAGCGTTAAGGACTACGATAAGGTCAGCCCCGCCATCAGGGTCACATACTTTGTGAAGACCAGCTTTTTTCATCTTGAGCCCAGGATGCGACTATTTGACTGCCTCTATATCTGGGGGCCCAATCAGCAGTTCTACAGTTGGGACGATGTGAAAGAAGATCGAATGTCTTACACTATCGACGGGGAGAAGTGCACCATGGATAACAAGACCATGGATATTACTTGCCTTTGAGGATGCGAATGAGCTGGCACTCTCTCCATAGGTGCAGATGTATCTGGACAGAAGCCTTCTCTTACAGACAGCGATCGCGACAATCAACAGTGATCCATCAGGAGAAAGGATGAATTGCGAGACAGGATAGGAAGCAAAGTATCAATAGATGGAGCGTGCGTGTTATGGGTTCAAGACAAGATCATTTCGATTATTCTTTGATGTAAGGGATGCCCGTCAGGCGAAAGGCTCTCTCATCTAGCTGAGGTTCCTCGACAGGCCTGTGACGGTTGTGAGGGTCATCCTCGCCATTGCGCTTGGCCACATTGGATCCGGTGTGGCGAGCATTGGGCCAGTGAGTGGTGCCAACGCGGCGCTCAAAGGCATCCTTCTTTCGCTTCAAATCCTCCTGCGACGCATCAGCAACAGGCATGTAGCACGTATACACTGCAAATCGAGGCTGGTTTGTCTTGCTCGATAGGTTGTAGTGTGCAGTGCGGCTGTCCCAAAGCAAAAGATCACCGGGATCAGCGCACACCTTTACCCATTCGCATCCGTGGTCTTTAAGCCACTTGATACCATTGTCGGTGAAACCGTACCACTCGTTGGTCCAGGCTGGAATCTTTTCTTCCCAAGCCATCTCTTGATGGAATTGCTGGGAAAGGTTGTGCGAACGCTTGCAAACAATCAGTCCGCCATCGTCAGGTCCGTTGGGAAGCAGGTTGACCAATCCTTGCAGGCAACGGAATCCAGGCTTCAAAGGGTCTTGGTCCTGGTGAGGCCAAGGTTTGTTAGGAGGCAGATCCTTGCGATTCGGGAAGCCAAAGTTGACTGCATCAAAGGATACGATCAATTCTTGGGTTCCCAAAAATTGGGCAAAGGCATCCACTACTCCAGGCTCGGAACGGATCTTCCAAGCCCAGTCTTCGTGGGTGACTGCGTAGTGCAGACACATGCCCTTTTCGGTGATGAAAGGAAGCTTATCCTTGTGAATCGTGCTGGGGTCGTTGCGGTCGAATCCGAGTCCAAATCCCTCGAGCCATCCGTACATCTTGTCGGCGTAGGCGAGCGCGCGCTCTTGCGGCACCGCTCCTTTGACAACGCAGTAGCCATCGCGAAGCAGGTCACGGTGCCAAGCATCGATATCAGCGTCGGTTTCAGAAGCGCTTGAAAAAGTTGGGGCTGCGTTGCTGGCTGAAGGTTCAACAACGTCGTGCTTGAGCAACGTCGAAGGCGCGACGGGTGCCTGAACAGAAAGCATGTTTGACAAGAAAGAGAACCGTCTTGAGTGTCTCGAATTGGAACCAACAACTCTCAATCAGCGGTGCCGCTTCATATATCCTTTAACATCAGAGCAGCCACAGTCTGTCCCTTTTTTCAGTCACCAATCACCCAGGCAGTGTTACACAAAGCACTAGTTGTATGGCATAGATCAGCGGAATCCAGCTCCGCCGCTTCAACCGAGGGGGGGAGGGGGTTTCTTTTCCCGAGCCGAGACTCCAGCCGGCCAAACACCATATGGCCAGAACGTGTGACCAACCGAGAGAGAGAGAGAGGGGGAGAGAAAGCAAGCCGTGATTGAGAGGTGGACCTGTAAGTGGATCTCGGCTGAACCATGGCATTCAGCTCATCCGCTCCGAACCGAGACCCGGTTGACGTTGGTCGGAGAGCAGACAGAGGCAGAATGCAGTACGCGACGCACCTTGCCAACCGAACCCCCCCACTTCGACCGTACCCCTCAAACACACGACATTGCACCTTCTTGGGAACACACCATTGTTCATTGTTAGGCCAACATCGTTGTCTCTTTCCACTTTCCTTCGAAAGATCACCGGATCCCGCGCTCATGGTGGCCAAGTTTGCAGAGAATGTATGACCGAACCCACTCTGATCGAATCCAAGACTGCTTGAATGGATTTCGGTATCGTATAAAGGTATACAGGAAGCCGAGTCTTTGTCCGAGGCATGCTCCCGTTCTTGCCACCATTGTCGTACATCATGCCTGCTTCTCGGCCATTCGAGATCATTATTGTGGGCGCCGGTATTGCCGGTCTGGCCGCTGCGGTCGCGCTCAAGGCGCCCAATCGACGAATCACTCTGCTCGAACAGTCTAGACTCAACCGTGAAGTGGGCGCCAACATCTCGCTCCAGCCCAATGCTGTCAAGATTGCCAAACGCTTTCTTGGCCTGGACTCGTACCTCTTTGGAGACGATTCGATCGGTCGAGGTGTTGCTGACAAGGCCTTTTTGCTGTATGGGATCGACAACAAATTGCACATGCGCATTGATCTCGAGACTGATCAGTATGGCGAGGATCGAATCTGCTTCCATCGAGTGGATCTGCACAACGGTCTCCGACAAGCAGCACTCGATAGTGGTGCCCAGATCCGTACCGCATCAAGAGTGGTCAAGGTGGAAGCAGAGGCGGGTAGTGTCATGCTCGAGTCTGGTGAGCAACTGACAGCAGATCTCATCGTGGGAGCAGATGGCATTCGATCTGCCGTGCGCACAGCTGTGATTGGTCACGAACAACTTGCTCTGCCTACCGGTCTTTCAGCTTTCCGCACGCTGATCCCTATCGAATCCCTCTCAGACATTGAGGGACTGCCTCAAGGTATGCAGCTAGGCGATAGTCAGACAGTCATGGTTGTCGGTCGTGACTGCCGCCTCATCATGGGACCCTCACGATCAGGGACCGTGCTCGGTGTTGTGGGTCTCGTTCCTGACACCGAAGAGATCAAAGGTGCAACAAGCTGGAACATGGAAGCCTCGAAAGATGACTTTGTTCGCAGCTACAAAAACTTTCCCGATTGGACACTTGAGATCATTCGGCGATCTGTCGAACCAAGCATTTGGCAGCTACGAGACATTGCACCCTTGGCTGCTTGGCACAGAGGCAAAGCTGTGCTGATCGGCGACGCTGCTCATGCCATGCTTCCAACCCAGGGGCAAGGCGCATCACAGTCTTTTGAGGATGCTGAAGCGCTTCAATACTTTTTGCGCGATATCAGCTCGGCAAGCTCGACGGATCAAGTTCAACAAGCTCTAGCGGCGGTGTATGCCGCACGTCACGAACGAGCTTCCGTTATCCAAGCTTATAGCCGCGAACAAGCCAAGCCAGGCACAAGTTACAATGGTAAAGTGACATTGAACCCTCGTGAGTTTATGGACTACAACTGCAAGTATGAAGGCAGCTCCTGGTGGTTGGCGCAGCAGATATCGAAAACTCGACCGTCAGCAGCCACGCCTGCGCTTCGGACACCCATCTCTGTCTCTACTTCCTGAGTTTTGTATCATCAGAATAGCATCACACCGACTGTTGATCACTTTCCAGGTTGTGATAAATCATCATAATTTGCCTCGAACAAGGTCAAAAGCATAGATGGTCTGAACTTGAATTGGTGTTTCAATCCGCAGCGTTTCTGCAGCTCGCACGACAGACTGCCACACGATCTTTTAAGAACCAAGCATGTCGAAAACAAATGCAGATAGGGGGCATGGCAGATGTGGGTTTCGGTTGCAAGTCGGCTCGCAGAATCGCTTGGCACCGACCCACCGGGTTTTGGTGAGCGTACCGGGATCGGCAGTTCGCAAACCAACCAACCAACCAGCCCTGATCATTACTGATTCGAGTCAATCATCTCCAGCCTTTTTCCCGCACTAGGTTGTACTGCTGCAGCAGTACAGCACAGTACTGTGCATTCTTGAAGGGATGCTCCGCTCGGCTCGGATCGGCTCGGGCGAATATTCGGTTGTACTGAATAGCCACGTGCAGTGGAGGTGTGACTACTCGTGCAAGTGCTTGCGTGTCTGTGCGCACAGGCTGCTCAGCAATAAACCAATTCATCCCATCTTGACAATCACCATCTTGACAACCACTATCTTGACGACCACCATCATGACGGTCACCATCATCGCCACACTCTCTTGTTGGGATTCAACATGAACATGGACGATAGCAAAGATGACACTCTCAGCGCTCCTGTCCCGTCTCCCTCGTTGCCATCAACAACACAAAAGCTGCGTGAGCTGTTGACCAAGTATCATGCATCCACAGATGGGTACTCTTGGTGGAGCACTTTGAAATACGCTCTGAACCCCAAGCACAACCAAGATATCCGCCGCCACCGAATGAAAGCTTTTGCCGACGATCCTGTACTCCAGGACTTGCTTAAGGAGCTGCTCGACCACATTGATGAGCTTCCGCGCTCATTTGCCGACCAAGTCTTTGATCGATCCCACCCATCGTCGCCTGCTATTCGACCCCGAGCGGATGCAGATCGACTGTTCGCAGACCTCAAAGATGCCAACCTAGATCCTAGTGATCCGGCTCATTGTCTCGAGACGATACTACGACACATGTACAAGCCTCGGTCACGTCGCCCCGTTCCCTCCCTCACCACGAGGACGCCCGTTGCCGATTTCACATCCGCTTTCTTCGGTCCCAGTCTTATTTTGCTTCAAGACCACATCTCCGTACACAATGAGCTTTCGTCTCCTGACCTAATCCATAATCTCGATCCCTTCCAGAACGGAACCGTGCAACCACAGCCGCCACCCCATTCGCGACAGTACTACACCAAAGTACTACCAGTCGTCCGGATTTGGAAAAACACGCATGTGCGTCCAGCTCAGTACTATCAGCCCTGGCATGCTTGTTTGCCTCCGCGAGAGCAGCATCCGCACCGTGCATCAATACGTCTCATTTCCGCCTCAGGATACGCTCGTCTATTCGTATTTCAAGACATCCAAAGCTCTTCTCAATGGGGTCGACTCCCCCGTCTCCGCAGAGCAGCATGCCCATTTCAACAGAGCCCATCTTCACATCTGCGCCTGGCTAGCCATGTACTGCTCCGCCATTGCCTCCTATCTTGAACGCCTCAAGGCAAGTGCTGGCTGTTTCACGAACCTGCCCCGCGGTCCCGCCTCCGACATACGCTCTCACCATAACGGTCTCTGCTGGAAGACCGTAGTTCATCATCTTGCAGCTGCCATCCACTCGTCGTCGTCGGATTTTGTCCCACACTCAATCTTCGATGCCCCTGACTTGTGTCCAGAAACCCAGCTCCACATGCTCGCTCAACAGTCAAAGGACGCTACCACCCAAGCACCAACGCGCCAGACACCTGCCCCGTTGTCGTCGACCACTGAAGCTAAGAAGCAGCAAAAGCCCGAGCTGCCGGATCTCTTCACCACCCCCAATCTGCGCACAAAATTGCTCCAGTTCATCTGCGACTCGGCCGAGGCTCTCTACAAGGACATGTGCACAGAATACTCCTCTGCCATGTCTCAGTCTGAATATATGCTCCAAAAGGCGATCAAAACGCATTTGACATCGCAAATCCATAGGCTAGAGACATGTGTCCCCAACGGATTTCATCAGCCATTCTTCTTCCTCGCATTGGATGAATGTGGCTCCATGGCCACTCTGCTCCCAGTGATACGCCGCGTATGGTTCCACGCCAGACCCCAGAGATCCTGGATCCTTCTTGTCGACACCAACTCGGATCTGGCTCCACTTACCGGCGAAGCCGCTCGCAAGGGCTCTCGACGTACTGACCGTGGTGGCACGCATAGGCTCACCCAACCGTTCTCTACCATGCCCCTCGACGTCAACGTCGACCCTGAGACCCGTCAACGCATTTTCGCCGACCGCAATACGTTTACGCTTGAGGACCTCAATCGATTGCTACCCAAGCTAGGCCGGCCCTTGTGGAACGACTAACGCTACCACGACCAGCATGCCATCATCGATCCACAGGTTATCATCACCAAACTCGTCACGCCTGGCGAGTGGACCTGGGACATCCATCAGAAAGTCCCACACCAACGCATCGCCGAAGTCAACCAGAACTTGTTGGCTCTTGCCTCACGCCGCGTCAATCTGGAGCTCACCAGCCGGTCAAGTCCTCAATTGTGGTACGACTTTGTCTCGACCCAGATTGCACAGCACTTGCGCTTTGTCGGCCGCATCTTCACCACCTCCGACTCTATCATCAGCAATACGCCAAGCGAACCGCCGCTCAGTGCCGCTGTAGCTTGGTTTTTTCGCTGCGAGCCCAGTAAGACTCTCGACAAATGGCAGATGGTGATTCAGGCAATTGCAAGTGCAATCGAGACTGTTGGCTTCGACGTTGGCGCGCAAGGAGAACAGGGCGTTGCGCTCTTGTGCAGCATGGCCATCGATCTTGCCGCCGTAGACAAGTTTGCCAACGACTTGACAAAGTCATGTTCGGATTCCCGTGATGTCAACAATCTTTATCCTGCCCTTTTCGGCCTTGTATCTGTCCGAGACTGGCTGAAAAACTTGATCAGCGACATGGAAACCCTCGATTCACCACCTTTGTCTACACCGCAGGTGGACAACACCCGGATGCAGCTCAAGTCGGATGAGGCCGCGTCCGCGGCGCCAGACACTGCGCGCCATTTGGTAGAATGGAGTGATCGCGCTTGGCTCAACTTCAAGCACATTGTTCGCCTGGAAGAGCAGCTTCCCATCAAGGATGTCATGGATCCGGATTACCTTGCCGAGCTTTGGGTCCGGCAGGCCGCAGCACAAGGCATCTCGAACCAACCGGGATAGGATCTTCTCATTCCTGTATACGAGTCAAGCACACCAGCAGCACCAGACGACAGATCGGAGGCCTTCGACAAGTCCAAGCTGTCGTACATTGCTGTGCAGGTCAAGAACTGTATCAAGTTTCCGACCGAGAAGCTGCAAGAGCCGATGGGGCCACGGCTTGCATCTTCCAACCTCAAGCAATGTCTCGAGATCTTTGTTGATCTCAAAGGCAAAGCTCGTCACACGGGTCCTGTTCTCTCGCAGCGACGACATCCGGCCCCAGGATCGACAGCAGAGGCAAAACAAGCCGACACAGTGTCACAGCTGCTGCGACATCATCTCTTGGTCACCGGTTTGGATGCGGCAACTTTTCCCATCCTCGATAAGCTAGTGAGTCCCGCCAAGGATCAAGTCTGTCTCTTGTTTGGCAACACCGACTCGCGCGACACGATCGATTTTGATTGCGCTCGTGCGGCCTATGTACGACAACGGGATCCGGCCCATCAGGTCGCCTGGGACGAGGCCCAAGTGCGAATCAGCGGCGCACTCGTCAGTCTCCAGCCGCCTTCGGACAGACGTGATCGAAAGCGCAAGCGCAAGCAGCACGCCCGCTCTTGAGCATTGGAGGAGAAAATGCATTTGTTGGATGAGAGTGTAGTGGCCGGTGTAACGAGCTGTGATGAAGGGTCAAGTCGCATGAGATGAAAGGATGATGGTGGTATTGAAGTGAAAACATTTACTCAGTCGCGACAAGCTTGACCTGTGTGTGGCATGACGCGCAGACCACCTTGAGACAAATCGATGATCAAGCCGATCAAACTGATCTGGCTCCCAGAGCGATAGGACGACAATAATAGCATCCTTTGTCGTGGCCATTACATTGTCGTCTCGATTGAGCCATGTATCTTTTGTTTCTCCTTGCTCCTCCTCTATGCCTTCACCGCAGCAGATGAGGTGGCTTTGGCTGGTCCAGTCATGGCATGGTTTTTGAATCAATTCGGCTTCACCAGCATGTTGATTGTGGGATCTGCTTTCGCCTCGATTGCCTATCCCAAAAATTCAGGTGCTGCGCTGCTCTTTGTCGTTGGTGCCAAAACCATCATCGGCTACGGTATCACCTAAGGAACGCTTCCCATGGTCACTATGCACAGCTCCAAATGGGCCTACAGTGTCCTGGCCGGTATCACTTTATGACTGGAGCCTCGTTTATCCTCGGCGTTCCATTTCACTTTTACGGAGACAAGATGGACAAGTGGGCAATGCGACAGCAACAGCGCTTCTTGAAGCATTCAACATAGATACCTTCGACTAGTCTCTCTTCATCTTTGACTACCTCTTACTACAAATTTGCAACTTGCATCTTGGTCTTTGCCAAATTTTTGTGGTCCTTGATATCTGAATCCATAATGGCCGTGTTGTCCTTCTTTTTTTTTTTCTCGCAAGCTTGAACCTGGGGTCGTGGGGAGAACGAAGCAAGGGCTGTACTATAAAACGACTGAAATTGCGAACAGTGTGTTTCGGTGAGATGCTATGGACAGATGGACCTGGTTAGCATCTCAGCACCTATGATGCTATGATGCTGATTGGCATAAAACAAAGAAATGCTACAGAGACAATTGTGAACCGTTGGAATATTGAACCGCACTGGAGTGACACAGAGACTAATAGTCCTTGACGCCGGCGAGTCGAAGCACCTGATCAGTGAGCTCTGGCTTTTCAAAAGGTTCGTCCCGGTATTTGGGACACAGCTTTCCGTTGCGCATTGGTTTATCCTCGGTGGGTCGGATGTTGCAGTGAGGCCAGTGGGTGGTACCGATCCAGTTTTCGAAGCATTGCTTCTTGGCGATTAGAGCCTCTTTGTTAGCATATGCCTTGGGTGTCATGCAGATGTATTGAACGTGTCGGATCTGGTTGCCCTCGGGCAGACGTGCATAGTGCATGGTACGAGAATCCCATAGAACAAAGTCACCCGGTTCCATGTCGACCTTGAACATCTGGCATCCCCGCTCTTCGAACCACTTGATGTCTTTCTCGCTAAACAGGAAGAGATCCATGTACTTGAGCTCGGGAGGTGGTGCATCCTCGTGATCGGCCGACTCGCGCTTGTGCGCAAAGAATTCGTTAAACAGCTTGGCAGATCCACGCATGAGCATCAGACCTCCATCCTTGGGACCGTTCGGGGCGTAGTTGAGCAATCCCTGTACAGCTTGCATTCTGGCGCCCGAAAACAAAACAGAAAAGCGCACAGTGAAGAACAAGTTAGGTGGGATCGCTCATTGGAGGAGAGAAACAAAAATGAGACAGCCGGGAACAAGAAAGAGAAGAGAGAGGGATAAATCGCTTACCCTTTACGCTCGGGGTTCTGGTCACAGTGAGGCCAGGGACTCCAGTTGAGATCCTTTCGGTTGGGCATCGAGATGTTCATACCGTCAAACGAGCAAAGCAGTTGCTTGGTGCCCCAGAGCTTTTCAAAGATTTCGACAATCTTGGGCTCTGTCCTGGCCTCCCAAGCCATCTTTTCGTGAGTGGAAGCGTAGGCAAAGTACATTCCACCTTTGAAGCTGACTGGCAAGTGGTCGGCAGTCCACGTCTCGGGGTCGTTTTCGTCAAAGCCAAGCTCAAAGTTCTTGAGCCATTGGATCTGCTTGTCGACGTAGTACTGTGCGCGTTCGGGTGAGATGACGTTCTTGATGACGACACATCCGTTCTTGTGGAACTCGTCACGCCAGTCACCGTACACGGCATTCTCGTCGAATTTGATGAGATCCTTGGTCTCGAAACGAGCACCGTACGTGCGTTCCTTTTCCTGAGGAGCTTCAAACGACGAAGTTGTGGTGACGGTGGCAGTGGCAGACATGTTTGAGAAATGTGGGTGGGGCTGACCTTGTTCTTGTTCAAGTTGGGAAATTGGATGACGAGACGATCAAGATGTCGTGAGATTTCTTGATCTATAAGTATCTTGACGACGGATGCCAGTAAGGTGAGACGCCGACAGAATCGTGGCTTCCTTAGCAGCCTGACATGCTTTGAAAGAAGCCAAAAGCGATGGTATCTTCCGCGGCTGGCTTGCTGACTGGTGATTCGGCTGCTGCTGCTGCTGCTGGGCAACAACCGAAGACCACAGATAGACTCCGTGCCGATGTTCACAACCGTCAAGGCGTTGTACTGTACTGTACAGTCGGCGTTTCTGGCCAATAACATCTCGGTTCATGACAAGCGAAATCTGTGGGGCAAGAGCGATCCAGGGTCCTTTGCTACAGCTCGTGTCTAGGGTCTACCCCACATGCCAATTTTCCTGTATTTTGACGGTTCGGTTTTCCTTCCCAATTAGGAAATTATTATTGCACGGAAGCTCGGTCTGCGTTTAGCAACTTTGATAGTCACTCGGTCTCGGCTGTGCATTGTTGGACGTGAGATTGCTAACCGTGCATCCTTCTTTTTCGGTTGATCAGACCTTTTGCACAAAGCATGTGCGTACAGTACAGTATCGCAATGCTGTGACCAGCTCCGGTTTCGGCTACGGCTAGCGTGGATCCCAGATGTGTACAGATTGTAGGGCGAACCCTTGTTACACCAGGCTCGGTTCGTCGTGACCGTTGCTACCTTCAAAGATCCTGAACTGGAACTCGTTCACATTTGGAAGCCGAGACCAGAATCTCGGTCGCAAAGATGTTCGAACTTTGTGCTCATTGCATCCCTTTCAAAGAGGTTGGCCTCAGGCTCTGTTGCAACCTGAGCATATAATGACATGGCAATGCGACCTCGGTTCTTCATTCTTTGCTATCAACCCATTCCGCCCCAACTGTCATTTGTCAAGCGACACGATTCAACTTCACAAGCGCTTTGGTCCTTTCAAGCCTAACTTATTGTCATAACGACTCGGTCAAGATGCCGGCTCCTATTCAAGTCGCTCACAAGCCGCTCAATCCTCCGCAAGTAGGTGACAATGGTTATGTAGAGCCCACGCCAGGAAAGTCTGAGGTTCTCAAGAAGGGTTCAGCTCCTTTTGGTTGTCGAACACTCGACTCGGATGTTCGCATTGACCATGACGTCGAGATCGTAGTGCGTGATGGTTGTCGTCTATACGCCGACGTTTATCGTCCTGCTACTGACGAGAACAATGTGCCCGTCATCATCTCCTGGTCTCCTTACGGCAAAAAGTACTCTGCAGTCGATATGATCTTCCAGGTCTGCACCTGGCGTTGTTGCATCAAGGATGAGGATGTTAGTGGGCTGGAAAAATTCGAGGGTCTAGATCCAGCATGGTGGGTGGCACGTGGATACGCCATTGCCAGCGTTGACGCACGTGGAGCAGGTAACAGCGATGGAGACGTTGGTTGCTTGGGTACACAAGAGGCCGAAGACATCCACGATGTGATCGAGTCGTTGGCCAAGTTGCCCTGGTGCAACGGTAACGTAGGAATGGCAGGCAACTCGTACCTCGCCATCTCCCAATGGCATGCCGCAGCACAGAACCCGCCCTCTCTCAAGGCCATCGCCCCATGGGAAGGCTCGGGCGACATCTTCCGTGAACAATTCTGCCGTGGCGGTCGATTCGACATGAGCAACTTTGATCTCATCACAAAACTCGTCATCAAGGGTCGCAACCGTGTCGAAGACTTTGAAGAGATGCATCGTCGCTCCCATCTTGCCAACACCTTCTGGAATGACAAGCGCGTCGACATGTCCAAGATCAACATCCCTTGCTTTATCACTGGCTCCGACTTTAGCCAGATTCACACCATGGGTGCCATCCGCGGTTGGATGCAGGCCAATACAGACAAGAAATGGATCAAGTGGAGTGGATACCAAGAATGGTTCGAATTGTATGCCGTTCCCGAAAGCTACGATGAGCTCAAACTATTCTTCGACCGATACCTCAAAAACCTCGACAATGATTGGGAAAAGACACCCAAGGTTCGTTGGGCCACGCTTCCCTTTGGTGACCGAGACGTCCAACACGATATTGTGCTACCCGATTTCCCTGTGCCCAACACCGACTATCGCACCTTCTACCTCGGTCCCAACGGCACTCTCTCCGCCAATGCCCCCAAACAGGCTGGAACGTCTTCACACAACGCTGAAGAGCGCGTCTCCATCTCGAAATTCAAACACACTTTTACCGAGGCAACGCGGCTCATCGGTCTACCAAAGGCAGAGCTCTACATGAGCTGTGACTCGCTCGACGACTTTGTCGTCTTTGTCCAGCTTCGCAAACTCGGCAGTAACGGAAAGGAGCTCAGCCAACTCCAATTCCCCCTCGCACGCGCTCCTGTCAATTCGATCGACGAAATGGCCGAAAAGGATCGAGTCAGCTTGACCTTGCACAACGGATCGATTGGTGTCTTGCGTGCATCTCAGCGCAAAATTGATGCCTCCAGGTCGTTGCACCACCAATTTCCATTTCATCCTCACGATGAGATTTGGAAGGTACCCAAAGGCCAAATTGTAAAGTTAGAAATTGGAATTTGGGCCATGGGCGTCGATTACGACGCTGGCGAATCGATCCAGGTCGACATCCTCGGTCAGTGGCCCGGCTTCACCGAGGTAGCTGCTTTCTCTAGACCACGTCCAGAGTCCGAGAGGAATAAAGGCATCCATACCGTTCATTTCGGCGGCGAGTATCCCAGTCGTATCATTCTGCCATTTGTCCCCAAGTAGATATATAAACAGAGTTGTCCCAAACAAGCGCAATCACCACTTGCATCGCTGTATAGTTTTCACACACACACAATATCGGCAAAACCAGTTAGGATCGAAGTTGCATTTTGCCCTCTGTGCCATTCTGTTTGCTGCTTCAAGCGTGAGGTCGATCTACATGAAAATGTCGGCCTTCAACATGTCCCAAAGGTCCTCAAACTCCATGTTTGTGAAAGCTTCGGCGCCTGCTTGACCAGACAATCCGGCAACATTCGTGTTGGTGTTCAAGCTACCATGGACTTGGCCATAGCCGAGAGAAGCCATCATCATCTGCTCAATGTTGGTCTGTTGCGAGGTTGATGCGAGCTGTGGTGTGATGAATCCATGTTTGTGTGCGTACGGTTGACCCGTGCTAATATTGTCTGTTCTAGCTTGCTCTCTCTCTAGACTCGTCGCAGAAGGTGTCATTGGGAGACCCCCAACGCTTTGGCGAGGAGATTCGCTGTTATTGATATCGTTTCCAGATGAAATGATTGCACTCTCTCGCCTTTGGACTGGTAAGGCTTCTCCACGAACCACTGCTCCGGTCCTCTCACGGAGTCGCGAAAATATAGAGAGAAAAGCACTAGGATAGCCCCACTCCTCGTAACAACCTTCAACATAGCTCGTGGCGGAGTTGAGAAGCTCCATATCGGATCGGGCAAGACGGCTGCGAGGGCTGCGTAGAGTGTTGAGAGCGACGACGACGCTGGCCATGAACGTTTGCGGCGCACCGATCAGCGTCGAGTGTAGACCAGCATCCACGGTCTGCAGTGTTAGCGTAATTAGACCTCTTGCTGCGCTCATACATTGCGAGGCTGCGCCCAACAGTCGTTTGATTTCGGGCAACTCGGGAGTACGCTTCTGCACTTCTCTCCGGAATCCTTGCTGCGGAAAAAGAATAGCGACACGGAGCACAGCAATCTGAGCCTACAATAGCAGTCAATTAGACCAAGGAATTTGCGAATCAGTCGCTGAACTACGATCAAAGAATCTGCCATCGAACAAAGAGTACGTACGTAGTAGAATTGCTGCGCCAGGAAGACGGCCAACACCTGGTCGTGCCCAGATTGGATCCCAAAAGAGCTGCTCTGCGAATTGAGATTCTCTGGCAAGGTCGTTTCCCACATGGTCAAACTTTGCGCCAAACGTGCCGTTTCTCCCAACATCTCTGTGGCGTGTCCAAAACGGTAGTTGTAAAATCGATCAGAAATTTGACCCATGATGCTTGCGAGCGAGACCCAAGCAGTGAATAGATTGATTCGGTTGCGTTCTGCCGCATGCCCTGCATCAGCTTCCTCGCCATCTTCGGTTCGATTTCCATCTTGGCTGCTTGGGGCCTGCCCAGATGGTTGCCAGGCTGAGCCAGTCGGATATGGTTGAATATTGAGATGGCTATCGATGGACATGTAATCGTAAGAAGTGTTTATGCTGGAGGCTCGGCCACACTCGAGCTGCAAAAGCCGCTCGAGAGAATAGCAAGACCACCACAGGCGCCGCTCGAGACAATAATCGTGCATAAGATGTGGTCGAATTTTCTGCTGCTGAGCCAAACGTTCGGTTGCCACATTCTTCTGCAGACCAAGCGAGACTGCCAGGCGGATCGCTAGACCCGTGATGTACCAAGACTGGCCATCCTTGCCACAACTGCGAAGGCTAAGTGCCAGAAGCAGCAACGCTTGTACGCTGACCAGATAGGGTAAGGCGGAGAGGTGGGAATGCAGACTGTAGGACGCTGTCAAATAGGATGTTCGCGAATGATGGCAGGTGGTAAGCATCGGGTCAGATGGAGGCAGCTCGCCCATACCAATGCAGATGATGGCGTAGAGCACGACGAGGTTAGGCACACGACTGGCTTGCACTTTACTCTGCAATGTTGCATTGGCATCCATCGACGAGGTAGAGGCTTCACTCTGCAGATTGAGAAAGTAGCTTGCATCGGCTCGAACATTGTCACGGTCGACGGCTGGAAAGAGTGGCCAGACACGATTGAAAAATGCATCAATGCATCGGGAAAGGAGGGGCTCTGGCGGGAGATTGGGTAGAGCTGGGAAGAGGGGCATCTCGAATTCATCGCTTTGGGTCATGCCATGCCGAAAGAGGGGCGCTGTAGCATCGTAGCCGTAGCCGGCCAAGGAAACGTCTGTGAATTTGAAGAGACATTGTAAGCTGCTCCCTCCAAGGACCTTGAGCCTGTGGGGTGAACCATCGGTATGGACAACCACGTCAGCAGTTGGCGTTGATGATTGTTCTCGTCGAGGATCGACGATATTTCGTTCGTGTTCTGCCGAGACTTCGTGGTAAGCCCGTGATACCCAACTTGGGAATTCCTGGTGTCCTTGGTTGTTTCCGCCGATTCGCCGAAGGGATTCAGTGGACCGAATAGAGTTACGAGTGCTGGAATTCTCTGGTAGTGGCGTACTTATGGAAGCAGAGCTGGGGCTGAAGCGCTCTGGCTCGCTTTGGCCCACTTGAGGCTGCAAATACGATGGGGAGCGGGCATGATGATGGTGCTGATACGTAGAGGAATGATGGCTCACATCCACAGCGTCGGAAGCAGAGCCAGTATTGATCATGTGTGAAACAGATTGAGGTAGGTCGGAAGATGACCTCCTCGAACTTGACTCGGGGTAAGAAGATGTTCCGTCAACGAAATCAAGGCCATGTTCGTCGTCGTCGTTGTCGTCGTCGTCGTCGAGGTGATTGCGTTCCGATGGTACGTTATCCTGATGGTCAGGGACGGCAGCGGTGTTGATGATTCGATCTTGATTGTCTGTCGGCGCGTGACTCTGTGCTGGTTGATTGCTTTCGAGCGAGGAAACCGGTGTCTGCTTGTGGTTCACGCTTGGAGGACGTGGGCTGCGGCGAGCGGTCCTGCGACGAAGTGCAATCGACGCATTGGGACGCCGAGGATCGGATGTGACGCAGACGTCTCCACGACGGATACAATTGTGACACTTGGGTTGATGAGCATCGCAGCGTACCTTGCGCTTGCGACAAGTGTTGCAAGCTAAGGAAAGACGACCTGGTTTGCTATGGCGTACACGCGGAGAAGACGGGCGGGGCTCTTGGCAGTGGGTGGTTGTGTCGAGGGCTGAGCTGAGAGTTGAGGCAGTGTCTGCGGCTGGGAATGGTGCTGTGGACGACATTGAGACAAGGCATTGAGCAGCCTCGCTAGCGGGCTCGGTGGCGGATGGGGCCCAAGAGCGCTTGTTGGGTGAAGCCGAGCCAAGGAACGAAGCATATGCTACAGTAGAGGGCAAGGTTGCGACGTCGATTGGCATGATTTTGAGATCCGAGCGAGAAGGAATCGGTTGAGATGCACAACGAGCTGGATGAGAGATGTAGTAGCAAGTAACCCTAAGCAGAGATGACGATCCGTTCAACAAAGATGAAGGAAAGAAGGGATAATGCTGTCCAACCTCGGTTCAGAATTGGTCTCACTATAAGCTTAAGCTTAGCTGCAGGGTCCACCTGATACACTACACGGTGCCAAGATTCCCGAGTGGATTATTGAGATTAGTATTGTACTCAAACATCCACGTGACTTTGACAGTTGAAATTCAAAGCAATACGGTTCTTGATTTCCGTTTCCGTGCCGAGCCAGTCGGAAGATGTGGGGTTGTCATAGTACACTGCAGATCAACCTGTCTCGGCTCACTTGGCTCCTTTGAATGAACCGAGACGCAGTGATTGGCGCCCATGGGGCCCCGCAATGTCTCCTTTCTGCACACACACGTCTTGGTCACAGTGCAATGGTGCAAACGCCTGTCGCTTCAATTTGTAAGCTGCGTCCATCAAAGAGAGGTACCATTGGCTTGATTGTCCAGGCTCCCGCTCTATTGAGGCCCTTTCGGCGCGGTGTTTCAATCAGCAAGCCACGCGCAACATTGGCTCTTCTCATCCACGCAGCATCCTTCACCTGAAATCTAGTCTTTACTCCAGCTTGACTCCGTTCCGTTGGGCAAGATGCACCATCAAATGTGGGGTAAACCGGTGCTGCACCCCAAAACCCTATCTATCGATTCCAATTCCCGAATTGCCCTTTTTACCCCGCACCACATGTTGTCGTCCTTTCCCTCTGCTATCCAACCTCTTGGTTCCCGTTGCCTGTCCCCTGGACCTTGCCTCGGTTCATTCACGGCTCGCACGTCCACAACCTCTGCTGCCTTCTTCCCTCCATCAACCGCAGCCTGATTGCTGCCTGGTGTTCCATCTTTTCACCCCACAACCATGCTTTCTGCGTCTTGTTCTCGGCTGTTCCTCACCATACACTCTACATACTTGCTTCCGAACAGCATCAATTGTTTCTCATGCATGCTCCTTGTAGCTAGCATCCCATACTCTCATGTCTATAATACACCTTGACGTCTGCTTCTCCTCGCCATCCCGGCCCACTATTCTTCATCCACGCTCCCCTTTCAGGTGATACTTTTACCTCAAGCCCATGCAGCTTACCTGTCAAAGGCAGTCACTTCATTCATAACACACACACACAATACAACATACTCCTACGTGCACGCTTTGGCAGACACAACGCGATGGGCGAAGAAAGCAAGAGTGTCTATGACGTCGAGGTCACCAATTATGATGCCGACCTCAAACTCGAGGCCAGCAACTCTGATGCCGACCGCAAGCTCGAGGTCGACAAGTCCAAGGTCCAAACCGCGGGTACTGTGCAGCTGACCGCTGGAAAGATCGTTTACATCCCCTCTCCCACAGCTGATCCTCGCGATCCTCTCAACTTGCCCACTTGGCAAAAGATGGTCATCATCATCTGCCTTTCCCTCTTCTCTGTGATTGGTCTTGGTATTGTCAGTGGCTTTGGTGGTCTGCTCGGCTTCTACATCCCTGAATACGCTTCCATCGGTAAAAACTACCAGGAGATCAGCTACTTTCTCAGTCTGCCCAACCTGACCATGGGTATCGGCAACCTCATTGGTATGCCCATCGCTGTCGCTGTCGGTCGTCGCAGCGTCTTCCTCGTCGCAACCGCAGTCATGTGCATCTCGATCGGACTTTGTGCCGCTGCTGGAACCCAGGCGAACCACTACAATTGGCACTTGGGCGCACGCTTGCTTCTCGGTATCGCTGCTGGCCAGAGCGAGGCGCTTGTGCCCATGATTACCCAAGAGATTGTCTTCTTGCACGAGAGGGCTCGTTTTCTAATGCTTCAGCAGACCATTCAGGTCATCGCTGTTGCCATTTTTGTTCTCTTTGCTTCACCCATTGCCGCCGCCATCGGCCCTCAGTGGTGGTACGGCATCGGCTGCTGCCTTTGCGGTGTATGCTTCATTGTTGCATTCTTTTTCCTTCCCGAGACAAAATATTACCGACCCCAATCGGATTTCCAGGAGAATGCAACTGCAAACGACGCCAACAGCACCACAGATTCCTCGGACCAAGCTCAAGGATTCCGCCTTCACACTGAGCGCCCTCCCCTCGACTACCAGCGCTATGAGCCTCGCACGTTGCGCTCCAGCCTGCGAATGTGGGTTGGAAAGCCCGAGTGGGGTACAGCCTGGACCGTATTCAAGGACTCTTGGCTTCTGGTGTTCCTTCCCAACGTCTTCTGGGCTCTGGCTATCAATGGCGTGACTCTTGGCTGTAACATTGCCATCGGAATGACCTATGGTAGTATCCTCGAGGCAGCTCCGTACAACTGGCCCCATTCCTCGGTCAGTTATGCCAATGCTGGTCAGATTGTCACGTCACTTGTGGCTCTGCCCGTCTATGGTTACGGCAGTGACTGGATTATCAAGTGGTTTGCCAACCGCCGTGGAGGCATTCACGAGCCCGAAACCCGCTTGATTCCCCTATTCGTGCCCATCTTGATTGGTGTCATCACCGCAGTCCTCTACGGTCAAGGTGCCCGACACCCAGACAAGTACCACTGGTTCACCTATGCTTGGGCACTTGCCGCTTATTTCTTCACCTTTATTGGTGCCAACATCGTAGCAATCACTTACTTGCTTGATGCCTATCCTCAGAAGGCCAGTTCGTTGCTTATCATTATTTGCGCTTTCCGTGGATTCCTCTCCTTCGGAGTCAGCTTCCGTGTCTGGGACATGATTGAGTCGATGGGCTACGACGGGGCATTCAACATGTTTGCGGGCTTGACCGCACTTATGGGTGCCTTTGGAGTTCTCCTCTACTTCTTTGGTAAGCCCATCCGTAGATTTTCTCAACGCTTCATCACCGTGGACGACAAGAACTAGACGTAATGGGATTCCGTATCACCATGCAAGTGATCACTCGAAAGTCTTTTTGCTATGTATATTTCCTGCTTGATGTTTATGAAATATGACGATTACCATGATTCCATGCTTCGCTATCGAGACCAGCTACTCGACCGAATGATTCGCTTTTAAGACGTAAAGCTATCAGTCCAAGTGAAATGCTCAGAGACTTCCAATGCTGACCCTTCCCGGTCGGCAAAGCTGCCAAATTGCCCACGTTGGTCAAGTGACCGTTTCGCTTCTTTTGAAGATCAGATCTCGGTTGGATCAATGGGTGCCGCGTGCCTCGCACTTAAATCGAATCCTTGACAAATGAAATCAAGCACTGCGTGCAACAAAGGTCGTTCAACAAGCCGAACCGAGATTCTCAAAAGATATCATTCAATGCCACAGCCCCCCACCTTCCCGACGCAACCGTTCCAATCTGACCACTCGGTACGGACATGCCTTGAACCATTGGCTAGAGTTTTCGAGTCTGTTCGTACGGACATGGATGCGTAGCTTCAGCGCCGAGGCTTGGCACAAGGCAATTCTACTGCTCCGTGATTCTGACCAGCATGGCCTGTACGTGACATCAAGGCCTTCCGAGACCCTGTTCCTAAGTTGCACCCCCGCGTCTTGTCTTGTGTCCAAAGATTGACCGGCTCAGTTCATGTATAGGCTGTCTGCAGGTTCAAATGCTCAAGTGTCCTCACTTCTCACACCAGTCTGTGTAACGGAAGCTGCCGGCATCTTGCAGAAGCATCTCATATCGATTTCCTGTATTCCGTCGTTTTCACCCGACTTTGTCATCGTTCCTGCGTCAACCATCTCGACATAGAAGCTTTTCTTTCAATAACTTCAGCCCGAGCACACTGGACAGCAATCCGTTATGACGGATATCAACATCAACGACGAGACAGCGAATGCGGTACTGGCTCAAGTAGAGACCAACATGACTGATTTTGTGCCACCCGCCATGTCAGCTTGGAGGAGGCGACTCATCATGCTGTCGCTTTGTCTTACGCTGTTCCTCAGTGCTTTAGACATCACCATCATCTCGACGGCGCTTCCAACCATCGCAAGGGAGCTGGGTGTCAACGGGCGACAGTATGCCTGGATCAGCAGTGGCTTTACATTGTCCAGCACAGCTTCAACACCCGTGTGGGCCAAGGCATCCGATATCTTTGGTCGTCGTCCTGCTGTCATAGCTTCTGCTGCATGTTTCATGGCAGGCAGCCTGGTTTGCGCTTTGGCTGTGGATTGCAACATGCTCATTGGAGGGCGCGTTGTACAGGGGCTTGGTTGTGGCGGCTCCGTTGTCATGGTCACCATCATCATCGGGGACATTTTCTCACTGAAAGATCGACCCAAATATTATGGCTTCACCGGCATTGTTTGGGGGATCTCCAGTGCCGTCGGACCGGTGCTTGGTGGTATTTTTGTCCAGACAATTGGCTGGAGGTGGTGCTGTAAGTGCTGTGCTGCTATACTGTCCCAGGCTTTCCTCGTGCGTTTAAACCAGTTCACTGACAATTGCTATTCGTGGTATCGATTTCACAGTCTATATCAATCTGCCTTTCGATGGCCTTGCAATCATGGTTTTATTGTTTGCATTAAAGGTCGACATCGAACGAGAGCCAATTCTTCAAGGCCTCCGCACTCTGGATTGGACTGGCTTTGCCTTGATCATTGGTGGTACAATATCTTTTCTCTACGGGCTTGAATTGGGCGCAACGAATACACTTCCTTGGTCGGCTCCCGTCGTCATTTGCACGATGGCCATCGGCGGTCTGCTTCTTGCGGCTTTCACGTTTTGGGAAGCGCGCTTTGCATCCAAGCCCATTATCCCTGGTCGCATCTTTTCGAGGTCAACAAACATGGCGGCCTTCGTGCTAGCGTGTCTTCACTCGTTCGTTTTTATCTCTTACGATTTCTTCCTGCCGCTCTACTCTCAAGTCATCCTAGGACTCTCGCCGTTGTTGTCTGGAGTCACTCTCTTTGCTCTAATCGTGCCTTTGTCATCCATGCCGATGGTTGGTGCTCTTGTCATTCGTAAGACAGGCAACTATGTCTACATCTGCTATCTGGGTGCCGCCCTCATGGCTCTTGGCAACGGTCTCTTCCTTTCCTTCAAGACCGACAGAGAATGGGCCAAGATCATCTCCTTTCAGGTCATAACCGGTATTGGCGCCGGTCTTCTTTTCCAAAGCCCTATGATCGCCTTGCAAAGCTTCCTTCACCAGAGCGATCTTGCAGCTGCTATGTCGGCTTATAGTTTTTTGCGCAATCTCTGCACATCAATTTCTGTCGTCATCGGCTCTGTCCTCATTCAGCACTCTTTGCCTGGCGGCAGCAGTTTCACCTCTCTCCACGCCTCTCATGATACCAAGACAGGAGGAGAGGTGGAAGAAAGCGTCTCCAAGCAGCAATACTTGACCGGGCTTCGAAATATGTGGACTTTCTACACAGCGATCTGCGGGTTGATGCTCTTGTCAGCTTTCTTCATCAAGCAAAAGCGACCGGACAAGAAGACGGAGGAAGCGACCGACAAGCCCAATGTGCCAATCCATCATGATCGCGAAGATGAGAAAGTCACCAACGAAAAGGAGATAGCATGAAGGATCACGGCAGGTCTTGACAGATGGGCAGCTCTCCATGGCAAAGAAATGCGCTCGAGAAAAGACTGACCGATGATTTCTAGGCTGCGAAATGTTGTGTTCATAACGGTAGATTTCATTTCAAGGCTAGCCGCCAGGGCTGGTGTCAAACAAACTTAATGTATAGAGTTTTGCCTGTCAATAACGCAAAACACACAACTTTAGGACGACGGCGCTCAGAGTCAGGCAATCATTTATCAATTCTTTTTGTAACGTAATTCATGTATTAGTCGCGGGCCTTGTTGGAATATACAGTCACCTGCTGCGTCAGGATATTGGTCTGACCAACGCTTACAGACGTTGGTAACAAGAACACTACGCACGCGCCAACAAGTCTCTTACAGACGTCGGTAGGGAACCACCAACGCATCTATTGTGCTGGTTCCCACATAACTTGGATCTCGGACACAGCATTCATTCCAGCAACTTAGTTGCCCCGGATAATGCATGCAGAGCGCTTGGTTGGCGAGCGCTA
Source organism: Ustilago trichophora (assembly GCA_900323505.1). Classification (NCBI taxonomy): domain Eukaryota; kingdom Fungi; phylum Basidiomycota; class Ustilaginomycetes; order Ustilaginales; family Ustilaginaceae; genus Ustilago; species Ustilago trichophora. Next base: position 14,629 of record OOIN01000017.1, on the reverse strand, counting down.
GCTTCACTGGAGCGTGTGGCACGCGGCTGCGCACGTGATCACTCAGCCAGCCGCACGAGAGTGGTGACTGGAGCGTGCGCGCTTACAAGGTACTCCCCAACTTGGGGTTGCCCCTTTTTATGGCTTGACATGATAGAGTTATATGTGCTGATCAATAGTCATGCTGACCCCCAAGGCTGAAAGCATAATAAAATTTTGCGTGGGGGTGATCGGAAGTTGGGGTCGGAGCTTGGGGGTAAAAAACTTTTTTGCTCCGATCTGGCAACTTGAAGGCTTGTTGGATGCATCTAGGCTAGAAACTATGTTTCCAAAGTTTACAGAGCCATCAGATGTGAATTGAGGGTGTGGGGTGTTACAGGCCTCACGTGGGCTGACCAGGGTCAGGCACGAGTGGAGGCCGGAGGAGCGCAGCAGCGGCTGTGCGCAGAAATGGCGCACAGGTGCATAAGTACTCGGCCGGCAGGTGGAGCTCACTGGCCGACTTTTCGGAGGGAAATCGGCAAGTGGCATCCACCCGGCGACCCGTACGCGCTGAGCGCGAAAAGGCGCCACCAGGGACGTACGGGAGAGGTGCGACCAATGACGCACGGCGGAAGGATGGCCAAGGGCTTGTCGCCATCAGGGATGGCAAGCAAGACGCTTGGGGGGAGATATGAAGGACGCGTAGATGAGGGGGGAATGAAGTGGGTGGCTCCCCACGGGTGCCGCCCAGAGCCGATGGACACAGGCTGATACAGCATGTGGCCACGTCGAGCCGTACGGCCGCCCTCCTGGTGAGGGTGAGGCCATATATACTCACACTGCACAGGCGTGCGATGGGGCGGAGCCCCATCCACTCTACTATTACTTAACTTATCACAATCGTTCAACCGTCAGTACAACACTGTCTCTTGTATCCGTCGTTTCGTAGCAATCCAGGCATTGCTACTATCTCCTGTGTGTGTAGTATCACATTAGCGACGCCGTCGACACCTACATCGACGCTACGGAACCTCAACCGTAGGCAGTACCTCCACTGCGGTCCTGATACCTCCATCAGTACCATATAACGACTGTCGGAGCGCTACGGACACTCGTGCACCAACAGGCGTCAACCTGCATTCCCCAACCCCTCGTACGACCTCTCGTACGATTCGCCAAGGTCTAGTTTCGTGCCGCTCTGCCTCTGGACGGAGTGTCCACAGCGGTTAGTCGAGAGTTGCCCGTAGGCCGCCGTCCACCGATTAATTAGTGGAAAATCGCCAGAAGACATCGATTCGGCGATTCCGGGATTCTCAGGCCCACGACCCCTAGCCCTAGGCCGTGGTGCGCCAGCCGCGGGAGAAGCACCAGTCCGTCCCGCCAAAATGGCCAACCTGACCGCGCTCCGTCAGCCTGAGGGACGCGTCAAAAAACACTGGTGCAGTGCCGCAACGGAAAATTCTTTTTCCTTGGCTGGGCAGCGGACAGGTGGGTGACGGACGCGTCAAAATTCAGGGAAATTGCTAGCGTGACAGACACGCTCACCCACACTGCTCTAGTGCCTGACAGACCAATCCAACTTTTTGGCTGAGCGGCCCACTCCTCCAGCAGACTCACTGAGCTGTCTGTCACTTCACTGACTGGCAGACAGGATGAGTGACGGACATGACTGACTGACTGACAAGCTTGGTGACGTGACAGACGTGACTGACTGGCAGACGTGATTGAGGAAGTGATTCCTGCTGCAAGCACACACAGCAGTCAGGTGTGTGACGGCAACCAATGTGTACCCATGGACTGCAGCAGACGGACAAAACTCAAATACAAACATTGACAGACAATGTCAAAAATCATGCCTGCCAAAAATTCTGATCAGAATGCTGGCCTCAAAATTGAGAGCGCAATGTGTCCTTGGAGCAAGGAGCGTGACGCGTCTGGGTATGAGTAGACGGACTCTCATTGCACCGCACACAATTTGACTCTGCGCTGACTGACTGACAGACGCGTCAAATTTCAGTGAATTCAACTTGGCAGCATGTACGTCCTTCAACAGCACTCTGAACAGCGGCTGGTCCGTCAAGTCATGGCTCCTTTGTCTGGAAGCGTGTGAAGGACAATGTTGAGACAACAGTAAATGACTCTCACGACTGGAACCAACAAAGCTAACTCAGATGCTCCCAAGTGCGGACCTTTGCTTTGAGTTTGCTTTGTGTTTGACGGACAGCTTTTCTCACAGCTTGACTTTGACGTACTTGTCCTTTGTCCGCCATGCACCCACACCCTTGTCTGTCCTTCACACGCTGTACACCTTTGTCTGTTGTCCATTGTCCGTCACACACCACAGATCTTTGTCTGCTTGTTGCTCACTGCACAGCTTTGTCTGTCCGTCACTGAAACAAAATTTTCCACACCGCTCACAGCTCTGCGCTATCCTTTCTTGACTTGATTGCTTTACGGTCACTGAAACAAAATTTTCCACACCGCTCACAGCTCTGCACTATCCTTTCTTGACTTGTTTGCTTTGCAGTGTGTGTCTGCATGAGCGTGAGTGCAAGTGAAACCATCTTACCTTTGTACGTTTCCCTCTTGGACACATTGAGTGCTTCAAGTGGCTGTTGCTGTAACCCGTTACGCTTGCTGGAATCCTTGACAGTGTACGTCTGACTGTGCTTGCTATGTGCGCTGCTTGTCTCCTCTGAAGCATATATACTGTGCCTTTCTGACCGTTGCTGACCGTCATTGCTCATCAATCCAACAATCCATTCCAGCTTCTCTCTACCGTACTCTACCACTTTTATCCACCGCCAGCAAATTCTTCAACCATGTCTCAGCAATCTTTCCATCCTGATGACAGCGTACTTGCTGCTGAACTTGTTGATGCAGGCATCGACACAATTGACGCAGTCAGTGATACGGACAGGTATGTTTGGGCAATCATCACCACGCATCATCAATGATCAGCAGCTGACATCACTATTTGCATTTTTTGAATTCAGTCACGCTCTCCCTGCTGCCAACCAAGCCGCAAATCAAGAAACCGCCATTTCCACTCCAGTGGATCCTCAGCACACCGCTCAGCTGGCACGCTTCAACTTACGCTTGGTGGACCATCCCCGCATCCTGCTCTGCACCCTGGACAGCTGTTGTCCTCAATTGCCGCTCATCCCAGACTTCAAGCACGTCACGGCTCACATCAAGAAGGTCCACAAGAAGCCGCTGGTTGGGTCTGCCAAGGATATGCTGCGTAGCCTCCTTGATGAACTGGATGTACCGTCTCCTGGCACGGTCTGCATCAACAAGGATCTTCTGCCAGAGCGCATGATTCCTGAGCTGGGTGAGCTCTTCCAAGGCTACCGCTGCAACTTGTGCTCCTATGCCGTCCAAGCCAAGTCTGCTTTCTACGAGCATCTGCGTGGGCATCCTGATGCTAAAGGCAGAGCATCGTACACCCATCCTGTTCCCATGCAGAAGTTGCACGAGTGCGGCAAGAAGATCCGCTACCTTCACGTCCGCAATCAAGATCTGGATCCCACACCGCCTCCTGCCATTCTCACCACCGCTCTGGATGCAAGCACCATCAGCGCCAATATCAAGACAAAGGTGGATGCCTTCCTCAAGCAGAATGAAGATTGCCTCCGTGAAGCAGACCTGCTCAAGCCAGGCATTCAGCCTGAATCTGCCAGCGGCAACATTGGTCCTTGGGCCAAGCAGCTGGGTTGGCATGCGTACTGGGCTGGCAAGCCTATTGTGGCCATCGGCGCACTCAGCAAGTCAAAAAAGGTGTGGCCTGGTGCTCATATAGACTTTGTCCATTGGGTATTGGTCATGACACAGCAAGCAGCCGCAACATGGATGACGGCTTTCCTCAAGACTGGCAGGCAGGTGCAACAGACTTTCCGTGCCTACAGTCCTGAACCAAGCCAGCCGTACAACCTCAGCCTACCAACAGTCAAGAAACGTGCGGACATGTGGGCCTTTTTACTTGCTCTGCTTATCCATGCGGTCTTTGACGGTGTCTCTTTTGGCTATTACGGTGACAGTGACCAGACTGAGCATCTTGGTCTCAGCGCACACCTGGACTCTGTACTGCAAGATCTGCATGATCTTTACTACGGTGCAGATGCAGACATTGATCCGCTCACTGATGAAGATCTGGCAAGCAAGGCAGTGCCGCTCCTCCTCCAACTCTCTCACCTCTTGGTCACGCAACAGCCAGAGGTGTATGGTGAGAATGACAAGCTTGCTTTGGTACGGCTGTTCCTCCACCTCTGCGTCAGCGCAGATGGCACTCCCATTCCAGTCAATGCCGCTACGTCCATCATTGCCAGCTTGGAGTTCTGCTGCCGTGCAGTGCTCTGGCAGTGGCTGTTGGATCCAGAAGATGGTGTGCTCATTGAGCGCTCTGCTGAGGAGATTGCTGCCGAGGTTGATCTACAGATGAAGCGCTATCTGTACAGCACCAGCAGCTCCGCCAGCTCATACCTACAATCCCTTCACCGGTATGGCACAGTACTTGCGCAAGATGATGGCACCAACTTCCACTTTTCCTGGCAGCAAGATCTCAAGAGCGTCAAGTTTGGAACAGAGACCATCCAAGTGGACCGTCTCCAAGCTCTGATGCATGGTGCGCAAAAGCGGGCAGAAGCTTTGCTACGTCAGCTCTGCCTTTTGCCAGAGGATGCATCACTTGCGCTCAACCTGAAGCACATTCTGGATGATCACCGCAACATGCAACCAGACTTCAGCTTTGTGGCCGCTTCTCCGGAGCTGCAGAGCATCAGCAGTGTTCTCTGCCGTGCTGCTGCTGGTAATGTACCTAGCCCTAGGCCGTGGTGCGCCAGCCGCGGGAGAAGCACCAGTCCGTCCCGCCAAAATGGCCAACCTGACCGCGCTCCGTCAGCCTGAGGGACGCGTCAAAAAACACTGGTGCAGTGCCGCAACGGAAAATTCTTTTTCCTTGGCTGGGCAGCGGACAGGTGGGTGACGGACGCGTCAAAATTCAGGGAAATTGCTAGCGTGACAGACACGCTCACCCACACTGCTCTAGTGCCTGACAGACCAATCCAACTTTTTGGCTGAGCGGCCCACTCCTCCAGCAGACTCACTGAGCTGTCTGTCACTTCACTGACTGGCAGACAGGATGAGTGACGGACATGACTGACTGACTGACAAGCTTGGTGACGTGACAGACGTGACTGACTGGCAGACGTGATTGAGGAAGTGATTCCTGCTGCAAGCACACACAGCAGTCAGGTGTGTGACGGCAACCAATGTGTACCCATGGACTGCAGCAGACGGACAAAACTCAAATACAAACATTGACAGACAATGTCAAAAATCATGCCTGCCAAAAATTCTGATCAGAATGCTGGCCTCAAAATTGAGAGCGCAATGTGTCCTTGGAGCAAGGAGCGTGACGCGTCTGGGTATGAGTAGACGGACTCTCATTGCACCGCACACAATTTGACTCTGCGCTGACTGACTGACAGACGCGTCAAATTTCAGTGAATTCAACTTGGCAGCATGTACGTCCTTCAACAGCACTCTGAACAGCGGCTGGTCCGTCAAGTCATGGCTCCTTTGTCTGGAAGCGTGTGAAGGACAATGTTGAGACAACAGTAAATGACTCTCACGACTGGAACCAACAAAGCTAACTCAGATGCTCCCAAGTGCGGACCTTTGCTTTGAGTTTGCTTTGTGTTTGACGGACAGCTTTTCTCACAGCTTGACTTTGACGTACTTGTCCTTTGTCCGCCATGCACCCACACCCTTGTCTGTCCTTCACACGCTGTACACCTTTGTCTGTTGTCCATTGTCCGTCACACACCACAGATCTTTGTCTGCTTGTTGCTCACTGCACAGCTTTGTCTGTCCGTCACTGAAACAAAATTTTCCACACCGCTCACAGCTCTGCGCTATCCTTTCTTGACTTGATTGCTTTACGGTCACTGAAACAAAATTTTCCACACCGCTCACAGCTCTGCACTATCCTTTCTTGACTTGTTTGCTTTGCAGTGTGTGTCTGCATGAGCGTGAGTGCAAGTGAAACCATCTTACCTTTGTACGTTTCCCTCTTGGACACATTGAGTGCTTCAAGTGGCTGTTGCTGTAACCCGTTACGCTTGCTGGAATCCTTGACAGTGTACGTCTGACTGTGCTTGCTATGTGCGCTGCTTGTCTCCTCTGAAGCATATATACTGTGCCTTTCTGACCGTTGCTGACCGTCATTGCTCATCAATCCAACAATCCATTCCAGCTTCTCTCTACCGTACTCTACCACTTTTATCCACCGCCAGCAAATTCTTCAACCATGTCTCAGCAATCTTTCCATCCTGATGACAGCGTACTTGCTGCTGAACTTGTTGATGCAGGCATCGACACAATTGACGCAGTCAGTGATACGGACAGGTATGTTTGGGCAATCATCACCACGCATCATCAATGATCAGCAGCTGACATCACTATTTGCATTTTTTGAATTCAGTCACGCTCTCCCTGCTGCCAACCAAGCCGCAAATCAAGAAACCGCCATTTCCACTCCAGTGGATCCTCAGCACACCGCTCAGCTGGCACGCTTCAACTTACGCTTGGTGGACCATCCCCGCATCCTGCTCTGCACCCTGGACAGCTGTTGTCCTCAATTGCCGCTCATCCCAGACTTCAAGCACGTCACGGCTCACATCAAGAAGGTCCACAAGAAGCCGCTGGTTGGGTCTGCCAAGGATATGCTGCGTAGCCTCCTTGATGAACTGGATGTACCGTCTCCTGGCACGGTCTGCATCAACAAGGATCTTCTGCCAGAGCGCATGATTCCTGAGCTGGGTGAGCTCTTCCAAGGCTACCGCTGCAACTTGTGCTCCTATGCCGTCCAAGCCAAGTCTGCTTTCTACGAGCATCTGCGTGGGCATCCTGATGCTAAAGGCAGAGCATCGTACACCCATCCTGTTCCCATGCAGAAGTTGCACGAGTGCGGCAAGAAGATCCGCTACCTTCACGTCCGCAATCAAGATCTGGATCCCACACCGCCTCCTGCCATTCTCACCACCGCTCTGGATGCAAGCACCATCAGCGCCAATATCAAGACAAAGGTGGATGCCTTCCTCAAGCAGAATGAAGATTGCCTCCGTGAAGCAGACCTGCTCAAGCCAGGCATTCAGCCTGAATCTGCCAGCGGCAACATTGGTCCTTGGGCCAAGCAGCTGGGTTGGCATGCGTACTGGGCTGGCAAGCCTATTGTGGCCATTGGCGCACTCAGCAAGTCAAAAAAGGTGTGGCCTGGTGCTCATATAGACTTTGTCCATTGGGTATTGGTCATGACACAGCAAGCAGCCGCAACATGGATGACGGCTTTCCTCAAGACTGGCAGGCAGGTGCAACAGACTTTCCGTGCCTACAGTCCTGAACCAAGCCAGCCGTACAACCTCAGCCTACCAACAGTCAAGAAACGTGCGGACATGTGGGCCTTTTTACTTGCTCTGCTTATCCATGCGGTCTTTGACGGTGTCTCTTTTGGCTATTACGGTGACAGTGACCAGACTGAGCATCTTGGTCTCAGCGCACACCTGGACTCTGTACTGCAAGATCTGCATGATCTTTACTACGGTGCAGATGCAGACATTGATCCGCTCACTGATGAAGATCTGGCAAGCAAGGCAGTGCCGCTCCTCCTCCAACTCTCTCACCTCTTGGTCACGCAACAGCCAGAGGTGTATGGTGAGAATGACAAGCTTGCTTTGGTACGGCTGTTCCTCCACCTCTGCGTCAGCGCAGATGGCACTCCCATTCCAGTCAATGCCGCTACGTCCATCATTGCCAGCTTGGAGTTCTGCTGCCGTGCAGTGCTCTGGCAGTGGCTGTTGGATCCAGAAGATGGTGTGCTCATTGAGCGCTCTGCTGAGGAGATTGCTGCCGAGGTTGATCTACAGATGAAGCGCTATCTGTACAGCACCAGCAGCTCCGCCAGCTCATACCTACAATCCCTTCACCGGTATGGCACAGTACTTGCGCAAGATGATGGCACCAACTTCCACTTTTCCTGGCAGCAAGATCTCAAGAGCGTCAAGTTTGGAACAGAGACCATCCAAGTGGACCGTCTCCAAGCTCTGATGCATGGTGCGCAAAAGCGGGCAGAAGCTTTGCTACGTCAGCTCTGCCTTTTGCCAGAGGATGCATCACTTGCGCTCAACCTGAAGCACATTCTGGATGATCACCGCAACATGCAACCAGACTTCAGCTTTGTGGCCGCTTCTCCGGAGCTGCAGAGCATCAGCAGTGTTCTCTGCCGTGCTGCTGCTGGTAACGTACCTGCTGCGCAACCCCTCATGGATCCATACTCTGATGAGTTGGAGTTCGATGCAGATGCTGCCAATGCGTACTTCAGCATGCACAATGAATTCACCAAGCTGCTTGCGGTGCTCATTGAGCTTGGTAGCGGTCTGCCTGCAAGAGGTACAGAGCTGCTCCAATTGCAGCACACCAACACGCTTGTTGGTCCACGCAACCTCTTTGTGCATGATGGCAGTGTCTTCACCGCTCTGCCCAGCAAGAAAGGCACTGGACGTCAAAAGGTGATTCCACGCTTCCTGCCATACCCAGTGGGATGCATGGTGGTCTTTTACGTAGCTCAGGTGGTGCCGTTTGTCCATCTCCTACATAATGCAGTGCTGCAGCCCCGTGCGGCCAGCTCTATGCTCTTGGTGGACCATCACGGCAATGCATGGGAGACAAATGCCGTCACCAAGATGCTGCAAGCACTCTGCCAGGAGCACATCAGCTCTATCACGGCTGGCCTCAACATGCGCACTTGGCGGCAACTGGCAGTGAGCATTGACCGCAAGCTCATCCGTCCGAGGTCCATGACTGCAGAAGAGGTGTTGGACAGCGCTCACGATCTTCAAGCTGGACATTCAACACGGACTGCAGAGCAGCACTATGGCCTGGATGCAAGCATGCTGCATCAGCTCACGCAAGAGAGCATGGATGTCATGTTGGAAGTGTCAGAGCGGTGGCATGCATTCTGGGGTATGCCATCCCGCTTTGAAGAGGACGTCAAGCCATATGACCACCTCATGGCAGGAAAGGCAGCAGGAGATGACTGCAAGGCAGTATCTTCACTGAAGCGGCAGCTGGATGCTTTGCAGGAGGACATGCGGTGTGTCAAGCAAAGGCTGGAGCATCCAATTGAAGTTGCTCCACCAAGCGCTACAAGTGCGGTGCCTGCTGCCCCCATTTCACGCTCTGCTGTGCTAGCAGAACCAGTCAGCAATGCACTCTTCAAGGTGACCGGCAGCCACCGCACCAAGACACTGGAGCAGGCCTATGCGCTCAATGCCATCTATGCCAAGGAGACACCACTGATCATTGTCATGGCCACTGGGTCCGGCAAGTCTGCACTTTTCATGGCACCGCTGCATTGGCTGCCGCCAGCCTCTGTCATTATTGTGGTGGTGCCATTCATTGCACTCACAGATGATCTGATGGAGCAGTGTCAGTGGGTTGGAATTGTGGCAAGCAAGTGGACAGGCTACCGGAGTGCAGACAGAGTAGAGGGCAGTCAGCTGGTCTTTGTTGCAGCAGAGAACTGCTACAGTCAAGCATTTGCCAACTGGGCGCAAGAGTTGGATCAGCAGAAGCGGTTGGCAGCCATCTTCTTTGATGAGTGCCATGTCTGCGTAACTCAAAACACCTTCCGTCCGGCAATGGAGAAGATCAAGGCACTCATCTCTGCTGTGCGGGTGCAGCAGTACTTCCTTACGGCTACGCTGCCACCAACTCTGGTTCCCACCTTCAAGACCACACTCTGTCTCCCGCAAGATGGTACTGGCATGATCAGGGCGGCCACCAACCGCAAAAACATCTCCTACAAGGTCCAGCAACTTACATCAAGTGTGGAAATGCCATTCCAAATCAAGCGTCTCCTTGAAGCTCACCCTGCCGGTGCAGTGATGATCTTCTGCAAGTCCACCACTGCAGCACAAACCACAGCGGAGGATCTCAATTGCACTTGCGTGATCGCAGACATGCCAGAGGAGCAGAAGCAGAGAACGGTTTCAACATGGTTGCGGTGTTCTGCCACAGAGACCAACACTGGCAAACGCGTCATTGTTGGAACAACAGCTATCGGCACAGGCATCAATCCGCAACATGTCAGTCTGGTGGTCCATTGCGGTGATACATGGGACATGGTCAGTTACGTGCAAGAGTCAGGACGCGCTGGACGTAGTGGCAGTGGAGCATCAGCGGTGCTGTTGGCCACCAGAGTCCAAACACGTGAAGCACAGGTGCAGCTCTACATAGAGGAGCGTACTTGCCGGCGTCTGGCCATCTCACGCTATCTGGACGGAATGCCGGTGACTTGCCTCAGCCAGCCAGACTTTGCGCTGTGCGACCTCTGCCAGCAGCGTGTGGAAGGACCAGTCACACCGCCAAAGAAGATCATTGGCTTGGAGTCACCGCCAGAGTCTGACAAGCGTGAGCGGCAGCAGAATGGCAAGACCCAGACTGCTGGTCAACTCCAAGCTGCAAACAGCAGCAGTAGGCGGTTGCAAGTCAGCACCACGGCCTTGGATTCACCTACACCACGTCAGCGGCGGCATCAAGGTTTTACGGCAGCTCTAGACCTGAACCATCAGCACTCAGCAAGCAGAGGAGCGCCAAACCAGATATTATCCTCCACTGCTCAAAACCAGCTTCAGCCAGCATTGCCGGTTCTCAGTTTTACGCCTCCGCCATTTGCATTCAGCCTAAGTCCATCACCGGCACATCCACCTGTGCACATTGACATTGACACATCAAGCAGCAGATCGCTACTGCAGAGCCTTGCCGGTGTGTGCTCTTTGTGTTACCTCTTCCGCAACCAGCACACATGCTCTGGACAACATGGAATCCGACACTCTTTCAGCAACTGCAACTGCTGGCCGCAAATCAAGGACAAGTTGCCACAATCAGAGCCACGCATCAATGCAACCTACATTGGCGGCCTCAAGCGCCGCATGCAGAAAGCAAAGCACATTGCTTGTTACGCATGTCTGGTTCCCATCAACATTTGCGCCAACACCAGCTCAACCAATTCTACAGCATGCTCACGCAGGTATGCTGACATTGTGCTGCCCGTAGTTGCGGCAGTGCTCAGATGCAGAGAGCACACTGCCAATGTGCTGCGGTTGATTGGCTTGGATCAGATGGACCCACATGCGGTAGTGGTACAAGGTGAGCTAGGTACAGCCGTGACCTACAAAGGTGAGAGTATGCTTCTGGCATTTGCCATGTTTGCAGCGGCTGTAGAAGCAGCGGCTATGTAGATAGAAGACTTTGCATGTTTCTCAAAATAAATCATTAATTGCATTTCCAGAGTCTGTGAAAATGCAGACAAAGTGGAGGCCTGACGCGTCAATGAGGTTGAATGAGTCCATCTCAAAGAGACGCGCAAATTTCAGAAATTGGTCCATCTCAAAGAGACGCGCAAATTCCAAGAATCAGTCAGTCTCAAAGAGATGGATGAAAATTCAAAATCAGTCCGTCTCAAAGAGACGGATCAAAATCCAAACTGGACACGTCTCAAAGAGATGGATCAAAATCCAAACTGGACATGTCTCAAAGAGATGGATCAAAATCCAAACTGGACACGTCTCTTTGAGTTGGATCACACTTCCCATGGTACATCACACCACAATGACATACATACCTGTACCTGGCGGCACTTCTCAAGCAGATCAGAAGCGCATCAAGAGGCTGCAGTACAGCCTTGCGTCCATCAATGCCAAGACGTACACCCTTGACAAACAGTACAAGGTAATGGAGAAGGATCGGCAGGCAAAGTGCTCTTGGACCTTGCCCATCATCACCGGCCAGGCCATCACCTCTTTTGATGACTGCAAGAACACAGTCTACACCCACAACATCAGCCTCCAGGACAGCAAGACCGGGAATGTCTTCCTCCAGCGCTTCTGTCCGGCCACTGAGTCTGCTGCCTCCAGCATGACCAAGAGCTATAGCAAAGGTGCCACCTTGTTCCGCAAGGTCATGGAGACAGCCAAGTGCAAGAAACACAAGGCAGACACTCGGCAGACAGTGGATCAGCAGCAGCACTTTCCACACTACCACTTTGGCATCTGGTACGACAAGATGATGGTCAGCTTGACTCTATTGGAAGAGACTCAGCAGCCAGGCAGGGAGGAAGGCAGGCAAGCTGTGGCGGAGTTCTGCATCTGGTTCAAAGAGTTCACCCGCAAGTTTGTTCTCCCCATCATCAAGAATGGCCACTCTGGTCTCTGTGATACCTTCAGGTCAGAGCTTCAAGAGCGCATGGATGTCCACTTCCCTTGGGCAGAGAAGCAAGTGGATGACCTGGACCGGTACTGCCACCCGCTGTACTCCACCATCTCACCATTCCTTGGCTTCTCCAGCAATGTGCACAAAGACGTGAAGGATGCAGACGTGTCTATCCTGGTCAACCTCGGACAACATGCTCTCTTGCAGCTGCCAGAGTATGGCATAGCAGTGGAGCTGCAACCACAAGACATCGTCATGTTCCTTTCCAACAGCGTGGAACACCTCACCGTCCAACACCCAGCTCATGTAAAGGCAAGATCAGACCCTGGAGAGCGCATGGCCATCAGCTGCTTCTTCCGCAAAGGGCTTCAGCAACAGAGAGAGCCAAAGAAGCACAACCATACATACTACGCAAGGAAGGCAGAGGAGGAGCAAGAGGCAGAGCGGCAAGCAGCATCAAAGAAGCGCAGGGTGGAGCAGTGCGGTGAGGCTGGGGGACTTGCCTCTGGAGCTGTAAAAAAGAGTCCAGAATGACAAGTCCCCCAGCCAAAATTGCTTTCGAGAATCAGGCAATGAATTTTGGCTGGTGAGCACAGAGGGGGACTTGCCTGTTTGTCGAAGCAAAAATGGCTGAAAGAGACAAGTCCCCCTCCAGGCTGGGCTCTCGAGAAAGATTCAACCAGTAGACACCAGCTCCACCATAGAATCATCCATCATCGTTCCATATCCACTTGCCAGCAATCCAATCATCCATTCCAGCCATGCCAGCCAAGGGTGAAGCAGCTTTGGATCGAAAGAGGAAGAGGAATGCAGAGAGAGATGCCTGCAGGAGGCAGAGCTATCGAGACTCCCAGGAAGAATCTACCCACATTGATCTGTCTCGACAACATCATATCAAAAGGCACACAGACCTCAGCCAGTTTGATCTTATCGAGTGCAAAGCACTAGCAGAAGGCAGCAGCAGCCATTCAACTCGACCCAACCTTACTCTAGCAGACAGAGACACCAAAGAGATCGTGCTCCAGAGGATTGCACCCACCAGCTATGCCAAGTTTCTCGAAGCCAAGAAGAGTTCCCTCATAGGCAAGCACCTTTATGATCAATATCTGGCAAAGAAACCCATCCCCATCTCGACAATCAGCACACAGAAGCTCAAGATCAAGCTCACCAAGAGAAAAGTCATCCAGCATCACCTAGGAATCTGGCACTCTCGAGGCAAACAGACTCTGGACTTCACCAAGGAGACCACTGACCCTCAATACAAACCTGAAGCACTCGATCTTCTCTTCTGGGCAAGGATGCACACAGACCTGGTGATGAGAACTGCACAACCTTTGATCCATCCCAGCTTCAGGAGCAACATTTCATCTCGATCCAAAGGCAGAAAGTGGCTAGCATCCATCTTTGGTTCCAAAAGCATCGAGCTTCTCCATCCCTGGTGGACTACTGTAGCCTTCTTCTCGAACTTTGCAGGTGGCATCCATCTCGACAATGATGACTGCATTCCATCCTTCTTATTCAACTTTGGAAAAGCTGCTTGGATCGAGTTACCAGAGTTCTCAGTCAAGATCCTTGTTGAACCTATGGACTTGGTCATCCTCAACTCTCGATCTTTTTACCACAGGACCAGACCCTTCGTTCCTCCTGGACACTCTGCTGCTGCAAACAGGTGGGCATTCAGTGGATTCTTTCGAGATGCCATCTATCATAGAGAAACAGTGTGCAAGGTAGCAGAATGGAGGCTCGATAGCATCTTTGGGTATCAGTCAAAAGGAGGATCATCGTGACTTCCAGCCATTTGGCAGGAGGTCTCGTTCCATCCAGTTGGGGGGGATTTTGGCCTCCACTCTGAAATTCAGCTTTGACCCCCAGATTTCCTTTCGACTTGAAAAAATTTGCTCTCCACCAAAAAGATTCTCGTGTTTCCTGGCTGGGAGCTTCGGGCCTGCTTGGCTGCTCTGTGCAAATTGGAAATAATTTGTAATCAATTCCCATCTCCTGTTAAGCTGGGTCCCCCAAAATCATCAATTAATTCAATCATGTTTGCGTTCCTCAGGTCTCTGCACTCAAAAGATGCCACAACTTGAGTTTTTCACTCCAAGCACCCAAAGGGTTTATATACATTGCTTTACAGCCATGTCCCTGTATCTCAGCAACCAGACATGCTGGCTCTACAATATTCTGCTCTTGACCTTCCTGAGCTCCAGGAGAGTGTCACCATATCAATAGCTCTTCACAATTGCCAGTTAGGTTAGGGTTAGGGTTAGGGTTAGGGTTAGGGTTAGGGTTAGGGTTAGGGTTAGGGTTAGGGTTAGGGTTAGGGTTAGGGTTAGGGTTAGGGTTAGGGTTAGGGTTAGGGTTAGGGTTAGGGTTAGGGTTAGGGTTAGGGTTAGGGTTA